>CM022946.1:102687222-103287222 GCA_012931725.1 Litsea cubeba
ATATTTGATGAATGGAAGGTTTTGGTTTAGATTTGATTTGTTTTGAGAAATTGAATGCATTAGTGTGATGATTCAGTGGAGTTTAATGGGGCTTCAAGAGACCTAAATTGTAAAGAAAATTCATATGGAAGAATGGAGGGAAGGAAAAAAAAAAGGAGGAAGAAAGTGCATTTTGGCACTTAGGCAAAGCCCAGTCCGCTCGAGCGAGCCCATGGGCCGCTCTAGCGGATCAGGCTCTGCCTGGCTCCAGCGAAACCAGAACCTGGTTCGCTCGAGCGACCCAGCTTCTGGATGGGCCTCACTCGAGCGGACTTGGGCCGCTCGAGCGGACCTGGGGCTTGGTCCAGGTCTGTTTTAGACCCTTTTTCAGCCTATTTAATTCCCTTACTTGAAGCCCATTAACCCCCTGATGATATATGGAAGCCCGGGAATAATTGTTATGTGTTGTGATTTTTCAAATGATGTAAATTGAATGAGAAAATGAAAAAGGGCTTGGTGTTAGAATTATCTTGGGGAATTTCATGGATCTTAATGCATACTTTTTAACCTCAAAAGTTGACGATCTTCAGTGGCATCAAACTTCTCTATCATAAATCAACTTTGAGGGGCTAAGTATGCATCGAGGCAACTGTTGATAAATCACCGAACTATTACACACTACTCCATTTCCATTCCTAGTCAGAAAATGTATATGTATTCTTTGGTAAATTCAGTTGAAAGGATTTAAGTGATTCATCACGTTTGAAAGCATCGGTGATTTGAAATAGAATCTAGTGGTTTTCCACGTTCGAAAGGACATATTGTATGATTTTTATACAAATTACTTTGATGTGTATTTGAGTGGTTTACCAAGGAAATTCATATGTTTTCTACGAATCGGTTTGGAAAGAGATTTAAGTGGTTCTCCACGTTTGGAAATACATCGATAAGGCTACTCATCAGATTTGTTGGATTTGTCAATATATTCAGTATGTATTCGTTCAGGAGTAGTCCTTTCATCGGTCTCAGAAATGAATCACTTTAATGATCTGATTGTATCGGTTCGGGTTTTGAAAACTAAAAGGACACCACTAGCTTAGGTAACATTGTCGGGCTGATCACCCGGCTTGTGGATCTTTAATTGTCTGCCAGCTGCAGCTTGGATTCTGTGTGTACCGACCATGGCAACGGTTTTGATCTGCCGGTCCCACTTGTATGTGGCTACGGCTTTGGTTTTGTTTCCGGTTCCACGTGTAGTGGCTACGGTTTTGTTTGATAACGACTTTGTTCATTTCGGTCCCACGTATTGTGGCTACGATTTCTGTCTGCTCTTATTATTTTGATAATAGAAGAATATCGCTATATGTGGTTTGCCAATGTTTATTCGGTTTGTTATCCCTCTTGGGACATTTATGTTTCAGATACTATTCATCGGTTTGCTCTGATATTTATATTCAGTCTTTCAATCATTTTATCATGATTTACCACCTTTATTGTTTAGAATCTTTAAATGGATTTACAATTATTTCATAATCTTTTACAAATGCCTATCATCATATTACCATATTATCTGAATTTTGCTTGCCAGACTGTCGTGTCTGACCTTGTTTGTTTGCCAGATTTCTCTCCTATTGCTTTTAGGTGTTGATCGGAGGAGGCAGTTGAGCCGCCGGTCTGACGCGAGTGGCTGCCCATTGATATCGTAGATGTCAAGTTTGCATCGGAGTTGTATCTAAATCCTTGGGAGTAGTATTTCTATTTAGTTGGATATTTTTGTATGACTTTGTTAGCCTTTTTCACTGGGACTTTGTAATTAAGACACTTGTTATTTGTAACTTTAACATATGTGAGAAATAAGATGTCCTTTTCCTGCCAGCTCAGTATTCTATGATTTATGATTTGTACCAGTCTGCCCATTTGATGGCTTTATGATATTGGTTGAATGCGACCCGGAATCGATGGCCATGGGCTCCGGGTCGCAAGGCCATGTTTAGCTTCTGCGAAAATATATTCTGATCGTGATGGAATTTTGTGATCCTCACACATGCGGATCTTGGGAAATATAGCAAAATTTTTAATTAATCCCAAAATTTCGCATCCCAAGGTCGGATCACTGCAGGGCCTGGTCTCGGGGTGTGACAGTTTTGGTATCAGAGCTGGTTAGTTTCTAGGAATTAAAACACTCTAGAGACATTAAGACGTGTGGTGAGGATTCGTTAGATTGTGTCGATTTGTTTTCTCTTGTCTTTGTTTCTTTGAATTTGAGTCCGCTTTTCTTTTAGTTCGGGAGACTTTTCTTGTATTTTCTTTTGTTCTTGTTGTTTGGAAATTTGGAAGACCAAATTTCTCTTTTGTGGGGAGAATTTAAAAGTCTCCATACCACACATTTAGTGTCTTTTGCTCATGTTTGCGTCGGAGATTTGGAAACATTGCGGATTTAGTATGTTGTTTTCGGAGAACATCAGCAGACTTTCAGCCTTCAGCATCTCCATTGTGATTCATGAGAGAAGATGCGTACATTTGTTTGCCAGATAAGAACATGACTAACACATGAAGACCCCCTTTCAGTTAATCGGAGATCGTCATGCAGCATGCCAAGGTAAGTAAGTGAGGAATTTTGGGAGAACTTGGACCGACTTCCTGAGGCGAAGGGTTACGGAAGACAATTTTGGTTGACTGATTTTATGAAGGGAGAAGTGATTCTTAGTTAGTAAGACTAGAAGTTAGTGCCAGAAACTCAGGAATTTCCCGGATTCAATGAGCCTTGTCATAGTTTTGGCCGAGAATTTTCATGACTTGTAGCTTAGCCAGTGTAGTTGATTCGGCGATAATACCAAGTGGATGGTTAGTTGTAGTCAAGATAATTTTCGACAGCAGAGGAGACCTTGTGGATTTTACCAACTTACAGGGTAATGGATTGGACAATGTGTAGATGCAAGTGAATACCTTAGTTATTGTGATGTCCATTTCTTGATGAGAATGATTTTCATGATATTTCCACCTGTTGTTATGTTCTTCTTAATGTCCATGATTATCCTTGCAGTGTTCAAACATGGATTATGTTTAATCTTCTTAAGATATTGTTTTACAATGATCTTGGAGTTTTTGCTCTTGTTTTAATTTTCTTAAATGTTGACATCTACATTTCAAAACCTTAATGATTTCAAAATTTTGTATATGTTTGGTTGGAAATGGATGGATGTTTTTAATGATGGATTGTAGAGGCTAGTGAATAAACTGATCTTTAAAAGCAAATAACTAAAATTGTGTTTCTTTTTCAAAGCATAGTGTGAAATTTCCATTTCATTGATTTGTTTCATTTGGCTATGCAAGATGAATTTCTTAAGGGTTTTTGTATTCAGATTATATATAGATTCCTACATTTGTTTTAACGTTCGGCTGTGTTTAGATTTCTACAGGATTCTAATGAACAAATGAGTTCAGATTTCAACAAAGTTTAGTGTTTAATTAACACTCAGATTTTACCAAAGTTTAAGGTACAGTCATGCCATATGAATTTGATTTATTTTTGAAGTCCTAACTTGAAAATTGTTAGGTGCTTTGATGGTTTGTTTGGTTATGAAAATATGAATTTTAAAACGGATAATGTTATTTCATACTCAAACTTTGATAAGCTTTATTTAAGCTTTATTTGATAATTTGGAGGTTCAGTTTCGACTGTGTTTTAAAATGATGAAATTCAACTAAGTGACTGCTTAGTCATTATGTTTAAAATTTTAAGATTTGTTTTGCATTGAATGGAATGAGTTGTAATAGCTTATGGTTGGAGTTTGGAAGTGTATGAATTGAAGGGTTGATGGATGTCAGGAGGTGTACTGGTTCAGTTGGAGACAAAGTTGGACTTATGAGAGAGTAAACATCATTCGAGGTGTGACATTCAGAAGCTGATGAGACAATTGTTCTTACAAGAAAGGTAGAGCATGAGACAGAGGCAGAAGATTGAGCAGACTCCAGATTGTGAAAAATTTTAGTCAAGCACCATTCGTGAAACAAATGTTTAGTTATTCTGTGAACCTTGGAGAATAATAAAAAAGTGGTGGAATTGCTTCGAGACTTGGAATGAAAGTTTCAGCTTATCAAGGAATGATGCTAGCTTGGCAGGTTTATTTTGTTGATGACACAGTATCAAACAGAAGATCAAGAACAACAAGCAGATAGAATCAGAGTGAGCATGGACTTCTGAGTACAGTGGAGAAAGACTTAAACTTTACGATTTTAAACACACCCATGTTGGGTTTTAAGATCAGTTATGCTTGTCAGAAGTAGAAGACTTGAATAGTGAAATTTGAAGAGGCAAGCCATGTGAAGTTTCGACACAGAACACCTCAGCAGGTTATGGCAGTTTAACATCTGGTTTATAGCAGTGTGACATTTGGGTTGTAGCAGACCAAGTCAGAGACAGGAGACCTATAGGATTTGGAGTTTGTGATTTCAGAACGAAGAAGGATTGACGATATTCTTGGAGGCCAGAAGCTGATGATGCATTCGAGGAGCCAAAAGATTTCTAAGTCACTCACTTCGAAGTTAATGTGCTGACATGAGACGCTTGCGTTGATAGCTTTGATGGAGATGATAGATTTTTTCAGGATTCCGAATCACAGTGGATGAAGAGACTAGCACTTGGTAGGATTTCAATTACACTAATTCCTCGAAGATAAGACCAGATAGAAGAGTTTCAAGCCAGAATCTGAATGGTACAGTAAAAGTAGGTATATGGAATTCCATAAAATTTTGAAGTAGAGATTATTTCAGAGAAAGCATGTCTACGATCACATCTTCGTACAAGCGTCAGGAGCACCGTGTACAGTCTTGTAGGACTTAAGGCACAGAATTCCAAGCTGATAGAAAGAGACAGAACTTGCAGTTTCTTGGACCGACAGTGACTGACAAGGTAAGTAAGAAAAATGATCCAGTGCAGGAACGACAGATGACACCAAGGATGATTAGAAGAATTGTTGAACTCTAATTTGGTCAGAGAAGTATGTTTTCGAGCAGATATGTGGAACAGTGTGAAGCCTTCAATCGAAACAAGTATGTTGTTCCCGGTGCATCTCAACATCAGGTTTGATCAAGGGCATCTCAGTTGCCAAGGTTCAGCGAAGGTGTCAGTGTTTTTATTAGTCCTTCGGGTTTTTTATTTTTATTTGGTTTAGACCATTTGGAGGACCAAATGAGTTCTAAGGGGGGGAGGATGTAAGACCCCGACCTCCAGTTCTTTTGTTTAGTATTGTTTTAATCGTGGTTTAACTTTTTAAGTGAGATTAGAGTTGGTTTGACTTTGTCTTTGAGTTTGACTAGATTTTTCATAACTTTGGAAAGTTTTGAGGACCATTGACTTTGGTTTGACCCGGCCCGTGTCAAATGTATTTTTTATGAGAAATTACTCTTGATTTCTAAAAATTCCAAATTTGGTTTATTTTGACTCATTTCATTAAGTTTAATAACTTTCATGTTTTGACCGTTTTGATTTGATGACCTGAAAAAACGTTTTTCGAGAAAAATGGCAAAATTGACTTTTCACACTAAATCTGTACTTGAATTTCAAAAATTTCAGAATTAGGGGAAAATATACTTTTTGGAAAGTAAATATTTCGTTGATCGATTTTGTCTTCTTCGTCGATCTCATTTTGGACCCACAAATGTTAGTTTCAGCCCTTTGTAATGTTGGGGCCCATGGGGCCCAGCCCACTTAACCCTTTATAAAGCCAATGGGTTCTTCTTATTCCCCATTCTTTCATTTTCCTGCAACAAAGAGTGGAGCCTAGGGTTTTCTCCCAGCACTTTCTCTCTCCTCTTTGAAACCTCTCTTTTTGAGTGCTAAATGGAGGATTGATCTCCTAATCCTCTTCTCCTCTCTCTTGGCTTTCCAAGGATGCCATTTTCATAGGATTTGAGCTGGGACAACTTCTCTTTTCAAGCTTTTCTTCTTGGTTGAAGCTTCAAAAAGGTTAGCAATGGATTTCTTTATTCAAATCTTGGTTTTCCAAACCATTTAGAATGTTTTTGTCATCCATGCAAAGAGATTCATGGAGGTTTTGCAAATGTTTGGTTTATAGGGCTTTCTCTTGGATTATTTTGGGGGTTTTGTGGATTTGGAGCTAGAGTCTTTGTTGAGGCCATCTTTGAGTGATTTTGTGAATCTCTTGACCAAGGCAAGTAAATTTTCAGATAATGAGATGGATTGATTTCCCTTATAGCAAGTTTTGGATTTTTCCTATGCATTCTTTCTTTATTGTTACTTCTTCTCTTTGATTAATGGATTGTTTACTTTGATGTGTTATGAAATGGTCTTATCTATCTATTTTGAGTTATTATTTTTCAACATTGTAAAGATTTTGGATTAATTGTGTTTATGTTAAAAGTTCTCAATATTTGATGAATGGAAGGGTTTTGTTTAGATTTGATTTGTTTTGAGAAATTGAATGGATTAGTGTGATGATTCAGTGGATTTTAATGGGGCATCAAGAGACCTAAATTGTAAAGAAAATTCATATGGAAGAATGGAGGGAAGGAAAAATCAAAAAAAAAAAAAGGAGGAAGAAAGTGCATTTTGGCACTTAACGGACTAGGGCAGAGCCCAGTCCGCTTGAGCGAGCCCATGGGCCGCTTGAGCGGACCAGGCTCTGCCTGGCTCCAGCGAAACTAGAACCTGGTTCGCTCGAGCGACCCAATGGGCCGCTCGAGCGACCCAGCTTCTGGATGGGCCTCGCTCGAGCGGACCTGGGGCTTGGCCCAGGTCTGTTTCAGATCCTTTTTCAGCCTATTTAATTCCCTTACTTGAAGCCCATTAACCCCCTGATGATATATGGAAGCCCGGGAATAATTGTTATGTGTTGTGATTTTTCAAATGATGTAAATTGAATGAGAAAATGAAAAGGGGCTTGGTGTTAGAATTATCTGGGGGAATTTTATGGATCTTAATACATACTTTTTAACCTCAAAAGTTGAAGATCTTCAGTGGCGTCAAACTTCTCTATCATAAATCAACTTTGAGGGGCTAAGTATGCATCGAGGCAACTGTTGATAAATCACTGAACTATTACACACTACTCCATTTCCCTTCTAAGTCAGAAAATGTATATGTATTCTTCGGTAAATTCATTTGAAAGGATTTAAGTGATTCATCACGTTTGAAAGCATCGGTGATTTGAAATAGAATCTAGTGGTTTTCCACGTTCGAAAGGATCGATTGTATGATTTTTACACAAATTACTTTGATGTGTATTTGAGTGGTTTACCAAGGAAATTCGTATGTTTTCTACAAATCGGTTTGGAAAGAGATTTAAGTGGTTCTCCACATTCGGAAATACATCGATAAAGCTACTCATCAGATTTGTTGGATTTGTCAGTATATTCAGTATTTTTTGTTCAGGAGTAGTCTTTTCATCGGTCTCAGAAATGAATCACTTTTATGATCTGATTTGTATCGGTTCGGGTTTTGAAAACTAAAGGCATCACTAAGCTTAGGTCACCTTGTCGGACTGATCACCTAGCTTGGGATATTTAATTTGTCTGCCAGCTGCAGCTTGGATTCTGTCTGTACTGACCATGGCAACGGTTTTGGTCTGCCGGTCCCACTTGTATGTGGCTACAGTTCTGATTCTATTTCCGGTCCCATGTGTAGTGGCTACAGTTCTGTTTGATAACGACTTTGTTCGTTCCGGTCCCACGAATAGTGGCTACGGTTTCTGTCTGCTCTTATTACTTCGGTAATAGGAGAATATAGTTATATGTGGTTTGCCAATGTTTTATTCGGTTTGTTATCCCTCTTGAGATATTTATGTTTCGGATACTATTCATCGGTTTGCTCTGATATTTATATTCAGTCTTTCAATCATTTTATCATGATTTACCACCTTTATTGTTTAGAATCTTTAAATGGATTTACAATTATTTCATAATCTTTTACAAATGCCTATCATCATATTACCATATTATATGAATTTTGCTTGCCAGATCGTCGTGTCTGACCTTGTTTGTTTGGTGCCAGATTTCTCTCCTATTGCTTTTTAGGTGTTTGATCGGAGGAGGCAGTTGAGCCGCCGGTCTGACGTGAGAGGCTGCCCATTGATATCATCTAGATGTCAAGTTTGGCACCGGAGTTCGTATTTAAATATTGGGGGTAGTATTTTTATTTAGTTGGATATTTTTGTTTGACTTTGTTAGCCTTTTTCACTGGGATTTGTAATTAAGACACTTGTTATTTGTAACTTTAACATATGTGGGAAATAAGATGTCCTGTTACTGCCAGCTCAGTATTCTATGATTTATGATTTGTACCAGTCTGCCCATTTGATGGCTTTAAGATATTGGTTGAGTGCGACACGGAATCCGATGGCCACGGGCTCCGGGTCGCAACGCCATGTTTAGCTTCCGCGAAAATATATTCTGATCGTGATGGAATTTTGTGATCCTCACACATGCGGATCTTGGGAAATATAGCAAAATTTTTAATTAATCCCAAAATTTCGCATCCCGAGGTCGGATCACTGCAGGGCCCGATCTCGGGGTGTGACAACATGTAATTAAAAATCAACTTGAAAATGATATACCAATCAATGCTAAATAAGTTGTGAAACTTTAAAACAAAACACATATGATTTGTGAAGTTGTTGAAGCCAAAACATAAGATAGATTTGAAAGAGATTTTCTTATGATGAAAAACAACAACCAAATATTCAACCATGTTTAGGAATCATGTTACATATAATTTCAAAGATGTTTCAAAACATGATTCACTTAGATATACCAATTTGAGTCCTACTTGGTTTCAATCAAGGTGATGCATCCAAAACACTAATTCAATTCAAAACATATACATGTTAAGGACACAACAAATCATTGTTTAACATGCTAGTAAAGATTTACCAAAATTAAAGCAAAGCATGAAAACATATGATTAGGAAAAGCAAGCTTGCTTAGAAGATTTAACTATTGATTCCAAGCTTTAGCTTTCCAAATGACCCTTAGCATTCCTTAGCTCATTCCCCTTTGTTTGGCCTCAAAACATCTCAAGGAGGGCCTAAAAGTTCCTCAAATTTGGCTAAGGAATGAGCTTGTATTTATACCAAAAAATGCCCAGCAGCTAGTCCTCGGTCGGCTTGCATGCCCATCAGCCCGGTCGACCTGCCCTTCAACGGTCAGAAAAATGACCATTTGAAAAAGCCCCAACGGCTACTTTCTCGGTCGACCGACAGTGTGTTCGGTCGACCTAGTCCATGGGCTCGGTCAACCGACCACACTGTGGGTCAACCCGGGCCCTTGGACTATTTGCCCCAAAATCGCATATTTTCAAAGGTTTTTCTTATGGGGTCTTTGGGCCATTAAATTGAGCTTAGAATCATGTTTTAAATCAAACTAAGAGGCTTAAAAACATAAAACATAAGAACCCAAAAATGATTTGAAACTTTTAAAACAATGGCTTGCTTGATTCATAAAAATTCTTTTCAAAACTAATTACATCCAAGTTTAAAATCAAAACATGCATGAACCATAAATTCTAAAAAGATTTAAAACCATGCATGTGAAAAACAAGTTTTCAAGATTTCAAAAAATCAATGCATGTGTAAGAATTCAAATGATGATTAAAAGTTAATGCATCCATCAAATTGTAAAACACAAAATCCCTAACACCACCATCATTGATAATTGCCATGGGTGCACCAAACCTAGAAAATATGTATTCCTTTACAAAGTTGATCACCACTTGGCGATCATTCTTTCCCGTAGGTATTGCTTCACCCATTTTGAAACATAGTCCACAGCAAGTAAAATATACAAATTGTTAGAAGAACTTGGAAATGGTCCCATAAAATTGATCCCCCAAACATCAAAGATTTCCACTATAAAGATTGGATTCATGGGAATCATATTCCTACGATTGATTTTTCCAAGCTTTTGACACATATCGCAACTCAGACAAGACACATGACAATCCTTAAAGATTATGGGCCAATAGAAACCACACTGCAAAACTTTTGCAATAGACTTTTTGGAGCGAAAATGGTCCCCGCATGCATGATCATGACATAATGAAATGACACATTGATGGTCCTCATCAAGAATGCACTTCCTGATTATCTGCTCCGGACAGTACTTGAATAGGTACGGGTCCCAGAAGAAAATTTTAACCTTAGACAAGAGTTTGTGCTTATCTTGTTTAGTCCAATGTTCATGCATCTCCCTATATCTATGAACCAAGGTAGTCGGGAAACATTCAACAACTGCTCATATATCAAGGAAGCTCTCGCTCTATGGGGTTTCATCCTGGGATTCTATCGGCAACCTAGAGAGGTGATCTACTACGACATTTTCTGAACCCTTTTTGCCCCGAATTTCCAAATCAAACTCCTGTAGTAGAAGTATCCACCTAATTAGATGGGCTTTCGTATCCTTCTTAGAAAGAAGGTGCTTTAAGGCTGCATGATCGGTGTACACGATGACTTTAGATTCTATCAAGTAGGGCCTAAATATCTCTAGGGCAAAGACCACAGCTAACAAATCTTTTTCAGTGGTGGTATAATCTAGCTGTGCATCATTCAGGGTCCGACCCGTTTAATAGATCACATGAGGTAACTACCGAACCCGTTTACCCAAAACAACTCCAATAGCAATATCGGCTGCATCACACACTAGCTCAAATGGAATGGTACTGTCAGGTGGCTGAATTACAGGGGCTGAACTTAATTCCTCTTTTAGTCTCTTAAAAGCCTTTAGATATTTCTCATTAAATTCAAATGGGGCATTTTTTGTCAGCAATTGGCATAAAGGTTTAGCAATTTTACTAAAATCCTTGACGAATCTACGATAAAAACCAGCATGGCCCAGGAATGATCAAATCTGCTTAACAGATTTTGGTGGTGGCAATTTGGAGATCAAATCAATTTTTTCTTTGTCCGCCTCAATTCCATTATCAGAAATAATGTGTCCCAGAACTATGCCCCCTTTTACCATAAAATGACATTTCTCCCAATTTAAGACTAGATTCTTTTCTTTGCATCTTTCAAGCACAAGGGACAAATAATTTAAGCAGTTCTCAGAAAGAATTGCGAACCGAAAAATCATCCATGAAAACCTCAATGAATCTTTCTACCATGTCAGAAAATATGCTCAACATGCACCTTTGAAAGGTGGCCGGTGCATTGCATAGCCCTCTGCAAGCAAAGGTACCAAAAGGACAAGTGAAGGTGGTCTTTCCTGGTCCTCAGGTGCAATTGAAATTTGATTGTAGCAAGAATAACCATCAAGAAAACAATAATATGCATGAGCAGCTAGCCTTTCGAGCATCTGATCCATGAATGGGAGGGGAAAATGATCTTTCCGAGTGACCGAGTTCAACTTCCTATAATCAATCCATACTCTTCATCCAGTCTGTATTCTAGTGGGTATCAATTAATTTTCCTCATTTTGAACCACTGTTATCCCTGATTTCTTAGGTACCACTTGAACCGGGCTCACCTATGCACTATCAGATATGGGGTAAAGCACCCCTTCATCGAGTAATTTTAAGACTTCTAACCTAATCACTGTAGGCACAGCGAAAACCATGAGTCGAAGTAACACCGCTACCCACGCCCACTATCTTTGTGGAATTGAAAGAAAGCAAGGAAGGGCACTCTCTGTAAAGTAAAAAGGGGAGGGTCCCGCTTCTTCTAGGATGGCGAAGGCAGGTTTAGAATAATGCCTTCCTCTGTCAGCAAGGGAAAGGAGCAGAAGGAAGTTAATAAGGGTCCCCTGTCTCTTGCATCCACCTTTCGGAATGCTGCCAAAGATAAGGAAAGAAAACAGGCGACATAGCCGACTTTGCGGACCCTGCCTTTGTCTATAAACAAAGGAAAGGGGGACGACACATGCAAAAAAAAGCTATAAAAGAGGGAGCACCGATCCAGAGGAGGGACAAAAAAAGAAAGGGAATGAGAGAATAGAAAGAAATGTCATGCATGGGAAACCTTTTGTAGAGGGGAAAAAGATGTTCCTAACGGTCTTCTTCCCCTCCAAAAAGAAAGACCATGCTCTGTGATTTCTCTGTAAACAGGATTACTTGCAATCCAAATATTGGACAGACCGGAAGCTTAGTGTAAAGCCCAGGATCTCTAGTTGTTGAAATAGAATTGCCATACGCATGCACTTTACTTCTCTCACATTTACACTACATACACACCGTTTTATCTTTTCTGTTTACATATTTTTGGCCACTCTACTGCGGATCTGGGGCTACAATTTTTAGCTAGCCCTAACACCACAGAGAAATCATAGAGGATGAGTATGATGAATCACCCTCTCCATGATAGAAAGACTCATGCCTTTTGCAGCTCCCAGTACCGAGCAATGACTCGACCAACGCTCTCTGTCACCCAGGCAGTCACGCCAGCCGCTAAAGGGACATCGGTCGAGGCGTCGCAAGAGAGGGGACTAGTCGTCTTCAAGAAAATTGGTCCTAGTCATTCCCATTATCAAATGATACTTCATCCAAGCAACTCCCCAAGAGCGAGAGCCCTGACTGGCAGGGAGATCTCGGTCGAGGTATCATGCGAGAAGGGACCGCCAAGTAGGCAAGGGTGCTCGAAGGGAATGGAGGATCCGCTAACCACGACTATAAAAACGCCAGTACCGGTGCAAGATGCATTCACCATGACAAAAGTCATGGTACGTGCAGTTGCAGGCAAGCAAATGCATGACCAAGGTCGCGAGTCATAGGAATCCGACTTGGACAAACGAGAAAGTGTCTACAAAGAACCTACAGCCTAGGTTGGGATTGGAAAAAGGTTCCAAGGATTCTACCTGAAAGGAACCCTGCCCAACACGGGATCAATCAGTTCACCCCACACCCATGGGACAACCGGGATTCAGGCAGATCCCCTAGTACGAGAGGGTCCAGAGGAATAACTGGTAGAGAAAAAGGGCAGAATCACCAAGGAGGATGGTTTCGTACGTAGTACCAAGACGGTTGGACTAACACCGACCCAGAAACGAAACCATCGACGCTGAAGAAACGAATGGCGAGCCCTGGTTGATCTGCAGAAGAGAAAGAAGTTTTGGAAGAACCACGTTACCGAAACAAAATAGAAAAGAAAAGAATGTCAGATCCGGGATCACGTACAGGATGCCCAGGTAAACTCTCTGACGTCCTAGACAGGGTATAGTCCTTCAGTGTCTACATGGCCGACGTAGATGGGGAAGACATTCTCGAAAGCATCCCAGGGAGGTACCAGAAGGAGGAGCCCCTCCACTAGCATCTACAAAGGCTAGATAATCAAATAAGTGACCTAATGGCGATGCTAATAGAGTTAAAAGAGAAATTGGAAAATGCGGTGGAGAAAAAAGAATCCGGAAAAAGAGTTTGCTGGATCAGATGGAGGTCTTGCCAAGGAACGGGTTTTGGAGCAGAAAGTAGAACCCTTCTTTACCCAACAATCCGACGAACGCACCGGAGGACCACAGAATGTGGAGGCAAAAGCAGTGGCATCAAAAGCAGAAGTTCAGGCGGAGGTACACATGATTATGACAGAAGTAGGTGGGTACCACCTTGTAAGAGGAAAACCTTATCCATAATGGATGGAGAAAGTACAGTTCCCCAAAAGTATAGGAGGCCTGACATACCGACCTTTGACGGTTTCGGACCAGCAATGCAACATCTCTGGCATTTCTCTATCAGAACCGGAGGATTGATCGAAAATGACGCCCAGTGGATAATGCTTTTCGCTAGCACGCTGGTGGGTAATGCGTTCAGATGGTTCGAAAGCCTCCCATAAGGATCAATCTAGTTATTTCAAGACCTCCAGGCAATCTTCACAATCCAATTTCAAGCTGAAACCCCACCTGTGACATCCTAGGTGCTGCTATAGACACGTCAGGAGAAAGACAAATCGGTCGAGGCAAACCTCAACGATGGAGGAACCTTTCCATGCTGTGCCGAGAAATCAACCAAAAGACAATATTTGATATCTGTTGCGGAACCTGAGAACCGAATTCTATAAATACTTCTAATTGTGAAACCCATCTCGTTCGCGCAGATATCTGAAGTAGCCGCGAATGCAGAGGCAGTTATCAAAAGGGAGAAGCAGGAAGTCAAGCCCCGGAGGTTTTCATTCCGGAACCCCTTGATGACCCATCCGAACAAGAGGAAGGACTCCCTCGCAGTGGCATCCACCCAGCACGAGAAAAGAAAGAAAGACAGCTTCGAAAGTGGGAGAGCAACCTGCGGAAGAAAGGGGCTAGGCACCAGCCTGTCACGAAAATACGACTCTGAGGATTTAGAGATGGAAGGAATATATGAAGAGCTTCCGAAGAAAGGGAAAATCAAGCCTCTTACACCCAAAAGACCAGAGGAGGTGGGACAAGTCCATGACCCTAAATACTGCAGATACCATCAAATTGTGGGCCACCCCACCAGCTCTTGCGGCACCCTGAGGAACGCCATTTAAGATCTGGCTGATAGCCGAGTCCTCACATTCAAAAAAGGAGGACTACCACATGATGTGAATACCGTCTACCTCACCTCAAGAGTAGCCAACGCCAGAGTTAGTCATCGCATCGTGGCTGAGAACCTAGAAAGGCCGCGGACTCACCGAGTCTCACGTGCGCGTTGCTTTGCCATCGAAACACATACTAAAGAATTAGAAGAAGAGGTGCTCCATACCCACTTAGGGAAAGTCTTTGCCAAATATTATTCCAAGAACCTGACAGAGCAAACCAGTCGGCCTTATGATAGCGAAGAAATGATCCCCCCACAAGAAGCAGTATTTCGATACGACATTATCTACCACTTGTCTCGGGTCCCAGTGAAAGTGCCTCTATTGGATCTGATCAAAATGAATAAAGGTGTTCGGATGTCCCAATGGGACACCCTGTCGGAGCAAAAAAGACGAGAGCCAGGCCCGACGAACGTCAACAGTTTAACGACTCGACTAAAAGAAAGTGTCCCTATCACCTTTGATCAGGGTGACATGCTGCTGGGTGATTACAAGCACGACAAGCCTCTCTATTACACGGGATACATACAAGAGGCTAAGGTGTCCAGGATACAGATCGACCCAGGTTTAACTGTTAACGTGATCCAAACAATGAACCGTGTCGGTCTGGTGCCGAGATCACTAAAGGAAACCAACGATGGCGAAGGGAGCAGAGCATTGGGAAAAATCAAAGTCAAGTGCCAAATCGGTGACCTGATCGCGCATCCAGACTGTTACGTGGTTGAGGCCTGCACTACTTAAAGCCTATTGCTGGAAAGACCTTGGATCCATGAAAATCACGTAATGCCGATCACGCTGCATCAATGCTTTAAATACGTTGATGATGACCTCGCTGTCCGGAGGCAATTCGCTGACCGAAAGCCATTCCAAGGGGTGAGCGTTTATTACTCGGACGCGGCACTATATGAAGAAGAAGAGCAAGCATCAAAAGGTGACCCTCTAAGAGAGATGGAAAAGGATACAATTGTCGGAAGAAAGAGGGTAGAGGAAGGCTCATTAGCACGATAGGCTGAGCCCAGAAAGAAAAGAAGAAATAGAGTCTACTTTTGTAATATGATAGAAACAAAAGAAACGGCCCAGTTAGAAGAAAGAGAAAAAGAACCGCCAAAAGTCGGATTCATAAGAGAAGAACAACACCCAGACTGGCTGGCCAACGTCGTTCCAGTAAGCAAGAAGAACGGCCTGATTCGGGTGTGCATCGACTTTAGAGATCTAAACAAAGCCTGCTCAAAAGACGACTTCTCATTGCCTCTCACGGAGATAATGGTTGACAATTCCTATGGATTTGAGAGGATGACGTTCATGGCCGGCTTCTCGGGGTATAACCAGATGAAAAGCATACATCATTCGGAACCCCATTCAGGGTATACTGCTATACAGTCATGCCATTCAGCCTGAAGAACACGCGTGCCACTTATGAGAGAGCGATGATGAAAATCTTCAAAGATTTGCAACACAAAACAGTGA
Source organism: Litsea cubeba (assembly GCA_012931725.1). Lineage (NCBI taxonomy): Eukaryota > Viridiplantae > Streptophyta > Magnoliopsida > Laurales > Lauraceae > Litsea > Litsea cubeba. The sequence goes on from CM022946.1 coordinate 102,703,161, forward strand.
AAAGTTATGTCGATGATCTAAATGATCTTCGGGAGGTTTTCTTGCGGTTGAGAAAGTACAACCTCAAAATGAACCCGCTCAAGTGCTTCTTCGGGGTAACCTCGGGAAAGTTTCTGGGGTTCATAATTCGAAAAGATGGAATACAATTGGACCCAGCCAAGGTGGAGGCAATACTAAAAATGCCCAGCCCGTCGACAATAAAGGAGTTAAAAAGCCTAAAGGGAAGGCCAGCCTACGTATGCATGTTCGTATCCAACCTCGCAGGGAGATGCAGACCATTCTCCGAAATTATGAAGAAAGGCGTAACGTTCGAATGGAACTCCGGTTGCGAAACAACTTTCAGGTGTCTGAAGGAATGCCTCACACAAACCCCAGTCTTGATGGCACCTATCCCAAAGAAAGATCTCATCCTATACACCAAGGCACTGGACCATTCTGTGGGCACACTCGTGGCTCGAAAAAATGACGACGGACAAGAGGTGGCCCTTTACTACCTCAGTCGAGTCATGATCGTGGCAGAGCATAACTACACCCCGGTAGAGTAGGAATGCTTAGCTCTAATGTTTGCTCTGAGCAAGTTAGGACACTACCTAATGTTACATCGGACGCAACTGGTGTCGCGGATAAACCCGCTCAAGGTGTTGATGACCAAAGCATGACTACTTAACCACAGGATGGCCAAATGGGCGTTGTTACTCTTTCAAATCGACATCGATTATGTCCCGCAGAAGGCTGTAAAATGTCAGGCATTAGCTGATTTCTTAGCAGCACACCTGCTACTGGAGAGATCCCAACTTACGGAACCAATACAAAACGAGCCCGCCCCTTCTGTACAGGTGTTGACGACACAGGAGGCATACTGTAAAATATTCTTTGATGGAGCTTTTCATACGATAGAGTACGGAATGGGGGCATCAGGCGTGGGCATCCTCTTTATATCTCCCCTGAGCGATTTGATACCCCATGCGTTTATAATAATGAAGCATTATTCTAACAATATTGTGGAATATCAGGCTGTGATCATGGGGATGGAAATAGCGCTAACAATCAGGATTAGGCGTCTAGAAGCCTTTGGAGATTCCAAGCTAGTAGTAAACTGGATCAATGGAGAATGTGAGGCGAGGAAACCCGACATAGTGCCTTACCACCGACGAGCAAGGGCTTTGATGTCGCGATTTTCACATGTAACAATCGCACATGTAGCACGGAGTTTAAATGTGAAGGCCGATGCTTTGGCTGGTATTGCAGTCACCATGGCCTTACCGGAGGGCACTTGTTGTGAAATCCTCATCAAAGAAAGGAGGTTAATGCCAGACCTGGGAACGTGGGAGGCTATTACAGACTACATCTGTAATAACCCCACGGTCACCAGAGTCGAAATCCTCCCTGCAAAGGGGGATTGGGGGCCCCCAGACGATGAGTCCACCAGAAGTATAAGGTGAATGGAATGAATAATGGCCGCCCCGCACAAATGTAAAAAAAAAACTGTTTTCCCTGCAAATTAAGAAGCAACTGAGACAAAAATATCAATGGCTGTGGCAACCGTGGAGGCAGATAGGGGAGCTAGATCGGAGGCTAGAGCAAGAAAATACGGTTGTACCGCACCCACACAAATTTGAAGTTTCTTCTCTAAAAAAAAAGAAAAAAGAAATAGGAAACAAATAAATTCTTTCTATATTATTTCAATTACCGCAAAGAAAATAACACATCTTCAATACAGTTGTAAGCCTCAGATTCTACAGAGGTTGAATAGTTGGCCTTGATTTCACCAAGAAAGACAGGATCGGAGGATAATTTGCACAAATCAGCATTAACGAAGCTCAAAGACTGCTCAAGCCCTTTCATATTGGAAGAATCAAGCTCTAAGGAGCATCGCTGGTCTTTCATCTAGGCGTCAAGATCAGTAGTCTCCTTTTCCAGGATCTCGCGGTGAGATCCCAAACACTCTAGCTGAGCCACCAGATCTCTCACCGATTTAATAACCTCAGCTAAATCAGATCGCTTTTGATCAAGACCCTGCGAAGCAGATTTCAGTCGCGGAGCACCCACAGCTACCCGATCGCAAAGAGTGGCATACTCAAACTCTATGGCCCCCTTTTTTTGTAAGAAGAAGGGGCTCAACCACGGCTGGCGCAGGACCTTTAGAAAGGCGTGTGAGTTCAGCACACAGGACCAAAATGCGCGCAACCTTGGATCTAATTGAGGAAAGAGATTCCCAGGAAGAACGCACCATCTGAAGCGGAGAAGCCACGATTCCTTCATAATAGCTCAAGTCTTCCGCTATTTTCGACAAAGGAGACGATGGGCCACGTCTAGTAAGGATTGGAGGACGCAAATGGCTACCAATAAGTGGCGAAGAACAACAAGAGAGCTGCCCCCAAGGGGGGAAAGTGCCAGATCACAGCAAGGGTCACCCTTAAGAGAAGGAATGAAAGGATTCCCCTCCCTTGCGCAAGACCCAACCAGCGGAACTAGGGCATGGGAAACCTCCATTTGAACACCGTCCTGAGCAATTGAAGAAACTGGGCAGGAAGCACGACAAGGAGTAGGGGTCTGGGAGGCCTAGATTACGAGGATTAGGTCCGAACTAGTAGATTGGTCGCCTGTTTGCCTAAAATATTTTTTAATTAATTACACCATCATGTGAGCAAAGTGCATATATATAAGATACAACAAAAGAGGGGGGGGGGGGGGAGAATAAAGAACGAAAATGAGGATAAAGAACTGAAGGTAGCTGCAGAATAGTGGAGGGCCGCAAAGAAGGAATACTCTCCCCTTCACCCTCCAAATAAGTAGTGTGGTCCCCCGGCACGACTCCCCTTGCACCATCTTTGTCAGCCTCTTCACCAAGTAATGAACCATCAGAATGAGGTAAAGGAGAACCGCTGCCCTAGAAGAGAACGGAGGTACCAGTAGCCACCCCCGTAGGATCTATCAGGGCACGTATGTCACTACTAGTCCACTCGACTGCATCAGGAAGATCCGTAGAACTTCGAGCGAGCGACCCGCTAAATGAAAGGGGAAGGCCGGCCGAACTCTTAGGAGCGGGCATTGAAGACCGGCGTTTCTTCACCACGGGCACTCCCAGAAAGCCAATCCTTGAGGCCTTTTGGCTCCGTTTGTTAGCCAAAAAATTGGTCCCAAGTACGTGAGGACAACTAACGCCGCTTATAAAGTCGGCGTTCTCGCCCGATTGGAGGTACTTCCCCAACGAGACAACATACCACCGAATATGGGAAGACAGAGTATCACCAATATCCCATCCCACCAAAGAGGGATATAAGAAGTGACCCCGGGTGTGCAAGGCAGAGAGATTGCACCAATCTCTACATCCGTTTGAGACAGAACTCTTTAGTGAAAGAATGGACGAGGTAATCCAACTCTTCCCTAAGTATAGCCAAACTGACGAGCAAAGCAACTAGGCCAATAAGGCTAATGAAGCTAGACGGCCAGGAACGGAAGACTAGCATGGAAGGCCACACGGATAAAAGCCATTCCACTTGAGACTCGCACATTAATGAGTGTTCCGGGGAACATACCTTCTCAGCATCGCTGAAATGGGAAGTGCCATCAAAGTCGGTAAACCAGGAATGGTCGCGGATTATGAAGGATTCGCTGTTCCAAATAATGGAACGAGAACCTGAGAATCTTTTGAATGGCTTCAATTTGGTTGGAGAAAACAGCGTCGCCAGATGACACAAAAAAAGGGAGTCTGGGGAAGGAGGCTCTCTGGAACAAGGGTGGAGAGCGCGATAATGGAACACGAACCAGGCATAGAAATAATGCCCTGGGTAGCGACCTCTTGGATCAATGCCCCCAATAATGTGATCAACATCCTCACAAAGGCCGTGGCATAACTTTGCCACCATAGCAGGACACAGGGCCGTGCGAGATTCCCACGCCAATTTACAGGCAGGAAGAAGCCCTCACATTATCACCATCCTAACAATGGAAGACAGCCCGACAGATCCAGACGGTGAGAAAGTACGCCAGAAGAGAACAAGAATCAGGATGGTCACGAAAAAAGCATTTCATCTCTGCAGCACTCCCCGGCCGACGAATGGAAGGATCATTGTATAAAGACTAAAGGGAAGCCAAAACTTCCCGACGCAGCTAGTGAGTGTGAAGGACATTTCTATTCAAACGAGACATGGCCTGGTCCATGTGGTAATTGAATAAGGCGTCCAGAGTGGCTGAAAACTCAGGAGAATCCCTCCTCATATTAGCAAACTCATCTTCAGAAGGGATGTACTCTTTGAATAAATCCCCCAAAATAGACAGGCCGATAATGACTTTCATTCCAGAAGCGAAAGGCCAAGTTCCCCCACCAGGGTTAGACATGTTTTGCTAGCAGGATAATAAGTCCCTAGCATCGTCCCAAAAGAGTGAACAGGAATGTAGAAAGGAACGACTGTGGCCTGAACACCCCGAAAGATCCCAATGTCCCTCAATAAGGGTTAAAAAAAAAGAGCGCGAATTGAGACCAACGCTCCCAACCCGGTGCGGAATTCAGACAACCCTTTTGCTTCAAATCTCCTGGAAAGCCACCACCAGAAACCCCTAAAAGAGTTCTGACAAGCGGACGGAGCTGTCCTACATAAGAAGAGGGTAGGTCATCCAAGAAACAGGCAAAGAGAAAGTGCCCGCGCACAGAGACGGGAGAAGAAGGAGGCTTATCACCACCAATCAGCAAATTTCAATCTAATTCGTGCAGCCCCACCCAGTCAATGGAATCCTCCTTTTGGATGGGTGTTCCACCTGAGTAAAAAATGTGAGATGGATAATTGCAGGGGTAAGAAAAACATTGACCTTCCTGCGAAGATGAATCGTGGGGAATGGACTCCCCATGATGGATAGAATCTGGGTAGCGGTCCCCGAAAATGTAGTCGGTAAGAAGAAATGAAGAAGACAATCCCTCCGTCATCAAAGCATGATAGAATGACAAAAGACGCACTCAGGGGGTCTCTTTCGTGCAAGCGGAAGTACCAAGAGAAAGACCCTTCGGCCCCCGCGAGAGTCTGCCTAACGGAAGGGACTGTAGCCTGGGATGACAAAGGGGCCTTGCCTGGAACAGAGGCAGGAGAGGACATTGCAGAAACGCACCTCAGGAGATCGTGCGAAAACCCCAACCAGTCACGGAACCCTTTGCCCAAAGATTGAAACCCCAACTAGTCATAGACCCGTTCACGCAAAAATCGAAAACCTTCCCTGACTGATTGAGGGGAGGCAATATGGAGGCACATCGAAAACCACAAGCCGAAGTAGCACCGCTACTCGGGCCCACTATCTTTGGGGAATTGAAAGAAAGCATGGAAGATCACTTTCCGTAAGTAAATAGGGGAGGATCCTGCTTCTGCTAGGATGGCAAAGGCAGGTTTAGAACCCCGCCTTCCTTTGTCACCAAGGGCAAAGGAGTAGAAGGAAGTTAAGAAGGGTCCCTAGTCTCATGCGTCAACTTTTTGAATGATGCCAAAGATAAAGAATAGAAGGCAGGCGACACGGCCGACTTTACTGACCCTGCCTTCATCTGCAAACAAAGGCAGGGGGACGACATGTGCGGAAAAAGCTATAAAAGATGGAGCAACGATCTCGAGGAGGGAGAAAAAAAAAAGAAAGGGGAGGAGAGAATAGGAAGAAATGTCATGCATGGGAAACCTTTTCTAGAGGGGAAAAAGATGTTCGTAATGGCCTTCTTCCCCTCCAGAAAGAAGGAACATGCTCTGTGATTTCTCTGTAAACAGGAGTACTAGCAGTCCAAATATTGGACAGACCAGAAGCTTATTGTAAAGCCCGGGATCTTTAGTTGTTGAAATAGATTTGCCATACGCATGCACTTTATTCCTCTCACGTTTATACTACATACACACCATTTTATCTTTTCTGTTTACAAACACTTATTTCTTTTCAAGGTTCTGTCGCCTCTGTGGTTCACGAGAAGTTATTGCATTTTCTTCCAAACAGATTCTATGTTGGACCACAGATGAGCTTATTCCTTTGATATCTGCGATGGACCATCTGATAGCTTTCTTGTGTTCATCTAAAATTTTTATGAGTTTCTCCTCTTGGACAGGGTCCAAGTCTGAAGCTATAATCACAAGAAGGGTTTCTAGTGTGCCTAAAAACACATATTTCAAGGTATCGGGCAACTTCTTGTGTTCTACCTCAGGGGGCTCTACAATCGATGGGATCGGTGGGGAAACAGGCGGAGGCAGAATCTCATGCTCCGGTTGCCACCTGGAGCAGTCCATGGATGGGGTTGAGTCTAATAATGCATTGACTTCCTCAATAAGTCCATCTACATCAAAATCACTTCCAAAGTGGGCCAAACAAGCCTCTAGTGGGTCTTCAAGTTTCAAATGTTGTATGTAATTCTCCACAAATTCATGAATGTAACTAACTTCAAAAACCCCATCATCCTCATCAGGGGGTTGCTTACTGATATTAAAAATATTCACTTGAGCTGTCATGGTCCCAAAAGAAATTTGCGCCACTCCATTCCTATAATTGATCAACGCATTGGATGTTGCTAGGAATGGTCATCCTAGAATGATTGGTATTTTGGTCACAGTTCCTGATCGTGGTTTCATGTCCAAGACAACAAAGTCTACAGGGAATTAACACAAACTCTCTCACTTTGATTAAGACATCCTCCATACCCCCTTTGGGTATTGAATTGAAGCATCAACTAACTGGAGAGTCACCTGAGTTTTCTTTAACTCCCCCAAACCTAATTCTTCATATATGGAATACGAAACTAGGTTGACACTCGCACCCAAGTCAAGTAAAGCGTGCTCTATGAATGCCCCTTCTTTCTACAATGGTTTGTTTTTTGGGCTCCCCTTTGATGGGTGCCCATTGCAATGTGTTTTTAGCTACCTCTTCCAAATATGTCCATGCTTGGGTAGCTATTTTCTGTGTGAATGCACCATTGCAATATGATTCCACCATGGTTTTGGTAGGGTAATCCATCCCCTCATATAAAATTTGAACCAATTGATTCTTTTTAAAACCGTGGTGGGGACATTGGATTAACAAAATTTTGAACCGCTCCAAGTAATTGTACATGGTCTCCCCTTCCAATTGATGGAAAATGTTTAGGGCTTGTCTAATCGAAGCTGTTTTCTGTTTGGAGTAGAACTTTTTGTAAAAAGCCTCAACTAATGTGGCCCACGTGGTTATGGACCTTGCCTGTAAGGCATAAAGCCTTGCTTTAGCCTTTTTCCTTTAGAGAGAATGGGAACAACCTAAGTTTAAGGGATTCTTCGGTCATGTGATTGTATTTCATGGTCCCACTTATATGTCTTCGAATCCCCTAACTTGTTGGTATGGGTTCCCCTGGTCCATCCCACGAAATACGGGGAGCATTTGGATCAAACTAGATTTCAGCTCGAAGGTAGCATTGGTAACAGGTAGGGCGATGCATGATGGTTGGATGGTTCGGGTGGGGTACATATAATCCTTCAGAGTAACAGGTTGGGGTTCTTCCACCATTGTTTGAGAAATCTCTTTAAAATAGAAGATGGTCCTACTACTGTCAAGGGTAGATCTGGCTCTATTAGGTTTAAATGCCATTTTTCACGTACCCAAAGCTTTTCTGATCGATTTTTCTTTGATCGCATACACTGGGTTCACCCTAATGCAACCTTAGCCTAAAATGATGCACAAGCAATCAAGCAAAGATTAAGGCACATAGAAAATCTAACCGGTTCACCTAATTAACTAGATAGCTCCTAACTGGTTGAAGAGCACACATAGGCCTCCAATTCACTCTTATGAAACCTTAGTTGATGGATCAGCCCCCACGTAAGGGTAGGATTACTTAATGAATCCGTTTGAAGAACTCTTACCTCAAATAGTCTAGCTGTCTCCACACTCTAGACAAGGTTTTCTTAGATCGACTTTGGTCAAAGAATGCAATTGGTGCAACCTTTAGTGGTCTTCGTCCTAGTGAGCTCGATTTCCTAGGGTCCCGTTCCCAGTTGATTTTAATTATGGTATGATGTCTATGTGGGTGTTGACACCAAAAATGTCACTTTGCCTCTTCAAAGATCCAAAGAGCTACATGAAGTCGCAACCTGCCATAAATAGGCAATGCTACTTCCAAAAATCAAATCTTGTCAGAATCAAACAAAAACTGCAAGATCCTTCAAGACAGCCAAAAGAGTACACAAGAAGTTTCGGGCAATTTCAAAATCATTTGGCCTAACTTCGCTTCTCCGACAGCTGAAAAGGAGCTCTCGGCGGCAAAAGCATCGGAGACACCAAATCTTCGATCAGAGCCGATGGATGGTCTCAAAATACTTCCAAAAGGCTCCACGTCAAGTTCCGAGTCAAACCGACAACGTTTGACCCTACATTAACCCTCGAACAGCTAAATCAAGCCTCTCGGCGGCGAGAACCACCGAGGCCATTACTCATCAGATAGAGCACATGGACGGCTTCAAAATGCTTATAAAGGGCTACACGTCAAATTTCAGGTCATTTCCACAACATTTGACCATAGTTTGACGCTAGGAAGCCAAATCAGGCCTCTCGGCGGCAAAGCTCTCCGGGACCATGGTTTCCAAGACAGAGCCTATGGATCATCTTAAAATGACTCCAATAGGTTCCCTATCAAATTTCAAGTCAATCGGACATCGGTTGACCGCACATCAAAACCGCGACATCTTCATCGCGACAAAAGCAAGTCTACTGGTGATAGGACCCCAAACGGCTTCAAAACTCAAACAAAAGCCTATGGTTGGTCTTATTTATTGCTCAGGAGGCTTCACACCAAATTTCAGGTCATTCCGACATCGTTTGACCCAGTTTCAGCTTCTGACGGAAAATCGGCAGCTCTGCGCGACAAAGTCTTCGGCTTTCTCAGGAAATTGGAAACTTTGCAAAATAAAATGCAAGGATTCTCATCAGGTTTCCTACAAAGAAATCAAGCCAATAAATGGTCAAAATGTCAAGGAAAAGTACAGAAGAAAAAAGGATCGAAAAACAGCAAAAACAGACACAAAACGGGACACAAAGGGGGGAAAACCCTCCCAGGGTCGCAGACCCCTGCGACCCTGGCCCAGGGTCGCCGGCGACCTTGGAGCCCGGGGTCGCCGAGAAGGCCCCGGAAACCCCGGTTTTCGCCGTTTTTTCGCTATTCGAAGCGCCCAGCCTCTGGTACTTTCCAAAATTCATGCTTTTGAGACACCAAGTCCTCTGACATCTGTCCAAAACACGGGTCAATCATCAAGAGTATCGAAAACAATATTGATCGCCACCCGGTCAACCAAAAAAAGTGTGCTTTCTACCCGACCGATCGAGAAATCGACAGGACAGATAGCACCGACCTGCTGTTGGCAACAAACACCTGAAATTACATGGTCATCTGATGTCGATCTACATGAAGATCCATCAATGATCATCACCAGAAGAATCCCAAAAGACGCGGCACGGCCCGCGACTCTTCAGATGCTCGGCGACCACTTAATGTGATTAATTGACTAGCTTTATTACAGTCATTAATCCATTTCTTTGGACGGACCAATCAGAAGCAAGCATCTGAGAGTTACAAGTCAAGAGATTCATGGCATTTAACTCATGAAACTCCTCCCATCATGGCGATTAAAGGCGATTAAATGCCCTCAATCTCCTCCGGCCAATCAGAAGCCAAGAAAAAGGAGTTACAAAATAAAGAATTCAATTTTGTGACTCCTCCCATTATGCGGCTTAATGACAATAAAAGCCCATAAACCCTCCTAAATGGCTACCAAAAAGCCTATAAATAGGAGAGCACTCCAAGAAGGAAGGACAGACGACGAATCACAGACAACGAATCACAGACAGAAGCACAGAAATTCAGAGAAGGAAAAGAGAGAAAACTCTGCGGAAGTTCTACACCGGCCACCGCTACAAGGTGACAAAAGTCCCTTGGGGGGTACCCCCCCCCCCCCAAGGTCCTTGCCTTCTTCTCCTGCCTCCAATGGCTTAGATGTGGCTTTTCAGCCCGTTTACTCGGCTTTTTATTGGACATAGGACCTCCTTTTGGTCTTTGTCCTCTAAAAACCTGAGGTTATAGCCAAGCCAAGCGAATCAATAGCATCCTCTGTTCTCATCTGCATGGATGATGGCGAAGCCCACATATGGCTTGCGACCGTCAATCTAAACGAGTCCCCCACAATCTCCTGAGAAGTTAGATCCTCCTTTTCTTGCTTTTCATTGTAGTTTGTATTTTTTAAAAAGAGACAAAAATCATAATTCTTGTCTTTCATTATTGATAAGGATTGTAAATCGGCTATAAACGCCAAAATCGGCTATAAACGCCAAAAATCGGCTATAAATGCAAAAAAAATCGCCTTTCACGGCAAACCAAGAAAAATGTCTCTTTTCTTAAATATATGTGCAATGGAAAACTTGAAAGAAGTTGATTTCCTTTTTACTTGCGAAGGTTGATCTCCGGATCACCACTTGCAATTCCAAGTAAAATAGAAAATCTGGCACACCCACACAAAAAAGAAATGTTGATCCTGGTTACGAAAGGGTCGGACCCGACGGACTCCCACGTCCGCCGACCTCGGTAGGAACCGAGCAGGAGCGCGGTCCATCAAGCTGGCCCCACCCGGTGGGACTCGTTTATTTGAGAACACGATGCTAGAAATGAAATATTTGCATATCATATATTTTGCTCTATGCTTATATTTCTTTTCTCGATTCCTTGGCTACTTTATAATTGGTGGCCTATGTTGAATTCCGCATCTAAAAAAATTGAGATGAGATTTTTTGTTTGGAAATTTCTAATTCTTTGAATTTATTTCCACTCTTTCTCTTTTCAAAAAAAAAAAACAAAAAAAAAATCAGATTTTTTCAGTTTGGATTCAAAATTGAGAAACTTTGATGCTCTCCCTTCTGGGCACTGGCGCTCACGGAAATCGCTGAGACCGTGTTCGGATCGGGGATTGGGCCATTGTTTCTCTTCGATGAGTTCATTAAAGATCTAAAAAAAAAATAATAAAAAAAATATATAAAAAAATTTTTTTAGATTTCTCAATTTGGATTCAAAATTGAGAAACCTTGATCCGTTCCTATCGTTCATCGCGCTTGCAGAAATGTTGAGCCTGTTCGACTAAGGTTTTGGGCCATCGTTTCTCTTCGATGAGTTCATTAAAAATAAAAATATATATATATATAAATAAAAAAAAAGACATAGACCACTAAGGTTAAACCAACTGTGTTCTTTGATCATGGTTGATTCAAAGAAAAGCCTTGTCCAGAGTGTGGAGACAGCTTGACTGTTCCAGGCAAGGGTCCTCCAAACGGGTTCATTAAGTAATCCTACCCTTACTAGGGGGCAATTCTATCAATCAAGATTTCATAAGACCGGGTTAGGAGGCCTATGTGTACTCTCTCGTCTTTTAAATATTTTTTTTTAAAAAAAATAATAAATTTTTTTAAAAAAATAAAAATTTTAAAATAAAAAATAAAAAATAAAAAAAAAATTTCAAAAAAATTCTTAAAAAAAAATAAAAAAAAGATTTAAAAAAAAAATCTTCAAAATTTTAAAAAAAAAAAAACTTCCGTCATTTTGGGTTTAGATTGGAGAAATCTTGGTCTTCTCCTTTCTGAGCACTGGCGCTAGCGGAAATCGCTGAGCCCGTGTTCAGATTGGAATGCCTTTTGCTCTCTTTAATGAACCCGATATTGGTTTTTCAAAAAAAAAAAAAAATCGTCATTTTTAGATTCAGATCCGAGAAATTATGGTTCATTTCTTTCTGAGCACTGGCGCTCGCGGAAATCGCTGAGCCCGTGGTCAGATCGGAATACCATCTGCTCTCTTTGATGAATCCAATCTTGACCTTTCAAAACAGAGAATCTCATCTCATAGATGGTCTCAAAACATTTGTGTCTAGCGGTACTAGTACACCCTTTCAGGGTCTACTGTGTTGGAATTTGAGATGAATTTGAAATGACTTGAGAAGTGAGAAGTCTTGAAGAAATTAGCATCTCAAGTATTGTTTTGAGTTGGAATTCTTGTCAACACATTGTCACAAGCATGATGATAGTAGGCTAGTGTTGATAGAGCTGAAAAGGAGAATCAGAGTTCAAACAGTCAGGATTTGAGAATTCCTGAAGCAGAGCATGCGGTCGACCGGGCACCCCATGCGGTCGACCGAGAAAAGAGAAACCTGCAGAAACAGATTCAGGCACCTCTCAGTTATTTTCGTGACACAGTGTGTCTTCGGTCGACCGGGACCCCAGGATGTCGACCGAGCGCGATAGTTGTCTGTTTCCAGACAGTGTCTTCGGTCGACCGAGCAAGCAAGGATGTCGACCGAGCACGGGAACCAGAGTTGCGCAGAAACAGAAGTCTTGCACGAAAATTCAGCACTCTTATCTAATTTGTTTGGGACTCTTTCTAAACGAATTGTAGCCTGTTTTGAATACAATTAAGGGTTAACATAACCTATAAAAAGGCATGTATGGGTCGTTCTTAAATACATCAGAGAGACACCAGAAGAGAAGAGAAGAGAGAAGAGAAGAGAGAAGAGAGTGCTGTGTTGCTGTGTTGCTGCATTATCAGAAGTTTTCTACAGCAATTGTGGACGAGATTATGCTCTTGAAGATGGTGATTCGTCCATGAGTTAAGTGTCTCTCTTTATGCTTTAGATTTCAATTTGTAAGGGATTGAGAGAGAGAGAATTGTAGAGGGGAAGGGCTGTAGACAGAGTTAATCTTCTATTCTGTTTTTAACATCAAGTTGGTGCTTGGTGTTTGGGGTTTGGTGATCCTATCTGTGGGTGCAGATAAATTGTAAGGGGAGTCGGTGCTTCCTAGATAGTTGGTGCTATCTGAAACTAAGGGTTGGTGCTCTTTGTCGTTGGTGCGACTAAATATATTCAGACCTGTACCGGATCGGTGTTCGGACGATTTTGATCCGTGGACGTAGCCTTTTGGTGAACCACGTTAAATCTGGTGTCATTGTGTGGTTTGACTTGTTTTGTTGTTGAATTGGACCTGTTTTTAGAAATCACTGATTCACCCCCCCCCCCTCTCAGTGATCGCGATAACCAACAATTGGTATCAGAGCGAGGCTCCCTTGATCAGTTTAATACGCTAAGGGTGATCTCTTGTCAAATCACATGGCAGCCAATACAGGGAATATGAAAGCACCTCTGTTTGATGGTTCTAATTACTCTTTTTGGAAGATTAGGATGCAAGCCTTCATCAAATCTCTTGGCTATGATGTTTGGGAGGCTGTCAGAGCCGGTTACAATGCTGCCACCGTACCCAATGATACTGCATCGAAGAAGTTGGCAGACAACGACTCCAAGGCGCAGAATGCACTCTTTAGTGGCCTTGTGGACAGCGAGGTTGTCAAAGTAATTGCATGCAAAACAACCAAGGAAATTTGGGACAAGTTGCAAAGCATACATGAAGGTGATGAGAAGATTAAAGAAGCCAAATTGCAAACTCATCGCTCTCAATTCGAGTCTCTTCGCATGGAGGAAAGCGAGAATGTTGACTCGTATATGCAACGAGTGAATGAAGTCACGAATGACATTCGTGGACTAGGGGAGGAGATTAAAGAGCCGGTCATCGTCAAAAAGGTTCTAAGATCTCTTCTTCCCCGGTTTGATTCAAAAGTCTCAGCCATCGAAGAAGCCAAAGATCTGAATGCATTTTCCATGGATGAATTACATGGTTCTCTAACTGCCTATGAGATGCGCATAGGAAAGACGTATTCATCTGATAAAGAAGCGTCCTTCAAAGTTCAGAAAAAGGCAAAAGAGACTGCTGGTCATGATGTTGATTCTGATGATGATGAGCTTGAGGCTCAATTTGTTAGAAAGTTGAAGAAAGGAAGCAATGGCAAGTACAAAGGGAAGCTACCCTTTAAATGCTTCAATTGTAGAGGTGTTGGTCACTTTGCTGCGAAGTGTCCGCTAAAAGAAGACAATGATAATGACTCTTATGTTGAAAAGAGTAAAGGAAAGAGAAATTTCAGAAAAAGAGGCAAAGCTAAAAACTTTCTATGTCAACAAGATGACAGCACGTCTGAAACTTCAGACGATGATGAATCAACCGAAGCTCTCTTCATGGTCACTGTTGAAGAAGAAGAAGAGCTAGATCCGGAAGAAGAAGAGGAGGCTGAAGTCAATCTTGAAGAGGAACTCATAGCCGCACTTGAGGAGCTTAGCATGGAACGCAAATCAAGTAAGAAAAATCCGAAACTTCTCCATGAATCTGAAAGTTCTATTATTGCTTTGAAAACTCAAGTAGAAGAATATAAAAGAATGGTAGAAGTCCTTGAAAACCAAATAAGTATAAAAAAGGAAGAGGCTATGAAACTTGAAACTGAAATCGCTAGAGCAAAGGCTGAAAATTTGGAAAATAGCAAAAAACTCAAAGCGCTCCAAGCGATTGAAGGGACTATGAAACTCGATGAACTACTGAAAGTTCAAAGACCTGCCCACTTCAGATTTGGTCTAGGATTTGAGAAAGGTGAATCCTCTAAGATTGCACCTCCTGAAAAGAAAGAGTTTGTGAAGCAAGTCACTGCACCTTCTAACTCTATGAAGCCCACTCAACCTAGAAAGGAGTCCATTCCTGTTAGAAAGGTAATGAAGACTAACCAGCCACAAAGAAGATACAAATTCTATGGTTATTGCTTTCATTGTAATATGTTTGGACATAAAAGAGACGATTGCAAGTTCTATGTGAAATACAGCCCACTTGTGACTAGGAACCCTTTTTCAATCTTAAGTAGCCACAAAATTGAGTGCCATAAGTGCTATAATTATGGACACTTGGCTAGGGATTGTAGGTTGCATATTGCTAACAAATTTCAGGTTGAAAAGAAACCCAAGTTAGTAAAGGCTTGGAGAGCAAAGCAAAGTGCAGAAAGTCCCAAAGCATCTCTCATTGTGCAAACGGCATTCAATGCACAAAAGAAGACAGCACCATGGGTCCTTGATAGTGGTTGTTCAAGCCATATGACTGGTGATAAAGAGAAATTCATCAAATTACAGCACTATGAAGGCGGTTCAGTGAAGTTTGGCAACAATGATGGTGCCAAAATCTGCGGAAAAGGTGTTATTCAGCTTATGGCAAACAAGATCAGATCGGAAGAAGTCTTATATGTGTCTGGATTGAGACACAACCTGCTTAGTGTGAGCCAGATCTGTGACAAGGGTCACGAAGTTATCTTCACAAAGAATGGGTTTGCCATCAAGAAGAGTAGCAACGGCAAAATAGTGGCAACTGGATCAAGAACTGCTGGAAATCTCTATACATTGTCAGATGGAGCTGAAAAGACCTGCTTGATGAGTCGGACAGAGGAAAGTTGGTTGTGGCACAAACGCCTTGGGCATCTAAGCTTTGATAACATGTCAAAGATTTGCAATTCAAAGGCAGTAAGAGGCATGTCTACAGTTGAAAAGCCTTCCAATCCCATTTGCGACTCTTGCCAAAAGGGAAAGCAAACGAGGGTTATGTTCAAGTCAAAGGAGCATCATTCCAAGAAACCTCTTGAGCTAGTGCACACTGATCTCTGTGGACCGATGCGAACTCAAAGCACCAATGGAGATAAGTATTTCATGTTATGCATTGATGATTATACTCGTATGACATGTGTATTGTTTCTTAAGCATAAGCATCAAGCACTTGATCGTTTTAAAGTGTTTAAAGCACAGGTTGAAAATCAATTGGAAAAACGTATCAAGATTTTAAGGTCTGATCGTGGAGGCGAGTTCACATCTGAAGAGTTCACTAAATATTGTGAACATCATGGCATTCAAAGACAGTACTCAGCCCCTAGAACTCCACAGCAAAATGGAGTTGTGGAACGGAAGAATCGCACCGTACAAGAGATGGCTCGTACGATGCTAAGTGAAAGCAAGATGGCTGACAAGTATTGGAAAGAGGCAATTCATACGGCTGTATACATTCAGAATCGATGCTTAATCAGGCCACATGAAGACAAACTCCCTATGAGCTATGGTTTGGAAGAAAAGCAACAGTCAAGCACTTCAGAGTCTTCGGCAGCAAGTGTTACATCAAGCGGCTCGAACAAAATCCGGGCAAATTTGAAGAAAGAGCTGACGAAGGTATATTTCTGGGTTACTCCTCTACTAGCAAGGCATATAGGTGTCTTAACAAAAGAACCAGAAAAATCATAGAAAGTGCTGATGTGAGAATAGATGAGAATATTGAACCAAAGAATGCAACTCATAATGTCAGTCCAGTTTATGAGGACTCGAGTGAGATTGATGATGAGATGGCTGAATCTAATGATTCTGAGAAATCAAAGGATGACTCAGAAGATACTACACCTAAGAAGCACAGCACTTGGGTAGAGCAACACCCTAAGGATCAAATCATTGGAGATCCTAAGGCAGGCGTTCAAACTAGACAAAGTGTAGTTAGCAATTACTCACTTATGTCCACCATTGAACCCAAGACTGTGGCTGAAGCCAGTCTCGATGAAAGTTGGTTGAAATCTATGCATGAGGAGTTAGAGCAAATTGAGAAGAACTCCACATGGGAACTTGTTCCTAGACCTACTGATAAGAATGTTATTGGTACTAAATGGGTCTTTCGGAATAAGCTGAATGAAGATGGTCAAGTCATTAGAAACAAAGCAAGGTTGGTTTGTAAAGGCTATGCTCAAGTTGAAGGCATAGATTTTGAAGAGACCTTTGCACCGGTGGCTCGTCTGGAAGCTATTCGTATGTTTCTTGCATTGGCAGCATACAAAACCTTCAAGGTATTTCAGATGGACGTAAAGTCAGCTTTCTTGAATGGTTTACTTGAAGAAGAGGTCTACATTGAGCAACCTGATGGTTTTCTCATCAGCAAAAATTCAGATCTAGTGTGCAAGTTGAAAAAGGCTCTTTATGGACTGAAACAAGCGCCAAGGGCATGGTATGCAAGGCTGGATCTCTATCTCCGTAAGATCGGTTTTGGAAAAGGAATGGTTGATAGCAATCTGTATGTCAAAACTGAGTTAAGCAAACAGCTGGTTGTCATTGTTTATGTTGATGACATAATCTTTGGTGGCAATGATGAGGAGATGTGCAGGAATTTTGCTGAAGAGATGAAGAAAGAATTTGAAATGTCGATGCTTGGAGAACTAAAGTTCTTTCTTGGTTTACAAGTGCAGCAGCTGAAACATGGCATCTTCATATCACAAATGAAGTACATTAAGGAAATGCTGAAACGGTTCAATATGGAAGACAGCAAGCCAGTGAGCACACCAATGTCAACGAACACGAAGCTTAGCAAAGATGATAAGGCCTCGTCCGTTGATCATACCACCTATCGCTCTATGATAGGAAGCTTGCTCTACTTGACTGCTACAAGACCAGATCTTCTACAAGCAGTATGTATGGTTGCACGTTTTCAAGCAGCACCAACTGAAACGCACCTTACAGCAGTGAAAAGAATCTTTCGATATCTGAAAGGTACTATGGAGCTTGGTATCTGGTATCCTAAAGGCAAATCCTTCACTCTTGTTGCATATTCTGATGCCGATTGGGCTGGATGCGTAGATGATCGCAAGAGTACTAGCGGCGGCGCATTTTATCTTGGAGAAAGATTAGTTGCTTGGCATAGTAAGAAGCAAGACTCAGTATCCCTTTCGACAGCGGAAGCGGAATATATTGCAGCGGCAACTTGTTGTACGCAAGTGTTATGGATGCGGCAAATGCTCTCTGATCTAGGAGTTCCTACAACGGATCCTACGCCGATCCTATGTGACAACACGAGTGCAATTCATATAACTAAGAATCCTGTTCAGCACTCTCGAACAAAGCATGTAGCAATTCGTTATCATTTTCTTAAAGATAAAGTTGCTGATGGAGAGGTCAAGTTGGAATATGTTCCAACAACTGAGCAAGTGGCTGATATTTTCACGAAACCTCTGCCAAAGGAAGTCTTCGAGTATCTCCGGAAAAAGTTAGGAGTTACTCACTCTCCTAAACCGTAGGAGTTGTGCTTGAAAGGGGGAGCAATGCATTCATTGAATATCCTATTCGCTCCTCGGTTTGGTCCCTTTGGACTTGTTGTCAAAGGGGGAGAGATGTTATGCTATGATAGCAAGGAGAGATGTTATGCTATGAAAGCTAGGGGGAGATAGTTGACAGTGCATGGTTGTTATTTCAGAATTTAGTGAGTGTTGAAGTTCCAATAGTGTTGCCAACAATTCCAAAGGGGGAGATTGTTGGAATTTGAAGATGAATTTGAAATGACTTGAGAAGTCTTGAAGAAATTAGCATCTCAAGTATTGTTTTGAGTTGGAATTCTTGTCAACACATTGTCACAAGCATGATGATAGTAGGCTAGTGTTGATAGAGCTGAAAAGGAGAATCAGAGTTCAAACAGTCAGGAATTCAGAATTCCTGAAGCAGAGCATGCGGTCGACCGAGCACCCCATGCAGTCGACCGAGAAAAGAGAAACCTGCAGAAACAGATTCAGGCACCTCTCAGTTATTTTCGTGACACAGTGTGTCTTCGGTCGACCGGGACCCCAGGATGTCGACCGAGCGCGATAGTTGTCTGTTTCCAGACAGTGTCTTCGGTCGACCGAGCAAGCAAGGATGTCGACCGAGCACAGGAACCAGAGTTGCGCAGAAACAGAAGTCTTGCACGAAAATTCAGCACTCTTATCTAATTTGTTTGGGACTCTTTCTAAATGAATTGTAGCCTGTTTTGAATACAATTAAGGGTTAACATAACCTATAAAAAGGCATGTATGGGTCGTTCTTAAATACATCAGAGAGACACCAGAAGAGAAGAGAAGAGAGAAGAGAAGAGAGAAGAGAGTGATGTGTTGCTGTGTTGCTGCATTATCAGAAGTTTTCTACAGCAATTGTGGACGAGATTATGCTCTTGAAGATGGTGATTCGTCCATGAGTTAAGTGTCTCTCTTTATGCTTTAGATTTCAATTTGTAAGGGATTGAGAGAGAGAGAATTGTAGAGGGGAAGGGCTGTAGACAGAGTTAATCTTCTATTCTGTTTTTAACATCAAGTTGGTGCTTGGTGTTTGGGGTTTGGTGATCCTATCTGTGGGTGCAGATAAATTGTAAGGGGAGTCGGTGCTTCCTAGATAGTTGGTGCTATCTGAAACTAAGGGTTGGTGCTCTTTGTCGTTGGTGCGACTAAATATATTCAGACCTGTACCGGATCGGTGTTCGGACGGTTTTGATCCGTGGACGTAGCCTTTTGGTGAACCACGTTAAATCTGGTGTCATTGTGTGGTTTGACTTGTTTTGTTGTTGAATTGGACCTGTTTTTAGAAATCACTGATTCACCCCCCCCCCTCTCAGTGATCGCGATAACCAACATACTGTATTGCGACCGGCACATCTGTAACTCCAACTTTATATTCTTCTTACCTCGAGCAAGCTCTGCTTCTCGATAAGTCGAATTTAAGTTCGCAATTGCTTCTAGCAGTCACTGGGATGCCCATTCTGGGCTTACATACCTGCGATCAGAACAATTGTACCCTCTATGGCGTTTTGCCTTCTTCATGTTGCTTGGGTCGTCTTCCTCTAGCAATTTGAAAAGTCGAAACCATAGAACTTCCCATTTATGATCATTATATTCTTGTGATTACTAATGGATGTGGTCTTGTTTCAGAAATTTTCAAAAAACTAACAATGGCAGCTTCACTAACCATTACTTTCGATGAAAACAAGCACCAACTCATGCTTCAACAGAAGCAAACCACGCGCACTTACAAGCGCCCCATCAGCTGCCGAAGCATAAACTCCCTCGGCAACTCTCGGAACTCTGGGTCGACCTCGACTCCCCGGACTATCGTCTTTGGGACGTTGGGACCATTCCCATTTCCTGAGGAACAAACTGCTCCTTCCAAGAAGCAAAAACTCGCCTCTCAACGTGTCACTACCGTGACACCAAAGGCGAGCACCAGAAGGCCTGAAGCCCGTGGCACCCCTACGAAGCCTCGACCTGCAAGCAACCAAGTCTATCCCAAGACTTGGTCCCCAAGACCTTCACCAAAACAAAGAAGGTCCCAAACATCCACTAAGCCAGCATTCCTGGCCCCACTCAAGGAGAACCAGTTCTACCCTCTTGCCTACATGAAAGAGGAGAGACCCATCTCCAACCTGACTTCCAAGTCATCCCAGCATGAGCCGGCTTGTTCCTACAAGCCCAAAATCAAGTCATGCATCACAAGGCCTCTACAAGCACCTGCTAAGGCCTACAAACCTGCAGTTCGACCCTTCATCTCTACAGGGGCCGAACTCTAAAAATTCAAAGCTTCGCTGCAACAGGCGAAGGACAGGGTTCGCATCCTGTCCTCGCCCAGCTACAAAGAAGACAGGCTCGGCTGCTGCGCCCGAGGGAGCACATCCTTCATCGTCAAAGCCCAGCCAGAGCTGACCGAAGCTCAAATTGCTCGTCGTATACGCCGCCGCGCGTCGTATAGACAAAAGAGACTAGAGAAGCAAAGGACCCAGCCTCCTACACTTCAAGTCTCTCCCAAATGGGTCGAAAAAGAAAGACCCAACCAAGTTGTTGCCGTCCATATGGTTGGAAAAACCAGAAGGTGCCAAAAATCAGCAACAAAAATCCATGTCCGACGTCCGACGACCCGCAGTGTCTCAAGGACAAGAAGACATTCAGAAGAATCCCCTGCTCCTTCAAGGAAAGGACGGCAGAGTGATCCTTCCTTAAGCTCTTCTTCAAAAAGAATGAGCCCCAGCTCAGTCACCAGGACAGTTTCTTCGTTCGAATCACGAAGGATGAATGTCTTGGCTACAAATTCTGAGCCACCACTCCGCAATCCACCTCCAGAAGATGCGATCACCCGCATCCAGCAGTTGGAACAGGGCCAGCAGAGGATTGAAACTCTGATGGAAAACCTTCTCCTCGCCTTCCAAAATCAGGCGAACAATGAACCTCCTCCGAATCATTAAAACGACGAGGTAAATGGAGAAGAAAATGAGTCACGCGCCCTTACCAAAAAGGACGTAGATAGTATCCTCGCCAAAGCAAAAGAAGAGGATATACTCAAGGAGCATGGGATCAAGCCACCATATCCCTTATGGATGGACTCGGTCCCGTTCCCCACCAAATTCAAGCATCCTACTCTCCAAACATATACGGGGAAAGGATCAGCCAGACAGCACGTCATCCACTTCAAGATCCTGACTGGAGCTATCGCGGATCAAGATGCACTCAAGATCCGCCTCTTTGCAAGTACCTTAAAAGGTACGGCCTTCGATTGGTACTCCACTCTGCTAGAGGACTCGATCTAAAACTGGGCCATGCTAGAGACACGCTTCCTGACTCACTTCAAAGGTGAGGATCATCCCGCTACTATGGCTCAGCTGTGCAGCCTAAAATAGGGGGAGAATGAATCAACATATGACTTCATTCACAAGTGGAAAGTAATGGCATACAAATGCTCTGATGTATTGCCACAAGCGTCGCTAGTCGACATCTGCCGAAACAACATGAGAGCCAGAATCCGCTCCATGATCATCGGCAACAAATCAAAAAAACTGGGAGAACTCCTAGAAGCTTCCATGGAAGCTGAAATGGCGATTAAAGACCTCAACAGTCAGAAATCATCAAGAAAAGAGCCAACCGCCATTGCAACCTCTAAACCAAAGAAAAAAGAGGTCCTCAATGTGCATACCAAGTCAGCTCCTCAGCCACCAAAGAAAGCTGAAAATAAAGTTGCTGGTAAGAGACCTGAGCTCTCAGATGCCTTCAAAGAACGAGTAGAGAAGAAATACCCGTTTGATGAAGACGTTGATGAAATCTTCGGGGCTCTTATGGCAAACGGCAAGCTCACCTTGCCTGAACCCAAAAGACCGGGTGATGTTGGCAAAACCAATGATCCTCGGTATTGTCCATACCACCAGATGATCTCGCATCCTCTCAATCAATGCTTCGTTGTGAGAGAGAAAATAAATGAGATGTGGAAAAACGGAGTCATCACCTTTGACAAAAACTATGGGTCTGCCTCCGTCAACATGGTGACATGTGGACAAACATCAAAATCACCGAAGAAGAAGATCACTACTTCCTTCAAGGTGATAAACTCAATCCAAGCGTCCGAGGAACTGGTTCCTTACCCGACACCAGACGGACAACCGATATCGGTACATCCCGATCTCCTGGAAGATGAAAATTGGGAGGTCGTGAAAACAAAGCCTATAGCTCAACAGCGAAGGCAGGCTAGGAAACATCTCCTCAAGCTCAAACGGTAAGAGAAGACCCAGCCAAAACTAGAGGTCAAAGAAAAGGCAGAGGCTTCCTCTACCGCTTCACTGGAGGCAACAAAAACATCCCTCCTAGAGACTTCAAAGGGGGTAAGAAAATTCACTCTCAGTGATTTCATGCCACCTCAATTCAAAGAAGCCATGCAGGAGGCATCATACTCTTGCAATTCGGTAGTTGGATTCTCCATTGATGGATACGAGTCCAGCGACACCGATGATGGATTCGAATCCAACTACACGGATGAGTGGGAGGAGTCCCTTGAAACAGGAGAATATCTCTCCGATGAAGAATGGGTTCCTGAGTCTCATCTTATGCCAGTAATTTGGTATAACCCCTACAGCCACAAGGATCCTGGTCTGATGATGAAGAAGACCAAGAAGCTGTACAAGAAAATGCTGCTGACCCAGCACCTCTCATTACTCCAGTGGAAATCAACCATGTTGAGCCACAAAGAGTTGATGAAGAAGAAGATCCGGCTCCCATGCCTGATCTTGAAGAATATGCAAGGATCTTGCAGCGACTCGCTCTAGAACAAGAGCAAGAACGCGTCAACGAGCCTCCTCGCAATCCAGAGCCTGAAGTCCCTGAAGACCACCAGGTACATCCTCCCTTAACTCCTGAAAATGGAGAAAATTGCTGGATAGACGATCCTCTTACATCCGAGGATGAGTCTGACTCCGATCAAGCAACGTCTCCCGTCAGAGCTTCCTGTAATGTGATAATTCGGGATTATAGCTCTTCCGAAGCATCGTCTGATGAGAGCACTTACACTCCGGCGATGCCTAGCAATGTATCTTCTGAAGCCACCTCGTCTCACGTGACTTTCACTGAGATGACACCCTCTCAGGTTTCTTCTCCTGAGACTGTGACTTCAAAGTTCACACCCTTCCTGACTGAAGAATTCCCAGCCATTGATGCTTGGGATGATGAATTAGTCAACGAAGAAAGGTTGCTGGATGCAGTTCAGGACTTGTTCCCGGAAAATGCTCCGTGCAACACGATCACTGAGGATGGCAACTCTGCTGCTGATTCATCCTCAGCAAATGAAAAACGACAGCCTCTTGATCCTGAAGACAATCTTCCAAATGAAGACCCTTCTCAAGAAGCTCTCGAAGTTGGTAGAGGCACCCGCTCTGGTCGGGACTACCATAAAAATTACAACCAATCTTCCTTTACATATGTAAATCCTTCGGGAAAAGATGTTGTAAGCGCCCCTAGTGGCAACAATGATGAACATGCAGGCCCTAAGGAGGCTTTCAAGTATGACTTGATTGAACACTTCAAGCACATACCTGCATGTCTGCACATCCTAGATTTGTTGCGAATGTCTCCGCACACTCGTGATAATCTCATTTCGGAATTACAAAAGCTGAATGAGGATGTCGACAAATATGCCCCGCAAGTCCTCCAAATTGAAATGGATTACCGGGTCAAAAACTCAGAAGCCTCCTCAAATTGAGAAAAGAAGAAGACTGAGGGATCATGCATTGAATGCCTCTCGGTTAAAAAAGCAGCCAGTGCAACCATCGCCTTCACAAAGGATGACCTCCTACTTGGCGAAACCAGGCATAACCGACCCCTATACTTCACAGGGTATATCAAGGAAATGCCTATGCACAGAGTTCAGATCGACCCACGTTCTGCACCCAACCTCATCTCCACATCGGCTCTTGAAGAGTTGGGCATCCCACCCAGCAAGCTGAGCCACACATCTGTATCTATCTTTGGATACGATGGGAGTACTTAAAGGCCTATCGGCAAAATCAGGTTCAAATTGCAGATCGGTGATCTTATCTCTGAGGTCACAGTGTATGTAATAAAAACCCCTTCATGCTACAACATCCTTCTAGGACGCCCTTGGATCCACGAGATTGGTGTTGTCCCTTCAACTCTACATCAATGCATCAAGTTTGTTGGCGACGACGGCATGATACATCGAGTCTTTGCGGATAGAAAACCCTTCAAAGGTAAAGAAGTCCACTTCGCAGACTCACAGATGTATGAAGGTGAAAAAGAAGAAGAGGAGAAGTGCACAGCATCCTTTGCCGAAAATCTCCAGAAAGATAAAGGCAAAGCTCCTCAACAATCACCGGAAGAAAACAAACCATCCGGTAAATCTGAAGAGAGCATTCAAACTCCCTTCATCATTTCCCTCAAATCTTCAAAGCCTTTGGTCATCACAACTAAAGTGAAGAAGGCAAAGCAAAAGCCTGGGGGCAAATTTGTTGTCTCTTTCGTGTCTATCATGCAAGACACGGACTCGGATTCAGAGCCAGAAGACGACACATCGTCAACCCAAGCTGACACTCAGCAAGTTCAGCCTGCTCTCACTCTAATGGAGATAACTTCTGACATAGAAGATTCTACGTCAGCTTCCTTCGTTGTTCCAGCAACTTCAGCAAAGGAAAAGCCGATCTTCTTCCATAGATCGGATGCTTCTTCATCAAACTCCAGGCTTGAACCTTTCCAAAATAAGGGTATGCCTCAACTATCCTTATACAGTTCTGTGGCACAAGCTATTATGAAGAAAATGGGCTATGACACTCAAAACCCAGTCGGTTTGGGAGAAGGACACGGCATTCTCACGCCTTTGGGGCCCGTCTTGACCAAAAGCCAGCTGGAAGATTGGAGACTCTACGGCTATGTAGAAAAGTCTTCACACGGGTTAGGGTATGATCCTGACACTCCCTTGAGACAGTTGACACAAAGGCTTAAAAGTCAATATACTGACCAAGCCTCAACTTCTCAAGTCCATGAAGACATCGATCTCCCTGGATATCTCTTTAATGAGTCACCTGACAAAGATCCAGGAAGCTCATCCAATTGGCACGATTTCTCCAAAAATGAAGAGGAGTTGTCCGATGGAACAGACGTGTGGTCTTCTGACCCAGAAGAACCCTCATCTCCAAAAGAAGTAGCCTACTTCGACCCGGTTTCAACAGGCGATTGGGATCATCTCATAGCAAGCCTTGGGAAAATTACCGATCAAGAAGACCCGTGGAAAGGAACAAAACCTTGGTCTGGAAATGCCTTTGAAAACCCGGAAGGTTTCGTTGAGCTGGAAGCCTCCGAAAATATTGTGGAGGAACCACCTTCGAACCTTCCAACAGAAGATCCTGTTCAAAAGATAGACTTATGAACACCAGATAACCCACGTCCTGTATTCATAAGCAAGAATATAAAGGATGATGAGTTACCCGAGTATATCGCCTTTCTTCGTGAGTTCGTTGATTGCTTTGCATGGTCTTACGCTGAAATGCCAGGCTTAGACTCCAAAATAGCAGTTCACAAACTCAATCTTCAAGAAGACATCAAGCCTGTCAAGCAAGGCCAAAGAAGATTCCGTCCAGATGTGATGGATAAAATTGAACAAGAAGTTCAAAAACTCAAAAGCATCGGCTTCATCCGTGAGGAACAACATCCTGAATGGTTGGCCAACATTGTCCCCGTGACAAAGAAAAACGGGCAGATCAGGGTCTATATTGACTATAGAGACCTGAATGGCGCATGCCCTAAAGATGAATTTCCTCTCCCCATACCAGAGGTAATGATTGATAATACCTGTGGATTCGAGCGAATGACATTCATGGATGGTTTCTCTGGCTACAATCAGATAAAGATGCATCCTGAAGATGAAAAACATACATCTTTTCGGACCCCATTTGGCGTGTATTGCTACACTGTCATGCCATTTGGTCTGAAAAATGCTGGTGCCACATATCAGAGGGCTATGATGAAAATATTCCAAGATATGCAGCACAAGACGGTTGAATGTTACGTTGATGACCTCGCCGTCAAAAGCAAAAGAAAAGAAGATCATCTCGAAAACCTTCGAGAAGTCTTCCTCCGGCTTCGCAAACACAAACCGCGAATGAATCCTTTGAAATGCTTCTTCGGCGTCTCGTCGGGTAAGTTCCTCGGATTCTTAGTTTGGAAAGCTGGAATAGAGCTTGACCCCATAAAAGTCAAGGCCATTCTAGAAATGCCCTCTCCAAGAACCTTGCGAGAACTCAAAGGGCTTCAAGGGAGATTAGCCTACATCAGACGGTTCATCTCCAATCTTTCAGGAAAATGCCGTCCATTCTCCCGATTGATGAAAAAAGGTGTAAACTTTGTCTGGGATGCTGACTGTGAAGCTGCTTTCCAAGACATCAAGTCATACCTGACAAAACCTCCAGTGTTAGCTGCTCCTACAACTGGAAAACCATTCATCTTGTACACAAGGGCCCTTGATCACTCTTTGGGAGCTTTGCTTGCGCAAGAAAATGATCAAAGAAAAGAAGCTGCTCTATATTACCTAAGCCGTATGCTAGTAGGTGCAGAGCATCGCTACTCTCCAGTCGAAAAAGAATGCCTTGCAGTGATGTTCGCCGTACAGAAGCTGCGTCACTACTTGCTTTCCAACACAGTATACCTGGTCTCGAGGGTCAACCTCTTGAAGGTCCTTGTTGTTGTATATCGCGATCACTGAGAGGGGGGGGGGGGGAATCAGTGATTTCTAAAAACAGGTCCAATTCAACAACAAAACAAGTCAAACCACACAATGACACCAGATTTAACGTGGTTCACCAAAAGGCTACGTCCACGGATCAAAACCGTTCGAACACCGATCCGGTACAGGTCTGAATATATTTAGTCGCACCAACGACAAAGAGCACCAACCCTTGTGTTTTAGATAGCACCCACTATCTAGGAAGCACCTACTCCCCTTACAATTTATCTGCACCCACAGATAGGATCACCAAACCCCAAACACCAAGCACCAACTTGATGTAAAAACAGAATAGAAGATAAACTCTGTCTACAGCCCTTCCCCTCTACAATTCTCTCTCTCTCAATCCCTTACAAATTGAAATCTAAAGCATAAAGAGAGACACTTAACTCATGGACGAATCACCATCTTCAAGAGCATATCCTCGTCCACACTTGCTGTAGAAAGATGCAGCACAACAGCACACAGCAACAGCACTCTATTCTCTCACAAACTCTCTCTCTTTTCTCTTCTCTTCTTTCTCTCTTCTGGTGTATCTTTAGAACGACCCATACATGCCTTTTTATAGGTTATGTTAACCCTTAATTGTATTCAAAACAGGCTACAATTCGTTTAGAAGGAGTCCCAAACGAAATAAGAAAGAATGCTGAATTTTCGTGCACAACTTCTAATTCTGCGCAACTCTGGTTCCCGTGCTCGGTCGACATCCTTGCTTGCTCGGTCGACATCATACACTGTCTGTAAGCAGTCAATTATCGTGCTCGGTCGACATCCTGGGGTCCCGGTACACCGAAGACACACTGTGTCACGAAAATAACTGAGAGGTGCCTGAAACTTTTTCTGCAGGTTTCTCTTTGCTCGGTCGACCGCATGGGGTGCCCGGTCGACCGACCACTCTGTTTCAGGAAATCTGAATTCCTGACAGTTTCAATTCTGATTCTTCTTTTCAGCTCTATCAACACTAGCCTACTATCATCATGCTTGTGACAATGTGTTGACAATAATTCCAACTCATATCAATACTTGAGATACTATATTCTTCAATTCGTCAAAAGACTTTCAAGTCATCTCAAATTTATCTCAAATTCCAACAATCTCCCCCTTTGGAATTGTTGGCAACACTTTTGGAACTTCAACACTTAGAACACTAGTTGATCTTCATGATGCTTCTTCAGAACCATAGTCTCCCCCTGTCTTTAAAAAAAATAGAATCAATCAAGATCTCTAACACTCTTGATACCAATCTCCCCAAAGCTTTCATAGCATAACATCTCTCCTTGCTATCATAGCATAACATCTCTCCCCCTTTGACAACAAGTCCAAAGGGACCAAACCGAGGAGCGAATAGGATATTCAATGAATGCATTGCTCCCCCTTTCAAGCACAACTCCTACGGTTTAGGAGAGTGAGTAACTCCTAACTTTTTCCGGAGATACTCGAAGACTTCCTTTGGCAGAGGTTTCGTGAAAATATCAGCCACTTGCTCAGTTGTTGGAACATATTCCAACTTGACCTCTCCATCAGCAACTTTATCTTTAAGAAAATGATAACGAATTGCTACATGCTTTGTTCGAGAGTGCTGAACAGGATTCTTAGATATATGAATTGCACTCGTGTTGTCACATAGGATCGGCGTAGGATCCGTTGTAGGAACTCCTAGATCAGAGAGCATTTGCCGCATCCATAACACTTGTGTACAACAAGTTGCTGCTGCAATATATTCCGCTTCCACTGTCGAAAGGGATACTGAGTCTTGCTTCTTACTATGCCAAGCAACTAATCTTTCTCCAAGATAAAATGCGCCGCCGCTAGTACTCTTGCGATCATCTACGCATCCAGCCCAATCGGCATCAGAATATGCAACAAGAGTGAAGGATTTGCCTTTGGGATACCAGATACCAAGCTCCATAGTACCTTTCAGATATCGAAAGATTCTTTTCACTGCTGTAAGGTGCGTTTCAGTTGGTGCTGCTTGAAAACGTGCAACCATACATACTGCTTGTAGAAGATCTGGTCTTGTAGCAGTCAAGTAGAGCAAGCTTCCTATCATAGAGCGATAGGTGGTATGATCAACGGACGAGGCCTTATCATCTTTGCTAAGCTTCGTGTTCGTTGACATTGGTGTGCTCACTGGCTTGCTGTCTTCCATATTGAACCGTTTCAGCATTTCCTTAATGTACTTCATTTGTGATATGAAGATGCCATGTTTCAGCTGCTGCACTTGTAAACCAAGAAAGAACTTTAGTTCTCCAAGCATCGACATTTCAAATTCTTTCTTCATCTCTTCAGCAAAATTCCTGCACATCTCCTCATCATTGCCACCAAAGATTATGTCATCAACATAAACAATGACAACCAGCTGTTTGCTTAATTCAGTTTTGACATACAGATTGCTATCAACCATTCCTTTTCCAAAACCGATCTTGCGGAGATAGAGATCCAGCCTTGCATACCATGCCCTTGGCGCTTGTTTCAGTCCATAAAGAGCCTTTTTCAACTTGCACACTAGATCTGAATTTTTGCTGATGAGAAAACCATCAGGTTGCTCAATGTAGACCTCTTCTTCAAGTAAACCATTCAAGAAAGCTGACTTTACGTCCATCTGAAATACCTTGAAGGTTTTGTATGCTGCCAATGCAAGAAACATACGAATAGCTTCCAGACGAGCCACCGGTGCAAAGGTCTCTTCAAAATCTATGCCTTCAACTTGAGCATAGCCTTTACAAACCAACCTTGCTTTGTTTTTAATGACTTGACCATCTTCATTCAGCTTATTCCGAAAGACCCATTTAGTACCAATAACATTCTTATCAGTAGGTCTAGGAACAAGTTCCCATGTGGAGTTCTTCTCAATTTGCTCCAACTCCTCATGCATAGATTTCAACCAACTTTCATCGAGACTGGCTTCAGCCACAGTCTTGGGTTCAATGGTGGACATAAGTGAGTAATTGCTAACTACACTTTGTCTAGTTTGAACGCCTGCCTTAGGATCTCCAATGATTTGATCCTTAGGGTGTTGCTCTACCCAAGTGCTGTGCTTCTTAGGTGTAGTATCTTCTGAGTCATCCTTTGATTTCTCAGAATCATTAGATTCAGCCATCTCATCATCAATCTCACTCGAGTCCTCATAAACTGGACTGTCATTATGAGTTGCATTCTTTGGTTCAATATTCTCATCTATTCTCACATCAGCACTTTCTATGATTTTTCTGGTTCTTTTGTTAAGACACCTATATGCCTTGCTAGTAGAGGAGTAACCCAGAAATATACCTTCGTCAGCTCTTTCTTCAAATTTGCCCGGATTTTGTTCGAGCCGCTTGATGTAACACTTGCTGCCGAAGACTCTGAAGTGCTTGCCTGTTGCTTTTCTTCCAAACCATAGCTCATAGGGAGTTTTGTCTTCATGTGGCCTGATCAAGCATCGATTTTGAATGTATACAGCCGTATGAATTGCCTCTTTCCAATACTTGTCAGCCATCTTGCTTTCACTTAGCATCGTACGAGCCATCTCTTGTACGGTGCGATTCTTCCGTTCCACAACTCCATTTTGCTGTGGAGTTCTAGGGGCTGAGTACTGTCTTTGAATGCCATGATGTTCACAATATTTAGTGAACTCTTCAGATGTGAACTCGCCTCCACGATCAGACCTTAAAATCTTGATACGTTTTTCCAATTGATTTTCAACCTGTGCTTTAAACACTTTAAAACGATGAAGTGCTTGATGCTTATGCTTAAGAAACAATACCCATGTCATACGAGTATAATCATATAATCATCAATGCATAACATGAAATACTTATCTCCATTGGTGCTTTGAGTTCGCATCGGTCCACAGAGATCAGTGTGCACTAGCTCAAGAGGTTTCTTGGAATGATGCTCCTTTGACTTGAATTTAACCCTCGTTTGCTTTCCCTTTTGGCAAGAGTCGCAAATGGGATTGGAAGGCTTTTCAATTGTAGACATGCCTCTTACAGCCTTTGAATTGCAAATCTTTGACATGTTATCAAAGCTTAGATGCCCAAGGCGTTTGTGCCACAACCAACTTTCCTCTGTCCGACTCATCAAGCAGGTCTTTTCAGCTCCATCTGACAATGTATAGAGATTTCCAGCAGTTCTTGATCCAGTTGCCACTATTTTGCCGTTGCTACTCTTCTTGATGGCAAACCCATTCTTTGTGAAGATAACTTCGTGACCCTTGTCACAGATCTGGCTCACACTAAGCAGGTTGTGTCTCAATCCAGACACATATAAGACTTCTTCCGATCTGATCTTGTTTGCCATAAGCTGAATAACACCTTTTCCGCAGATTTTGGCACCATCATTGTTGCCAAACTTCACTGAACCGCCTTCATAGTGCTGTAATTTGATGAATTTCTCTTTATCACCAGTCATATGGCTTGAACAACCACTATCAAGGACCCATGGTGCTGTCTTCTTTTGTGCATTGAATGCCGTTTGCACAATGAGAGATGCTTTGGGACTTTCTGCACTTTGCTTTGCTCTCCAAGCCTTGACTAACTTGGGTTTCTTTTCAACCTGAAATTTGTTAGCAATATGCAACCTACAATCCCTAGCCAAGTGTCCATAATTATAGCACTTATGGCACTCAATTTTGTGGCTACTTAAGATTGAAAAAGGGTTCCTAGTCACAAGTGGGCTGTATTTCACATAGAACTTGCAATCGTCTCTTTTATGTCCAAACATATTACAATGAAAGCAATAACCATAGAATTTGTATCTTCTTTGTGGCTGGTTAGTCTTCATTACCTTTCTAACAGGAATGGAGTCCTTTCTAGGTTGAGTGGGCTTCATAGAGTTAGAAGGTGCAGTGACTTGCTTCACAAACTCTTTCTTTTCAGGAGGTGCAATCTTAGAGGATTCACCTTTCTCAAATCCTAGACCAAATCTGAAGTGGGCAGGTCTTTGAACTTTCAGTAGTTCATCGAGTTTCATAGTCCCTTCAATCGCTTGGAGCGCTTTGAGTTTTTTGCTATTTTCCAAATTTTCAGCCTTTGCTCTAGCGATTTCAGTTTCAAGTTTCATAGCCTCTTCCTTTTTTATACTTATTTGGTTTTCAAGGACTTCTACCATTCTTTTATATTCTTCTACTTGAGTTTTCAAAGCAATAATAGAACTTTCAGATTCATGGAGAAGTTTCGGATTTTTCTTACTTGATTTGCGTTCCATGCTAAGCTCCTCAAGTGCGGCTATGAGTTCCTCTTCAAGATTGACTTCAGCCTCCTCTTCTTCTTCCGGATCTAGCTCTTCTTCTTCTTCAACAGTGACCATGAAGAGAGCTTCGGTTGATTCATCATCGTCTGAAGTTTCAGACGTGCTGTCATCTTGTTGACATAGAAAGTTTTTAGCTTTGCCTCTTTTTCTGAAATTTCTCCTTCCTTTACTCTTTTCCGCATAAGAGTCATTATCATTGTCTTCTTTTAGCGGACACTTCGCAGCAAAGTGACCAACACCTCCACAATTTAAGCATTTAAAGGGTAGCTTCCCTTTGTACTTGCCATTGCTTCATTTCTTCAACTTTCTAACAAATTGAGCCTCAAGCTCATCATCATCAATATCAGAATCATGACCAGCAATCTCTTTTGCCTTTTTCTGAACTTTGAAGGCCGCTTCTTTATCAGATGAAGACGTCTTTCCTATGCGCATCTCATAGGCAGTTAGAGAACCATGTAATTCATCCATGGAAAATGCATTCAGATCTTTGGCTTCTTCGATGGCTGAGACTTTTGAATCAAACCGGGGAAGAAGAGATCTTAGAACCTTTTTGACGATGACCGGCTCTTTAATCTCCTCCCCTAGTCCACGAATGTCATTCGTGACTTCATTCACTCGTTGCATATACGAGTCAACATTCTCGCTTTCCTCCATGCGAAGAGACTCGAATTGAGAGCGATGAGTTTGCAATTTGGCTTCTTTAATCTTCTCATCACCTTCATGTATGCTTTGCAACTTGTCCCAAATTTCCTTGGCTGTTTTGCATGCAATTACTTTGACAAGCTCACTGTCCACAAGGCCACTAAAGAGTGCATTCTGCGCCTTGGAGTCGTTGTCTGCCAACTTCTTCTATGCAGTATCATTGGGTACGGTGGCAGTATTGTAACCGACTCTGACAGCCTCCCAAACATCATAGCCAAGAGATTTGATGAAGGCTTGCATCCTAATCTTCTAAAAAGAGTAATTAGAACCATCAAATAGAGGTGCTTTCATATTCCCTGTATTGGCTGCCATGTGATTTGACAAGAGATCACCCTTAGCGTATTAAACTGATCAAGGGAGCCTCGCTCTGATACCAATTGTTGTATATCGCGATCACTGAGAGGGGGGGGGGGTGAATCAGTGATTTCTAAAAATAGGTCCAATTCAACAACAAAACAAGTCAAACCACACAATGACACCAGATTTAACGTGGTTCACCAAAAGGCTACGTCCACGGATCAAAACCGTTCGAACACCGATCCGGTACAGGTCTGAATATATTTAGTCGCACCAACGACAAAGAGCACCAACCCTTGTGTTTTAGATAGCACCCACTATCTAGGAAGCACCTACTCCCCTTACAATTTATCTGCACCCACAGATAGGATCACCAAACCCCAAACACCAAGCACCAACTTGATGTAAAAATAGAATAGAAGATAAACTCTGTCTACAGCCCTTCCCCTCTACAATTCTCTCTCTCTCAATCCCTTACAAATTGAAATCTAAAGCATAAAGAGAGACACTTAACTCATGGACGAATCACCATCTTCAAGAGCATATCCTCGTCCACACTTGCTGTAGAAAGATGCAGCACAACATCACACAGCAACAGCACTCTATTCTCTCCAAACTCTCTCTCTTTTCTCTTCTCTTCTTTCTCTCTTCTGGTGTATCTTTAGAACGACCCATACATGCCTTTTTATAGGTTATGTTAACCCTTAATTGTATTCAAAACAGGCTACAATTCGTTTAGAAAGAGTCCCAAACGAAATAAGAAAGAATGCTGAATTTTCGTGCACAACTTCTAATTCTGCGCAACTCTGGTTCCCGTGCTCGGTCGACATCCTTGCTTGCTCGGTCGACATCATACACTGTCTGTAGCAGTCAATTATCGTGCTCGGTCGACATCCTGGGTCCCGGTCGACCGAAGACACACTGTGTCACGAAAATAACTGAGAGGTGCCTGAAACTTTTTCTGCAGGTTTCTCTTTGCTCGGTCGACCGCATGGGGTGCCCGGTCGACCGACCACTCTGTTTCAGGAAATCTGAATTCCTGACAGTTTCAATTCTGATTCTTCTTTTCAGCTCTATCAACACTAGCCTACTATCATCATGCTTGTGACAATGTGTTGACAATAATTCCAACTCATATCAATACTTGAGATACTATATTCTTTAATTCGTCAAAAGACTTTCAAGTCATCTCAAATTTATCTCAAATTCCAACACTTGTCACAAAGGCAGGTTCTCTCAATGCTCGACTGGCAAAATGGTCCATCCTTCTGTCACAATTTGATATTAGGTATGTACCACAAAAAGCAATCAAAGGGCAAGCTCTAGCGACTTCCTCGCAGAGCATCCATTGCCTAAAGATTCTCCGCTCAGAGGTGATCTCCCAGACGAACCAGTCTACAATGTGGAGACTTTCTCACAAAGTGCCTCCTGGGACATGTACTTTGACGGTGCAACCAGGACAAATGAGAAAAGACAGCTGATCTCGGGAGTTGGCATCCTCTTTGTTAGCCCCGACAAATACATGATTCCACACGCTTTCTCGCTACTGGAACCATGCACAAACAATGCAGCTGAATATCAAGCTCTGATCCTAGGATTGGAACTCGCCATCGAATCCGGTATCACCATGCTGGAAGTCTTTGG
This sequence comes from Litsea cubeba, assembly GCA_012931725.1. Classification (NCBI taxonomy): domain Eukaryota; kingdom Viridiplantae; phylum Streptophyta; class Magnoliopsida; order Laurales; family Lauraceae; genus Litsea; species Litsea cubeba. The sequence goes on from CM022946.1 coordinate 102,737,762, forward strand.
AGACTCTCAACTGATCGTCAACCAGATGAATCAGAAATTTGAAGTCAGGAAGCCAGATCTGCTGCCTTACTACAACAAGGCACAATCGCTTCTGCAAAAGTTTGATATCTGTCACATCAACCACATTCGTAGAGGTGAAAACATACGTGCAGATGCCCTAGCCGGACTCGCCGCATCTATGGCAATCCAGGAAGGGGAAAACATGCAAATCACAGTGTGCGAAAGAAGAATCCTTCCTCCTCTTAACACACATCAAACAGTTGCTGAATGCCACCAAGTGGTCGGAAGTCGGATTTCAATCCTTCAAACTTCAATCGGCGACTGGAGGGATCCGTTCATTGATTACATTATGTTCGGAATCCTACCTGAAGATCCAAAAGAACGGGTAAGCATCCAAAGGCAAACCCCAAGCTTTCATTTGGATATTCCTTCAAAAATCCTTTACAGGAAATCCTTCAACGGAGTACTTCTACGCTGCTTGTCACAACAAGAGGCTGAAGAAACACTCAAAGAAGTTCATGCTGGTCTTTGCGGAGCTCATCAGGCTGGACCTAAGCTCTATGATCAGATAAAAAGGTTAGGATATTACTGGCCTACCATGGTAGCTGACGCAATGCAATTTGCTGAGCGCTGCCAACAATGCCAAGTTCATGGAGATTACATTCACATGCCTCCAGAATGGCTGCATCCTACAACGATCTCATGGCCTTTCGAAGCCTGGGGTATGGACATCATAGGTCCTATTTCCCCCCCTTCGAGCAAAGGTCATCGCTTCATCTTCGTCGCTACGGATTATTTCTCCAAGTGGTCAGAAGCATTTGCGTTTAACGAAATGAAGACCTCATCAGTCCTTCAGTTCCTGCGCACCAACATCATTTGTCGTTTCGGCATACCCAAAAGATTCATCCATGATAACGGACCACAGTTCCGGGATCATCGATTCTACAGGTTCTGCGACAAATACAAAATCCAAAGCTGTCCTTCGACTCCATACAATCCGGCAGCAAACGGGTTAGCAGAAGCTTTCAACAAGACACTCTGCAAAATCCTCAAAAAAATGGTCTCTAGTCACAAAAGAGACTGGAGCGACAAAATGTCTGAAGCTTTGTGGGCCTATCGAACCACCGTTCGAGGACCAACCCATAGCACACCATTCTCCTTGGTCTATGGATGCGAAGCTGTCGTACCCTTGGAAGTACAAATTCCTTCCTTGAGGGTATCTTTGCAAAATGACATGACTCAAGAAAGCAATGTCAAATTGCGACTCCATGAGCTGGACAATCTCGATGAGAGACGGCTCGAAGATCAACAAAGCATTGAACTTTACCAAGCACGCATGGCAGGATCTTTCGATAAAAAGGTCAGGCAACGCGCCTACAAAAAGAGTGACTTGGTTCTTGCGGTAAAAAGACCAATGGTCTTCGCTCACATGTCCAAAGGCAAATTTGAGCCAAAATGGGAGGGACCCTACGTCATCGACAATGTTTTCTCTAATGGCGCATACGCACTCCTAAACATGGAAGGTGACAGATGTATGCTGCCCATCAGTGGCAAGTTCTTAAAACGGTACTACCCTTGAAGACTTGCCCAACTGGGTAAGAGGAATGCCTGTACGGCCGAAAACCGGTTTCCAGGTACACGCTCGCTAAACCCACCCTTTTTTTAGAATTTTCATATCAAATGTTGAAATTTCTAGAAATTTAAAACAATGCTTACTTTCATCGTTTCATTGTTCAAAAAAAAAAAAAATATCCAAGTTTAGGAACCTTTCCCTAACTTGACCAAAATTTTCAACCCTTGAACCCAAAATTCATGGTTTGAAACAAAATCCGGATTCAGGGATTTCCACCCTAGTCCACCCTGCCTTTTACCGCCAAAATGGTTTTAGGTCAAAACTTATGACCCTCGTGTCTTTAAACAAAAAAATGGTTTTTCAACAAAAAAACCGCGAGGAAGCGACGCTTAGTCGATACTCGCACAAATCGGAAGCATATGAACCATGTTCGACACTTCCAAAATTGCAGGGAAGCGACATTTCGTCGATACTTGCAAAATCCAAAACTGTGGAGACGCAACATTTCAGTTGATATCCACAACCCAAATTTCAAAGGTTCGAAAAAACCTAAAAAAAAAAAAACTGTGGAGACGCAACATTTCAGTTGATATCCACAACCCAAATTTCAAAGGTTCAAAAAAAAAAAAACCTAAAAAAAACCATGGAGACGCAACATTTTAGTTGATATCCATAACTCAAAGGTTCGAGAAAACCACAAATTTCAAAAATCGTGGGGAAACGACATCAAGTCAGTACCCGCAAAACCAAATTTTTTTGAAAAAAGCAAGGATGCGACATTCCATCGATACTTGCATCCAAATCTGCGAGGATGCGACATTCCATCGATACTCGCAACCGAATGAGCAAGGATGCGACATTCCATCGATACTTGCAAGAACATTCAGCAGGGAGGCGACTTTTAGTCGATACTTGCATTTTTGAAAACCAAACCGGCTATCAATGCCACCAAAACAAAACAGGCTATAAATGCCACAAACCGGCTATCAATGCCACCAAAACAAAACCGGCTATCAATGCCACAAACAAAAAACTTGGATTTCAAAAAACCCGGCTATCAATGCCACCAAAACAAAATAGGCTATCAATGCCACCAAAAACCGACTATCAATGCCACCAAAACTGGCTATAGATGCCACAAAAAAACTCGGCTATCAATGCCACAAGAAAAGCTGGCTCTCATGCCAAAATTGGCTTCCATGCCACAAACAAAAACCTGGCTTCCATGCCAAAACAATCATTTGACAAAAGATTTTCACAAAATGACAACCTTTTGATCAAATCCCATTTAGCAATTACTTTTATCACAAAAAGATTCAAGTGAGCGTAGGGATAACAAAAAAAAGAAGAGCATCCCATTTAGCAATTACTTTTATCACAAAAAGATTCAAGTGAGCGTAGGGATAACAAAAAAAGAGAGTACCAAAAAAAAATATACATGTGGTACAAAAAAAAAAGAAAAGAGAAAGTGTTCACAAGCACTACAAAAAATAAGTACCAAAAAAATACAAGTGGTACCAAAAAAAAAGAGAGAAGGATGGTTTCTGTAAAAAAAAAAATACAGGAGCTCAATCAAAAAATGGTCTCCAGCCAAGAGTTCAGCTCCTCAAGCAAACTTTTAGCCTCAGCCATCAAGGATTCCAAGGCACGCTTCTTCAGGAACCTGCCATGAGATGCTGGAGTGGGCTGTACCCCTTCTTTCACACCGGGAAGCTTATCCCGAGCAGTTTGCCATCGTTCGCTTTCTTCAGATTTCCTTTCAAGAACTCGATTGGCATCTGCAACCAGGCGAATCAGAGCACTCTCTCTGTCGCGAGCCTCTATTATGGCAGTCCACTTGGCAGCGACTTGTGCCTGCAGATGCTCAAGACGTTTCCTGGCCTCATCGACCTCCCTATCAAGGATGTTAAGGTCATGTGTCAGCCCGATGATGGTTAGCTCTTCTAAGTTCTTCTTTCGGACTGCCTGCTTCCTGCTTTCTGTAGCCTCATCCTGGTCAGACTTAGCCTTATCAGCAGGGTCCAGGAACATCTCCTTGAAGAACTGGTCATCAGCTAAACCTACGGTCTCAAACCACTTGTCACCCAGTGCAATGATCCTATCAACGATCACCCTGACACCTGTGACATCCAGACCAGCCTCTTCAGCATCACTGAGAATCTCCTGCACGTGCTGGATCATGCCAAATCCGGCTTCCAAGTGCCCAGAAAAAAGAGTCTCAATCCAAGAGCTCAGAACTCGCACCACCACCTTCTTCGCAAAAAGAAGAGATGGCCCAGCTGAAGATTCGCCCAACTCCGTTGGTCGGCTGCTCATGTCAACATCTGTTGGAAGAGTAACAAAAGAACTCTTTCCAGCTGAAGCTACTCCTGCCCGGGAAGGAATCTCAGTGCGAGGAATCTCCTCAACATTGTCAGAGCTGGTCCCAAGAGTCTCTACCTCTGGATCAACCTCTAGCATCCCTTGCTCTGGAAGCGACGGATCCTCCTCTATCACTTCAAAACCTGCCAAAGAAACACAAAAAGGTATGAATATAATCCTGTTTGAAAATCATTATCAGGGTTGTAACTACAAAATACCTTCTTCGACGACTGGCGGAACACTTTCTTCCTGCATGAACTCATCGGAAGCATCATCAACATTTGCGTCCATCGATGGTTCAAAGTCATCGGAATCCTGTGGCAAGTCAGCTGGCAATAAATGTGTTAGCAAACCAAGTCACAGACAAAAAAAAAAAGAGAAGTCATACCAATTGGAGACTCTGGAATCACTCCAGAGTCCCTCGGTTCTTCTTCAGGTGCCTCGACAGGATCCGTCACCACCTCATCGACCGGAACCTCAGGCATCATCAAGTCTTCCTCTGCTAAAAAAAAAAGAAAAGAAAAGCAGAAACAAGAAGCAAATCATAACATGGAAAAAATCCCATGAAAAGAAATGGAAAGAGAAAAAGGAAGAATCATACCTTCACCGACGGTCTCTTCTTCTCGGCTTCTCTTCTCTGGAGGCTCGTCAGCATCCACTGGCACATCCTCATTGATAGTAAGAGGAACTTCCAAGTTAGGAGAGTCCTCATGCTGCCCCTTGCTGCGATGATGACTCCTCCCCCTCTTACCCCGACGGGCTCGCTTCTTAGAGGAACCTGCCCCGCTGTCAGAGTCAGGTTTCCCACTTGACTCCTCACTGGATGGTCTACTCTTGCCAGTAGACTCCACGGAAGCTTGCCTCTGTGCCGCTTGCATCCAAGCGCCAAGTTCGGCTTCCTCCTGTTCTAGCTGCTCTAAAGCCTCATCAGGTATTTCTCGAACAGCTTCAGAACCAATGACGCCCTGGTCACCGAGAAAGCCTATTTTGTGCTTCTCTCCAGAAAGGAAGGCCCAAACTTCCTCTCGCCGGATGCCATCCGACTTTCCAAGGCCCTTTCCAGATGCCAGCTTCACATCAAGCTCCTTCTTGGAAAGCCCCCGATATGCCAAAAAGCTCTCCGCGAACCACTTCGCAAAACCGGCAGTCCGGGAAGTCAGCAACACAGGATAAGAAATCATGGCTGTAGTGTCTTCAGCACTATAGAAAGCCCATGCATTTCTCCCGTCCTGTAAGCCTCCAAAGCGCTTCACCATGCTTGAAGGCGCTCCAACAACGCCTTGAGAAAAGCCCAGCTACAAAGCAAAGCGAGAGGGTACATACGGCTGGATGTCAACGAAAAGATGTCTACGGTACACCATCGTGCCGACACGTATGCTGAAAAGCCACTCTCTCTGCATTCGTCAAGGAATAATGCCTTCCCGACCCCGCCCTGGTAGAGTCTCGGGAGGCACCAAAATCAAAAGCCTTCTTCCACAACTTTGGAGAAAGCTTCACTGAAGACTGCCCCATCTCGACGTCCCTGAACCGTCGGATCCTCATGCGGGCAAACAAAAGTGATTCGGACACGGCTTTGCCCTTAGCTAGTCGAATCATCAGAGGATCATCATCCTATGCAGCACCCAGCCGGTGGAAGCCAGGACAGTGGTATACATACCACGAATAAAAGATGTGGGCTGAAAATACCCTATTCATGAGAAGCCCAAGCCGAACCAAAAAAGCAGCAGCCTGCAGTTCGGTACACAGGTAGGAGTAAAGAGCTGGCACCAAAGCAAGCTGCTCTCCAAACGCCATCTGACAAGCCGAAAAAATACAATGCGGCCTGATGTGCGTTCCATCTCCTCCAGCAAAAACAGCCTCACCAAGCCAATAAGTGAGGTAAACAGCGAGATCTCTCCGCAGTGCAATGTCAGGATATATGGCGTTTGTACTTGCACAGAAATCTCTCAACTCTTCTTGCATGGCCAAGATCTTCTTTGAACTTGGATCCTGAGCTCCGGCTTCTTGGGTCACGCTATCAGAAGACTCCCTGCTATCAAAAAAGTTGGGGAACGAAGAGCTAGAACTCTTCCAACTGCTGGATCTAACTTTCAAACCCTCCTTCTACTTCAAAAAATCATAGAAGACGACGAGCTGAAAGTACAGAAGCCTGAACTCCTCAGACTGCCCCTCGAGGATGCTGTCAATCGGCATAAACTCCTCATAGAGTTTGCCGAGGATGGGCAATCCAGTAATGACGCTCAACTCCTTCAAAGAAAAACCAATCTCACCATTCGTCACGACGAAGGTATTGGTTTGTGGGAGGAATGATTCCAGCATAGCCATGAAGGCCTCGTCAGAAAAGATCACGGTCTCCCTAAAGGCGCGGACCGCATCAAAAATCCTGGCCTCCTTCAAAATGGCGCCTCCAATCAGCAGGACGCGATCAGTCCACGACTTCCACTCGGAGTCAGCATTGAAACGGCCACGGAGTCGAAAAGGCTTGATCCAATTGCTGCCGTCACCGCTAAAAATACCAAGGCCCACCGGTCTCAAATCGACCGACGGATAATCAGAACCCTAGTAGCCGCTGGATGGCATCAAAAGATCCATGTCAACAGGCGACCTCTCCGTATATCCAGGAGAACCAAAAACCCCGGTCTTGATTACATTTGTCCTTCTCACCCAGCTTGGAGGATCTTCCCTCTTAGAGCACGTGGGGGCAAGGCTCATGATCGAGACGGTGCGATCAAACGTCGATCGGGTAACAACAGTCTTCTTCTCACCATCTGCTGTGAAAGAAAACTGAAAACATCTCCTCTGGTATGTCATGTCATCAGGGACTGCATCAGCAAAGAAGAAAGTAGGCTTGGGCAAAACGCTCTGATCTTCCATCACCCATGGACGACTGCTTACCATGATCTTATAGAATTCCTCTCCCTTGAGAGTGATCAGTCGCTGCCTCATCTCATCTCTGTTGAGTGAGTCGCACTCTTCCAGATTTCTCTCAACATACTGGACCTTCTCAAAAGCTTGCTAAACGGCCGGATTAGAAGATCTAGAAGATCGACGAGGTACGCTTGTAGCAGACTCTTTACCCTTGTTCGTTCTGGAGGAACCACCTGAAAAGGATGGAAAAGAAAAAGATCAAACATCAAAATGACAGAATCTCGCTAAAAAAAAATCTGGCGACATTTTGACATAATGACGGGGCAATTCCGAAGAAAAGGAACTATCCCGAAAGAAATAAGAAAGCTTGAAGATGGGCTCAACATCGCTGCGAGCTCCGAAACTCCAAACTTTCGAAACCTTAAAGTCTCCGCAAAATCAGGAAGGGCTCAACATCGCTGCGAGCTCCAAATTTCCAAAATTGCGAAAACTTTCAGGTATGCTATCACATCATGCTACAAATTTAATTTACAATTGAATGCCTGCATGAACATCTAGGTTTGCCAAAAAAAAAAGGGGGCATTATCATGATGAGCAAAAGAAAAAAAAAAGAAAAGAAACTTTCTCAAAAAAAAAAAAAAGAGGGGAAAGAAAACAAAAAAAAAAGAAAAGAAACTTTCTCAAAAAAAAGGGGAAAGAAAACAAAAAAAAAAGAAAAGAAGAAAAAAAAAAGGGGCTGGCCCACAGGCCGTGGCCCACTGGCCACGTGGCCGTACGGATCTGCAAACAAAAAAAAACATAAAAAAAAAAAGAAAGAAGAAAAGAAAAGAAAAAACGTGTGAAAAAAAAGGGGAAAACACGTGAAAAAAAAGAAAAAAAAAGAAAGAAACAAAAAAAAAGAAAGAAGAACTTTTTATTTTTTCCTACAATGGAGTTTTCTTGAAAAAGAGAACTTACTTGAAGCCATTGATGGAGAAGAAGAAGAAAAGTCTTGAAGATCTTGAAGAAGAAGAACTCTTGGTCTTGAAGCCCTCTTGAGATTATTGCAAAAGAAAGTAATAAGAGCAAGAGATCCAACCTCCTCCTTGCTTTTATAGAAGAGAGCAAACTAAAGAAGGAAAGAGGAAAGAGGTAAGTGTTACTAATTAGTAACCTTACCAAAAGAAAGAGATTAGAAAGATTCTTTCCCAAAAGAAAGATATCTTGAGGGATTCTCTCCCAAAAAGAAATCAATGAGAGATTTTCTCCCAAAAAGAGATCGATGAAGGATTCTTTCCCAAAAGAAAGATATCTTGAGATACCCTATCCCAAAATAAAGGGAATATGAGAGATTCTCTCCAAGTAAAGATATTCTTAGATATTCTCTATCCAAATGAGATATTTTTTGATATTCTTTACAAAAATGACACCATATGAGATCTAAGCCATTTCAAAAGCTTAAGGTCCCATGGGTTAGCCCATATGAGCCAGGTTTGACCACCTAGGCACTTAAAAAAAAAAATTTGGGCTTTTAGTCAAAGAGAAATCCCTCTTACCAAGAGCATACAAAAATGGTTCCATGTCTCTTTTGAGTTGATTGGACCATACAAAAGAAAATTCCAAGCCCCATGAGCTTCCAAAAATCAAACCATCCAGCCTCATATACCAAATTGAGCCAAAATCTTGAAATTGACATTCCACAAAAATCAAACCAAATCCTGGTCCCCTAACTTGCCACATACAGCCTGTTAGGTCACAAGACCAAAACCAAAAACCAAAACCTGATCCCCTAACTTGCCACATACAGCCTGCTAGGTCACAAGATCAAAACCAAAATTGATCCCCCAACATTCCACATACAGCTTGTTGGGTCACACGATCAAAACCAAACCCGACCCCCTAACCTGCCACATATAGCCTGTTAGGTCACAAGGTCAAAATCCAAATCCACATCCCTGATGTCATCTTCAAAACTTTGCCTTGAGATGGTACGTGATCCCTTTCACTACCATAAAATTTCCCTGGAAGCACAAAAGGCTACAAATACCAAAAAGAAAGACTGCTCAAAGACTCTTGGTCAAGTCACAGGCTCTCCTTCAAAAAATCTCTTCGAGGCACATCGACTACAAAAGTTAAGCAACTCGTCGCTGTACCTTGAGGGGGCATTTGTTGACACCAAAAATGTCACTTTGCCTCTTCAAAGATCCAAAGAGCTACATGAAGTCGCAACCTGCCATAAATAGGCAATGCTACTTCCAAAAATCAAATCTTGTCAGAATCAAACAAAACTGCAAGATCCTTCAAGACAGCCAAAAGAGGAGTACACAAGAAGTTTCGGGCCATTTCAAAATCATTTGGCCTAACTTTGCTGCTCCGACAGCCGAAAAGGAGCTCTCGGCGGCAAAAGCATCGGAGACACCAAATCTTCGATCAGAGCCGATGGATGGTCTCAAAATACTTCCAAAAGGCTCCACGTCAAGTTTCAAGTCCAACCGACAACGTTTGACCCTACATTAACCCTCGAACAGCTAAATCAAGCCTCTCGGCGGCGAGAACCACCGAGGCCATTACTCATTAGATAGAGCACATGGACGGCTTCAAAATGCTTATAAAGGGCTACACGTCAAATTTCAGGTCATTTCCACAACATTTGACCATAGTTTGACGCTCGGAAGCCAAATCAGGCCTCTCGGCGGCAAAGCTCTCCGGGACCATGGTTTCCAAGACAGAGCCTATGGATCATCTTAAAATGACTCCAATAGGTTCCCTGTCAAATTTCAAGCCAATCGGACATCGGTTGACCGCACATCAAACCGCGACATCTTCATCGCGACAAAAGCAAGTCTACTGGTGATAGGACCCCAAACGGCTTCAAGACTCAAACAAAAGCCTATGGTTGGTCTTATTTATTGCTCAGGAGGCTTCACACCAAATTTCAGGTCATTCCGACATCGTTTGACAAAGTTTCAGCTTCTGACAGAAAATCGGCAGCTCTGCGCGACAAAGTCTTCGGCTTTCTCAGGAAATTGGAAACATTGCAAAATAAAATGCAAGGATTCTCATCAGGTTTCCTATAAAGAAATCAAGCCAATAAATGGTCAAAATGTCAAGTAAAAGTACAGAAGAAAAAAGGATCGAAAAACAGCAAAAACGGACACAAAACGGGACACAAAGGGGGGAAAACCCCCCTGGGCCAGGGTCGCCGGCGACCTTGGAGCCCGGGGTCGCCGGGAAGGCCCCGGAAACCCCGGTTTTCGCCGTTTTTTCGTGATTCGAAGTGCCCAGCCTCTGGTACTTTCCAAAATTCATGCTTTTGAGACACCAAGTCCTCTGACATCTGTCCAAAACACGGGTCAATCATCAAGAGTATCGAAAACAATATTGATCGCCACCCGGTCAACCAAAAAAAGTGTGCTTTCTACCCGACCGATCGAGAAATCGACAGGACAGATAGCACCGACCTGCTGTTGGCAACAAACACCTGAAATTACATGGTTATCTGATGTCGATCTACATGAAGATCCATCGATGATCATCACCAGAAGAATCCCAAAAGACGCGGCACGGCCCGCGACTCTTCAGATGCTCGGCGACCACTTAATGTGATTAATTGACTAGCTTTATTACAATCATTAATCCATTTCTTTGGACGGACCAATCAGAAGCAAGCATCCGGGAGTTACAAGTCAAGAGATTCATGGCATCCTCCCATCATGGCGATTAAAGGCGATTAAATGCCCTCAATCTCCTCCAGCCAATCAGAAGCCAAGAAAAAGGAGTTACAAAATAAAGAATTCAATTTTGTGACTCCTCCCATTATGCGGCTTAATGACAATAAAAGCCCATAAACCCTCCTAAATGGCTACCAAAAAGCCTATAAATAGGAGAGCACTCCAAGAAGGAAGGACAGACAACGAATCACAGACAACGAATCACAGATAGAAGCACAGAAATTCAGAGAAGGAAAAGAGAGAAAACTCTGCGGAAGTTCTACACCGGCCACCGCTACAAGGTGACAAAAGTCCCTTGGGGGGTACCCCCCCCCCCCCCAAGGTCCTTGCCTTCTCCTCCTGCCTCCAATGGCTTAGATGTGGCTTTTCAGCCCGTTTACTCGGCTTTTTATTGGACATAGGACCTCCTTCTGGTCTTTGTCCTCTAAAAACCTGAGGTTATAGCCAAGCCAAGTGAATCAATAGCATCCTATGTTCTCATCTGCATGGATGATGGCGAAGCCCACATATGGCTTGAGACCGTCAATCTAAACGAGTCCCCCACAATCTCCTGAGAAGTTAGATCCTCCTTTTCTTGCTTTTCATTGTAGTTTGTATTTTTTAAAAAGAGACAAAAATCACAACTCTTGTCTTTCATTATTGATAAGGATTGTAAATCGGCTATAAACGCCAAAAATCGGCTATAAACGCCAAAATCGGCTATAAATGCCAAAAAAAATCGCTTTCACGGCAAACCAAGAAAAATGTCTCTTTTCTTAAATATATGTGCAATGGAAAACTTGAAAGAAGTTGATTTCCTTTTTACTTGCGAAGGTTGATCTCCGGATCACCACTTGCAATTCCAAGTAAAATAGAAAATCTGGCACACCCACACAAAAAAAGAAATGTTGATGCACGCCCCTGCCCCCTGGTTACGAAAGGGTCGGACCCGACGGACTCCCACGTCCGCCGACCTCGGTAGGAACCGAGCAGGAGCGCGGTCCATCAGTGGGGAATGATTAAACCTAGTGGGGAAAAATCTGGTGATGAAATCCGGTTCTTATCTTTCTTGGGTCGATTGCCCTTAACTAAGTGTGTGTCCTATTAGATGATGTGTCAGTCAAGCATTCACACTTTGTAAAAATTAAATCATCCAAGCCCCACTTGCAAGTAAAATGATTCGTGGGGTAAAGTTTAGAAAATTTTTTACAGTGGGTCACGTAAATCTTTAAACTGTGCAAGCTTAACCTTTTTTTTTAATAGCAATTTTGCAATTATGAGAGCAATGTTAGCAATTCTGAGAGCAACTCATTTTCTTAAAAGCAATCCCCGCGATTTCCTTCCTTTTAGAGTCCTTCAAATTTCAGATTGTAACCTCAAAGAAAACAACTAAAATGTTAGATCTAAAAAATCTACTAAAAATAGCTAAAAAAAATTACCTAAATTGAAAAATCAACCTAATCTAAATTTTACAACCCTAAATTACTGTAATTTGAATGAAAGAAGCAATTCTAAAAATCCTAATAGAGTCCTAAGTTAAATGGACACCTTGCTGTCATGTGCTAAAAAAATTCTAAGTGTTGGAACCTATTGCACAGTCCCACATTTACAGATCTGTACGACCCACTTTTATTAATCACAACCTGAAAACAATGACGACTGGGATGTAATCTCCTAATATGCAAGAATCAAACAATAAAGAACAGAGACTAAAAAGGATATAAAACGAAGAAGTTATGCTATTATGAAGTTGGCTAATTGAACCAGTTTTTATGTTGATTGCAGATTCTACTGGACTGATTGACCTTGTTCACGGCACTAAAAGTAGGACTTCCAAAACGTATTTTTCTTTGAAATTTTTATGGTTCAAAGTCAATACACCAAAGTCCAATCCAGCAAAATTTCAAGTCAAAAGGAGTCCGTTTGACTGGTTTTAAAAGTGTGAACTTTTGGGAAAAAACCAAGCCAAATCTATCAAAAAACTAGTGCTGAAGTTTGTCTTGTATGTAACCACTTGAAATCAGTCCGAAAATGAATTAAAGATCAGCAACAAAAACTTGAACAACAACAACCACAATCATTGAGAAACACAAAAACTAAACCTAATGCAAGCTATGAATGCAACTAACTAAAAAGTATACTGTGATATGAACAATTAGTGCTAGAAATCCTAACTAAAAGATTCTTTTCAAATTGGCTCCCCAGCAAAGGCGCCAAAAACTTGATGTGATTAATATCAATCATATAATACCGTAAGTGCACAGGTATCTAGATGAGATAGTGGCAAGAACCGGTCAAACCCACAGGGAGCTAATTTAAGAAACTTTTAGATTAAGAAAACTAATTAACTAACAATTAACGAAAGTCTTGAGTGTTAATAAATAAAAGCAAGCAACCAATGTAGAAATATAAAATCTACCAATTAATGAAAGTAATTAGAGCATAGGAATCCAATAAGCATCTACAAATTATTTATCAAGTAACCCGAATTTGTTCCAATTTTTACTTCAAATCAAAGACAAATCAATATTTTTAATTTGAAAAAACTAACTTTTAAAATCCCTTTTTAATCATAAAAATTCAAAACTCAAGACTTCATTCATCTCATAAAAGAATAAAAATAATTTAAGAACTACCCATCAAAAGTAAGCATAAACTATCAAAAAATCTAAATCCTAGGCATGGGCTATCAAACGTAAGCATAAGTAGTCAAAAATTAATTTAAAATAAAAATAAAAATAGATACTTGCCTAGGGTACGAAGACAAGCCTACTCATTATTAAGCACATAATCACAGACCACAAATTAGAACTACTAAATAAATAAAAAGGCATTACTTACCTTCATCCATAGCTCTAATTAAGAAAATTAGCCCGCCGTTGCAAAGAATACTTCTGATTTGTCATTAAAATTTGCATCTTTACAACTTCTTCTTCACAAAAATTCTCCTTCAAAACAAGTCCTTGGACATGGCCCAAGGCTAGCCACCAAAATAAAACCTACAGGGAAAATAAGAAAGGAAGAAAGAAAGAAGAGAATTGGAGAGAGGGCTGGACGTGAGATGCCTCTCCATCCCCCTTTTGGCTTGGTTTTATAGTTGTTGATGCCTCCTTCTTAACAAAGAATCTCCTCTCTTTTAGAACTTGTTTCCTTATTTGTAGAGATTTCTCACTTAGGACTCAAGCTAGGCTTCACACTTGGAAATAATTCTAATTGGAGAGGATTAGTTACTATGTATGGTCTCTTGGGCTCCAAGTCTTGCCAAATTGAACTTCTCAAACATCTTTCATGTTGCCAATTTTAAAAACTTTTTGCAATTCCCGCATAGAATTATAACAGCCAATTTCCCGATGTCATATCTATCTCAAAATAGCTCCGATTTATGTAATCTTGGGCTCCATAGATATCTACTCGAAAAGATCTTTCCAACAGTATGTAGATGCACTAAATCGGCACTCGGGTTGAAAGTTATGACCATTTCAATTTGCCACCCCTGAAAAATCCGAGAATAATTGTGTAATTAAGGGAACTTCTATGTTTGGCATGCAATGGGGTGTGTGAGACCCATGTTGGACATCCATGGAATGTTTGGACTCCTTTTTTGCTTTCTTATTTGATTCTCTTCCCATATTTGGCACGCTTCCTCACTTGCAACTTTGACAAGCCCACTCACCTTGCAAAGTTTTTAATTTTCTCTCTCTTTATTGATTTAGGTTTCCAAATTTAGTAAGTCAACACCATCTTTCTAAATATGAGTTTCTTCTTTCTTCTTTGAGAATTTCTAATCTTTCCAACTCCACCAAGATGTCAAGATATGTGCGCCCACCATGAAGGGTGTGTCGCCTTTGATCTCTCTCAAGTTTCACCAATGCAGGTCCCACTCTTGATTTGCCCTATATAAATAAAATTAAATAATGTCAATAATAATCAAGTCTGAGGAATTTAGGTGGACTATGCATAGGACCCTAGATGCCTACTTAATGCACCAAAAATACCCAACTTTCTAAAAATAACACATCGTGTCAAAATCAGCAGGTATGCATTAGTGAAGCTAAAAAAACTAATTTTTGGGTGATGAATGAGATGAAAATCCCTAATTTCACAAAAGTCATGCAATGTAATGATTTTTGACCAAATTTGCCTAAGATTCCAACTTTGATGCTCAAATGCATGAAATGATGAAATTAAGTATAATTCTATGTAATTAACCTAATTAAGTCTACAAATGCATATAAAATGATGAATGAATTGAAAGCTACAATTTTGTGGACTTGTCAGGCCACCTCTCCAAGGCCCTCTCCTTCTGTCTCTATGGCTTAGACGCGGCTTTTCAGCCCGCCAACTTATATTTTTATTGAATATAGGACCTTCTCCTAGTACTTATTCTAAAAAAATATGATGTTCAAGCTGAGCCAAGAGAATCAAAGTCATCCTTTGTTATCATCTGAAGGATGATGGCGAAATCTAAACACGACTTACGGCCGTCAATCCGAACGAGTCCCCGCAATCTCCTGAGAAGTTAGATCCCCTTTTCTTACTTTTCATTGTATTTTGTATTTTTTAAAAGAGACATAAAGAAAAATCAAAACTCTTGTCTTTTCTATTGATAAGAACTGTAAATCGCCTTTCACGGTAAAAACATCGCCTTTCACGGTAAATAAAAGAAAATCGCCTTTTATAGCATTCAAATCAAATCATGTCTCTTTTATTAACATATGTGCAATGAAAGTTAGAAAAAAGTTAATTTTCTTTTATACTTATGAAGGTGGATCTACGGATCATCACTTGTCAATTCCAAGTAGAGTAGAAAATTTGGCATACCCGCACAAAAAAAGTCGATGTTCGCTTTGTCTCCCACCACGAAAGGGCTGGACCCCATGGACTCTCACGTCTGCTGACCCCGGTAGTCCCGCAAGCGAATAAGCAAGACCATCAATTAAAGAAATCTATAAGCATACATGCATATATTTATATAGATTGAACTTGCCTTGGGTGCTTGTAAACTCAAATCCTACACTTCAAATCTCTCCTAGCCAAGCCAAGCTCTCCAATCTAAAAACCCCCAAAATGCAAGCTCAAGAAGCAACCTAAAATGGAGAAAATGCAAGGTGTAATTGCAGTCAACATGCAATGCACGAATTGTACCCTCCTTTAATTGATTTGAAGCAAGAGAAAGAGAAAGGATGAGAAATACTTACCAATGTAGAAGATTAAAGAGAAATAATCTTGGAGAGGATTATAAATCTTGTAGAAGAAGATGTAGTTGACGATGAAGAGGAAGGTAGAGCTCTTCCATCTCACATGCAAGGTCTCTAACAATCTTATCTTGCAAAATTTTGGAAGAGGTGAAGAGGAAGTTGGAAATCTCAGTTGGAAATGAAGGAAGAAGAGAAGAATGGCTTGGGTTGAGTTTTTTATTTGAATTTTCTTCCTACAGTTGCATGCAAGTCTAATTAGGGATTGAAATTCTCAAAAATGGGATTTTGGCTCCTAAATGGGCCAGATTGGACCCGAATCCATTGGGTCAAAGCATGAAAATTAAAGTCCATGCTATGCATAATGCAATGCACCCAATACCCACAAAAATTCTAAAGACACACATAAAATTCAAAACACTCCAAAAAATCATAATCTACATAATCAATGGTCAAACCCAACTAATTTTACCTAATCAAGCCCGCCATAAACATTCAAAACATCTATTAAGCTACTAATCTCAATTAATTAACTATTAATCAAAATTAAGGCTGGTCGGGTATTACAACAAGCAATCAAATCACAAACCACACAAGATGAACACAAATTTACGTGCTTCGGTGATTTCACATGCACTTATGTGCGCGGACAAAGTTTGTCTTCTTCTCCACTCAACAGAGTTTTTTCCCACATCATTACGGTTACAACCAAAAGAGATAGTATGTAGTTTCGACAAAGATCAAATTAACCCTCAACCATAATACAAATGGCTTGGGCCTGCAAATCTCCACCTTGGCGAGATTTGCAGGTCACAACATCTCAACCTTGGCATGTAATCACAAGCCTCCAAAAGCGGCTGAAGGCGTTCAAAAGGAGATTGTTAGTTCTTTCCCATACACACACAAACATATATATAGATATTCATGTGCACCATTCCATCACCATATGGTGAGGGACAAACTTAATGGGACCCACCTAGGGACCCACTGATCATGGGACTTGTAGGGGATGGGAAGATACATCTCGGATAAGACCATATATCAAATTTGGGGTCAATCTTATGCCTCTAACCCCTCCATCTATGGCTCACAAATTTAATGACTTTATATTAAAGGAAAAATTTTGACCCTCAATCCAACGGTCCAAACCATTTCGATAGGTGAAAAATTAATGGGTCTATTGTACTTAAGGGGGTTCCGTATGTGTGGATGATTTGAATGTGTTATAAAGTCAACCCTACTATGTTGTCCTTCACCATAACATGGTGAGGGATGGATGCACGTGAATATTTCCTAATATATATATATATATATGTATTGGGAAATATTCACGTGCATCCATCCCTCACCACATTATGTTGAGGGACAACATAGTGGGACCACTTTATGATTCATCCAAATCATCCACACACATGGAACCCCCTAAACTACAATGGATCAATTGAATTTTCATTAGTTTGATTGGATTGGATCGTTGGATCGAGGGTCAAAATTTTCCTTTAATATAAATTCATTAAATTTGTGGGTCATGGATGAAGGGGTTAGAGACTTGGGACTGACCTCAAACTTGATACATGATCTCATCTCATATGACTTTTTCCATCCCACACCCCCCCTCCAAGTCTTATGATCAATTAGGTGGGCCCCTTTGGATTTGTCCCTCACCATATGGTGAGGGAAGGATGCACATGAACATTGCCCATATATAAATATATAAATATATATATATTATTAGGGATTTTGTATTTAGCAATTTGATGGATGCATTATCATTTTAATCATCATTTGAATTTTCACACATGCATTGATTTTGAAAAACTTGAAATCTTGATTACACATGCATGTTTTTAAAACCTTCAGAACTTATGTTTCATGCGTATTTGGATTTAAAACTTGGATGCATTTATTTTGAAAAAGTTTTATTTTAATCAAGCAAGCCAATGATTTTAAAAGTTTCAAATCATCTTTGGCTCTTTATGTTTCATGTTTTTAAAACTCTAGTATGATTTAAAACATGTTTTAAAGTTTGATTTATTGACCCAAGAGTTCCCCAAAGAAAATACTTTAAAAAACTCATTTTTGGGAAAAATGGTACCTGGACACGGTCGACCCACAGTGTAGTCGGTCGACCGAGCCCATGGACCCGGTCGACCGAGCACACTGCAGGTCGACCGGGCATATGGCTATTGGGTCTTTCTCAAATGGTCTGATTTTTTACCGTTAAGGGGAGATCGACCGAGCCAAGGTGGGGGTCGACTGGGGACACATAGAAAGTCACTTTTTGACTATAAAAGCAAGTTCATTCCTTGAAAAGATTTGTGGAACAAAGTTGTTATTCTAAGCCTTCTTTGAGGTGTTTGGAGACAAAAGAAAGGGGATGAACTAAGTGAGACCAAAGGGTTTATTGGAAATCTAAAGCTTGGATTAATGAAGTTATATGCTTTCTTAATCATATGTTATATGCTTTGTTTAAATTATTGGTAAATGGTTTTTAGCATGATAACTATGATATGTTGAATCCGTTACTTTCATTCTATCTTTGATCTAAGTTGTGATGGATTCTTCACCTTGATTTAAACCTAGTTTGTTTTTAAAAAAAATTTCATTAATCATGCTTTGCCAAAATCTTTGATTTCTTATATAGCATGATTCATTTACTTGGTTGAATCTTTATTTGTTGTTTTCAATGATTTGAACCTTAGTTAAACTAGTTTGTTTTTGAAAACAACATCGCACATGCATCACTTGATTAGTCTAAAATAGTTTCATACAATTTGTGAGTTTTTTATTTTCATATCATCAACAAGTTTGTATTTATACAAGTGATTTCCATTTCACTTCAATCAAATCTTTTTGTGTGTTTTAAACTTTTAAATGCTTTGAGCATATATTTATATTGAGATTACTTTCTAAACTTGATTGAAGTTTTCACACACACCCCTTGAGCTTTCATCTTTGCATTCATATAGTGTTTGTGTGAGTTTGTTTTTCAATTTCATATCTGCCTAAATTAGAGGCATTGTAATTGAGCTAAAATTGTTTCTCTTCTAGTGTTTGGGAAGACACTTCTTTGAGAGAAAATATTTTCCTTGTAAAGGTTATTGCTTAGCCTAAGAAAAGCATAGTGTAAAGGTTATTGCTTAGCCTAAAAAAACACATTGGTAAGGTTATTGTTTAGCCTAGAAAAGCATATTGTTAGAGGTTATTGCTTAGTGTCATGTCCCCCGAACCCGATTAAAGAATTAACCGTATCCGGAGAGTGAAATTTAGGACTAACTAAAATTTTATCCTTTGGGCCCACAAATCGTAAGTCGGCTGTGAGGATATAATATTTCAAGCCTCCTTTAATGCAATAAATGCTGAGTTCATACAACTCTAGGCATATGGAATATCATCAGTGAATAATACTTCTCATTAAATATTAAAGTTGCAAGAATGAATAAATAAAAACTAACAAAGGAGTTAAGATAATTTATTATAATGGCCAACCCAATAAACAAGGCCATTAAAAGATAACTGAAGTCAATGAAATAAGGTTCAATGAGAGATAATAAAAGAATAAAAGAATGTCCCATATGAATCTCTCCCGTGCCCAAAGTGATGACGCTACTCTAAATAATCGGCATGCAACTCTCGTTCCTCCTCTGCTGGTTGGAGATCCTCTGGGATCTCCTCACCGGCCTGCTCCTCATAGTCGTAGTAACCACCTGAGGTGTCTGCACACCAAGGAACAGAGTAAACGACATGTTGAGCAATAGATAAGCAAGGTACATTAAACATGATATGCATCAAGTATAGAGTAATGACAAGTATAATGATCATATGAATACAAGGATCGAAGCTAGGCATAAAGTAAGAGTAGTAATCATGAGAAGCAATAATAAGAATCTGACCAATCATCTAACAATAACCATTATCCATGTAATGCAATACAAGAAACAAGAGGGAGACTCCAAGGATGTCCAAGCCACCTCCCGGGGTACCAGTAATAATCCAAACAGGACTACTCATACCAAAGTCTGGCTCTAGTGGGATCTTAGCTCCCGATCTTGGGAATAGCAGCACGGTCCAAGCCTGCTCCCAACTATTCAACACCATGGACGCCGTCCAAGCCCGCTCCCAACTATTCAACACCATGGACGCCGTCCAACGCTGACTACCCACCCCGACGACCGAGTAATCGGCCCGTCAGTAAAACCCCAAACTGCAGATGGCCATATTATGCGAATAATAATAGAGTGGTGTTGACACACGAAAAACAAGACCGGCAAGTCTGGCTAGCTCTATATACAAAACATGATCATAGGGATTATTCCATTCAAGATAATACAAGACAAGTAAACCACGTGATAATCCTATTTCATGCTAGCCAGTCATGTTTATCAATACATGACACAGGTACCTAAGGTACACTCTAAATTAGGTCCAAGCCCTAAATTCCACAAGGATTTATGTTTCATAATTAGTTAAGTGTGTTATGCCAAGAGAGTGTACAAGGAATAGTAACAACGGATACAAGTCACAAGTCAAGGAAGAATTATAATCCAATCCTAGGTAAGTGGTGTCATCCCTATACCCCACGTGTTCTAAAGGAGTACATGTGGAAATTGGATCAACCATACTTCTAGAGAAATCCCTTGCTGTACAATCATGTTAAGCATCGTTCAATCCAACTCATATGCATTTGGTTACACCACGCGTAATACACTAATATCTAGACAACTCATCGAAGCACACCAAGCCACGTACTTCGATTTCAATCCCATTAATGGTCAAGTGAGAGTAAATTCATGGTTTTCAACCTCTAAGGCCCAAACCTAGGTTACCGGTCTCATTTTCAATAAAAACATAAGCTGGATTAATAATCCAAGTATTTGCATCACTTCCTGATTTACGATCATGATGAAATCAGAACCATTGGATTCTACATCACAAGGGCTTTCCAACGGTATATAGAACTCGAGATTCTGATAAACGAGTCAAAAGTTATGCCCTTTCGAAGTGGACGTTGTTGTTTATAAAAATGCAGTCGCGCTATAGCGAGAATGCATTCTGTCTGGGCTCCAGAATAGTAGCAAATCTCGCTATAGCGAGGGTTAAGCCCACTATAGCGAGCCTGCTTGCTGCGTAAGCCCAGGCTGAAGCAGATTTGGTCTATTTTAAGGTATTTCTAATCCCATTCTGTCCATTCCCTTTCTTCTTAAGCCTTTCCAGGGCATGTACCTGCATGAGAAGAGCCTCTATGCTCTCTCTCTCAAGCCATATTCCATTTCATTCATCAAACCATATACAAGTAAAGTCCATTCAACCCATTTATCCAATTTTAGCATATGTAATCCAATTAACCATGACAAGCTTGGAATTTAGGGAAAAATCCAAGCAATGAATTAACAAGAAGCAGTAATAATACATGCATGCTCAATATATAAAGCAAATCTACTTGCCTCAATGTCAGAAGAAGATGAAAATGGGTAAAACACAAGGAGGAGCTTTCTACCGCAAAATCCACAATCTAACCCGCTAAAACGCAATGGAGAAGCAAGAAAGGAAAAAGATCTAGATCAAATCTAATCTAATCAAAGAGAATAAGATTGAAATTATGAGGTTGTGAGAAATCTTACCAAATTGGTACCAGAAGAAAGAGGAGTCGAGAATGATCTTCTGGGCTAGAGTTCTAGGCTTGAGAAAGGAAGATGAAGAAATGGGGGCTGTTGTTGCTTTCGTTCATTGTAGAGATGAATTAAGAATTAGGGCTAATTTCATTTAAGAAGAAGAGAGGGAGAAAAAGACTCAGTTACCCCTTAAGTGGGTCCGGTGAAAGAATGGATCACTCGAAGGGTTTTTGATCGTCGGATCGTGACGAGCCAAGAGACAAAAGTGATCATCGCGACGAAACCTTTCCAACGAATCCAAAAATCACGGCGTTTGAAATATTTCGGAAAAACGCTCAATTTTTCCTAAATTGCAAACTAACCCCTACTATGATCAAACGAACTCGGAATCACACGAAACTTCGCAGACACTATTCTAATGCTAAAAGAAACTTGATCATGATCTAAACCTACTTAAATATCTAAAATCAATTAAATAAAATAATTACTAAATAAACGGGTCAACGGGCCTGCTATTGGGCCCAACTGACCCAATAAGGTCACGGACCTTACAGTTAGCCTATTGAAAAGAATAGATAGTGGAAATCTGGTGGGGTATAGAATCACAAGCTGGTAGTGGATGTAGGCATTGAGGCCGAACCACTATAATTTCTTGTGTGATGGTGCATGCTATGTGGTGATTATATTCGTTAACTTCCGCATTTTGTTTGATAATCATCACAATGACTAGTTATTTTAAATAAGTTAAAATTGGTCATAATTAGTCACTAAGTAGTAGGTCACCCTATTCACCTCCCTCTAGGGTAAGGATCCTGGACTTTCATAAATATATATATATTGAAATGTTAAATGCATTTTGTATGTTAAAGAGAGGAATATTCTCCTATAAGAAGACTTAATACTTCTCATATGCAGTCCAACTAAGGGGGGCTTCCTTAGATGTCTACTTATTAGGAGGTGGTGATGTACATGAAAAGGTCTCCTTATAGATAAGTGCCAAGAAAAAGATGAGCCTTATTTGCTCATCATGGCCTTCGATTTAATAGCAATAAAGTCTAGCACTCTTTTAACCATGGATTTCTTTGAGATTTTGTTGGGTTTATGTCTTGTAAGTGGTCCATTAGGTTAGCCAATGATCGGGTTCAGGGTCAATGGTAATTTGGCCATTGTATTGGGGAGTTTTTAGGGGGCTAAGAGAGCAGAGATTATATATATGATGTAATATGTAACCCTACACTTTAAAGAGAGTCAAGATGTGAGTCTATGACTCTCTTGCCGTTGACGTAGGTGGTTTTGCCGAACCACGTAAAATCCTCTGGTCTCTCTTGTGTGGCATGTTTGATTGATTGCAGGTATCGCGCTTCTGCACGCACGCGCACAACATATTTAATACAACAATGGATAAAGATTTAGTGAGAGTGAAATTGGGCATGGTACCTGACCATGGGGGGATGAGAGTGTGAAAAAGCCTACAATGATAAAAGGTGGGCCCAAGTGGGGGCCATGGAACTGGACTTCATATAATAGTACTTGTAGGAGAACTTTTCTTGTGTTTAAGATACTATAAGTTTTGCCATTCTGAACTTCTCTCAGAATAATCTCAGTATACACAATGCACAATATTCTCTATTGTATCTTTGATATTGATTAGCCAGGATGTCCTGTTACACAATGCACAACTAATACTTTTTTTTTTGGGTCCTAAGTATGAATCTTTTTCTGCCGAGGAAAGTCCCCATTATTGCTTAGGTAATGTTACCAAGTACCATGCTATGGCATGCATCTAGTACAACTAAATAGGCTTATATTACCTTTTTACTTTACGGCAATGGTATTTATTTGGGATCTCCTCCCTCATTGTCCAGTAACAATTTGAGTGCATTATAAATGACAGTTAACCCTGTTTCTCAAGTTTGAATGAAGTACATTGCAATTGACTATTAGTTTGTTCGTGAGAGAGTTGATATCGGTTCATCGCTTCCTTAGATTTGCTTTTTCTAATGTTCGACTTATTGATATTTTTACAAAACCTCTGGTGCGTGATCGATTTCATAGGTTGACCAATAAAAAATAAAAAATCTACACTTATCAATAAAAAAAGTAAAAAAGATTCCATCATAAACCACTAAAAATAAAATACCATCATAATCCATTCATATTTTATTATTTCTTCAAAATAACCTTCACTCCACTCAACTCTACAAGTAAAGCCCCCAAACAGGCCCTAAAGATTTCTCAATTGTAATCTCTAATATAAATAACAAACTTAGTATGGTAGGTCACTTACATTTGTTACGAATCACTAAAAAATTTTTCTATTTTTCCCTTTTTTTTTTATTTGATGGCCAAAACTTCATCTTGATTCTTCCATTTTAACCACTTTTTAGAAAAATATTTATTAGAATTACTGGGAATTTAATAATATGCAAACGAATAGGCCCTAGTGAAGCACCCTTTTCTTTCTCCTCATAGAAAGTTGTTAGAGATTCAATCAAAGTAATAATTTGATCAACTCAATGCTTTGGAATTTGCCTCGAGTTCAATCTTTCTTTCCATATTTGCCTCACCTGGGCCACACTTTTATGCCACGCATCCTGTAAATTAGCCACTACTTAGTTGCTATGAAGGACTTTCCCGATCTGACAGGAGTCTTTCATTTGTCATCCACAAAAAATTGTTTGGCTATCCTTTTTCAATCAATCATGTGCCAAGCATTGCATTTGGTCTATTTTATAGGGAAGTAGATTGCGTTTAGTTTAATTAATAAATCAGAACCGAAGCCCTGGTGATCTCACTGATATTTTGTTCGGTTCACCACATCCATGCGTTGCTTGTGGTTTGTATCTCCAAGGCATCAGATCAAGCCAATAAATGCAGTTTGCCATCAGCATCTTCCCATGTGAAAGGAATTGGGTTGGATTTAAATCAAAGAACCTGAGAAAGTGAAAGCGACCCAATAAATAAATGCAGTTCACATGGAGCGGGGGTTCAATCTTCTTAATGATAAAGAAATGCTTGTTTTTCCTTGGACTTGCTTACTTCATTGTGACAGGAGTTTAGTCACTTGACGTATCCATTTCATCATGCCTGACCTCAGTGATATGGAGAGACTGGACATGGACCTTGAAAAGAAGTCCTAGTTGAGCTGAATTGAAAACTTAGCCGTGAGCAAGTTAAAATAATCGGAACTCAATTGTAAATGAGTGTATGTAAACAAGGGCAATTTTTAGCTATACCGCTGTGTAAATCTTGATTGTGAATAAGTTTTGCCGCCCTCCTGCCACAGGATCCACATTGGATTAACCATGTGGCTAAGACCATGGGTGCATGAATCTCTTGATTAAGTCTTAATCTATGAGTCCAGGAGAGTTTGAATTGGGATCAGACTCTGGTAAAGGGTCGTAGATCAGCATCTGATTACTCATGTATGGCTAATTTAACACGTAATAAAAAATTTCCTACGTTGATCGACATAAATGGGATTTCAGGAGGAATAGAGTCCATGAAAATCGTCACTCCTCAAGTTTGCTTTGAATGGCGGAGAGGAAAATCCATGGTTGATGATCTAGAAAATTTAGGAGCATTTGAAGTGAGTTTGTATGATCTATTTTTTACCGGAATGCAAAGTTATTGGGGAGTTTGGTTATTACACTCATTTAGGATCAGCAATTCCAAGTGGTTGGAGGCTTTAATGCAAAGGGGTCTTGCTCTTGGGGTGATTGGGATTGAAAATCCCATATGGCCTTTAATGTAGGAGTTTAAAACTACCAAGGGCCTCTAGACTCTTAACCATCTAATGACCCTTACCACAGGACTTGTCACTTCAATCAAAGTACACTACATCAAATGAAAATGTGCATAGGAGCTATATGCATGAAAGGTAGGAAGAAATGCACATTTTTGACAGACGTAACTCATTTTAAGTAGTGGCTGGTTTGTCTGTGATGCTTTTCTTTCAGAAGAATTCTGGTAGATAAGCAGCCACCTAAATCAACTCTGACCCATTCGAATATGAGAAGTAATCTCAAATGGATGATAAGACAAGCATTAAAAGCTATGATAAGAGAATGGCTCCTTACTTTAGTGGCAAGGAAATTCTATATGCACCACAGCTTTTGATAAATACACCCACATTCTATTAGGATACACGATTTGTACAATTACAGGATGGTGTTGTCATCGTATTCTAAATATAAATATATGATTTGCACAATTACAAGATGGTGTTGTCATCGTGTATCCTGATACATTCTGAACTCACCACATACATTTTATGTTTAAAACCGTTTTGCTGAGCCCACCCACCAAAATACCCATACTGCCCAGCCATAGCTTTCCTTCTCCATTCCCTCATCGACGAGTTTCAAATTTTGCAGCCACCACAACCTCTTCTCCATTCCCTCGTCCACGAAAATCTCATCTTCTCTCCTGGGTCCTCTTTCTGCTCTCATCCCCATCTTCTTCTACTTCTTCTTGTTCATAAAAAGGTATGTTCGACTTCTTCTTCTTCTTCTTCGTTACAACTTTCCATTCATTTTCACCTTCTTTTTAGGTTTTAATGGATGCATTTATGTTGTAATCTATATGCATTTAGGTTGTATTTTCCACCTAGATGAGAAATTGGTTATGCACTATATGGACGGGAGTTTCGAACTACTTTTGTTTTCATTCCCTTTTTTTTTTTGGCCGTTCACAAAATGTTCGGCAAACCAGAACTGTGCAGATCCATTCTGCACGGTATATTAATGCCGTGCAGAATGGATCTGCACAGTTTATTTTAACCGAGCAATATCTACTATTTTTCAAAAACACTATTTGATTTTTATTTTAAACAGATTAGAATATGCCTAGAAGACTTGCTCGTCGCGGTGGCAGCTCACTTTCGATAGGTGGACGGGCTAGTTCTTCTAGTGAGCCATCTAGAGTTAGGACGAAGATCGGTGTCGCAAGACCGGCGTGTCGCCGAGATGTGCACGTTAGTACTTCGACTGCCGGTCGTCAACGACCAACAGCATCTGAACGAAGACGTAAATTGCAACAGGATCCACTCCCGAATTCGTCAGAGGAGTCAGAGGAGGTTTCATCTGAGGAGGATTCCTCAGAGGAGGAGGAGGCAAAAAAAATATTTCACAGTTACAATGTGCCGTGCAGAGTGATTTTGCACGGTTCTGGAATACCGAGCATATCGCGGGAAAACTCAATGACGAGCTGGAACCGAAGTCAGAGAGTATACCTCCTCTTGGTTTAAAAAGGTTAAAGAAGATGATGAGGAAAGAGATGAACATCAACGGGCATGAATGAGTGCGGGGGAATGGTTATGAAACAATGGATGAAAGGGAGAATGAAGAAGAAGAAGAAGAAAAAGAGGAGGAATAGGAGATGAGAGTAGAGAAACGGCTCATCCCCACTGTAAAAGAACGAAAGGAAGAGGAGAGGAGGTTAATGGTGAAGGGCTATTTTGTCCTTTCACTAGAGGGCAATTTGGTAATTAAAAATAAACTTAAGTGTGGGTGTATTCATCAAAAGTTGCGGTGCATATAGAATTTCCCTTAGTGGTAAGAAGTTCTAGTTTTCATTAAAGATCTTTTTGTTTCAACCCTGCCCGTCCCTCTTTACATATGTGAATTTTATTATGTCATATGTGTAAGTTGTGTCATGAGTCTTAGGTCCCAGTCCCAACATTGGATTTCCAAAAAAAAAAATTAAAAACTGATTTCACTGACCTATGTAGATGCCTTCGATTGATCCACACCGCTCATATTAAACTTGCCCAGGAAATTGGCAACATTTTATGTTCCATTTTGTTATAAAAAAACCCTTCCTATTCCAAGCTTTTAATTGGGCTTTATGCATACAGAGTACATGGCCCTCCCTTGTCAGCCCAAAAGTAGGCCACAAACACACTCTACAGTCCAAAAGTTAAAGCGCAAAACGAAAAATAAAAATCTGTGGGAGGTTATGTAAAAAGTTTAGGGACTGAGACACAGTAAAACATAAATAATGCTTTCCAACATTAACCAACTTATAACATTAATGAGATCTTAGTTCAATTCAAATAAATAATACTCTAAACGTGGTCACTGATAATTCAAACTGATTAACTACAGAAATGAGTGAAGAAGATGAGATTTGACATTCCGTTATCTGTCCTATTCAGAGGATGAGTTCTTGGTCTTGGAATGAGAAGATTGGCCCATTGGGCTTCTAGGCCTAATTAGCTAGTGCAAAGTACCCACTCAAGTTTTTGGTCCTTATTGTCGCTTAAACAGAGATTTTGGGTTCTCCAAATAACGCAGTGGGCCCCATGAGGCTACACCGCCCGCCTCACTATTGGGCCCACACCGAAGCCTTGAGTTCGACTTTGACAAGTAAGTGTATGGAGGCACATGAATTCAGAATGAGGCACATGAATTCAGAATGAGGCCTCACCTGGGGTCCTGCTCTGTCTGATGTGCCACAGATCCAAATATGAGATTTAAATGATTTCAGCATTGTCATTGTCTTTAAACCCGCAAAGCCCAATTTGCCCGGATTGAGTTCACATCCATTCGGCCCATTCTAATACCTATGGAGTATTGTTCCCACAGTGACATCCCAGGAAACCTCGGCCTCTAACAAGTATGAAGGCTCATTTGTTCTCCTGTTTTTTGAGGAGCTATGGCCATTGGTTGTCCATTCATTCGGTCACATGTGATGCAACCGATGCATGGTTGTATCTATCAATGTGGTCACTCCATTGATCACATCTGTGTAATATTTATTATGAAGAAAATAATCGACCCAAAGATGTCCATCATTGACATTTTGTGCGCACCTCCTCTGTTGGGCCAGGGAACAGGTATCTCTCAAAGATGATGAAAAAAAAAAAAAGATCTATCATGAACAAGTTCACTCATAAATTACATCACCACCCATGGTGATCAATAGCCACCAGCACTAAACTAATTATTCAGCATTTAGTTGATCAAATATTAAAGTGTATGTAAAAATCGCGTTAAACTTCTTAAGACCATTCATTCATCATCAAGGCTTCCTATCTATCCTACACCCTTGATTAGAACCTATCCAGGTGAGCCCCATGGGCAGTCCAGCACAGAAGTTCCACTTTATACAAAAGAATCATGCCTATGCACGTATAATACTACTGGGTCAGCTCAAAAATGTACTGGGTTCTTTTTCCAGAAGCATGCAGAGCACAATGAAGAAAGTTCTAGTGAAAAGTTCTAGCATGTGCTAGCGACATTCCCATCAACGCCGGTTGCTCTCATAGAAAGGAGGTCAAAGCAGAGGGACTTTTCTAACGGGTCTAGCAATTAGGTCAAAAAACGATTAGGTCAAAAAACGATGAGGTGAGAGCCGTTGCCATGCGGTGATGAAGGCCAAATCTAGGGCCTTTTCTAAAGTTCAAATCTTGTTGGGTGCAATAGAAGTGATTAACTAATAAAAAGAAAGAAACAAAAAGAGAGGATTTTACCAAAAAAAAAAAAAAAACAGCTTAGATGTCTGCTGGGTTCAAAAGGTAATTTTAACCTCCATTGTACCGATCACGAAATGGTATTTTTTTTAACACTTTCAACTAGCGTCCTTAGCGACCTTAGTTTTATAACATTAAAGGTCGCTAGGGACCCTACGGTGAACAAAATGGGCATGTTTCCTCATGTTTCATTTAGCACTTTCAACTAGCGTCCCTAGCGACCTTGGTTTTATGACATTAAGGGTCCCTGGGGTGTATGCAAATTAAAACAATCGATCTCTTCCCCATTTCTCAACAGCCAAGCCTTCCAATTTTAGTTGCAGGAAGCCATAGCCGCCTCTCTCCTCCACCAACAACCACCCTCCTCCTCCTCCTCTTTTCTCCTCCACCACCCATCCCTCCCAGTTTCAATTTCCCCCCACGCTTTCTCTCTTTTTAATTTTTTCTCAACTGTAGTTTCTATTTTAATTTCAGTTTCTATTTACCAGCTATGTCTTTCTACGAATTGTAGGCCATTTCTTATAAGGCTTCAAAGCTGAGTCTCTAATGCCTCCAACCAATGTCGCAAATTCTTTGACCATGAGAGCCTCCTTAGGCAAATCTGTTTCCACAATATGTTCATTGGGTAATGGTTTCCAACTCGTCACTAGTTCTGTGAATCCAGATTCTGTTGCAAAGGTAAACGATGCAGAGGTTTCACCAAAAGGAATGACGAAGTCATTAAGATGCAAAGTCCCCTTCGTTCCAGTAACGGTTACATCCATCACCAAATTAGCCAAAAAGGAACATTGGAAGATTGCAACTTTCCCATATTCCCAAAGTAATGAAGACCCACACGGTTTCGGAGAAACCGTTCTCGGCCGCGAACCTCTTGGCCTACTCGACCGTGCGGCTGCCCACGGCGGAGAGGGTGGCTTGGGGGCGAGGGAGATGGCTCTCGCCACCTTCTTTGCTATCTCGGTGCATCCTATAATGCCCACGCGGATGGGATTTCCTCCGCCGGCCGTTTTTCTCTTTTCTCTACTTCTTCTTTTCCTCTTTTTTGTTTTCTTCCTCTGTGGTGCTGGATGAAGCAGAACAGGGGGAAAATATATAGATTTTAACAATGGAATCTAATCTAATCTACAAAGAGTAAACAAAAAGGATAGAGAGTGTGTGCATTGTATGCTTATTTTTAGAGTCTGGAGAAAAAGAGAGGATGAGATCGAGGGTGGTTGTTGGTGGAGGAGAGAGGCAGCCTGCAACTGGAATTGGTAGGCGAAGAAGACTTGTCCCATTAACAACGAAAGAGAGAAAAAATCCTTTTTCGTTGTACTTTGTATGCACCACAGGGTGCCTAGCGACCCTTAACATTAAAAAACTAGGGTCGCTAGTTGAAAGTGCTAAAAAAATACCATTTCGTGAAAAATGACTGATCTGGTGCAATGGATGTTAAAATTACCTTTTGAGCCCACTGGACATCTAAGCTGTTTTTTTTGATAAAATCCTAAAAAAAAAAAAAGCGATTTTTAGCTGAAAATCACTCATAGTTGACTTTCACAAAAAAGTCATTTTTTGTAGTACTCTTCACGGTTGATGGACCGCGCTCCTGGCACCTGGTCCTACCGAGGTCGGCGGACGTGGGAGTCCGTTGGGTCCGACCCTTTCGTAACCGGGGGGCAAGGGCGTGCATCAACATTTCTTTTGTGTGGGTGTGCCAGATTTTCTATTTTACTTGGAATTGCAAGTGGTGATCCGGAGATCAACCTTCGCAAGTAAAAAGGAAATCAACTTCTTTCAAGTTTTCCATTGCACATATATTTAAGAAAAGAGACATTTTCTTGATTTGCCGTGAAAGGTGATTTTTTGGCGTTTATAGCCGATTTTGGCGTTTATAGCCGATTTTGGCGTTTATAGCCGTTTTACAATCCTTATCAATAATGAAAGACAAGAGTTGTGATTTTTGTCTCTTTAAAAAATATACAAACTACAATGAAAAGCAAGAAAAGGAGGATCTAACTTCTCAGGAGATTGTGGGGGACCCGTTCAGATTGACGGTCGCAAGCCATATGTGGACTTCGCCATCATCCATGCAGATGAGAACAGAGGATGCTATTGATTCGCTTGGCTTGGCTATAACCTCAGGTTTTTAGAGAACAAAGACCAAAAGGAGGTCCTATGTCCAATAAAAAGCCGAGTAGACGGGCTGAAAAGCCACGTCTAAGCCATTTGAAGGCAGAAGGAGAAGGCAAGGACCTTGGGGGGGAGTACCCCCCCCCCCAAGGGACTTTTGTCACCTTGTAGCGGTGGTCGGTGTAGAACTTCCGCAGAGTTTTCTCTCTTAGATTTCTGATGCCTTGTTCTGTCTGAGTTTTCGGATTTTCTGAGTCTGTTGTCTGTGTCTTTGTTGATTTCCTTCTTATTGGAGAGCTCTCCTATTTATAGGCTTTTAGGTAGCCCTTTAGGAGGGTTTATGAGCCTTAATTGTCA
The DNA here is from genome assembly GCA_012931725.1 of Litsea cubeba. Taxonomy (NCBI): domain Eukaryota; kingdom Viridiplantae; phylum Streptophyta; class Magnoliopsida; order Laurales; family Lauraceae; genus Litsea; species Litsea cubeba. The sequence continues at coordinate 102,769,003 of CM022946.1, forward strand.
TAAAGCTACATAAAGGGAGGAGTTACGAGATTGAGTTCTTTATTTTGTAACTTCTTTTTCTTGGCTTCTGATTGGCCGGAGGAGCTTGATGGTATTTAATCGCCTTTAATTGCCATGATGGGACGAGTTTCATGGGTTAAATGCCATGAATCTCTTGACTTGTAACTCCCGGATGCTTGCTTCTGATTGGGCCGTCCAAAGAAATGGATTAATGACTGTAATAAAGCTAGTCAATTAATCGCATTAAGTGGTCGCCGAGCAGTTGAAGAGTCGCGGGCCGTGCCGCGTCTTTTGGGATTCTTCTGGCGATGATCATCGATGGATCTTCATGTAGATCGACATCGGATGACCATGTAACTTCAGGTGTTGGTTGCCATCAGCGGGTCAGTACCATCTGTATTGTCGATTTCTCGATCGGTCGGGTAGAAAGCACACTTTTTTTGGTTGACCGGGTGGCGATCAATGTTGTTTTCGATACTCTTGATGATTAACCCATGCTTTTGACGGATGTCGGAGGATTTGGTGTCTCAAAAGTATGAATTTTGGAAAATACCAGAGGCCGGACGCTTCGAATCGCAAAAAAAGGGCGAAAAACGGGGTTTTCGGGGCCCACCGGGCAATCCCGGGCCCAGGGTCGCCGGCAACCCTGGGGGGTTTTTTTTCCCTTTTGTCCCGTTTTGTGTTCGTTTTTGCTGTTTTTTTATTCTTTTTTCTTCTGTATTTTTACTTGACATTTTTGATCATTTATTGGCCTGATTTCCCTGTAGAAAACCTGATGAGAATCCTTGCATTTTATTTTGCAAAGTTTCCAATTTTCCGAGAAAGCCAAAGACTTTGTTGTGCAGAGCTGCCGATTTTCCGTCAGAAGCTGAAACTGGGTCAAACGATGTCGGAATGACCTGAAATTTGAGGTGAAGCCTCCTGAGTAATAAATAAGACCAACCATAGGCTTCTGTTTGAGTTTTGAAGCCGTTTGGGGTCCTATCACCAGTAGACTTGCTTTTGTCGCGATGAAGATGTCGCGGTTTGATGTGCGGTCAACCGATGTCCGATTGACTTGAAATTTGACAGGGAACCTATTAGAGTCATTTTAAGATGATCCATCGGCATCTGTCTTGGAAACCATGGTCCCGGGGAGCTTTGCCGCCGAGAGGCCTGATTTGGCTTCCGAGCGTCAAACTATGGTCAAATGATGTCGAAATGACCTGAAATTTGACGTGTAGCCATTTGCAAGCATTTTGAAGCCGTCCATGTGCTCTATCTGATGAGTGATGGCCTCGGTGGTTCTCGTCGCCGAGAGGCTTGATTTAGTTGTTCGAGGGTTGATGTAGGGTCAAACGTTGTCGGTTTGACTCGGAACTCGACGTGGAGCCTTTTGGATGTATTTTGAGACCATCCATCGGCTCTGATCGAAGATTTGATGTCTCCGATGCAGTTTTTGTTTGATTCTGACAAGATTTGATTTTTGGAAGTAGCATTGCCTATTTATGGAAGGTTGCGACTTCATGTAGCTCTTTGGATCTTTGAAGAGGCAAAGTGACATTTTTGGTGTCAACAAATGCCCCCTCGAGGTACAGCGACGAGTTGCTTATCATTTGTAGTCGATGTGCCTCGAAGAGATTTGTGAAGGAGAGCCTGTGACTTGACCAAGAGTCTTTGAGCAGTCTTTCTTTTTGGTATTTGTAGCCTTTTGAGCTTCCAGGGGAATTTTATGGTAGTGAAAGGGATCACGTACCATCTCAAGGCAAGGTTTTGAAGATGACATCAGGGATGTGAATTTGGGTTTTGACCTTGTGACCTAACAGGCCGTATGTGGCAGGTTAGGGGGTCGGGTTTGGTTTTGACCGTGTGACCCAACAAGCTGTATGTGGAATGTTGGGGGATCAATTTTGGTTTCGATCTTGTGACCTAACAGGCTGTATGTGGCAAGTTAGGGGATCAGGTTTTGGTTTTTGATTTTTTGCGGAATGTCAATTTTAAGATTTTGGCTCAATTTGGTAGATGAGGCTAGATGGTTTGATTTTTGGAAGCTCATGGGGCTTGGAATTCTTTTTGTATGGTCCAATCAACTCAAAAGAGGCATGGAACCATTTTTGTATACTTTTGGTAAGAGGAATTTCTCTTTGACTAAAAGCCCAAATTTTTTTTTTTTTAAGTGACTAGGTGGTCAAACCTGGCTCATATGGGCTAACCGATGGGACCTTAAGCTTTTGAAATGGCTTAGATCTCCTATGGTGTCATTTTTGTAAAGAATATCCAAAAATATCTCATTTGGATAGAGAATATCTAAGAATATCTTTACTTGGAGAGAATCTCTCATGTTCCCTTTATTTTGGGATAGGGTATCTCAAGATATCTTTCTTTTGGGAAAGAATCCCTCATTGATTTCTTTTTGGGAGAGAATCCCTCAAGATATATTTCTTTTGGGAAAGAATCTTTCTAATCTCTTTCTTTTAATAATGTTACTAATTAGTAACACTTACCTCTTTCTTCTTTCCTTCTTTGGTTTGTTCTCTTCTATAAAAGCAAGGAGGAGGTTGGATCTCTTGCTCTTATTGCTTTCTTTTGCAACAATCCCAAGAGGGCTTCAAGACTAAGAGTTCTTCTTCTTCAAGATCTTTAAGACTTTTCTTCTTCTTCTCCATCAATGGCTTCAAGTAAGTTCCCTTTTTCAAGAATACTCCATTGTAGGAAAAAAAAAGTTCTTTCTTTTTTTGTTTCTTTCCTTTTCTTCTTTTCTTTTTTTTTTCATTTCCACGTGTTTTTTTCTTTTCTTTTTTTTTGCACGTGTTTTCTCCTTTTCTTTTTTTTTGCATGTTTTTTTTTTTTTTTTTTTTGTGTACGGATCTGGCCGTATGGCCACGTGGCCTGTGGGCCATCCCCTTTTTTTTCTTTTTCTTTTTTTTTAATTTTCTTTCCCTCTTTTTTTTGAGAAAGTTTTCTTTTTCTTCTTTTTTTTGTTCATCATTGATAATGCATTTTTTTTACCAAGATGTTCATGCATGTATATTTTTGTAAATTGAATTGCAGCATGATGTGATAGCATACCTGAAAGTTTTCGCAAATTTGGGAATTTGGAGCTCGCAGCGATGTTGAGCCCTTCCTGATTTTGCGGAGACTTTGGGGTTTCGAAAGTTTGGAGTTTTGGTGCTCGCAGCAATGTTGAGCCCATCTTCAAGCTTTCTATTTCTTTCGGGATAGTTCCTTTTCTTCGGAATTGGCCCGGAGTCGTGTCTAAATTTCGCCAGATTTTTTTTTAGCGAGATTTTGTTATTTTGATGTTTGATCCTTATCTTTTCCATCCTTTTCAGGTGGTTCTTCCAGAACGAACAAGGGTAAAGAGCCTGCTACAAGCGCACCTCGTCGATCTGCTAGATCTTTTAATCCGGCCGTTCAGCAAGCCTTTGAGAAGGTCCAGTATGTTGAGAGAAATCTGGAAGAATGCGACTCCCTCAACAGAGATGAGATGAGGCAGCGACTGATCACTCTCAAGGGAGAGGAATTCTATAAGATCATGGTAAGTAGTCGTCCATGGGTGATGGAAGATCCGAGGGTTTTGCCCAAGCCTACCTTCTTCTTTGGTGATGCAGTCCTGATGACATGACATACCAGAGGAGATGTTTTCAGTTCTCTTTCACAGCAGATGGTGAGAAGAAGACTGTTGATACCCGGTCGTCGTTTGATCGCACTGTCTCGATCATGAGCCTTGCCCCCACGTGCTCTAAGAGGGAAGATCCTCCAAGCTGGGTGAGAATGACAAATGTAATCAAGACCGGGGTTTTTTGTTAGCGGTTCTCCTGGATATACGGAGAGGTCGCCTGTTGATATGGACCTGTTGATGCCATCCAGCGGCTACCAGGGTTCTGATTATCCGTCGGTCAATTTGAGACCGGTGGGCCTTGGTATTTTCAGCGGTGACGGCAACAATTGGATAAAGCCTTTTCGACTTCGTGGCTGTTTCAATGCTGACTCCGAGTGGAAGTTGTGGACTGATCGCGTCCTGCTGATTGGTGGCGCCGTTTTGAAGGATGTCGGGATTTTCGATGCGGTCCGTGCCTTTAGGGAGACCGTGATCTTTTCCGATGAGGCCTTCATGGCAATGCTGGAGTCATTCCTCCCACAAACTAATACCTTCGTTGTGACGAATGGTGAGATTGGTTTCTCTTTGAAGGAGCTGAGCGCCATTACTTGATTGCCCATCCTTGGCAAACTCTATGAGGAGTTTATGCCGATTGACAGCGTCCTTGAGGGGCAGTCTGAGGAGTTCAGGCTTTTGTACTTTCAGCTCGTCGCCTTCTATGATTTTTTGAAGGAGAAGGAGGGTTTGAAAGTTAGATCCAGCAGTTGGAAGAGTTCTAGCTCTTCGTTCCCCAACTTCTTTGATAGCAGGGAGTCTTCTGATAGTATGACCCAGGAAGCCAGGGCTCATGATCCAAGTTCGAAGAAGATCTTAGCTATGCAAGGAGAGTTGAGAGATTTCTGTGCAAGTACAAGCGCCATATATCCTGACATTGCACTGCGGAGAGATCTCGCTGTTTACCTCACATATTGGCTTGGTGAGGCTATTTTTGCTAGAGGAGATTGAACGCACATCAGGCCGCATTGTATTTTTCCGGCTTGTCAGATGACGTTTGGAGAGCAGCTTGCTTTGGTGCCAGCTCTTTACTCCTACCTGTGTACCGAACTGCAGGCTGCTGCTTTTTTGGTTCGGCTTGGGCTTCCCATGAATAGGGTATTTTCAGCCCACATCTTTTATTCGTGGTACGTGTACCACTGTCCTGGCTTCCACCAGCTGGGTGCTGCACAGGATGATGATCCTCTGATGATTCGACTGGCTAAGGGCAAAGCCGTGTCCGAATCACTTTTGTTTGCCCGCATGAGGATCCGACGCTTCAGGGACGTCGAGATGGGGCAGTCTTCAGTGAAGCTTTCTCCGGAGTTGCCGAAGAAAGCTTTTGATTTTGGTGCCTCCCGAGACTCTACCAGGGCGGGGTCGGGAAGGCATTACTCCTTGACGAATGTAGAGAGAGAGTGGCTTTTCAGCATACGTGTCGGCACGATGGTGTATCGTAGACATCTTTTCGTGGACATCCAGCCGTATGTACCCTCTCGCTTTGCTTTGTAGTTGGGCTTTTCTCAAGGCGTTGTTGGACCGCCTTCAAGCATGGTGAAGCGCTTTGGAGGTTTACAGGATGGGAGAAATGCATGGGCTTTCTATAGTGCTGAAGACACTACAGCCATGATCTCTTATCTTGTGTTAATGACTTCCCAGACTGCCGGCTTTGCGAAGTGGTTCGCGGAGAGCTTTTCGGCATATCGGGGCCTTTCTAAGAAGGAGCTTAATGTGAAGCTGGCATCTGGAAAAGGCCTTGGAAAGTCGGATGGCGTCCGGCGAGAGGAAGTTTGGGCCTTCCTTTCTGGAGAGAAGCACAAGATAGGCTTTCTCGGTGACCAGGGCGTCATTGGTTCTGAAGCTGTTCGAGAAATACCTGATGAGGCTTTAGAGCAGCTAGAACAGGAGGAAGCTGAACTTGGTGCTTGGATGCAAGCGGCACAGAGGCAAGCTTCCGTGGAGTCTACTGGCGAGGGTAGACCATCCAGTGAGGAGTCAAGTGGGAAACCTGACTCTGACAGCGGGGCAGGTTCCTCTAAGAAGCGAGCCCGCAGGAGTAAGAGGAGGAGGAGTCATCATCGCAGCAAGGGGCAGCATGAGGACTCTCCTGACTTGGAAGTTCCTCTTACTATCAATGAGGATGTGCCAGTGGATGCTGACGAGCCTCCAGAGAAGAGAAGCCGAGAAGAAGAGACTGTCGATGAAGGTATGATTCTTCCTTTTTCTCTTTCCATTTCTTTTCATGGGATTTTTCCATGTTCTGATTTGCTTCTTGTTTCTGCTTTTATTTTTTTTTATTTTTTTAGCAGAGGAAGACTTGGTGATCCTGAGGTTCCAACCGATGAGGTGGTGACGGATCCTGTCGGGGCACCTGAAGAAGAACCGAGTGACTCTGGTGTGAATCCAGAATCTCCAATTGGTATAACTTCTTTTGCTTTTCTTTTTCTTTTGTGTCTGTGCCTTGGTTTGCTAACACATTTTTCTTGCCAGCTGACTTGCCACAGGATTCCGATGACTTTGAACCATCGATGGACGCAAATGTTGATGATGCTTCCGATGAGTTCATGGAGGAAGAAAGTCTTCCGCCAGTCGTCGAAGAAGGTATTTTGTAGTAATAACCCATGATAATGATTTTCAAACTGGATCATATTCATACCTTTTTGTGTTTCTTTGGCAGGTTTTGAAGTGACAGAGGAGGATCCGTCGCTTCCAGAGCAAGGGATGCCAGAGGTTGATCCAGAGGTAGAGACTCCTGGGACTAGTTCTGACAATGTTGAGGAGATACCTCGTGCTGAGATTCCTTCCCGAGCAAGAGCAGCTTCAACTGGGAAGAGTTCTTTTGTTACTCTTCCAACTGGTGATGACATGAGCAGCCGACCAACGGAGTTGGGCGAATCCTCAGTGGGGCCATCTCTTCTTTTTGCGAAGAAGGTGGTGGTGCAAGTTCTGAGCTCTTGGATTGAGACTCTGCTTTCTGGGCACTTAGATGCCGGATTTGGGATGATCCAGCATGTGCGTGAGATTCTCGGTGATGCTGAAGAGGCTGGTCTAGATGTCACAAGTGCCAGGGTGATCGTTGATAGGATCATTGAGCTAGTTGACAGTTGGTTTGAGACCATGGGTTTTCCTGACGACCAGTTCTTCAAGGAGATGTTCCTGGACCCTGCGGATAAGGCTCAGTCTAACCTGGATGAGGCTACAGAAAGCAGGAAGCAGGTAGTCCGAGAGAAGAACTTAGAAGAGCTAAACATCATTGGGCTGACACATGACCTTAACATCCTTGATAGGGAGGTCGATGAGGCTAGGAAATGTCGCATCCTTGCTTTTCAAAAAATTTTGGATTTGCGGGTAGTGACTTGATGTCGTTTCCCCACGGTTTTTTTGAAATTTGTGGTTTTCTTGAACCTTTGGGTTATGGATATCAACTCAAATGTTGCGTCTCCATGTTTTTTTAGGTTTTTTCGAACCTTTGAAATTTGGGTTGTGGATATCAACTGAAATATTACATCTCCACGGTTTTGGATTTTACAAGTATCGACGAAATGTCGCTTCCTTGCAATTTTGGAAGTGTCGAACGTGGTTCGCATGCTTCCGATTTGTGCGAGTATCGACTAAGCGTTGCTTCCCCGCGGTTTTTTTTTTTTTTGAAAAACCATTCTTTTTTTTTTGTTTAAAGACACGAGGGTCATAAGTTTTGACCTAAAACCATTTTGGCGGCAAAAGGCAGGGTGGACTAGGGTGGAAATCCCTGAATCCGGATTCTGTTTCAAACCATGAATTTTGGGTTTAAGGGTTGAAAATTTTGGTCAAGTTAGGGAAAGGTTCCTAAACTTGGATTTTTTTTAACAATGAAACGATTAAAGTAAGCATTGTTTAAATTTCAAGAAATTTCAACATTTGATATGAAAATTCTAAAAAAAAGGTGGGTTTAGCGAGCGTGTACCTGGAAACCGATTTTGGCCATACAGGCATTGCTCCTACCCAGTTGGGTAAGTCTTCAAGGGTAGTACCGCTTTAAGAACTTGCCGTTGATGGGCAGCATACATCTGTCACCTTCCATGTTTTATGAGTGCGTATGCGCCTTTGGAGAAAACCTTGTCGATGACGTAGGGTCCCTCACATTTTAGCTCAAATTTGCCTTTGGACTTGTGAGCGAAGACCATTGGTCTTTTTACTGCAAGAACCAAGTCACCCTTTTTGTAGGCGCGTTGCCTGACCTTTTTGTCGAAAGATCCTGCCATGCGTGCTTGGTAAAGCTCAATGCTTTGTTGAGCTTCGAGCCGTCTCTCATCGAGATTGTCCAGCTCATGGAGTCGCAATTTGACATTGCTTTCTTGAGTCAAGTCATTTTGCAAGGATACCCTCAAGGAAGGAATTTGTACTTCCAAGGGCACGACAGCTTCGCATCCATAGACCAAGGAGAATGGTGTGCTATGGGTTGGTCCTCGAACGGTGGTTCGATAGGCCCACAAAGCTTCAGACATTTTGTCGCTCCAGTCTCTTTTGTGACTAGAGACCATTTTTTTGAGGATTTTGCAGAGTGTCTTGTTGAAAGCTTCTGCTAACCCGTTTGCTGCCGGATTGTATGGAGTCGAAGGACAGCTTTGGATTTTGTATTTGTCACAGAACTTATAAAATTGATGATCCCGGAATTGTGGTCCGTTATCATGGACAAATCTTTTGGGTATGCCAACGACAAATGATGTTGGTGCGCAGGAACTGAAGGACTGATGAGGTCTTCATTTCGTTGAACGCAAATGCTTCTGACCACTTGGAGAAATAATCCATAGCGGCGAAGATGAAGCGATGACCTTTGCTCGAAGGGGGAGAAATAGGACCTATGATGTCCATACCCTAGGCTTCGAAAGGCCATGAAATCACTGTAGGATGCAGCCATTCTGGAGGCATGTGAATGTAATCTCCATGAACTTGGCATTGTTGGCAGCGCTTAGCAAACTGCATTGCGTCAGCTATCATGGTAGGCCAGTAATAACCTAACCTTTTTATCTAATCATAGAGCTTGGGACCAGCCTGATGGGCTCCGCAAAGACCAGCATGAACTTCTTTGAGTGTTTCTTCAGCCTCTTGTTGTGACAAGCAGCGTAGAAGTACTCCGTTGAAGGATTTCCTGTAAAGGATTTTTGAAGGAATATCCAAATGAAAGCTTGGGGTTCACCTTTGGATGCTTACCCGTTCTTTTGGATCTTCAGGTAGGATTCCGAACATAATGTAATCAATGAACGGATCCCTCCAGTCGCCGATTGAAGTTTGAAGGATTGAAATCCGACTTCCAACCACTTGGTGGCATTCAGCAACAGCTTGGTGTCTGTTAAGAGGAGGAAGGATTCTTGTTTCGCACACTGTGATTTGCATGTTTTCCCCTTCCTGGATTGCCATGGATGCGGCAAGTCCAGCTAGGGCATCTGCACGTATGTTTTCACCTCTACGAATGTGGGTGATGTGACAGTGTCAAACTTTTGCAGAAGTGATTGTGCCTTGTTGTAGTAAGGTAGCAAATCTGGCTTTCTGATTTCAAATTTCTGATTCATCTGGTTGACGATCAGTTGAGAGTCTCCAAAGACTTCCAGCATGGTGATACCAGATTCGATGGCGAGTTCCAATCCTAGGATCAGAGCTTGATATTCAGCTACATTGTTTGTGCAGGGTTCCAGTAGCGAGAAAGCCTGTGGAATCATGTATTTGTCGGGGCTAACAAAGAGCATGCCAACTCCCGAGATCAGCTGTCTTTTTTCATTTGTCCTAGTTGCACCGTCAAAATACATGTCCCAGGAGGCACTTTGCGAGAAAGTCTCCACATTGTAGACTGGTTCGTCTGGGAGATCACCTCTGAGTGGAGAATCTTTAGGCAATGGATGCTCTGCGAGGAAGTCCGCTAGAGCTTGCCCTTTGATTGTCTTTTGTGGTACATACCTAATATCAAATTGTGACAGAAGGATGGACCATTTTGCCAGTCGAGGATTGAGAGAACCTGCCTTTGTGACAAGGACCTTCAAGAGGTTGACCCCCGAGACCAGGTATACTATGTTGGAAAGCAAGTAGTGACGCAGCTTTTGTACTGCGAACATCACTGCAAGACATTCTTTTTCGACTAGAGAGTAGCGATGCTCTGCACCTACTAGCATGCGGCTGAGGTAATATAGAGCAATTTCTTTTCTTTGATCGTTTTCTTGCGCAAGCAGAGCTCCCAAAGAGTGATCAAGGGCTCTTGTGCACAAGATGAATGGTTTTCCAGTGGTAGGAACAGCTAACACTGGAGGTTTTGTCAGGTATGACTTGATATCTTTGAAAGCAGTTTCACAGTCAGCATCCCAGACAAAGTTTACACCTTTTTTCATCAACCGGGAGAATGGACGGCATTTCCCCGAAAGATTGGAGATGAACCGTCTGATGTAGGCCAATCTCCCTTGAAGCCCTTTGAGTTCTCTCAAGGTTCTTGGAGAGGGCATTTCTAGAATGGCTTTGACTTTTATAGGGTCAAGCTCTATTCCAGCTTTCCGAACTAAGAATCCGAGGAACTTACCCGACGAGACGCCGAAGAAGCATTTCAAAGGATTCATTCGCAGTTTGTGTTTGCGAAGCCGGAGGAAGACTTCTTGAAGGTCTTCGAGATGATCTTCTTTTCTTTTGCTTTTGACGGCGAGGTCATCAACGTAACATTCAACCGTCTTGTGCTGCATATCTTGGAATATTTTCATCATAGCCCTCTGATATGTGGCACCAGCATTTTTCAGACCAAATGGCATGACAGTGTAACAATACACGCCAAATGGGGTCCGAAAAGATGTATGTTTTTCATCTTCAGGATGCATCTTTATCTGATTGTAGCTAGAGAAACCATCCATGAATGTCATTCGCTCGAATCCACAGGTATTATCAATCATTACCTCTGGTATGGGGAGCGGAAATTCATCTTTTGGGCATGCGCCATTCAGGTCTCTATAGTCAATACAGACCCTGATCTGCCCGTTTTTCTTTGTCACGGGGACAATGTTAGCCAACCATTCAGGATGTTGTTCCTCACGGATGAAGCCGACGCTTTTGAGTTTTTGAACTTCTTGTTCAATTTTATCCATCACATCTGGACGGAATCTTCTTTGGCCTTGCTTGACAGGCTTGATGTCTTCTTGAAGATTGAGTTTGTGAACCGCTATTTTGGGGTCTAAGCCAGGCATTTCAGCATAAGACCATGCAAAGCAATCAACGAACTCGCGAAAAAAGGCGATATACTCAGGTAACTCATCATCCTTTATATTCTTGCTTATGAATACAGGACGTGGGTTATCTGGTGTTCCCAAGTCTATCTTTTGAACAGGATCTTCTGTTGGAAGGTTCGAAGGTGGTTCCTCCACAATATTTTCGGAGGCTTCCAGCTCAATGAAACCTTCTGGGGTTCCAAAGGCATTTCCAGACTAAGGTTTTGTTCCTTTCCACGGGTCTTCTTGATCGGTAATTTTCCCGAGGCTTGCTATGAGATGATCCCAATCGCCTGTTGAAACCGGGTCGAAGTAGGCTACTTCTTTTGGAGATGAGGGTTCTTCTGGGTCAGAAGACCACACGTCTGTGCCATCGGACAACTCCTCATCATTTTCGGAGAAATCATGCCAATTGGATGAGCTTCCTGGATCTTTGTCAGGTGACTCATCGAAGAGATATCCAGGGAGATCGATGTCTTCATGGACTTGAGATGTTGAGGCTTGGTCAGTATATTGACTTTTAAGCCTTTGTGTCAACTGTCTCAGGGGAGTGTCAGGATCATACACTAACCCATGTGAAGACTTTTCTACATAGCCGTAGAGTCTCCAATCTTCCAGCTGACTTTTGGTCAAGACGGGCCCCAATGGCGTGAGAATACAGCATCCTTCTCCCAAACCAACTGGGTTTTGAGCGTCATAGCCCATTTTCTTCATAATAGCTTGTGCCACAGAACTATATAAGGATAGTTGAGTACCTTTATTTTGGAAAGGTTCAAGCATAGAGTTTGATGAAGAAGCATCCGATCTATGGAAGAGGATCGGCTTTTCCTTTGCTGAAGTTACTGGAACAACGAAGGAAGCTGACGTAGGATCTTTTATGTCAGAAGTTTTCTCCATTGGAGTGAGAGCAGGCTGAACTTGCTGAGTGTCAGCTTGGCTTGAAGATGTGTCGTCTTCTGGCTCTGAATCCGAGTCCGTGTCTTGCATGATAGACACGAAAGAGACAACAAATTTGCCCCCAGGCTTTTGCTTCGCCTTCTTCACTTTTGTTGTGACGACCAAAGGCTTTGAAGGTTTGAGGGATATGATGAAGGGAGTTTGAATGCTCTCTTCGGATTTATCGGATGATTTGTTTTCTTCCGGCGATTGTTGAGGAGCCTTGCCTTTATCTTTCTGAAGATTTTCGGCAAAGGATGCTGTGTGCTTATCCTCTTCTTCTTTTTCACCTTCATACATCTGTGAGTCAGCGAAGTGGACTTCTTCACCTTTGAAGGGTTTTCTGTCCGCAAAGACTCGATGTATCATTCCATCATCGCCAACAAACTTGATGCATTGATGTAGAGTTGAAGGGACAACACCATTCTCGTGGATCCAAGGGCGTCCGAGAAGGATGTTATAGCATGAAGGGGTTTTTATTGCATACACAGTGACCTCAGAAATAAGATCACCGATCTGCAACTTGAATCTGATTTTGCCGATAGGCCTTTGAGACTCCCATCATATCCAAAGATAGATACAGATGTGTGGCTCAGCTTGCTGGGTGGGATGCCCAACTCTTCAAGAGCCGATGTGGAGATGAGGTTGAGTGCAGAACCTGGGTCGATCTGAACTCTGTGCATCGGCATTTCCTTGATATACCCTGTGAAGTACAGGGGTCGGTTATGCCTGGTTTCGCCAAGTAGGAGGTTGTCCTTTGTGAAGGCGATGGTTGCACTGGCTGCTTTTTTAACCGAGAGGCATTCAATGCATGATCCCTCAGTTTTCTTCTTTTCTCCCTTTGAGGAGGGTTCTGAGTTTTTGACCCGGTAATCCATTTTAATTTGGAGGACTTGCGGGGCATGTTTGTCGACATCTTCATTCAGCTTTTGTAATTTTGAGATGAGATTATCACGAGTGTGCGGAGACATTCATAATAAATCCGGGATGTGCAGACGTGCAGGTATGTGCTTGAAGTGTTCAATCAAGTCATACTTGAAAGCCTCCTTAGGGCCTACATGTTCATCATTGTTGCCACTAGGGGTGCTTACAACATCTTTTCCCGAAGGATTTACATATGTAAAGGAAGTTTCGTTGTAATTTTTGTGGTAGTCCCTGCCAGAGCGGGTGCCTCTACCAACTTCGAGAGCTTCTTGAGAAGGGTCTTCGTTTGGAAGATTGTCTTCAGGATCAAGAGGCTGTCGTTTTTCATTTGCTGAGGATGTATCAGCAGCGGAGTTGCCATCCTCAGTGATTGTGTTGCACGGAGCATTTTCCGGGAACAAGTCCTGACAGCATCCAGTAACCTTTCTTCTTCATTGACTAATTCATCGTCCCAAGCATCAATTGCTGGGAATTCTTCAGTCAGGAAGGGTGTGAACTTTGAAGTCACAGTCTCAGGAGAAGAAACCTGAGGGGGTGTCATCTCAGTGAAAGTCACGTGAGACGAGGTGGCTCCAGAAGATATATTGCTAGGCGTCGCCGGAGTGTAAGTGCTTTCATCAGACGATGCTTCGGAAGAGCTATAATCCCGAATTATCACATTACAGGAAGCTCTGACGAGAGACGTTGTCTGATCAGAGTCAGACTCATCCTCAAATGTAAGAGGATCGTCTATCTAGCAATTTTCTCCATTTTCAGGAGTTAAGGGAGGATGTACCTGATGGTTTTCAGGGACTTCAGGCTCTGGATTGCGAGGAGGCTCATTGACGCAGTCTTGCTCTTGTTCTAGAGCGAGACGCTGCAAGATCCTTGCATATTCTTCAAGATCAGGCATGGGAGCCAAATCTTCTTCTTCATCAACTCTTTGTGGCTCAACATGGTTGATTTCCACTGGAGCAATGAGGGGTGCTGGGTCAGCAGCATTTTCTTGTACAGCCTCTCGGTCTTCTTCATCATCAGACCAGGATCCTTGTGGCTGTAGAGGGTTATACCAGATTACTGGCATAAGATGAGTCTCAGGAACCCACTCTTCATCGGAGAGGTATTCTCCTATTTCAAGGGACTCCTCCCACTCATCTGTGTAGTTGGATTCAAATCCATCATCAGTGTCGCTGGACTCGTATCCATCAATGGAGAATCCAACTACCGAATTGCAAGAGTATGATGCCTCCTGCATGGCTTCTTTCAATTGAGGTGGCATGAAATCACTGAGAGTGAATTTTCTTACCCCCTTTGAAGTCTTTGGAAAGGATGTTTTTGTTACCTCCAGTGAAGCGGTAGAGGAAGCCTCTGCCTTTTCTTTGACCTCTTGTTTTGGCTGGGTCTTCTCTTGCCGTTTGAGCTTGAGGAGATATTTCCTAGCCTGCCTTCGTTGTTGAGCTGTAGGCTTTGTTTCACGACCTCCCAATTTTCATCTTCCAGGAGATCGGGATGTACCCATATGGGTTGTCCGTCTGGTGTCGGGTAAGGAACCAGTTCCTCGGACGCTTGGATTGAGTTTATCACCTTGAAGGAAGTAGTGATCTTCTTCTTCGGTGATTTTGATGTTTGTCCACATGTCACCATGTTGACGGAGGCAGACCCATAGTTTTTGTCAAAGGTGATGACTCCGTTTTTCCACATCTCGTTTATTTTCTCCCTCACAACGAAGCATTGATTGAGAGGATGCGAGATCATCTGGTGGTATAGACAGTACCGAGGATCATTGGTTTTGCCAACATCACCCAGTCTTTTTGGTTCAGGCAAGGTGAGCTTGCCGTTTGCCACAAGAGCCCCGAAGATGTCATGAACATCTTCATCAAACGGGTATTTCTTCTCTACTCGTTCTTTGAAGGCATTTGAGAGTTCAGGTCTCTTACCCGTAGCTTTGTTTTCAGCTTTCTTTGGTGGCTGAGGAGCTGACTTGGTCTGCACATTGAGGACCTCTTTCTTCTTTGGTTTAGAGGTTGCAATGGCGGTTGGCTCTTTTCTTGATGATTTCTGACTGTTGAGGTCTTTAATCACCGTTTCAGCTTCCATGGAAGCTTCCAGGAGTTCTCCAGGTTCTTTGATTTGTTGCCGATGATCATGGAGTGGATTCTGGCTATAATGTTGTTTCGGCAGATGTCGACTAGCGACGCTTGTGGCAGTACATCAGAACATTTGTACGCCATTGCTTTCCACTTGTGAATGAAGTCATATGTTGACTCATTCTCCCCCTGTTTTAGGCTGCACAGTTGAGCCATAGTAACGGGATGATCCTCACCTTTGAAGTGAGTCAGGAAGCGTGTCTCTAGCATGGCCCAGTTTTGGATAGAGTCCTCCGGCAGAGTGGAGTACCAATCGAAGGCCATACCTTTTAATGTACTTGCAAAGAGGCGGATCTTGAGTGCGTCTTGATCCGCGATAGCTCCCGTCAGGATCTTGAAGTGGATGACGTGCTGTCTGGCTAACCCTTTCCCCGTATATGTTTGGAGAGTAGGATGCTTGAATTTGGTGTCCATAAGGGATACGGTGGCTTGATCCCATGCTCCTTGAGTATATCCTCTTCTTTTGCTTTGGCGAGGATACTGTCTACGTCCTTTTTGGTAAGGGCGCGTGACTCATTTTCTTCTCTATTTACCTCATCGTCTTGATGATTCAGAGGAGGTTCATTGTTCGCCTGATTTTGGAAGGCGAGGAGAAGGTTTTCCATCAGAGTTTTAATCCTCTGTTGGCCTTGTTCCAACTGCTGGATGCGGGTGATCGCATCATCTAGAGGTGGATTGTGGGGTGGTGGCTCAGAATTTGTAGCCAAGACGTTCATCCTTCATGATTCGAACGAAGATACTGTCCTGGTGACTGAGTTGGGGCTCATTCTTTTTGAAGAAGAGCTTGAGGAAGGATCACTATGCCGCCCTTTGCTTGAAGGAGCAGGGGATTCTTCTGAATGTCTTCTTGTCCTGGAGACGCTGCGGGTCATCGGACGTCGGACATGGATTTTTGTTGCTGACTTTTGGCACCTTCTGGTTTTTCCAACCATATGGACAGCAGCAACTTGGTTGGGTCTTTCTTTTTTGACCCATTTGGGAAAGACTCGAAGTGTAGGAGGTTGGGTCCTTTGCTTTTCTAGTCTCTTTTGCCTATACGACGCGCGGCGGCGTATGCGACGAGCAATTTGAGCTTCGGTCAGCTCTGGCTAGGCTTTGACGATGAAGGATGTGCTCCCTCGGGCGCAGCAGCCGAGCCTGTCTTCTTTGCAACTGGGCAAGGCAGGATGCGAACCCCGTCCTTCGCCTGTTGCAGCGAAGCTTTGAATTTTTGGAGTTCGGCCCCTGTAGAGATGAAGGGTCGAACTGCAGGTTTGTAGGCCTTAGCAGGTGCTTGCAGAGGCCTTGTGATGCATGATCTGATTTTGGGTTTGTAGGAACAAGCCGGCTCATGCTGGTTTGACTTGGGAGTCAGGTTGGAGATGGGTCTCTCCTCTTTCATGTAAGCAAGAGGATAGAACTAGGTTCTCCTTGAGTGGGGCTAGGAATGCTAGCTTGGTAGATGTTTGGGACCTTCTCTGTTTTGGTGAAGGTCTTGGGGACCAAGTCTTGGGACAGACTTGGTCGTTTGCTGGTCGAGGCTTCGTGGGGCTGCCACGGGCTTCGGGCCTTCTGGTGCTCGCCTTTGGTGTCACGGTAGTGACACGTTGAGAGGCGAATTTCTACTTCTTGGAAGTAGCAGTTTGTTCCTCGGGAAGTGGGAATGGTCCCAGCATCCCAAAGATGATAGTCCGGGGAGTCGAGGTCGACCCGGAGTTCAGAGAGTTGCTGAGGGAGTTGACGCTTCGGCAGCTGATGGGGCGCTTGTAGATGCGCATAGTTTGCTTCTGTTGAAGCATGACTTGGTGCTTACTCTCATCGAAAGTAATGGTAAGCGATGCTGCCATTGTTAGTTTTTTTCGAAAAAAATTATGAAACAAGACCACATCCATTAGTAATCACAAGAATATAATGATCATAAATGGGAAGTTCTATGGTTTTGTTTTTTCAAATTGCTCGAGGAAGATGACCCAAGCAATATGAAGAAGGCAAAATGCCATAGAGGGTACAATTGTTCTGATCGCAGGTATGGTAAGCCCAGAATGAGCGTCCCAGTGACTGCTAGAAGCAATTGTGAACTTAAATTCGACTTATCAAGAAGCAAAGCTTGCTCGAGGTAAGAAGAATATAAAGTTGGAGTTACAAATGTGCCGGTCGCAATACAGTAGACCCTGAAAGGGCGTACTAGTACCGCTAGACACAAATGTTTTGAGACCGCATCCATTACATGAGATTCTCTGTTTTGAAATGTCAAGATTGGATTCATCAAAGAGAGCAGATGGTATTCCGATCTGAACACGGGCTCAGCGATTTCCGTGAGCGCCAGTGCTCAGAAAGAAATGAACCATAATTTCTCGGATCTGAATCCAAAAATTACAAGTTTTTTTTTTTTTTGAAAGGCCAATATCGGGTTCATCAAAGAGAGCAAAAGGCACTCCGATCTGAACACGGGCTCAGCGATTTCCGCGAGCGCCAGTGCTTAGAAAAGAGAAGACCAAGATTTCTCCAATCTAAACCCAAAATGACGGAAGTTGTTTTTTTTTGAAGATTTTTTTTGAAGATTTTTTTTTTAAAAATTCTTTTTTTTAAAAATCTTTTTTTTCATTTAAAAAAAATTTTTTTTAAGATTTTTTTTTGAAATTTTTTTTATTTTTTATTTTTTATTTTAGAATTTTTATTTTTAAAAATTTTATTTTTGAAAAAAATTATTTAAAAGACGAGAGAGTACACATAGGCCTCCTAACCCGGTCTTATGTAATCTTGATTGATAGAATTGCCCCCAGGTAAGGGTAGGATTACTTAATGAACCCGTTTGGAGGACCCTTGCCTAGAACAGTCAAGCTGTCTCCACACTCTGGACAAGGCTTTTCTTAAATCAACCATGATCAAAGAACACAATTGGTTTAACCTTAGTGGTCTATGTCTTTTTTTTTTTTTTTTTTTATATATATATTTTTTATTTTTTTGATTTTTAATGAACTCATCGAAGAGAAACGATGGCCCAAAACCTTAGTCGAACAGGCTCAACATTTCTACAAGCGCGATGAACGATAGGAACGGATCAAGGTTTCTCAATTTTGAATTCAAAATGAAAAAATCTGATTTTATATATATATATATATTTAGATCTGTAATGAACTCATCGAAGAGAAACGATGGCCCAAAACCTTAGTCGAACAGGCTCAACATTTCTGCAAGCACGATGAACGATAGGAACGGATCAAGGTTTCTCAATTTTGAATTCAAAATGAAAAATCTGATTTATATATATATATTGTTAGATATCGCGATCACTGAGAGGGGGGGTGAATCAGTGATTCCTTAAAAACAGGTCCAATTTAACAACAAAAGCAAATCAAATCACACAAGGACACCAGATTTAACGTGGTTCACCGAAAGGCTACGTCCACGGTTCAAAGACTGTCCGAACACCAATCCGGGACAGATCTGAATCTATTTAGTCGCACCAACGACAAAGAGCACCAACCCTTAGTTTCAGATAGCACCAACTATCTAGGAAGCACCTACTCCCTTGAGTTTCAGATAGCACCAACTATCTAGGAAGCACCGACTCCCTTTACAATTTTATCTGCACCAACAGATAGGATCACCAAACCCCAGACACCAAGCACCAACTTGATGTTCTACAGAATAAGAGTAGAAACCTTTTTCTACAGCCCTTCCCCTCTACAATCTCTCTCTCTCTCAATCCCTTACAAATTGATATTTAAAGCATAAACAGAGAGACACTTATCTTATGGACGAATCACCATCTTCATGAGCACATTCTCGTCCACACTTACTGTAGAAACATGCAGCACAACAGCACACAGCAACAGCACCTTCTTCTCTCCAAAACCCTCTTTTTTCTTCTCTCTTCTCTTCTTTTCTCTTCTTTCTCTCTACTTGTGTTCTTAAAAACGAACCAATCAAGCCTTTATATAGGTTTTGGTAACCCTTAAGAGTGTTCAAAATAGGCTACAATTCGTTTAGAAAGAGTCCCAAACGAAATACTTAAGTTTCCTAAATTTTCGTGCAAAACTTCTATTTCTGCGCAACTCAGGTTTCCGGTGTGTTCTACCGGTAGAAATTGCGGTAGAACAGATGAAATTCTCATGTCCAAGCTTCTGCTAGAATTTAAGCCTCTTCTACCGGTAGTACTTGCGGTAGAACTTTCAGTGCAGCCACTTCTACCGGTAGTACTTGCGGTTGACAGATGGAAATCTCAGGGTCAGCCTTTTACCCTTTTCTACCCCTGTTCTACCCTGTTCTACCGGTAGAAATACCGGTTGACAGATGAAATTCTGATTTCCTATACTGTTCTGTTTCAGCTCTGTTTTCTCTTTGAAGCTCTATCAACACCACACTTGTGACATTGTGTTGACAATAATTCCAACACAAGATGATACTTGAGATACTAATTTCTTCAATTCTTCATTAAACTTCTCAAGGCATCTCAAATTCCAACAATCTCCCCCTTTGGAATTGTTGGCAACACTTTTGGAACTTCAACACTTAGAACACATTAAACTAGTTGATCTTCATGAAGCTTCTTCAGAACCATAGTCTCCCCCTGTCTTTAAAAAAAAAATCAAGATCTCTAACACTCTTGATACCAATCTCCCCAAAGTTATCATAGCATAACTTCTTCTAACATTGCTTTCTCCTAGCTTAAGTCTTTCTCCCCCTTTGACAACAAGTCCAAAGGGACCAACGAAGGAGCGAATAGGATATTCAAAGAATACATTGCTCCCCCTTTCAAGCCCATCTCCTAAGGATTAGGAGAGTGAGTAACTCCTAATTTTTTTCGGAGATACTCGAAGACTTCCTTTGGCAGAGGTTTTGTGAAGATATCAGCAACTTGCTCAGTAGTTGGAACATATTCCAACTTTACCTCACCGTCTGCAACCTTTTCCTTGAGAAAGTGATAGCGGATTGCAACATGCTTCGTTCTAGAATGCTGAACAGGATTCTTAGAGATGTGAATTGCACTTGTGTTGTCACAGAGGATCGGCGTAGGATCAGTTGTCGGAACTCCTAGATCAGAGAGCATTTGCCGCATCCATAACACTTGCGTACAACAAGTTGCCGCTGCAATATATTTCGCTTCCGCTGTAGAAAGGGATACTGAATCTTGTTTCTTACTATGCCATGCCACCAACCTTTCACCGAGATAGAATGCACCACCGCTTGTACTCTTGCGATCATCTATACATCCAGCCCAATCGGCGTCAGAGTATGCAACAAGAGTAAAGGATTTGCCTTTAGGATACCAAATGCCAAGCTCCATGGTACCTTTCAGATATCGAAATATCCTTTTTACTGCTGTAAGGTGCGTCTCAGTTGGTGATGCTTGAAATCGAGCCACCATACACACTGCTTGCAGAAGATCCGGTCTTGTAGCAGTCAAATAAAGCAAGCTTCCTATCATAGAACGATAAGTGGTGTGATCAACGGACGAACCCTTATCATCTTTGCTTAACTTTGTGTTCGTTGTCATTGGTGTGCTCTCACTGGCTTGCTGTCTTCCATGTTAAATCGCTTCAGCATTTCCTTGATGTATTTCATCTGTGATACGAAGATACCATGTTTCAGCTGCTGAACTTGTAAACCAAGGAAGAACTTTAGTTCTCCAAGCATTGACATCTCAAATTCTTTCTTCATCTCTTCAGCAAAATTCCTGCACATTTCTTCATCGTTGCCACCAAAGATTATGTCATCGACATAAACAATAACGACCAGCATGTTTGCTCAACTCTGTTTTGACATAAAGATTGCTATCAACCAATCCTTTTCCAAAACCGATCTTGCGGAGATATAGGTCCAGCCTTGCATACCACACCCTTGGCGCTTGTTTCAGCCCATAAAGAGCCTTTTTCAACTTGCACACTAGGTCTGAATTTTTGCTAATAAGAAAACCATCAGGTTGCTCAATGTAGACCTCTTCTTCAAGTAATCCATTCAAGAAGGCTGACTTTACATCCATCTGAAATACCTTGAAGGTTTTGTATGCAGCCAATGCAAGAAACATACGAATGGCTTCCAGACGAGCCACCGGTGCAAAGGTCTCTTCAAAATCTATGCCTTCAACTTGAGCATAGCCTTTACAAACCAACCTTGCTTTGTTTCGTATGACCTGACCATCTTCATTCATCTTATTCCGAAAGACCCATTTAGTACCAATAACATTCTTATCGGTAGGTCTAGAGACTAGTTCCCATGTGGAGTTCTTCTCAATTTGCTCCAACTCCTCATGCATAGCTTTTAACCAACTTTCATCGAGACTGGCTTCAGCCACAGTCTTGGGTTCAATGGTGGACACAAGTGAGTAATTGCTAACTACACTTTGTCTTGTTTTAACACCTGGCCTCAGGATCTCCAATGATTTGATCCTTAGGGTGTTGCTCTACCCAAGTGCTTTTCTTTCTAGGTGTAGCATCCTCTGAGTCATCCTTTGATTTCTCAGAATCATTAGGTTTAGCTACTTCATCATCAATCTCACTCAAGTCCTCATAGACTGGACTGTCATAATGAGTTCCATTCTTTGATTCATAGTTTTCATCAATTCTAACATCAGCACTTTCTATGATTTTTCTGGTCCTTTTGTTAAGACATCTGTAAGCCTTACTAGATGAGGAATAACCCAGAAATATACCTTCATCAGCTTTTTCATCAAATTTGCCCGGATTTTGTTCAAGACGCTTGATGTAACACTTGCTACCGAAGACTCTGAAGTGCTTGACTGTTGCTTTTCTCCCAAACCATAGCTCATAAGGAGTTTTGACTTCATGTGGCCTGATCAAGCATCGATTCTGAATGTATACAGCCGTATGGATTGCCTCCTTCCAGTATTTGTCAGCTAGCTTGCTCTCAGTTAGCATTGTACGAGCCATCTCTTGAACGGTGCGATTTTTCCGTTCCACAACTCCATTTTGCTGTGGAGTTCTAGGGGCTGAATACTGTCTTTGAATGCCATGGTGCTCACAATAGTTAGTGAACTCTTCAGATGTGAATTCACCTCCTCGATCAGACCTTAAAATCTTGATACGTTTTCCAAGCATATTTTCAACCTGTGCTTTAAACACTTTAAAACGATCAAGTGCTTGATGTTTATGCTTAAGAAACAATACCCATGTCATACGAGTATAATCATCAATGCATAACATAAAATACTTATCTCCATTGGTGCTTTGAGTTCGCATCGGTCCACAGAGATCAGTGTGCACTAGCTCAAGAGGTTTCTTTGAATGATGCTCCTTTGACTTGAACATTACCCTCGTTTGCTTTCCCTTTTGGCAAGAATCGCAAATGGGGTTGGAAGGCTTTTCAACTGTAGACATACCTCTGATAGCCTTTGAATTGCAAATCTTTGACATGTTATCAAAGTTTAGATGCCCAAGGCGTTTGTGCCACAACCAACTTTCCTCTGTCCGACTCATCAAGCAAGTCTTTTCAGCTCCATCTGACAATGTATAGAGATTTCCAGCAGTCCTAGATCCAGTAGCCACTAGTTTTGCCGTTGCTACACTTCTTGATAGCAAAACCATTCTTAGTGAAGACAACTTCGTGGCCTTTGTCACAGATCTGGCTCACACTAAGCAAGTTGTGTCTTAGTCCAGACACATATAAGACCTCGTCTGATCTGATCTTGTTTGCCTTTAGCTGAACAACACCTTTTCCGCAGATTTTGGCACCATCATTGTTACCAAACTTCACTGATCCGCCTTCATAGTGCTGTAATTTGACGAATTTTTCCTTATCACCTGTCATATGGCTTGAACAACCACTATCAAGGACCCATAGTGCTGTCTTCTTTTGTGCATTGAATGCCGTTTGCACAATGAGAGATTCTTTGGAATTATCTTTCCTTTTCTTTGCCCTCCATGCCTTAACTAACTTGGGTTTCTTTTCAGTCTGAAATTGGTTAGCAATAGGCAACCTACAATCCCTAGCCAAGTGTCCATAATTATAACACTTATGGCACTCAATTTTGTGGCCGTTTAGGATTGAGAAAGGGTTCCTAGTCACTAATGGACTGTTTCTAACGTAGAATCTACAATCAGCTCGTTTATGTCCATATCTATTACAATGATAGCAATAACCATAGAATCTGAACATTCTTCCTTTCTTAGGTGGCTGGTTAAACTCCACAAACCTTTTCTTATTGACCATCTCAATACTAGGCTGAATTTGATGCTTTGTAGCCTTGAGAGGTATGGCACTTTGTCTCATAAACAAAGAAGGTGCAGCTTTAGAGGACTCTCCGGTTTCAAATCCAATACCAAATTTATTGTGGAAGGGCTTTTGAACTTTCAGAATTTCATTGAGTTTCATTGTACCTTCAATCGCTTGGAGTGCTTTGAGTTTTCGGCTATTTTCCAAGTTTTCAGCCTTTGCTCTAGCGATTTCAGTTTCAAGTTTCATAGCCTCTTCCTTTTTTATACTTATTTGATTTTGAAGGACTTCCACCATTCTTTTATATTCTTCAACTTGAGTTTTCAAAGCAATAATTGAACTTTCAGATTCATGAAGAAGTTTCAGATTTTTCTTACTTGTTTTTCGTTCCATGCTAAGCTCCTGAAGTGCGGCAATGAGTTCTTCTTCGAGATTGACCTCAGCCTCCTCTTCCTCTTCCGGCTCTTGCTCCTCTTCTTCTTCAACGGTAACCATGAAGAGAGCTTCAGTTGCCTCGGCTGATTCATCATCGTCTGAAGTTTCAGACGTGCTGTCATTATATTGACTGATGAAGCTTTTTGCTTTGCCCCTCTTTCTGAAATTTTTCTTCCATTTACTCTTATCAACATAAGAGTCATCATCATTATTTTCTTTCAGCGGACACTTCGCAGCAAAGTGACCAACACTGCCACAATTGAAGCATTTAAAGGGTAGCTTCCCTTTGTACTTTCCATTGCTTCCTTTCTTCAGCTTTCTAACAAATTGAGCCTCAAGCTCATCATCATCAGTATCAGAATCATGACCAGCAGTCTCTTTTCCCTTTTTCTGAACTTTGAAGGCCGCTTCTCTATCAGATGAAGACGTCTTACCTATGCGCATCTCATAGGCAGTGAGTGAACCATGCAACTCATCCATGGAAAATTCATTCAGATCCTTGGCTTCTTCTATGGCTGAGACTTTTGAATCAAACCGGGGAAGAAGAGATCTTAGAACCTTTTTGACGATGACTGGTTCTTTAATCTCCTCCCCTAGTCCACGAATGTCATTCGTGACTTCATTCACTCGTTGCAAATATGAGTCAACATTCTCGCTTTCCTCCATGCGAAGAGATTCAAATTGAGAGCGATGGGTTTGCAATTTTGCTTCTTTGATCTTCTCATCTCCTTCATGAATGCTTTTCAACTTGTCCCATATTTCCTTGGCTGTTTTGCATGCAATTACTTTGACCAGCTCGCTGTCCACAAGGCCACTAAAGAGTGCATTCTGCGCCTTAGAGTCCTTGTCTGCTAACTTCTTCGTTGCAGCATCATTGGGTACAATGGAAATATTGTAACCGACTCTGACAGTCTCCCAGACATCATAGCCAAGTGACTTAATGAAAGCCTGCATTCTGATCTTCCAGAAGGAGTAATTAGAACCATCAAACAAAGGTGCTTTCTTATTCCTTGTATTGGTTGCCATGTGATTTGACAAGAGATCACCCTTAGCGTGTTAAGCTTTTCAAGGGAGCCTTACGCTCTGATACCAATTGTTAGATATCGCGATCACTGAGAGGGGGGGTGAATCAGTGATTCTTTAAAAACAGGTCCAATTTAACAACAAAAGCAAATCAAATCACACAAGGACACCAGATTTAACGTGGTTCACCGAAAGGCTACGTCCACGGTTCAAAGACTGTCCAAACACCAATCCGGGACAGATCTGAATCTATTTAGTCGCACCAACGACAAAGAGCACCAACCCTTAGTTTCAGATAGCACCAACTATCTAGGAAGCACCTACTCCCTTGAGTTTCAGATAGCACCAACTATCTAGGAAGCACCAACTCCCTTTACAATTTTATCTGCACCAACAGATAGGATCACCAAACCCCAGACACCAAGCACCAACTTGATGTTCTACAGAATAAGAGTAGAAACCTTTTTCTACAGCCCTTCCCCTCTACAATCTCTCTCTCTCTCAATCCCTTACAAATTGATATTTAAAGCATAAACAGAGAGACACTTATCTTATGGACGAATCACCATCTTCATGAGTACATTCTCGTCCACACTTGCTGTAGAAACATGCAGCACAACAGCACACAGCAACAACACCTTCTTCTATCCAAAACCCTCTTTTTTCTTCTCTCTTCTCTTCTTTTCTCTTCTTTCTCTCTACTTGTGTTCTTGAAAACGAACCAATCAAGCCTTTATATAGGTTTTGGTAACCCTTAAGAGTGTTCAAAATAGGCTACAATTCGTTTAGAAAGAGTCCCAAACGAAATACTTAAGTTTCCTGAATTTTCGTGCAAAACTTCTATTTCTGCGCAACTCAGGTTTCCCGTGTGTTCTACCGGTAGAAATTGCGGTAGAACAGATGAAATTCTCATGTCCAAGCTTCTGCTAGAATTTAAGCCTCTTCTACCGGTAGTACTTGCGGTAGAACTTTCAGTGCAGCCACTTCTACCGGTAGTACTTGCGGTTGACAGATGGAAATCTCAGGGTCAGCCTTTTCTACCCCTTTTCTACCCCTGTTCTACCCCTGTTCTACCGGTAGAAATACCGGTTGACAGATGAAATTCTGATTTCCTATACTGTTCTGTTTCAGCTCTGTTTTCTCTTTGAAGCTCTATCAACACCACACTTGTGACATTGTGTTGACAATAATTCCAACACAAGATGATACTTGAGATACTAATTTCTTCAATTCTTCATTAAACTTCTCAAGGCATCTCAAATTCCAACATATATTTTAGATCTTTAATGAACTCATCGAAGAGAAACGATGGCCCAAAACCTTAGTCGAACAGGCTCAACATTTCTGCAAGCGCGATGAACGATAGGAACGGATCAAGGTTTCTCAATTTTGAATCCAAAATGAAAATCTGA
Organism: Litsea cubeba; assembly: GCA_012931725.1. Lineage (NCBI taxonomy): Eukaryota > Viridiplantae > Streptophyta > Magnoliopsida > Laurales > Lauraceae > Litsea > Litsea cubeba. The sequence continues at coordinate 102,794,840 of CM022946.1, forward strand.
TTTTTTGTTTTTTTTTAAAAGAGAAAAAGTGGAAATAAATTCAAAGAATTAGAAATTTCCAAAAAATCTCATCTCATTTTTTTTAGATCCGGAATCTAACATGGCCACCAATCAACAAGTAGCCAAAGAATCAAGAAAAGAAGTATAAGCATAGAGCAATAGATATGATATGCAAATATTTCATTTCTAGCATCGTGTTCTCAAATGAACGGGTCCCACCAGGTGTGCCAGCTTGATGGACCGCGCTCCTAGCGCCTGGTCCTACCGAGGTCAGCGGACGTGGGAGTCCGTTGGGTTCGACCCTTTCGTAACCGGGGGGCAAGGGTGTGCATCAACATTTCTTTTGTGTGGGTGTGCCAGATTTTCTATTTTACTTGGAATTGCAAGTGGTGATCCGGAGATCAACCTTCGCAAGTAAAAAGGAAATCAACTTCTTTCAAGTTTTCCATTGCAATTTAAGAAAAGACACATTTTCTTGATTTGCCGTGAAAGGCGATTTATTTTGGCATTTATAGCCGATTTTGGCGTTTATAGCCGTTTTACAATCCTTATCAATAATGAAAGACAAGAGTTGTGATTTTTGTCTCTTTAAAAAAAATACAAACTACAATGAAAAACAAGAAAAGGAGGATCTAACTTCTCAGGAGATTGTGGGGGACCCGTTCAGATTGACGGTCGCAAGCCATATGTGGACTTCGCCATCATCCATGCAGATGAGAACAGAGGATGCTATTGATTCGCTTGGCTTCGCTATAACCTCAGGTTTTTAGAGAACAAAGACCAAAAGGAGGTCCTATGTCCAATAAAAAGCCGAGTAGACGGGCTGAAAAGCCACGTCTAAGCCATTTGAAGGCAGACGGAGAAGGCAAGGACCTTGGGGGGGGGGGGGGTTTGTCACCTTGTAGCGGTGGTCGGTGTAGAACTTCCGCAGAGTTTTCTCTCTTAGATTTCTGATGCCTTTTTCTGTCTAAGTTTCCGGATTTTCTGAGTCTGTTGTCTGTGTCTTTGTTGATTTCCTTCTTCTTGGAGAGCTCTCCTATTTATAGGCTTTTAGGTAGCCCTTTAGGAGGGTTTATGAGCCTTAATTGTCATAAAGCTACATAAAGGGAGGAGTTACGAGATTGAATTCTTTATTTTGTAACTCCTTTTTCTTGGCTTCTGATTGGCCGGAGGAGATTGAGGGCATTTAATCGCCTTTAATCGCCATGATAGGAGGAGTTTCATGGGTTAAATGCCATGAATCTCTTGACTTGTAACTCCCGGATGCTTGCTTCTGATTGGGCCGTCCAAAGAAATGGATTAATGACTGTAATAAAGTTAGTCAATTAATCGCATTAAGTGGTCGCCGAGCAGTTGAAGAGTCGCGGGCCGTGCCGCGTCTTTTGGGATTCTTCTGGCGATGATCATCGATGGATCTTCATGTAGATCGACATCGGATGACCATGTAACTTCAGGTGTTGGTTGCCAACAGCGGGTCGGTACCATCTGTCCTGTCGATTTCTCGATCGGTCGGGTAGAAAGCACACTTTTTTTGGTTGACCGGGTGGCGATCAATGTTGTTTTTGATACTCTTGATGATTAACCCATGTTTTTGACGAATGTTGGAGCATTTGGTGTCTTAAAAGTATGAATTTTGGAAAATACCAGAGGCCAGACGCTTCGAATCGCGAAAAACGGGGTTTCCGGGGCCCACCGGGCAATCCCGGGCCCCAGGGTCACAGGGGTCTGCGACCCTGGGGGTTTTTTTTCCCCTTTTGTCCCATTTTGTGTCCGTTTTTGCTGTTTTTTTATTCTTTTTTCTTCTGTATTTTTCCTTGACATTTTTTATCATTTATTGGCCTGATTTTCCTATAGAAAACCTGATGAGAATCCTTGCATTTTATTTTGCAAAGTTTCCAATTTTCCGAGAAAGCCGAAGACTTTGTTGCGTAGAGCTGCCGATTTTCCGTCAGAAGCTGAAACTGGATCAAACGATGTCGGAATGACCTGAAATTTGAGGTGAAGCCTCCTGAGCAATAAATAAGACCAACCATAGGCTTCTGTTTGAGTTTTGAGGCCGTTTGGGGTCCTATCACCAGTAGACTTACTTTTGTCGCGATAAAGATGTCGCGGTTTGATGTGCGGTCAACCGATGTCCGATTGACTTGAAATTTGATAGGAAACCTATTGGAGTCCTTTTAAGATGATCCATAGGCTCTATCTTGGAAACCATGGTCGCGGGGAGCTTTGCCGCCGAGAGGCCTGATTTGGCTTCCAAGCGTCAAACTATGGTCAAAAGATGTTAAAATGACCTGAAATTTGACGTGTAGCCCTTTGCAAGCATTTTGAAGCCGTCCATGTGCTCTATCTGATGAGTGATGGCCTCGGTGGTTCTCACCGCCGAGAGGCTTGATTTAGCTGTTCGAGGGTTAATGTAGGGTCAATCGTTGTCGGTTTGACTCGGAACTCAACGTGGAGCCTTTTGGATGTATTTTGAGACCATCCATCGGCTCTGATCGAAGATTTGATGTCTCCGATGCTTTCGCCGCCGGGAGCTCCTTTTCAGCTGTCGGAGAAGCGAAGTTAGGCTAAATGATTTTGAAATGGCCCGAAACTTCTTGTATACTCCTCTTTTGGCTGTCTTGAAGGATCTTGCAGTTTTTGTTTGATTCTGACAAGATTTGATTTTTGGAAGTAGCATTGCCTATTTATGGCAGGTTGCGACTTCATGTAGTTCTTTGGATCTTTGAAGAGGCAAAGTGACATTTTTGGTGTCAACAATGGTGTTGAAAATTTGTCTATCAAATCTATTATTTTGGATATTGTGGATTCTATTAAGAATTGTGTGTAGTCTTTTCAGCTTTGTTCCTAGATCTCATAAAGAGGTGGCTGCACAGAGTAGCTAAGACGTATAGGTTACTCTATTAATCTTAATTGACATTGAACTTATTCATAGGTTTGGTCAAGTGTCTGTAGTTTCTGATTCTTCCTTTTCTGTGATTAAATTTCAAAAACATTTCAATAAACATGCAGTGCAAATTAAAACGAAGATGAATTGTGTAAGGATTTAAATGTTGACAAGTGACAGGAGACAGGAGATGAAATGTTGACAAGTCACAGAAGACAGAAGATGACAAGAAGACATAATTTCCATCCAAGTGTTGAACTCCCGTCCAGAGGCACCTCTCGCTATAGTGATGGTGAATCTCGCTATAGCGAGAATGGCGATGTGAGCCCAGTTGATTCTGAACTCTATTTTAGAGTTTGAAAAATGACTCTATTCTAAGTGGGATATTTTTAAGAGTCTATTGCACGAATTTGGGGCTATATATTGGGTGTTTCTCACAGCCCAAAGAGACATAGATCAACTCTCAAGTTCTGAATTAGTGATCTAATTGAGATAAATATTCTCTAGAAGTTTATTGAAGAGTTGTGCTGCCAATTACTCTAGAGAGCCATTCTTCTGCATCCCTTGTGAAAGTCTTCTTGCGTAGAAGATTTGAGGAGTTAAGCACTGAATTGAATCTGTTGCAATCAACGGTGTGAAGTCGTTGAAGAGTGAAGTGACACAAGGTGCTAGGTCCTTAAAAATGCATAATCTCATCATCATTTTAGAGTAATTAAGGACTTAATCTTCAAATCATGCACCATTTTATTAAAAAATCATGATTTTATGTTTGCGGGCATCAAAGGTTAAATTCGAGTCAAAATTCATTTAAAAATCGCATTTTCACATAAAATCATGAATTTCTCTATTTTTAGCATTGGAAGTCACGAATTTCTCATAATTTTTTATTCACACATGAAATGATGAATTGTCTTTGCACCATTGATTTAATTAAGAAAAACTTGATAAAATGGTGACATTTTATGCATCTATTTAGTGTGAATTGGGACCTGCATCTTGCAATGTTCTTTTCCTACATAAATAGATATTTCTTTGATCATTGATTATATTATTTGTATTTTTGTAGGGAATTTCAGAAATTCCGGCCCGCGGAAGTGAATTGATGAAGCACATGCACCATGCGACCCACCTTCCTTGGGCGTGGATTCTAAGGTAGGGGCAGCCATGGTAAGGTCCGCTTTCATATACAAAAGAAATTCAGATTTAATGATCTCTTGAAGATAAGTTCCAGATTTGCGGGCCATGTGATGATGAGGTGTCCTATCTACTCTCCGACAAATATTGCTTACATGTCATGATGGATGGCTAAGATTCAAAACAAGCCAAACAAAGAAGAAACAAATGCAAAAGAATCCAGCCAAGGTGGAGGATGTCCATGCAAGGTGTGGAGTTCAAAAAGTTGCATATTTTCAAGTGGGGCCAACTTCTATTCCATGTTTGGAATTAATTTCAGATTTGAGGGGATCTTTTCAAGAGCCAAAGTGGGTCCATTTAAGGAAGTTTTTCTAGCTCTGAAGTGTTCTGAAAAAAATAGAAAATCTTTCTATCAATCCAAGTTGGAAACTAATTCAAAGAATCCAAGATTTTAGCACTAGGTGTTTGGGTACAAGCGGAATAAAATATACGGAGATTTAAATATTGAAAGATTCTTTTTTCATATATTACAATATTGATATATTATAATACTTTGCTACTTTTATTGTTTTGTAGTTTTTGCAGATTTTAACGTATTATTACTTTTAGTGTTTGGGAATTGCATAATCTTTCAAGATATTCTAAGTTTATGTGTTTGGCTATTTATAAATATTTAAAAAAATGAATAAATAATTTGAGATGAGAGTTTATAAATATTATTTATTTTCTTCAATATAAAATCACTAATACTTAAGTTACAATTATTCTCGAAGATTGTTAATATGATGGCAACGGTCTTCCCACATTGAATATGCAATTTGCCTTCGTATTTCAATTCCCACCAGTCATCGCTGTTCAGCACTCTGATAATTAGCTTCTGAACTGGAATCTTCATCATGTTGAACAAATTCATTCATAGGTTGACGGTCATATTCCTCGTATATCCAATCTTCACCACCTGTTTCGGTTCGAATGAAATTATAACGCAACATGCAATGACAATTTTTGTCGTATTGTCATAAGAGTGATGAGATGCATTCTTCAAAATCAAAAAATCGGCTTTTAATTACACCAAAAATTCTCTCAATCGCACTCCGTAAAGATGAATGCTGAAGGTTATAAAGTTCTTTAGCATCGAGAGGCCCTTTATTTCCACTTGTTAATTCTCTCAGGTGATATCGTACTCCTCAAAATGGTGCAATGTAACTTGGAGTATTTGCATACTCTGCATCAACAAGATAATATTTTCCTGCATAAAATCTTAAAATGACAATAAGATACATGGTTTAATGAAATCTATAAAGTTTTTTTCGTGAAAAAATATCCATTTACCTCTTGGGACATGAAATCCATATCTTTCTGCAGCCTGTAAAATAGTGGAATCAGCTGTAGAGCCCTCCCAACCCGCTTGCACATGTACAAATCTCATATCAAAAGAGCATGCTGCCATCACATTCTGTGACAACCATCCTTTTCGATTTCGATAAGGTGCTTGGTGCTCAACATCAATAACAATTGGCATATGTGTGCCATCAATTGCACGAATACAGTCCTAAAAACATTAAAATTATTATTCAAACTAAAAGATGTTTACCAATTGATGAAGCTTATAAAATCATTAACAAGTTACCTGAAAGAAAGGATAAAGTCGCTTATCATTTGCTACTTTCGAAGGCGTATCTATTGATGGAAGACGAATGTAATCTGATGAAAGAGAAACTATAGCATTGAGAACGTTATTGAAATGGCGACTAATCATTTCTCCAGAATGCTGGAATCTCTCTTGAACTTGTCGATTAAAAGCATTATGACCCAATGTAAATAAGAAGATTATCAGTTGCTCTTCAACAATTGTAGCCCTAGTCCCTTGAAGCAAATTGCTTTCACAAAGAACTTCACATAATTTCATAAATACTCCTTTTTCCATTCGACAGACTTGTCGAAATCGTTCTGGATGACCTTCTAGTAATTCTTAGACATAATCATGACCAGAAAGAGCGGAATCACGACATGGTTTTTTATCCAAATATCTTTCCGCATACCATATTGTGGTAGCCGCTAAAATTAACATATTTACTCTCATTCGCTTGAGTTATTGCATAATGTTGCTGTCCCTAGCCATAGTGTGTCACCGATGTGAAGGAATTTTGTTTGAAGTTCCTATCATAAAAACTAAATATAGAAATAATATTTTTTTCATATGCTCACTTTAAAAGATAACAAGCATGCATTAATCAAAATAGAGTTAAAAATTATATCCTGTAAATCAACCGAAGTAACAAAAGAAAAAAGGAATATAAAATGACACATAAGATGTAATCATACAATCCTGCTCACAACACATATTTTAAATAAACTTCAATAAAATTAAAAAAACATATCAATAAAAGCTATGTTCTTATATGCCATACTAAAATAGTTCAAATTTATTCTAAAAAATGTAAATGTAACTAGTCTTTATGACTTGCTATTGTCAATAGACATAAATGCAAAAAACAAAACTACCCTAACACCATCTAAGTGCCACCACATTTCTTCTGTAGTCACTTTAAATGCATAGGTTCTTTTAGAGTCATAAATGCAATCGCATATTGCCGATCACGAAGAACTTCTATAGCTTGCATGAAAGTCTCTTCTTCTAAACTCTTCACAAAGCCTATCACCCGTTGTTGCCGTGAATCGTTTCTGTCGTGGAGCAGTTGTAGTTTTAATGGCACGAGGACGATTGCGATTCATATGTTCAATTCCCATATCATCATCAGAACTTGAATTAATATCTTCAAGTCGTTCATCAGTATCAAGAAATAATGTTTTGGGAGAATCTGTAATATGACTTGAAATCTGTTCTTCTGTAAGAGGTTGAGTAAACGGAACACTGCTTGACATTTCTCGTCTACCCTCAGCCAAAGCACCTATTAATACCAAATAAATTTATATTAGATATTATTTTAAAATATCATTAAATTATTATTTAAATTTATTCTAATAATCACCATCATATAAGATGCTAAGTTCATCATAAAGTGGAAAAGGTATTCTCTGCCAGATTTTTGCTTTAGGATGTGCCTGTTACAATAAAAATATAAAAGTTATTATTAATTAAAAAGGCTATTATACATGTACTTTTTATATTTTATAAATACAATAAAGTTGCATTTATACCTTAATATAACGGTTCCAAACATCATCATCTGCTGTGCACATGTGCAAAAGATCATCCCACCCGAATCCACTTTGCTCTCATATTGCTTTAACAATGCGATATCGCTTTTGAAGGTTGGTCATATGACTTTTCAATTGTGTTGGAGTAACCGATATATCAAATCGTTTATTCAATTCATCTAAACATTTTTTCCACACTTCTTTTTTAAATCCATTGTCTAAAAAATGTCCTACTTTCTTTTGTTCAACTAAAAATCCCATTGCAAATGAATCATGTGATGGTGTCCAATGTGCTCTATTTGCACATCTAGAGTAAGATGGGAGTGACGACATCTAAAAAAAATGCATTCAATTAGAAATTTATGTACTTCAAGAAACAGTGTAACCATACTCATATAAAGTTCAAATCTGAGAAGTTAGTAGAGCATGATTTAAAATTTATAAAAATAACAAGAGAAGAATGCTACTACAGAAAATTCAAAAGGCAGTAAATTTCAATGATAGAACATTCCAAAATAGTTTCAATGACTATTGAACACAGTTACTCAGAGTAAAGTTGATTTTCTACTAAAATTGTTTCCACTTACATTGAAAATATAAAATAAAATAAAAAACAGGGGGAATGGCCGTGGATTGGAGGATTTCAATGGTTATGAAGCCAGGTAGAATGGCTAAAATCTATACAGATTTGTGAGTAGGCTAAAATCTTTACAGATTTGTGAGTAGAATGAGAATTGATGTTTCTTATCCAGCAATCATACTCTCTTCCCAATGGGCACTTTCAGTTCTATCTTACCCCATCTCTTCAATAGTTACTCCCAAGCAAGAGTATGGTCTGGTCTCTCTAAACAGAAAAATCTCATTCCATTTCTACTACTTTTTCCATTGGTGGTGGTTGGATTGACAATAGGTAAGGAACCCTACTGAGTGAGGCTCTATCAAGACTCAAGGCCTTTTAAACTCAAATTCAAGCGACTTGCAACCTTCATTTGATTCCATACACTAGATATCTTTTGATAGATCTCTGATTATTTTTTTATTATTAGATCATTGTTCAAAATATAAGCTCTCGCAAGGTCATTTTGGATCTAATATAAACACGAAGAGGCAACAGTAGTTCAATTGGGCTGACGAACCATGTTTGAAAAAAACTATACTGAATTAAAATCTCAATATTCAAGCTAGTTGACTCCAACTATGAAGTGCACCTGCTGAAAAATTGAATTAAATGAGCTTACACATGACAATGACAAGTAACAAATTGCAAACTTTAGATGTTATTACTAATCAACTGAAGCTGAAACCACCCAATGTTGATCTTAAATAAATGATTTTCAGCACATAAAGGCCTCATGAGTCTTTTTCTTCAGAGTGAAACACATGAGGTATTACTAATCAACTGAACCAGAAAAAATGAACCTGAAACCTTGTTAATCTTCATTCCTTACACTCTCTTGTATCACCACCCCCAACAAGATTAAAACTACCTTTGGCAAGTACTTGGAATGGGACTGTTTAAATGCACATATATGTTTCTAAGTAGAATGTGTCAAATGGCTAATATTGCTGACACTACAACAAATCACACCACTCCCGACTAACACTTTAGTCGGCAAACGTCGGTTTTTTAGTCGGTGAATAGTATTCCAGACCAAAAATATTTGGTCGGCGGTTGGTCACTGAAGTGAGATCGAGAAATGAACTTGCCGACTAAAATTATTTAGTCGGGAAATAAAACAATTTCCCAACCAATAATTTAGTCGGGTAAGCGTGTTTTAGTACCGACTAAATAATTAGTCGGCCAATGGTTTTAGTTGGTAAAAGATAAGAGTATTACCAACTAAGTGTTTAGTCGGTGTTGGTTTACGTTGCCGACTAATAGTTTGGTCGGCAAATGTTACAAATGCCCTACTAAACAATTTAGTCGGGTAATGTTATAAAGCTTTTACCGACTAATAGTTTGGTCGGCAAACGTTACAAATGCCCTACTAAACAGTTGAGTCGATTAATGTTATAAAGCTTTTGCCGACTAATAGTTTGGTCGGCGAACGTTACAAATGCCCTACTAAACAATTTAGTTGGTTAAAGTTATAAAGCTTTTCTCGATTAAAATGGTTAGTCGGCAAATGAAATATCTTAATCATTTAATTTTAAGTTTACCGACTAACTGTTTAGTCGGCAATTTATTTATTTATTTTTAGCAAAAATGTTTTATATTAGAATTAAATCTATAGTCAAAACCTGCTTTAATTTTTTTTAGTTCCAACAAAATAAATCAAGCACCAATATCCATAATGACCACGCACTAAAATTGAATTATCACATTCAATTTCATGCTTCTTCAGTTCGTAATAGAAAAGGCTTGAAAGGTGAAATAAAAATATGACAGTCGGACAGAAAGAAACAGCAAAACTTTATTGCGTTCCAAACATAACACAGGAAATTCTACTCAAGCACCATATAGTGCACCAATCAATGAGATATTATATACATGTGACAGTAAGCCATCAAAACTTCCTGTACCTTGGTTCTCTTGTATAGAAACCCAAATATTCCTCTTGGACATCATCACTGACCTTTCAATTCCTCCACAATATCCAAATGGGAATGACTAAAAAAACCATAACTTCCATAAATAAAAAGCATTCACCAAATGCTTAACATATAATATCCGAATTCGCAGAGCACAAAATAATACGAAATCGTACCAAAAAAAGTGGAAAATAAGGTCCTACCAAAGTTTCCACAATTAGCATTAGACAAGTTATATCCAAACCCCAGAGGGTGCAAAATTAAATAAGGTGAAGCAACAAACTGACAACTTGATTAACGTAGAACCCAGGGCAGAAATCTAACTTCTTCAACTCCGTAATCAAAACGCGGGATACTCCATCTGTGCAAAGAATAAAACACAATCATTAGTTATTGCTAATTGGTCACAAATTATTTATTTTTGACCTTTGGTAAAGCAAGTAACATTCAGCTCATACATAATCATTTTGGGTGTGGTGACTCCAAAACATGAAATTAAAACCATAACAAGGCTTTAGTCAAAATCAGACAGTAAATCAGGCCAACGTAGATTTTTCATGCAACAGTACTCTGATAGCAATCGGGGCTAAAAATGCGCCCAATAAGTCTATAAGATGGGGAACTTGATCAATCATACAGTTTTATCATTACTATAGGTCAACATATCCTGCTCACATAAAAAAAAAAAAAACTCTTCAGCTTTCATCATTGTAGTCCAACATATCCTGCTTCCATCAAAATTCTCCACTACATTCATAGATGGAATTGAGTGTAACTTCCACTTACCACTATAGTTTGACACATAAGCAAGAAGTGCTAACCTCTATTTTAGGCCACAAAGTGTATACCCGCCCCCTAAACACAACAATCAATCAGTGAAATTTAAACTAGCAAGAGTGCTCTGATCCGTCAAAGATTGCAGGTGATTGTAGAAGTTACAGAACATGTTATAGGCAATCCCAGAAAATTCATTGAGTTTACACCTGGAATTCCAAGACAGCAAGGCTAACTCTACAATATCTAGAATTTAATGAAGACGACACATTTAGCATTCGAAAAACTACTTGATATCCTAAGCTAAGAAAAGTTAATTTATGGACATCATATAATATACTTTGGGAGAAAAAATCCAATCTTTGTCAGCCTCACATGCCATGAATGTTGAGTCATTGATAAGAATTGGGAAAATCATTCATTGAACTTGTGACCAAATCTGTCAATGGTGTCCTACACAACTAAACATCAAAAATATAAATTCTAATCACTTAAGAAATGCATATAACAATGTTTAAAGCTATAAGAAAAATCATCAATCATGGGTTAACGCAGAAGCATCCCACAAAAACATGTTTGCTTACAACAACCACATAGAACTAAGCATAGATATAAGCATTTATAACTTTGTAAAGCAATAGCAGGGCCCTTGATAGATATTACCATAGAACTTCATAGAAGCTTTGAAACAACTCTGTCCTAGTTCTTACACCTGGTTCTTCTATATACCTTCCATGCACACACAAGAACAAAACCTGTCAAAATAAAAATTAAAAAATAACACATGAATCAATGTCAAACCCACCAATCAAAAGCATAAAACAGAGAACCAAGGAGAACCCATGATGCAAACAAGCCTAAGACAACTACAAGCATCAAAAGAAACACAAACCCGCTTACAGAAAATCAAAGAGAAATGGAATCCCGCTTACAGTAATTAGTTAGAGCAGAATCAATTCTTCTAAGTGGTTGGAAAATTCTCTGAGGAAAATGGTTCTCTATCCCTCACCCAATGAAAATTAACTGAAGGCATACCTATCAAGTAGTGAAAGGAGCCAAAAACAATACACTAATTTCCACTCCTAGTACTAATTTCCATTTTCCAGCATCTAAATACCAAGTTCCATCATTCAAAGGCCATTTCCTTTATGTTGCTATTCAAAAGCCATTAACAGAAGCTACTAAAAGCTAACACCCATCAGTATAAGAAGAATAGGTTCAAGCATTTCCATAAATACGCAACTCACATACCAAGCCATGGATCAGGTTGCAAATTTAGTTTACCTACATAAATACACAACTCACACTCTTTTTCACTTGTTAAACAAGATCAACTAATTGAAGGTATTTAATATTATGTCCAAACTGCATAAACTTGAGCTTCATTATGAGTATACTAGTACATTGCCTGTGCGTTCGCACCACGTATATACAAAATAAGAATCCATAACAATAGCAGTCATCCCGAAGCGAGTTGTTTCGTTTGCTCTCAAATAGCACCAAGCACTAAAAATTAATCCTTCACCTAAGATAACAAAATATAAGATAAAAGAATGAAAGAAAGTAGAAAAAAACATAGAGAAGAAAGTGTGTGAAAATTTAACTAAATCATACCATCATCTAACACTAACGTTTTCCATTAGATTTTCTTTAGTTGGTGCAGCAAGCTACATGGAAAAATGCTACAATCAAACCACAATGGATTAAATGCCCAACATAGATCAACCAAACCTGAAATGATGAAGGATCCCATGTCAATCATGGCGAAAGTCTAGAGCAAGAATTTATATTATGTGGGGAAAAAGAAAAAAAAAACACACAACCGAATTCAAAGTGATTTCAGATTTATGTGTTTAGAACTCCATACAGGTGAAGAAGTTCCTACATAATGTATACTTCACTTCATATAAAACGTCTTTGTGAAATCAAGGCTAATCCAGTTGTACCAATAAGATGAAAGTAAATGATCAAGTTAAAAGCAATATCAATAGCTTAATGTATTGTGATCAAAACTCAGAGTTACCTTGGCAAACTTAAGATAGAGCAATACATAATAATACGAAGAGGTGGGCATAAATGAGAGGAGGAAGTTTACAAAGACTTAATGAACATTTCAAATCTAATAACGTAAGCATCGCACTTCCAAGTTATTAAAGTGAACAAATAAATACATAAAACTTACAATGAATGTGATCGAACTTCCAAGTTATCAAGTCCGAACCTATTATAAAAAGGAAATTGCATACCAAATGTTTGACAACATCAGCTCGATCCTCCAACGTCTTGTCCAAGCATTTGCTTCATCATCAAGGCTTTGAAATTTTCAAATTCTTCAAGCCACCTTTGAAGAGCATTGCAGCATGACTGGTGCTCCTCATCCCTTCGTCTTTGACCCTCCCGCTGCTCCTCATCCCTTCGTCTTTGAACCTCACGCTGCTCCTCATCCCTTCCTTTATTATCCTCCTGCTCTATTCGACGCTCCTCACGCATTAGCTCCATCTCAGCTTGGAGTTTTAGAACCTCTTGATGTGCTGAATTAGAGTTGGGAGACAAGGATGAGGGCCTCCGGCCAACCCCTAATCCTCTTACGTAGTACTTTGCTTCCCCAAGAACACTTGTTGACATTTCTTCAGCCGTCAAAGGAGTTCCTGATTGAGTTGCCTCATCTCGCATGGCCACCATCCTCTCCTGTCGTTAGAAAAAGAAGACAAGAAACCAAAAAAATATAAGGAATAGACTAATTGAAGAAGAAAAAACATAAATGTAGAAGGACCTTAAGTGTTGGATATTAAATGCATACATGTAGCTCCTCGCACTGAGGATTGATCCATCCACCATCTTTCTTTGTTTTTGTTGCCTGGTATATCTCTAGAAAATCTGGCACCCTTCCATCATGCTTGTCTGCCTAAATCAGCATAATAAACCATAAGTTTATCATTAGTTGGGGAGTTAAACACTCAAAACAGCACTCAAGATCACTTGAGACGTGTCTCAAACAAAGTCAAAACATAGCACAAACGTGTCTCACTCAATATTACAATTTATGTACATTAAAGTCTCCTAAATTAACACCTATGGAGGTATAACCAATACGAATAACCTCGATTAGCTCAACAGGCTTTTAATTTAGAAAATCAGAAATTAAATATGAAAATCCCAATTTCGGTTACCATTTCGGTTACCTTTCGGTTAACCAAATTCTGGCTGATTTCGGCTGACCGATAATAATTCGGTTTGAATTCCAGAGAGCAACATTTCTGTTAAAGTCTTTAAATTGACATTTCGGTTAACTGAAATGCCTTCTTCGGCTGACCGAAATGTTTCGGTCAGGTTTTCGGTTAGAAAACCAGAGACATCTTTTTTCCTTGATTTTATACTATCGGTCAGAATTTCGGCTAATCGAATTTGTGTTGGCTAACCGAAATTACCCAGAACATAGAATTCAGAAATGAAACTATGTTTCATTCTACTGTAGTTCAATCCTGCATAACAGACTTGGAACCTCCTGTTCCCTCCTCAATAGTATCATTTACATACATACAACACTTCTATTTCATATTCTATTCCTTCTCCAATTCACCATTCATATCAATCATATCATAAAGAAAAGGGCAGAACCAAAAACCTCAAAGAAAACCAAGTTCTTTAGCATATACACATAATTCATTGTTTATACTTGCCTTTACTTCAAATACTTCAAGTCCAAGATAAACAAAAACTCTCTTGTTAGCTTGAGGGTTGAAATCCAAAACCAAATAAAAAACCCCTTTGAAAACGTAACATCAAGAATAAACCCAAAAGAAACCTCCTGAGTTATATGTTGTAAATGCCATCCCAAATCACTCAAAAGTTCTGCAAGAATAATTGAATACATACTTGAATCGTAAACCAAAGAAATCCAAAGCTTCTTCACACTTTAACTTCAAGAAAGAAAATGATATAACTGAAACTCACTCTCAAAGTCTCTATTCTCACTTCACAAGGAAGAAACGAAGAAGAAGAAAGCTAACTCTCCAGCATGTTATTACTGAGATGGGTTTTCTGGCATGCTATAATGCTGCCAGCTCTTAATTTTTATGGCATCATCTCATGAGTCCAGCTCCTGGTTCATTTGAACCTTCATAATGCAACTTTGCATATAAATCCTTCTCATCTCACTTATTTCCATTTTGAGTCAAATCACAACTCACTTGATTCATCTTAAATCAAATGTAATCAAGTGTATTATGAAATTTCATGTACTCATCGAGATACACACGATGGTATCAAATTTTACTACATTCGATGAAATACGTATAAACTAGTATTTACGTAAAAGTCCTCAAAACCACTAATTTGAGTCTTAAACCCAAATTAATTCACTTAATCTCTTCCAAATTATCTCATTAGACTTAATCCATTTAGTTATGACTAATTTGATCAATTTCAATCTTTAATTACACTTAAATCAACTAATCACAATTAATCCATATTAATCGAGATTAATTAGAATTAATCGTGATTAACTCGAGACGAGGTGTAACATTGGGCTATGCCCAACATACTTGTTGCGTCCAAAGAAAACTCACCTCAATGGTAATTGCAGCAGCAATGGATCTAGAACCTAATGTGTGACCACCACGAGAAGCCACAGTGAAACCTTCTACAACTTCATGTCTATTCTTTTTTCCAACACTTTTGCGGGCCTGAAAAAAAAGAACTTGTTAGATATTAAAGTAGCATTTGAAATATAACTCATAAAACTATTGCTATACTCACCTGCCACTTAGGATCGTTGAATATGTGATCAATCATGAACTTCCAACCGTCCACGATTACCCCTTCAAAAGGATGCTGATATGCATCTACCCTTTTTTCCTTCAGCTCGTTATAGTGATGATTCATTCTCCATTTCCAATCTTTGTAGATTAGGTTTCCTTTTTTGGGAAAAACTTGCTCAACTAGTGGAGTGAACTCATCATCATCTTCAGTGACTGAAAATTTATCCTACGAGCATATAAAAAATTAGTCAATAAATATCTTGCATAGTAGATGTGAAAATGTTATTCAAAGAGCAAGCTGAAAGTTTACCCGAACAGCCTATATTATGGCAGCTTTTAAGCCCGGATCAATCGGTTTCCAAGAGTGTATAAAACCATCAACTGGGCACATCCTCCTAATGTGCGAGCCCAATTCGTTTGACACTTTCGTAGCATTTTCCCTGTAGAAAGTTTTCATTTCTTGAGTCACATAAACTTTGAGCCTGCTCCCACTATTGGCAGAAATCATTCTTCGAACTCTTTTTCCTAGTGTTGGGCCCCGCACACGTCTCAAATTTCCTAGAGGTGGACCTACAAAATAGTAGTGAAACCTTGTTATACTGAGACATGTAAACTTGACTTAGGAAACTAAAAGCAGACCAAGTTTTACTTTAAAAAAAAGTAGCAAGGTTTGATTGTAGAGAAGAGTAAATGAGAGAGAGAGAGAGAGAGAGAGAGTAATTACCTGCAACACTCGCATGGGTAGCAGTAGATGGAACACTCGAAGTTGTTGTAGGTTCCGGATGTGGTGTATGTGGTCGAGGAGTAGGTGTACCAAGTTGCATGGCTGTGGAGTTGGAGTTTGCACTGCTTCTTTTTGATCCTGGTGCCATGATATAATCTGTGAAAGAATAAAATGTAAGAGCCACATTAAAAATCCGGTCCAAAATAGTAGCAAGTGATAGATAAAAATGTATGTGCTGTCATGAAGCCTGTGTGTATGTGCTGTCTGAAATGCGGTCCAAAACAATAGCAAGTGATAGATAAAATGTAAGGTAAGAGCCACATTAAAACATGAGCAAAACGATGTCACATTCAGATCACTAAATTTGTTAGTTACAATAGCACTTTAGAAAATACATTCAATCCTAATCACTGAAATCTGTCAAAAGGATCCTCTCACATATACATCTTGGAATACTAATGCTCAATGTCAGGATGTACATCATACTCTTCTTCTTCTTCTTCCTCCTCCTCTTGTTCTTCTTCTTGTCCTCCTTCTTCACCCTCAATGTGTAATACCACATCCTCACTAATAATTGTAGGATCAATGTCATTTCTCCGCAAAGAGGCTACAGTGTGAACTTCAGCAACAATTGGTGGAACCTCAGTAGTTGTGTCCTGCTGGAAAACTTCATTGGGAGCACTGCATATCTCCAAACTATCCATCTCTGGTACATTCCAGATTCCTCGACGTTGAATTCGTTCTACTACTTTCCAACTTTCACCAAACTTGGTATCTTTAATGTAAAATACTTGTTGGACTTAATTTGGTAGAACGAATGAGTCATCTTTATACCATCGACTCCCTGTATCAATGCTTATGCAATGCGCATCAACTTGCATAGTTTTACTATCACCAGAATCATACCATTCACACTGGAACAAAACAGCTCGATGATTTAACATATAGGCCAACTCCCAAATTTTGGACTAAAAAATCATAGAAGTTAATTGTCTGGCCTTCATGATCCCTTTGCACAACTACACCACTGTTCTGATTTGTATGTCGGTTGTCACGTTCAATTATATTGAACCGTATGCCATTAGAAATGCACGCTGAATATGTGTTTACTATTGCATCGGGTCCATTGGCCAACGACCACAACTCATCAGTTGCTTCTAGAGACCCTTTGTTCCGCAAATCATTTATCTAGAATAACAAAGGTTTGTATTAACATACACTTCATAAAATCTATAGCTTAATTTGAAACATGACAAATACAATTATTTTATATGCCTTACGTGTCCTTGGAACTACCGGGGAAACTCTTCGCATTGTCTCTTCTCAATATCAAGGGTGTTGTCACCCTCCAACAAATTCTTGTGTATCCTAGTTAACATGTAGGGTTAGGAATTAATGATAAAGAATCAACTCAACTACATAAAATATTCAAGTAAACACGTACTCTCGATAAGGATCGACTTTTGGGCTATTGTACAGGATAAACCAATGAGCCATGTCACGCTGGTCTATAGGTACATTACGCGCTCTTTGGATTTGACCGAAGGGGCATACAGTTTGTTTGAATGCGGCTAAACACGATGTACGCTCACCACCATCATCATTCCATTCTTCGCGATTAAATACTGTCTCAATTCCATCGAGATACATAGAACAAAAAGTTGTACATTCTTTGGATATGTAAGCCTCCACAATGGAACCTTCGAGACGAGCTTTATTGGTAACAAATCGTTTTAACACTCCAAGTAATCTATGAAAACGACATAGTTAATAATCTATAAAAAAATACCAATTTATTATTTTAAAAGTATAACTATAACAAATAGTTTTGTCATACCTCTCAATCGGGTACATCCAACGATATTGCACTGGCCCTCCAAGCCTAACCTCGCGAGGCAAATGAATAGTCAATTAAGTGTACCATAACATCAAAGAAAGTGGGAGGGAAAATCTTTTCAAGCTTGCAAAGTACAAGTACAATATTCTCCTGAAGTTTATCCAAATCGCTCAGCCTCACTGTTCTTGAGCACAACTATTGGTAGAAGTTACCAAACTCAAACAGCACGGTTCCAATTTCCTGTTCAAATAGCCACGCATCCCTATCGGGAGAAGTCGTTGTAGAAGGACATGTCGATCATGACTTTTAAGTCCCGAAAGTTTACCACCACGAGTGGTCACGCATTTAGAGATGTTTGCTGCGTAGCCATCCGGGTATTTAATGGATTTTAAGAAATTGCAAAAGCCTTCTCTCTCCTTTGGGGACAATGTATACATGGCTGGGGCTTCTCAAATGACCCATTTGCACGCCTCTTTAGGTGCAGCTCCTTTCGTATTTTTTGATCTTACATATCCTTCCGTGCCTTTTCTGTATCCTTGTTCTTTCCATCTATGCCCAAAGATGTCCCAACCAAATTGTCACATATGTTTGGCCCTATGTGCATACAATCAAGATTATGTCGGAGATTGAGGAACTCAAAGTACTCAAGTTCAAACAAAATGATTTTCTTCACCCAATTCAAATTTCTCTCATATTCATCCCTTTTTCTTTTCTTACTCTTGTTTGGAGGTTTTCCAAATGGCTCGTATGTCCCTGAATTAATTTGTTGTAGTATTTCTTGGCCCGACAACTGTTGGATATCGCGATCACTGAGAGGGGGGGGGGGTGAATCAGTGATTTCTAAAAACAGGTCTAATTCAACAACAAAACAAGTCAAACCACACAATGACACCAGATTTAACGTGGTTCACCAAAAGGCTATGTCCACGGATCAAAACCGTCCGAACACCGATCCGGTACAGGTCTGAATATATTTAGTCGTACCAACGACAAAGAGCACCAACCCTTGTGTTTTAGATAGCACCCACTATCTAGGAAGCACCTACTCCCCTTACAATTTATCTGCACCCACAGATAGGATCACCAAACCCCTAACACCAAGCACCAACTTGATGTAAAAACAGAATAGAAGATAAACTCTGTCTACAGCCCTTCCCCTCTACAATTCTCTCTCTCTCAATCCCTTACAAATTGAAATTAAAGCATAAACAGAGAGACACTTATCTTATGGACGAAATACCATCTTCAAGAGCACATCCTCGTCCACACTTGCTGTAGAAAGATGCAGCACAACAGCACACAGCAACAGCACTCTATTCTCTCCAAACTCTCTCTCTTTTCTCTTCTCTTCTTTCTCTCTTCTGGTGTCTCTTCTTGGTGTTTATTAGAACGACCCTTACATGCCTTTTTATAGGTTATGATAACCCTTAATTGTATTTAAAACAGGCTACAATTCGTTTAGAAAGAGTCCCAAACGAAATAGAAAAGAGTGCTTAATTTTCGTGCACAACTTCTAATTCTGCGCAACTCTGGTTCCCGTGCTCGGTCGACATCCTTGCTTGCTCGGTCGACCGAAGACACTGTCTGGAAATAGACAACTTTCGAGCTCGGTCGACATGCTGGGGTCTCGGTCGACCGAAGACACACTGTGTCACGAAAATAACTGAGAGGTGCCTGATTCTGTTTCTGCAGGTTTCTCTTTGCTCGGTCGACCGCATGGGGTGCTCGGTCGACCGAAGACTCTGCTTCAGGAATTCTGAATTCCTGACTGTTTGAACTCTGATTCTTCTTTTCAGCTCAATCAACACCAGCCTTTTAACATCACGTTTGTGACAATGTGTTGACAAGAATTCCAACTCAAAACAATACTTTGAGATATTAATTCCTTCAATTCTTCAAAGACTACTCAAGTCATCTCAAATTCCAACAATCTCCCCCTTTGGAATTGTTGGCAACACTATTGGAACTTCAACACTCACTTGGAACCAATTCTGAAATTCTGAAATAACAACCATGCACTGTCAACAATCTACCCCTAGCTTTCATAGCATTACATCTCTCCTTGCTATCATAGCATAACATCTCTCCCCCTTTGACAACAAGTCCAAAGGGACCAAACCGAGGAGCGAATAGGATATTCAATGAATGCATTGCTCCCCCTTTCAAGCACAACTCCTACGGTTTAGGAGAGTGAGTAACTCCTAACTTTTTCCGGAGATACTCGAAGACTTCCTTTGGCAGAGGTTTCGTGAAAATATCAGCCACTTGCTCAGTTGTTGGAACATATTCCAACTTGACCTCTCCATCAGCAACTTTATCTTTAAGAAAATGATAACGAATTGCTACATGCTTTGTTCGAGAGTGCTGAACAGGATTCTTAGATATATGAATTGCACTCGTGTTGTCACATAGGATCGGCGTAGGATCCGTTGTAGGAACTCCTAGATCAGAGAGCATTTGCCGCATCCATAACACTTGCGTACAACAAGTTGCCGCTGCAATATATTCCGCTTCCGCTGTCGAAAGGGATACTGAGTCTTGCTTCTTACTATGCCAAGCAACTAATCTTTCTCCAAGATAAAATGCGCCGCCGCTAGTACTCTTGCGATCATCTACGCATCCAGCCCAATCGGCATCAGAATATGCAACAAGAGTGAAGGATTTGCCTTTGGGATACCAGATACCATGCTCCATAGTACCTTTCAGATATCGAAAGATTCTTTTCACTGCTGTAAGGTGCGTTTCAGTTGGTGCTGCTTGAAAACGTGCAACCATACATACTGCTTGTAGAAGATCTGGTCTTGTAGCAGTCAAGTAGAGCAAGCTTCCTATCATAGAGCGATAGGTGGTATGATCAACGGACGAGGCCTCATCATCTTTGACAAGCTTCGTGTTCGTTGACATTGGTGTGCTCACTGGCTTGCTGTCTTCCATATTGAACCGTTTCGGCATTTCCTTAATGTACTTCATTTGTGATATGAAGATGCCATGTTTCAGCTGCTGAACTTGTAAACCAAGAAAGAACTTTAGTTCTCCAAGCATTGACATCTCAAATTCTTTCTTTATCTCTTCAGTAAAATTCCTGCACATCTCCTCATCATTGCCACCAAAGATTATGTCATCGACATAAACAATGACAACCAGCTGTTTGCTTAACTCAGTTTTGACATACAGATTGCTATCAACCAGTCCTTTTCCAAAACCGATCTTGCGGAGATAGAGATCCAGCCTTGCATACCATGCCCTTGGCGCTTGTTTCAGTCCATAAAGAGCCTTTTTCAACTTGCACACTAGATCTGAATTTTTGCTGATGAGAAAACCATCAGGTTGCTCAATGTAGACCTCTTCTTCAAGTAAACCATTCAAGAAAGCTGACTTTACGTCCATCTGAAATACCTTGAAGGTTTTGTATGCTGCCAATGCAAGAAACATACGAATAGCTTCCAGACGAGCCACCGGTGCAAAGGTCTCTTCAAAATCTATGCCTTCAACTTGAGCATAGCCTTTACAAACCAACCTTGCTTTGTTTCTAATGACTTGACCATCTTCATTCAGCTTATTCCGAAAGACCCATTTAGTACCAATAACATTCTTATCAGTAGGTCTAGGAACAAGTTCCCATGTGGAGTTCTTCTCAATTTGCTCCAACTCCTCATGCATAGATTTCAACCAACTTTCATCGAGACTGGCTTCAGCCACAGTCTTGGGTTCAATGGTGGACACAAGTGAGTAATTGCTAACTACACTTTGTCTAGTTTGAACGCCTGCCTTAGGATCTCCAATGATTTGATCCTTAGGGTGTTGCTCTACCCAAGTGCTGTGCTTCTTAGGTGTAGTATCTTCTGAGTCATCCTTTGATTTCTCAGAATCATTAGATTCAGCCATCTCATCATCAATCTCACTCGAGTCCTCATAAACTGGACTGTCATTATGAGTTGCATTCTTTGGTTCAATATTCTCATCTATTCTCACATCAGCACTTTCTGTGATTTTTCTGGTTCTTTTGTTAAGACACCTATATGCCTTGCTAGTAGAGGAGTAACCCAGAAATATACCTTCGTCAGCTCTTTCTTCAAATTTGCCCGGATTTTGTTCGAGCCGCTTGATGTAACACTTGCTGCCGAAGACTCTGAAGTGCTTGACTGCTGCTTTTCTTCCAAACCATAGCTCATAGGGAGTTTTGTCTTCATGTGGCCTGATCAAGCATCGATTTTGAATGTATACAGCCGTATGAATTGCCTCTTTCCAATACTTGTCAGCCATCTTGCTTTCACTTAGCATCGTACGAGCCATCTCTTGTACGGTGCGATTCTTCCGTTCCACAACTCCATTTTGCTGTGGAGTTCTAGGGGCTGAGTACTGTCTTTGAATGCCATGATGTTCACAATATTTAGTGAACTCTTCAGATGTGAACTCGCCTCCACGATCAGACCTTAAAATCTTGATACGTTTTTCCAATTGATTTTCAACCTGTGCTTTAAACACTTTAAAACGATCAAGTGCTTGATGCTTATGCTTAAGAAAAAATACCCATGTCATACGAGTATAATCATCAATGCATAACATGAAATACTTATCTCCATTGGTGCTTTGAGTTCGCATTGGTCCACAGAGATCAGTGTGCACTAGCTCAAGAGGTTTCTTGGAATGATGCTCCTTTGACTTGAACATAACCCTCGTTTGCTTTCCCTTTTGGCAAGAGTCGCAAATGGGATTGGAAGGCTTTTCAACTGTAGACATGCCTCTTACAGCCTTTGAATTGCAAATCTTTGACATGTTATCAAAGCTTAGATGCCCAAGGCGTTTGTGCCACAACCAACTTTCCTCTGTCCGACTCATCAAGCAGGTCTTTTCAGCTCGATCTGACAATGTATAGAGATTTCCAGCAGTTCTTGATCCAGTTGCCACTGTTTTCCCGTTGCTACTCTTCTTGATGGCAAACCCATTCTTTGTGAAGATAACTTCGTGACCCTTGTCACAGATCTGGCTCACACTAGCAGATTGTGTCTCAATCCAGACACATATAAGACTTCTTCCGATCTGATCTTGTTTGCCATAAGCTGAATAACACCTTTTCCGCAGATTTTGGCACCATCATTGTTGCCAAACTTCACTGAACCGCCTTCATAGTGCTGTAATTTGATGAATTTCTCTTTATCACCAGTCATATGGCTTGAACAACCACTATCAAGGACCCATGGTGCTGCCTTCTTTTGTGCATTGAATGCCATTTGCACAATGAGAGATTCTTTGGGACTTTCTGCACTTTGCTTTGTTCTCCAAGCCTTGACTAACTTGGGTTTCTTTTCAACCTGAAATTTGTTAGCAATATGCAACCTACAATCCCTAGCCAAGTGTCCATAATTATGACATATATAGCACTCAATTTTGTGGCTGTTTAGGATTGAAAAAGGGTTCCTAGTCACAAGTGGGTTGTTTCTTACATAGAATCTACAATCAGCTCTTTTATGTCCAAACATATTACAATGAAAGCAATAACCATAGAATTTGTATCTTCTTTGTGGCTGGTTAGTCTTCATTACCTTTCTAACAGGAATGGACTCCTTTCTAGGTTGAGTGGGCTTCATAGAGTTAGAAGGTGCAGTGACTTGCTTCACAAACTCTTTCTTTTCAGGAGGTGCAATCTTAGAGGATTCACCTTTCTCAAATCCTAGACCAAATCTGAAGTGGGCAGGTCTTTGAACATTCAGTAGTTCATTGAGTTTCATAGTCCCTTCAATCGCTTGGAGCGCTTTGAGTTTTTTGCTATTTTCCAAATTTTCAGCCTTTGCTCTAGCGATCTCAGTTTCAAGTTTCATAGCCTCTTCCTTTTTTATACTTATTTGGTTTTCAAGGACTTCTACCATTCTTTTATATTCTTCTACTTGAGTTTTCAAAGCAATAATAGAACTTTCAGATTCATGGAGAAGTTTCAGATTTTTCTTACTTGATTTGCGTTCCATGCTAAGCTCCTCAAGTGCGGCTATGAGTTCCTCTTCAAGATTGACTTCAGCCTCCTCATCCTCTTCCGGATCTAGCTCTTCTTCTTCTTCAACAGTGACCATGAAGAGAGCTTCGGTTGATTCATCATCGTCTGAAGTTTCAGACGTGCTGTCATCTTGTTGACATAGAAAGTTTTTAGCTTTGCCCCTTTTTCTGAAATTTCTCTTTCCTTTACTCTTTTCAGCATAAGAGTCATTATCATTGTCTTCTTTTAGCGGACACTTCGCAGCAAAGTGACCAACACCTCCACAATTGAAGCATTTAAAGGGTAGCTTCCCTTTGTACTTGCCATTGCTTCCTTTCTTCAACTTTCTAACAAATTGAGCCTCAAGCTCATCATCATCAGAATCAGAATCATGACCAGCAGTCTCTTTTGCCTTTTTCTGAACTTTGAAGGCCGCTTCTTTATCAGATGAAGACGTCTTTCCTATGCGCATCTCATAGGCAGTTAGAGAACCATGTAATTCATCCATGGAAAATGCATTCAGATCTTTGGCTTCTTCGATGGCTGAGACTTTTGAATCAAACCGGGGAAGAAGAGATCTTAGAACCTTTTTGACGATGACCGGCTCTTTAATCTCCTCCCCTAGTCCACGAATGTCATTCGTGACTTCATTCACTCGTTGCATATACGATTCAACATTCTCGCTTTCCTCCATGCGAAGAGACTCGAATTGAGAGCGATGAGTTTGCAATTTGGCTTCTTTAATCTTCTCATCACCTTCATGTATGCTTTGCAACTTGTCCCAAATTTCCTTGGCTGTTTTGCATGCAATTACTTTGACAAGTTCGCTGTCCACAAGGCCACTAAAGAGTGCATTCTGCGCCTTGGAGTCGTTGTCTGCCAACTTCTTCGATGCAGTATCATTGGGTACGGTGGCAGTATTGTAACCGACTCTGACAGCCTCCCAAACATCATAGCCAAGAGATTTGATGAAGGCTTGCATCCTAATCTTCCAAAAAGAGTAATTAGAACCATCAAACAGAGGTGCTTTCATATTCCCTGTATTGACTGCCATGTGATTTGACAAGAGATCACCCTTAGCGTATTAAACTGATCAAGGGAGCCTCGCTCTGATACCAATTGTTGGATATCGCGATCACTGAGAGGGGGGGGGGGGGGGGGGGTGAATCAGTGATTTCTAAAAACAGGTCCAATTCAACAACAAAACAAGTCAAACCACACAATGACACCAGATTTAATGTGGTTCACCAAAAGGCTACGTCCACGGATCAAAACCGTCTGAACACCGATCCGGTACAGGTCTGAATATATTTAGTCGCACCAATGACAAAGAGCACCAACCCTTGTGTTTTAGATAGCACCCACTATCTAGGAAGCACCTACTCCCCTTACAATTTATCTGCACCCACAGATAGGATCACCAAACCCCTAACACCAAGCACCAACTTGATGTAAAAATAAAATAGAAGATAAACTCTGTCTACAGCCCTTCCCCTCTACAATTCTCTCTCTCTCAATCCCTTACAAATTGAAATTAAAGCATAAACAGAGAGACACTTATCTTATGGACGAAATACCATCTTCAAGAGCACATCCTCGTCCACACTTGCTGTAGAAAGATGCAGCACAACAGCACACAGCAACAGCACTTTATTCTCTCCAAACTCTCTCTCTTTTCTCTTCTCTTCTTTCTCTCTTCTGGTGTCTCTTCTTGGTGTTTATTAGAACGACCCTTACATGCCTTTTTATAGGTTATGATAACCCTTAATTGTATTTAAAACAGGCTACAATTCGTTTAGAAAGAGTCCCAAACGAAATAGAAAAGAGTGCTTAATTTTCGTGCACAACTTCTAATTCTGCGCAACTCTGGTTCCCGTGCTCGGTCGACATCCTTGCTTGCTCGGTCGACCGAAGACACTGTCTGGAAATAGACAACTTTCGAGCTCGGTCGACATCCTGGGGTCCCGGTCGACCGAAGACACACTGTGTCACGAAAATAACTGAGAGGTGCCTGAATCTATTTCTGCAGGTTTCTCTTTGCTCGGTCGACCGCATGGGGTGCTCGGTCGACCGAAGACTCTGCTTCAGGAATTCTGAATTCCTGACTGTTTGAACTCTGATTCTTCTTTTCAGCTCAATCAACACCAGCTTTTTAACATCACGTTTGTGACAATGTGTTGACAAGAATTCCAACTCAAAACAATACTTTGAGATATTAATTCCTTCAATTCTTCAAAGACTACTCAAGTCATCTCAAATTCCAACAATAACTCTATAGGTCTAGTTCTATCTTCAAATTGACCATTAAAGAGCTTGCTCCTTCGCCAAATGTGGTTCTCGGGTAGGAAGCGACGGGCACCCAAGTATCCAATCTTACTTCTTAAACACACTGATGAGTTGTCCTCATTGCAAATGGGACAAGCTAAATAACCCTTTGTAGACCACCCAGATATCATGGCATATGCAAAGAAGTCATGTATGCTCCACAAAAGACAAGCACGCATTGTAAAATATTGTCGACTGGAGGCATCATAAGTTCGCACCCCATCATTCCAAAGCACATTCAACTCATCAATTAATGGGCGCAAGTAAACATCAATATCTCTTCCAACATCCGACGGACCAGAAATAAGCAACGACATGAAGCAAAAGGACTCTTTCATGCACTTCCAAGGTGGGAGATTGTAAGGCATACTGAAAACTGGCCACATACTATATGATGTACTCATATTTCCAAAAGGATTGAAACCATCAGTGGCCATCCCTAGCCTCACATTTCGCGGCTCAACAGCAAAATCGGGAAATCGCTCATCAAAGTCTTTCCATTCTTGACCATCTGCCGGATGACTCAATTCCTCATCATCTACACGTTTGTCCTTGTGCCATCTCATATCGGGAGCTGTTTTCTCACAATAATATAGCTTTTGTAGTCTCGGAGTCATTGGTAAGTATCACAATATCTTGTGGGGTATTTTTTTACCCGTGCCATCGTTAACTTTGTACCTAGGCTCGTTACATGTAGGGCAATTTTCCAATCTTGCATTCTCCTTCCAAAAGAGTGCGCAGTCATATTTGCAAGCATGAATGGGCACGTATCCCAAACCCAAATCCCTCAAAAATTTCTTAGCCTCATAAATATTCCAAGGAATAGTCTCAATATCACGGTCTACAGGTAGCATCCCTTTAATAATCTTCATAATCATGTTGAACGTGTCATTGCCCAACTTTTTATACACTTTAATATGAAGCATCTTAACAACAAATGCTAACACGGTCTTTGCACAACCAGGGTAAGCTTTACTTTGAATAGCTTTTCAAAATCCCGCCTATCTTCCCTCTCAAGATTTGTCAATTCATCGGCGTCATCATCCAAGATGCCACCAATAGAAGCATGTTCTAACATATCACGCAATTGGTTGTCATTCTTAGGGAATTCGTCTCCTATTTCGTCCCCAATTCTTCATTGTGTTCGTGATTGTGATCATTCTTTGTTCGAGGCTGACGAGCAGGAACAGGTTCCCCATGGTACACCCAAGTCTTATAAGAAGAGTCGATTCCTCTTTGTATCAAATGCATCCAAACAACTTCACTGCTAAGTGTTTTTCTATTTAGACAATCGATACATGGGCATCGAATCTCAGCTGCAGCTCCTGCGTTCACCTTTGTAAATTCTATAAAAGCTCTCACCCCTTATACTCCTCACTTAACCACCTATGTTTTATCGTCATCCAACTCTTATCCATTTGGTATGACCTAGAAAGATATAATGTAATGATTAAGATACTTCATGATCTCCAGATGTGTTTATCATGATTAAACCACAACACCATTGAATTCTGATACACATAGTTTGATATATATTTGGAAGAAAATAAACCTATGACATTGAGAAGAGATTAATGGTGAATACATGCCTCTTCAATCAACTAAAAAGATGCAATGAAGAAGTTGGGAAGATGACACATGTTCTAGGAGCTTTTCACAAGAAGACAAGTGGCGGGGATATAAAAATGAAGAGGATAAAAAAAAATTATTCTGAATGTACACATGGAATTCATATTATACTTTTTGAATTTTGATTTCATTCTAGGTCCAAGCCCTTTATTTGGGACCAGGTCCAAGTTCAAGTCTTTAGTTAAAATTTAGACATGGCTACAGGTCTCATAACATGGACTCAAGGTGAGTAGAGTCCAGGTCTCCTACTAGTAATTTAGGTCCAGATATGCTAATTTGGCTTGTGAAGCTGGCATTTTCATCTATAGTTGGCAAGAGATATATAGAACAAAACTGATGGGCTACTTTTACCTTGTGCTTGAATCGGAGATGTAAGCTTCAATTATTCAATAATAACAGGATGAGGAAACTAGAATTCAATTATATTCTAGTAAGACCCAATCTTATAGGAGACAAAGGAGTGTCACTTCAATATTAAGGTGAGATGATGGAAAACAGCCCTGCATTACCTTTCAACCAATGCAACTTTCCATCCAAGAAATTAAGTCCCTGAGGCAACCACCCACATTTGCATAGCTTTTGTTTTTGCCTGCAAAAGGGGGACAAAGGTGATGCCACCCAACTTTTCAACAAAGCCTCCTGAGACAACATGGGCACCATCTTTTTTATGGAATTTCCATTTCATGGATTTCACACATCTATGGTGAATTACATTGGCATGAAGGACACTTCAGTCATTTCAATATTTAAGTGGTCAATGTGAGTTGCAACTTGCAAGGACCAAGAGAAATGTG
Organism: Litsea cubeba; assembly: GCA_012931725.1. NCBI lineage: Eukaryota > Viridiplantae > Streptophyta > Magnoliopsida > Laurales > Lauraceae > Litsea > Litsea cubeba. The sequence continues at coordinate 102,823,366 of CM022946.1, forward strand.
CACACGAGGGTCTACCAAAGAGAAATGATTCTCACCAAAAACAATTTTTTTTTGTTTATGAGTAGTGACCATCACTAAAAGCATTTTAATGTGTCACTGTAAGACAAGAAAGACAGGCAAAAACTTTGGTGTCAACAGTCACTTGTTGGATTAGGGAAAATGGAAAGAAACGTTGAATTCACTTTGAGCAACCACTTGCGGATACAGAAAATGGAAAGAAACACACAGTATCCTGAATCACAAAAGATGCTCTCATCACTTGGCTTTTAACATATGGAATTCATATTATACTTTTTATGTACAAAATCTGAATGTAAAGTTTGTTAGAAAAAAAATTATGAACACGAGATGAGCTAAAGCTGATTGAAACCAAGTTGTAACCAACAAAGATAGTGTTTCTAGGAATTATGATTTAACATATTTGCAATGCTTATTTAACCTTATTTTCCAAAATCCCTACATGTTTAAATTAATGGGATTGGGCAAAGTTCATGATGAGACAAAGAAGAATAGGAGAGATGGGTTCAGATCCAAATCAGATAAGGAAATATGTTTTGGGCATTCCAGGTGAGTTCAGACATGAATTTGGTTCCCACATTGTATGGGTATGGAAATGGGTTATGCATAATCAAAAAAAAATCCAAAACCATTTGTTCCATCAACAAAATCCAACAAGAAATATGGCAAAACAAAAAGGAAAAACAAAATAAAAATAAAAATGAAGAAAGCAGAAGAGGCTTACCGAAATGTTAGATAGAGACGAAAAAGAGGAGAGAGATGCACAGGCAGCGCTGGCAGAGAGACAACGGGGGGGGGGGTCCGAACAGAGGCAGCCGCGAGGGTGAGGGATACCGTTTTCGAGTGAGAGGGAGCAGATAGATCGAGCACAGAGAGAGAGAGAGAGAGAGAGAGAGAGAGAGAAATAGTAGAGAGAGTGAGAGAGAGAGAGAGACAGAGAGAGAGAGGGCGAGAGTGAGAGAGATCTAGCAGCAGAGAGCGAGAGTGAGAGAACAGAGGGCGAGAGTTAGAGTGAGAGAGTAGATAAGAGTGAGAGAGGCGCATGGGAGAGAGGGAAAAGAGGCGCGTGGTGGCGGGAGAAAAAATTTGGTGGGAAATTTTTTTTCCATCTTTTTTCTGAGCAAAAAATGAAATTTTTTTCAGTAAATTTTTTTTAAACAAGTAGAAAATTCTACCAATCTTTACCGATGTTTTATATTAGACATCGATGATAAATTTTCCGAAGTTATAATTCGTCGGTAAATAAAAAATTATCGGTAAAAGACTCTGATTTTTAATTTTCCTAAAAATAAAATTAAACATTACCGACATTTTACAAAAATTATCGCTAAATGTTCATTTTACAGACTCCATATAATTCGTTGATAATAGTCTCTGATAGTTTTACCAACGAATTTATGAAAACGTCGGTAAAAGTGCAACTTATATATTGTAATGTGAGCAGGTGGTTCGGGCCAGGTCAAGAAGAATAAAAATAATTTGGTTGGTGGACTTGCTCCTCCTTTTTAGAGAGAGACAATGGGTAAGATGAGGGTCCCTCTTTCTTTCTCTAGGCTATTATGGATTACATGGCTAACAAATATAGTAGCCCGGGCCATAGATTACTTTGTTAATTTACTAGAAGCATATGCTTGTCTACTTCCCCCTACCTGCCCACATTACAGCTAAAGTAGTGCAATCTTTAAATGGTCTAGAGCTCATTTAGATCCTACTTGAAATGGGTTTGGCGAATTTGAATTGATAATAAGAATAAAATCATGAGAAGGAGAAAATACCCGTAAGGAAGAGCTATCCCTCAACTCAAAGTTACACCTTTTTTTATTTGAAAACTGAAACTCTAATGTTCTTTAGACTCTCAAAAATTCTTTGAAAAATAGAAATGGAGTTGTTGGAATTCATCTCCAAAGTCTCAAAAGGAGGAGTTGCACGAGAGAGAATTTTTGTTTTATGTTTAAACATTACATGTTTGTGTTTTCTTCCTTTGGTCGAAATAGTTCAAGCAGAGGTATTTCAAGAATAACCCCATTTGGCATCCTAACAATCCCATGGTTGGATCCTGTGTTTAGAGATCGATTAGGTGTCTAGCTTCGATCATCCATCAGGGAAGCAAATGAACAGTTGGCAATGGCAAATCAGATGGTTTATGGTTTGACGTTTGGTTAGAGAATTCCCCCATAGCTGATCGATTTCCTCAAGACATGAGAGTTTCAGCCATAATCAGACCCAATTCCTGTTGCATCCCTTCCAACCTTCCACAAGCCATCCTCATCATCCTTTCTTAAGTTCACTTAATTATCTTTCTGAGCCAGAAAATGAAGACTCCCCTGTCATAGACAGCTGCAGCAAACAGAGAATGCTCGCTTAAGGGTTGTGGGGTTTTTTTGAGTGGATCGAGGATCTGTACAGACGCTGTTGAAAGTGGGGTTTTTCTGAGTGGATCGTGGGTCTTGAAATAAGAGCTATAGGATCAATAGATCCTGTATTTGGGAGGAGTGGGCTATTTTTTCTTTAAAGAAAAACTACTAGAGCAATTGCATGTTAAAGCAATATCACTCTTCTTCTACCCTTCACCAAACCATCTGAAGAAAAAAAAAAAACCATCACCATCTCACCCAGCCAATCTGCAGGAATCCATTTCATAAAAACCCATTTGCTTGAATCCAATTATCTGCACAAACCCATCATTAGCCATCTGCTAAAATACTCTCCACCATTATTTACTACTACCACACTATTTATATGCATGGATCATTCAGAATGGCATATGTTCTACAGATTTGGCATAATAATCGATTCATTAAGATACCTAACCCATCTGAAAAATGCACTTATCTCAAGAAGATGAAGGCTTTTTAATAGGAAATCTCAAGAAAAAGAAGAAAGGAAGAGAAAACCAAAAATGAGAAGGGAAAAAGGAGCACATACCTGATACCAAAAAATGAGAAGGGAAAAAGGAGCACATACCTGATAAAAGGAGAGAAAAACCTTGCAGGGAAAGAGTGGGAATGAAGAAGAGAGAATTTCTTCTTAGCAAGATATAGATGTCTCACGAAAACAGTTGCTCGGGAAAGTTTCCCACCCGATTTTGAGATATCGAAAATCAAAAAAAATATTCCCTCCCGTGTTTTGAAAGATTGTGTTATCTTATCTTAGAATCTCCAATATATACCTCTCTCCTAAAGAAAGCAATATCCAACTTTTCTAAAGAAAACCTAATATTGTAACTTATAATATACTCTTTCCAAACACTACCAAATAAAAATAGAATATTATAATCTAACATATCAAAAAATATCTTAAAATCTATAAGAATATACCCTTTCCAAACACCCCCCTAAAAGTTGTTACAGCTAACTCCAAAAAAGATTTGCTTCAAGATTTGAAGTTTGCAACCCAAGATTTATTCAAAGAAGCATCACACGTTCAAGCCTCTCCATCCCAAGTTTCATACGTCCAACACTAGGCTATGCAAGACTCACACGTCAAGATGAGGGTCCACATGCATTCAAATAGTTGAAACAAATCTGAAATTTCATATTTGAATTGTTCCTTAGCCAAAGTGGGCCCAAGAGAGGAAGTTGCATGAGATAAGAAGAAACCTATTTTCACTAGGATTGTGGGCCAATCCCTTGAAACTCTCTCAAAACCCTCCTAATCCTAATCCAAATTGGACCCCACACTACTAATCCTTACTCAAACCAAAATCTTGCAACCCAAGTCATCAAACTTGTATAAAAAAGAGCCATAAGGGGTTGCACGTGAAAATCCATTCCCCCCATTCACCTTGGACGACCAGCAACAAGACCTCCCCTTTTCCATTAATTTTTGTCCATCTCATCTCCTTCCATCACAACTTCATCCAAGGCCTTCCCTAAGGCACACCACCACTTGGATTTCTACGCCACCGTCGCGCCACCGCTGCCGTTGCTACCGTCCCTCCATCATTGGACCAGCCATTCATCATCTTCCCTTGCTTGGATTTTAGATCGCAAAACGAGAGCTGGTTGGATCGTCGTTCAAGACCGCGAGTCCCTCTCCTCCGTTTAGTGTTTCATGTGTCTAGGGTAAGGTTGGATGCACTTTATTTTGATTCAAATAATTTTGTAATGGTTATTTGCTTGTAATGGGTCTTTCATTAATAAATCCAGTTTATGAGGTCTTGGTCTTCACCAATGGGTTAACATTGAATTTTTGTGCGTAGTGACAGTGCGCACTTGGTGCGGTGTTCTTGATTTTTCTTGATGGCATCAAGCAAAGTAACCGTTGCAAAGTTTTAGAATTCAAATCCATTTTTTTTATTCTCTGATTTTATTTTATTTTATTTTTATTTTTATGCATCTTAATAATTATTGCAATTGGTTGGACTGACAAATCTTATGGTGAATGCAGTAGTTAGATTAGGTTTCTAGATTAGGATTTTTTCTTTTTCTTTGGTTGTAATTAATTTTTCAGACTTTTAATTAATTTTAATCAAAGTAGGACATTTGATTTGTATAGTTTTTTTTTAGGCTAAAACTAGTTTTTCAGTAGGATAGGTTTTAAGCGATTAATTACTCCCTGTGGATCGACCTCGGACTTCGCCAAGTTATTACTACATCGCGGCCTTGCACTTAGGGATGACAATAATCAAGTTTTTGGCGCCGTTGCCGGGGAGTTTTTCTTCGCTTGGGTAATTTTTCTAACCTATCTTTTTAATTGCTTTGTGGGTGTGCCTTTACTATTCCGCAATCATTCTAGATCTAAGGGTAGCATGCATGGAATGTTTGGACCAACACTATTGCATTAAAAAGTGGATTTTTAATCTCTGATTTTTTATCTAATTGGAAATAAAAATTAATTTTTCTGATTTTTCGAAAGTCAAATCAATTTCAAAAAATTGCCTAGTTTACTTGTTCTAATTTGGACTAGTTTAGGTCGATTTTTTTAGTTGCTGGTTAGGATTAATTATGGTTTTTTAAAATCAGTTATTTTTCATATATTTAGGTTTTTATAGTTTCCAAAAAAATTCTGGAGCTTTCCCTCACAAAGGCAAGTCTTAGATCGCGCAAATTCGGCTTTTTGGCCACCAAATTTGCCAAAATCTGAAAAAATTTCAGAACTTTCATTGGAAACTCAGTTGTTTTAGTTGTTTTTAAATTTAAAAAGACTCTTAAAAACTTGCTGGAATTTTTTTATAAGAAGGTTAATTTATTTCTTTGGAAAGCCAGACAAACAGCCTTTCTTGATTGGTTCGATGTCTAGGCAAGTCTTGTCCCATTAGATAAGGGAGACAAGTCTCTTGTTCTAGAAGGTGGTTTCTAAGCGGGACCCTTGCAACGCATGTGACCCCACCACTGGTCTGGGGGCTTATCTGGTCGGGCCAGTTTCATAGACTTGAGTTTGGGAACTTTCATTAGAGATATCAATCTCTCTAAGATTAAGACTTTGCAAGAATTTGTGAATTTTCTTTTAAATCTAAAAACGGACCTTTGGTAGTTTTTCTTTCTAGGTTTCTTTATATAAAAAAAAAAGAAAGAAAAAAAAAACTTTCCAAAATCCCAAAAAAGAAAGAAAGACCCCCACCTTCTTAGTAGAGGGACACCTCAAATAGTTTTAAAGGAAGGAATCACGTGTCAAGAGCTTGATTGAATTCTACGAATCTAGATCTCCTGGTTCTCTTAGGATTCCCAATATGGCTAATGAGCATAGCAATATTGAAGAGATTAGGAATGAAAACGAAAATGTGAATGGTAATGGGAATATAGCTAAAAATAATGGGGAGGTGAATCAACCTCTTAGGAGTCTACGTGATTACCTTCACCCTACATGACAAGCCACACCGTCATGCATGGTTATACCTGTAGGTGCGGGTCAATTTGATATCAAACCGGGAGTAATCCAACTTCTCCCCAAATTTCATGGACTTGAATCAGAAAGTGCATATTTGCACATAAAAGAGTTTGAAGAAGTGTGTGCAACACTACACTTCAATAATGTGAGGGAAGACCTTATCAAATTTCGTTTATTTCCATTTTCCCTCAAAGATAAGGCCAAGGCATGGCTTCACTCCTTACAGCCCAATTTGATTGCTCTATGGTCCGACATGGTCCTCGAATTTTTGAAGAAAATTTTCCCATTACATAAGACCAACACCTTACGGAGAAATATTATGAATTTTAAACAAAAAGACAAGGAGTCTTATTATAGTTTTTGGGAAAGCTTTAATGAACTACTTCTTGCATGTCCCCACCATAGATGTGAATTGCACAATATAGTTGGTCACTTCTATGATGGACTTAGTCCAGAAACACATCAATTCGCGGAGATGATGTGCAATGGGGAGTTCATGGCGAAGAACCCAAATCAAGCATGGACAAACCTTCAGTTTTTGGCAGATAGTGGACAAAATTGGGACACATCTGAAGGTATAGACTTTGTAAAGCAATCGAATCAGGCCAAAGGAGGGGGTTATATATATGTATTAAAAGAAAAGGATGATCTTCAAGCAAAAAATGCCTATCTTATAAGACAAGTTGAGTCCTTGAAATTTGTGAAGAAAAGCTTTCTATTTTGTTTAGCCTTAATACCTTGAGCGATTTGCAACTCGTTTGTCTTTCTCTTTTCCTTCTTGCTTAGCAATTGAGGCCAAAAAAATAATTAGCTGAAGAAGTTACTCAATGAGTCATTTTATTGGGAATTCCTACCCATCAAAGAACCATTAACCCTCAACTACTACAAAACTCTTTTAATCTTAGCCTATCATTAGTTGGCTGGCAAATAGATCTCTTTTAGCAAAAGTAAGTGGGTCACCTAAATGGGTAGATTAGTGGATATAGACAGGATCCTTAATGGCTTGTGGTCATGTGGAACACACATTGACCCAACATTCTCCCACTTTTACCATATCACCATTGGAAAACAACTTGAAATCTTGGTTAAAGAAAATTCATTTTCAAATATTACTTTGAAAAGTAATAAAATTGTCCTTGAATAATGTGCACCGACTTTAAAAACAATTGTCGACGTGTTTATAATGCTTACCCCTAATACCTTGAGCGATTTACAACTCTTTTATCTTTCTCTATTTCTTCTTGGTTAGTGATGGAGTCCGGAAAAACTATAAGCCAAAGGAGTTACTAAATGGGTCCTATATAGGAGCTTCCTACCCATCAAGGAACGATTAACCCCCAACTACCACCTAACTCTTTTAATCGTAGACAATCATTAGTTGGTAGCGAAATGAATATCTTTTAGCAAATTAAAGTAAGTGGGTCCCTAAATGGTTAGACAAATGGATATTGACAGGATCCTTAATGGGCTTGTTGCCACACGGATCACACCGATTTTATCCAAACTTCTCCCATTTTTCGCATATAACCACGTAAAAGATTTCAGAGATTTTGGTATTCGAAAATTCATTTTCAAACATTACTTTGAAAAGCGATAAAATTGTCCTTACCCGGTGAGCATCGACTTTAAAAATAAGTGTCAACGTGTCTATTATGCTTAGCATTAATACCTTGAGAGATTTACAACTAATTTTTCTTTCTTTATTCCTTCTTGTTTAGAAATCGATGCTAAGAAAACTATTAGTCAATGCAGCTCCTCAATGGGTTCTTTTATGGCAGATTTTTTTGCATCAAGGAACCATTAACCTCCAACTTCCACCTAACTCTTTTAATCTTAGCCCGTCAATAGTTGGTTGTCAAATATGCCTCTATTAGCAAAAGTAAGTGGGTCACCTAAATGGGTAGATAAGTGGATATGGACAGGATCCTCAATGGGCATATGGTCATGTGGATCAAACACATTTGTTCTGACATTCTCCCACTTTTATCGTATGACCATGGAATAAAAAATCCAGAGACTTTGGCTTAGGAAAATTTATTTCCAAACATTACTTTGAAAATCGATAAAATTGTCCTTAACCAGTGTGCATCGCCGTTAGAAATAATTGCCAACGTGTTTAAAATGCTTAGCCATAATATCTTGAGGGATTTACAACTCCTTTGTTTTTCTCTATCCTTCTTGCTTGTGATGGAGGCCAAAACAACTAGGGGTAATGAAAGAATACCTATGCGGACTTTGCTCAAAATGCAGACAACCCCCCTGTACAAAAAAAGTTTGTTACTAAACATACTTGTATTTTATATCAAAAGGCAAATAGAGACTGTCGTGACGGAAAAGGTGGAATGACAAATTTACCCCTCCATATATAAGATGTGACTTGGCGTTTTTGATAATTTTCCCCCTTTTTTCGCTTGCGGCTAGGGTTCTTCTTCGTTGGCGACTTTGGGAAAAACCGTGTCTCCTTCCCAGCGATCTTTGTATCCATCAAGAAGCTATGCCAATCATAGCCATAAAGAGGATAAGCTCTTTCAGAGGTATAATCTCATACCCTTAATAGTGTCATGTATATTCTGATGCATATGGTCTAGAAATTGCCGAGGGTTTAGGGTTTAGGGTTTAGGGTTTTGGACAGTCATTTTAACTTCACATCTCTATGTTCATGAATTTTAAAGTTGTTGATGGGTTTGTCCGACGTCCATGATTTATGTGAAATCTGAATTAGAAAAGTATCCCTTTTTTGTTTCATATAGTGAATGGGGATGAGTTTCTCGATTTTTAGAAGCCTTGAAAAATGTAGGCCCTTTCGTTATTTGATATTGTGACATTTAGTGAAAATGGTCCCCTCTGGAGCTATCATTTTCTCTTTTTTTTATGGAATGTTGGTGGAATAGAATCCCCACCTGTCTGCACTGTGTCAGCTACTTTTGTCTGATATCCATGGTGGCAGTCACACATGGAGGGAACCACAGTCACACATTTTAAATGTTTCTTATAACCATGGTTTTGTCACACATGGAGTTTTTCTTTGTTTTCGTACATGAATTTGCCTCAAATAGTTGTAGTTTACATGCAGATGTTGTTTGATGAAGTTACAGTTCAATTCTACCATGGTGGTTATTTTATAGACCCACCAAATAGTGCATACATTTGGGGTGTGGTAGATGAAATCACTGATTTTGATATTGACATAGCATCCTTTTTTGAGTTCAGGGATATTTATGTGATAGAATTAGGGTACCGAACGAACAGTTCAATGTATTTTAAGGTACCGGGCTTGGGTGTTGATGGTGGTCAGAGGCGGATTAATTCAGTTAAGGATGTAGATGTTCTATTAGAACATTATAAGGACAGTGAGGTCTTGACTATTTATGTAGAGAGGGGACATGAACCTTTGATGGTAGTGTCACCTAAAAGGAAGATCTTGGTGGAAAATATTCACACCAAAGGTGCCTTGAAGCAATTACCTACAGCATAAGTAGCATCAACTAGTAGTGCACCTCACTGTGATTGGGACTATGCTGCTGATGTTGAGGATGAACCAACTGTTGATGAAGGCAATGATCAATATGTAGATGATAATGATGACCGATATCAGCAACATGGTCATCATGATGACTCTAATGTTCATCACCATCGATATGCTAATGATGATCATAACCAGCATCATGAGTTAGATGATGATAATGAGGTTGAAAGTGATCACATCAGATTAGGTCCTGATGATCCTCCGGAGTTATATGAGGATGTTGAGAAGGCTGACGATGAGGATATCTTTAGAGGATTTTGTGAGAAGGATTTTGTGAGAAGGAATCACAACCTCATAAAACTGAGAGTGTGGAAGAAGAACAGACCGAAAACCAACAAGTATCGGTTGATGAGAATTGGATTACAAATGTTGAGGATGGGGATGAGCTTCAGTCTTTGTGCAGCTCATCTGATGAGAACAATAGGGCTAAATGGTCTGCCTTTAATGAGTTGACTAGTATGGAGAATACTCAACTCAAGTTAGGTATGATATTTTCAAGTCCACAAGTATTCAGATAAGCACTTGTTTAATGGACTGTAAGGCAGGGCTATGGCATTAAATACTTGAAAAATTAGAATAATAGAATATCTACTGTTTGCAAATTTGATTGTGGATTTAGGACTCATGCAACACTCATGCAGGGTGAGAGGACATTTCAAATTAAGATATTTAAGCCCAAACATGCATGTTGGATGAAGTTTAAAAGCTACTTGGTAACTGTTGACACCAAAAATGTCACTTTACCTCTTCAAGATCCAAAAAGCTACATGAAGTCGCAGCCTACCATAAATAGGCAATGCTACTTCCAAAAATCAAATCTTGTCAGAATCAAACAAAAACTGCAAGATCCTTCAAGACAGCCAAAAGAAGAGTACACAAGAAGTTTCGAGCCATTTCAAAATCATTTGGCCTAACTTCGCTTCTACGGCAACTGAAAAGGAGCTCCCGGCGGCGAAAGCATCGGAGACACCAAATCTTCGATCAAAGCCGATGGATGGTCTCAAAATACATCCAAAAGGCTCCACGTCAAGTTTCGAGTCAAACCGACAATGTTTGACCCTACATCAACCCTCAAACAGCTAAATCAAGCCTCTCGGCGGCGAGAACCACCGAGGCCATCACTCATCAGATAGAGCACATGGACGGCTTCAAAATGCTTACAAAGGGCTACACGTCAAATCTCAGGTCATTTCGACAACATTTGACCAGACTTTGACGCTCGGAAGCCAAATCAGGCCTCTCGGTGGCGAAGCTCCCCGGGACTGTGGTTTCCAAGATAGAGCCTATGGATCATCTTAAAATGACTCCAATAGGTTCCCTGTCAAATTTTAGGTCAATCGGACATCGGTCGACCGCACATCAAAGCGCGACATCTTCATCGCTACAAAAACAAGTCTACTAGGAACAGGACACCAAACGGCTTTAAAACTCAAACAAAAGCCTATGGTGTTAGGATCTTTCTATGTTGCTAATTTGATGGATGCACTATCACTTTTACTTTCATCTGATCACACACTCATTCATCGTATGTTAGACCTTGATTTCTGAATCTTAGACTTGCATATTCAATTGATTTTCAAAGACCTCATCCTGCATGTTTTAGAACTTAAAACACTCTTTCGAAAATCTATTTTTTCATGCATGATTTTGAAAAATCAAGTTAATCATCGAGGTTCTTGGAATGCATACAATCTCATTCTTAAAATCCTTTTTAGCATGCATTAAACATAATGGCTGGAGTTCATGTTTCAGAAAAAACACTTTTTCAAAATTTGCACAGAACTCCTCCCAGGCCTGTGTACCCGGTCGACCGACCCCTGTACCCGGTCGACCGAGCCAACTAGCCGTTAGCAGAGAGCTGTTGGCTCTCCAACGGTCAGATTTCTGACCGTTTGTTCCAGGTCGACCGAGAGAGAAGGAGGTCGACCGAAGACACTAGCCGTTGGACTGTTTTTGTCTATAAATGCTCATTTCATTCCTTTCTTGGAGAGGTTGGTTGGGTGAACTTTTGGAACCATTTTGAAGCCTAAGAAAGAGGAATGAGCTAAGAAGGCTAGAGAGCAAATGGAAATCAAAATCCTTGAGATTCAAAGGTATATACCTCTAAGTTAAATTTGATTTCCATACTTTTGAAATCCATGCATGATCAAACCTTTGTAAATTCATTTTTGCATGATTTCTAGACTTGTTTGAGTTGTTTTGCAATCATCATATCACTTTACCATATTGGATTGTTTTGCAAAACACTCATTTCCAAATCACATGTGTTTTTAGTATTTAAACCTTCATACAACTTGTGTTTCAATAGGAATGTCTTTCCAAGTTGTTTCAATTACTTCATGTGATTAGTTCATCTCTTCAATCATTAATTTATGTGCTTAGATTTTTAAATGCATCAAGCATTCATTTAAGAGCCTCATTTTAGAAATTGATTGAAGTGCACTTTCATACACCTTGAACACTCATCTTAGTTAATTGTTAGTGTATGATTGTAAATTGATTTTAATTTTTATATCAGCCTATTTAAGAGGCAAATGTATTAAGCTATAATTGTTTCTCTTCTAGTGTTTAGACACTTCATTGAGAAAGAAAAATCTATTGCTTGTAAAGGTTAGTGCTAAGCCTAAGAAAAGCATAGTGTAAAGGTTGTTGTTTAGCCTAGAAAAACATCATTGTAAAGGTTATTGCTTAGCCTATTGTAAAAGCATAAATAGTGGAAATCCGGTGGGGTGTTGAGCACAAGCCGGTAGTGGATGTAGGCATTGAGGCCGAACCACTATAAATCTTTGTGTTATGGTGATTGGGTTGTGGTGATTGATTTGTTTCTCTTCCGCATTATGTATGTTAATCATCACATATGACTAGTTTGTTTTAAAGAAATTAAAATTGGTCATAGTTGGTCACTATTAGTAGATCACCCTATTCACCCCCCCCCCTCTAGGGTTAAGATCCCGGACTTTCAATTGGTATCAGAGCCTCGTGCTCTAATATTAGGATCAAGCGTTTTTGGAACTCTTGATTAGGTGTAAAAACCTAGAGTTTAAACCCTAGTGTGCTTTTCATGAAAATCATTAAAATGGACTCCACTATGCTAGATTGTGTAGATTCCCTTGTAGATTCTTCTAGACCCCTCCTTTCTTCTATTGGAGATTCAAACCTTGAATTTAATGAATCTAAAGTTGAATCAAAAGAAGAAGAAAATGATGATTATGAAGATGATATACATCAAGCCTATGAGGAATTATATGAACTATGTGAAGTCATAGCTAAGAAGAATAAAAAGTTAAGAGAAGAATCAAAAAGGCTAAACAAAGATTTAATCTCTTCAAATGATGAACTTAGAGAGAAAGAAGAAGTAATACATTGCCTAGACTCTAAGTTCATGATCACTTTGCACAACCTATCAAAAGCTCAAGATGAACTAAATGAAATAAAATTAAGTCATAATGAGCTACATAAAGAAAATGTAAATCTAAGAGATACATTAAAAAGACAAGATGAGAACATTATCCATTTAGAATCCAAATTGAAAATTTTTAAAGATAATTTGTTAAATCTTCAAGATGAATTAAATGCATCTAAGAGAAGTTGTGAAGGACTTACCAAAGAAAACTCAACTCTAAGTGATCACATAAAAAATCAAGTTGAAGACATTGTCAACCTTGAATCCAAGCTAATAACCACCAAAGAAAATTTATTCAATGCTCAAAGTAATATAAAAACTTTACAACTTGGATCTAATGTAAATGAACTCAAACTTGAATTAAAACTTGCTTATGAAAAAGTAAACAAGTTTAATGGAATTGGAATTGAACTTACAAAAGTGAAAAATGAAAATTCAATTCTTAAAAATCAAGTCACTCAACTTGAAACTCACAAACAAAAGTATGAGTGCAAATTTACCCAAGGCGAAGAGAAATTTGAAAAATTATTTAGATTGGGTAAATCACAAAGAGATAGGACGGGTATTGGATTTGATAGGTATACTTCTCATGGCCCTAAAATCACCAACACATTTGTGAAAGGTGAGTCCTCAATCTCTAGCACTCACTCTACTTTGCCCAAAACAAAATGTCATTATTGTGGTAATGAAGGGCATTTCAAATTTGAGTGCAAATTAAGAAAAAATCATTTGTCTAAACCCATCTATGAACCTAAAAATGGAAAATCTAATTCTATGATGGTTAAGGCATCAAAATCAAAGGAAGACTCTAGAAAGTTCAAGCAAGTCAAACCATTCCAACAAGAGTCTCCCAAGATAGATTTTAAAAAGACTAAACAAATCAAAAGTAGTCAAATTAAATCTATCAAAAAGAAACCTCTCACTTTACCTCCTTTAACCTTGGAAATGAAAGAACTTTTGAAAAATGTTGAAAGACTAAAATTAAAATTCAAAAGGCATAAAGAGAGAGGAAAAGCTAAAAGAAATGAGAAAAATAAAAAGAAACATCAACCACCAAAGACCAAGAATAAAAGAAATCAATATTTATCTCCTCTAGTTGGTGGGATCTCATACATAGACTCCAAAGCTCAATACCTTAGATGGAAACCTAAGGTTAGACTCTTAGACAAATACTAAGACCTTATAATTAGATTAGACCAACCCTTTCCCATAAGTTATATGTGTTGTTGGTCTTAAGTCTAGTTCCTTCTATCTTTCTTAGTATTGTCTCCTTGTTCAAGTATCATTTGTTTGAGTTTTACTTGTTGAAAATGCATTTTGATTTTAAAAGGTATGTTATGATAAAAATGCATGTTTATGATCAATCTGACTTGAAAAAGAATTGCTTAAAGATACATCTTCTCAATCAATTGATTTGTTTTTCAAACTTGCTTTTATTTGAATGGATACATAGTTATTCCACATTTGTCAAATCAAATACTATTGAAAAATGAAGTGTCTTGGACTCACAAGTTTTCAATCATTTAAATGGACTTATTTAGAATTAATTTTGTAAAATCTCTTTTCCTAAATTGATTGAGCTTGTAGAATAGTTAGATTAAGGGAATCATTTGTTCAGAGAGTTTTTCTTGAGTTGGCAAATTCTTCCTTAAAATCTGAACAGATACCCTGTTTTCCCTGTTTACGCGGTCGACATCCTGGATTGGCCGGTCGACCGAAGACTCGTACACAGCAACTAAAAAACCATGTTTTCCCTGTTTACTCGGTCGACATCCTGGATTGGCCGGTCGACCGAACACACGTACACAGCAACTTAAAAAGTTGCGCTGGGCACTATTTCTGTTTCAAGACAGAAACCTCTGTTGAGCAGGTCGACCCCCTGGAGCTTCTCAAATCCGAATGCTCCTCGTTTCCAATCCGTCTCTTTCATTCTTCCTTGGCAAGATCATCATTCTCCCAAGGATTTCTCATTGGATTGTCTTCTTCCAAACCAAGGCCTGTTTCAGCACTGTGTCGCACGGCAGCTGTGCTCCTCTTCTTCTCTGAACTCCGTCTAACTGTCAGCATGGAGACGCACTATTCTTAGTGTGTGTTGCTTCTAGTTTTTCCAAAAATACATGAGACTCCATCTGTTCTGGCCGCCCAAGACTGTCGAAGCACTATGTTGCTATCTCTCCAGCCGTCTGTGGTTGTTTTGCACATCCTTCATTGATTTCAGTTTCTGATGTGTATGGCTGATTAATTGATTGAAGTTGTACTTTCAATCTCCGATGAGGAGTGTTTGTAGCAATCTGTACACAGCTTCAAGCAACTGGAATCTGTGGAGAATTCTGTCACAAAACCTACACTCCAAGTGTTTGACAGAATGTCTGAACCATTGTTTCATCACAGTTAGCTACTGTTTTTGCTGAATTTGAGTGGGATCATTGTGCATCTAATTCCACCATTTCATAGGAGCAATTCAAGCCATTCCAAATGCTCCAACTCACTGTTAACTGTCTACTGGATTAGTAGTCCCTCTCTTTCCCAGCTGATACCTTAGTGCCCTGTGATTACCTTCTTCTGCATTTCAACCTAGCACTTGAGGACAGTCAGTGTACATATTCAGCTACTCAGTCATGGCCAGAACAAAGCAAACTTTTAGGAAACCTATCAAGAAGTCAAAAACAGGCCAAGCTTCATCTTCTCATAGATCTCCTCCATCCTCTCCTGAAGCATCCCCTCCTCGTGAAGTCAGATTCAAACCCATCCCTTCTCCATCTTCGGTTGTAAAATCCTTCCGAAACAAAGGGATCATTGTGGAGAAGAAATGTGTAGTAGAAGATCTAGTGGATTATGGTGTCCCTGCTATCATGGAAGATATTGGCTGGGGTGGTATTCTAAATTGGAGTGGAAATGCCTTTCCATCCTTGGTCCATGACCTATATGAGTCTATCTGTGCCTCCACCAATAATTCATTCACTATCAGATTCGAGCATGGGGAAGAGGTGGTTACTACAAAGAAGATTGCATCCATCTTGGGGGTTCCTAGGTCAAATGGACCAAAGATAATATCTGAAGTCTTACCTCTTGAGGAAAAAGATGGAGTGACTCATGCTCTTTGTGGAAGAGCTGAAGTTTGGACAGCCAAAAATTGTCTTCAAGCTTCTCTCATGGTTCCTTCCCTTCGGATCATCCATATCCTTTTCACTCATTCCATCTATCCAAGGAAAGGGAATAGGACTGAAGTAACTCCTTACATGGCAAATCTGTTGTTCAAAGTTATATCTGGAGATCGGGTATGCTTACCTTCAGTTATTATGCACCATATTCTCCGAGTTATTACTGGATCGCAGCCGTGTGCAGCTCCATTTGGATTTCTCATTACCCAGCTTGCTAGATCATATGGAGTGGTTCCTCCAGCTTCTGAGAGACCAGTGACATCCACTGTTTTCAACAAATCAAACATTCTCTTGAAGAAGCTTCCACCACCTCAGCAAAGGAATCCAGTTGCTGAAGGAGATGAAGAGTTAGAGGCTGCGGAGATAGAGCCTGTAGATCCAGTAGCAGGTCAGCCTTCTCATCCAGAGCCCCCTCCGCAGCGCAGTCTGGAGGACCGTATGACCTCTTTAGAGCATATTGTTTCTACCATACGTACAGACTATCAGGAATTTAGGCAAGAGGTATCAGGAATGATGAAGAAGACTTTGAAGTACCTCTCGAACATCTCCAGCAGCTGCAGGCGTCATGATGATGCAGTGCCCCCGTCTCCTACAGATTCATCTTAGATCTTAGGAAAGTTTTTCACTTTTTGTGGGGAGGGTAGTGATAGACTTTTTAACTCTTTTAAATATTTGTCTATCAACTGACTGAAAGTTTGAATTGATTACTGACCATTATTTTGATTTTTGGTTTGGTCAAGTAATTATTGAAATATGTACTAGTCGTTTATGGAAAATCAATGAATTTACATATTCAAATTATTCATCTCATATCTTCTTGTTATATTCCTCAATTGATGAATGTTTATGATACTTTGAACTAAATTTTCTTTCGATTAATATTTTTTTTTCTTAGCATCATTCATAACAGCATAGACAACCTCTATACATGATAACCTGTTCAGCATTTCATTTTTAATTTAATTTGGTAACAGGTGCTGCTGAAAGGTATTTGTTTTCTAATGTATACAGGTTCCTTTGCAATTCGATGACAAAGGGGGAGAGAACTCAAAAGAGCAAGAGAAGATCAAACAAAGGGGAGATCCAACAAAAGGGAGAGAAGACCAGATCTAACTAAGGGGGAGATCTGTCCAAGGATAAAAGAGGGAGAGCTCTAACGAAGGGGGAGAGATTGTTTCAAGAACATAAGAGCTGAAGTCTTAGAAGTGTTGTGCTCATCTTAGTTGCCATCAAATTGCAAAGGGGGAGATTGTTAGGATCTTTCTATGTTGCTAATTTGATGGATGCACTATCACTTTCACTTTCATCTGATCACACACTCATTCATCGTATGTTAGACCTTGATTTCTGAATCTTAGACTTGCATATTCAATTGATTTTCAAAGACCTCATCCTGCATGTTTTAGAACTTAAAACACTCTTTCGAAAATCTATTTTTTCATGCATGATTTTGAAAAATCAAGTTAATCATCGAGGTTCTTGGAATGCATACAATCTCATTCTTAAAATCCTTTTTAGCATGCATTAAACATAATGGCTGGAGTTCATGTTTCAGAAAAAAACACTTTTTCAAAATTTGCACAGAACTCCTCCCAGGCCTGTGTACCCGGTCGACCGACCCCTGTACCCGGTCGACCGAGCCAACTAGCCGTTGGCAGAGAGCTGTTGGCTCTCCAACGGTCAGATTTCTGACCGTTTGTTCCAGGTCGACCGAGAGAGAAGGAGGTCGACCGAAGACACTAGCCGTTGGACTGTTTTTGTCTATAAATGCTCATTTCATTCCTTTCTTGGAGAGGTTGGTTGGGTGAACTTTTGGAACCATTTTGAAGCCTAAGAAAGAGGAATGAGCTAAGAAGGCTAGAGAGCAAATGAAAATCAAAATCCTTGAGATTCAAAGGTATATACCTCTAAGTTAAATTTGATTTCCATACTTTTGAAATCCATGCATGATCAAACCTTTGTAAATTCATTTTTGCATGATTTCTAGACTTGTTTGAGTTGTTTTGCAATCATCATATCACTTTACCATATTGGATTGTTTTGCAAAACACTCATTTCCAAATCACATGTGTTTTTAGTATTTAAACCTTCATACAACTTGTGTTTCAATAGGAATGTCTTTCCAAGTTGTTTCAATTACTTCATGTGATTAGTTCATCTCTTCAATCATTAATTTATGTGCTTAGATTTTTAAATGCATCAAGTATTCATTTGAGAGCCTCATTTTAGAAATTGATTGAAGTGCACTTTCATACACCTTGAACACTCATCTTAGTTAATTGTTAGTGTATGATTGTAAATTGATTTTAATTTTATATCAGCCTATTTAAGAGGCAAATGTATTAAGCTATAATTGTTTCTCTTCTAGTGTTTAGACACTTCATTGAGAAAGAAAAATCTATTGCTTGTAAAGGTTAGTGCTAAGCCTAAGAAAAGCATAGTGTAAAGGTTGTTGTTTAGCCTAGAAAAACATCATTGTAAAGGTTATTGCTTAGCCTATTGTAAAAGCATAAATAGTGGAAATCCGGTGGGGTGTTGAGCACAAGCCGGTAGTGGATGTAGGCATTGAGGCCGAACCACTATAAATCTTTGTGTTATGGTGATTGGGTTGTGGTGATTGATTTGTTTCTCTTCCGCATTATGTATGTTAATCATCACATATGACTAGTTTGTTTTAAAGAAATTAAAATTGGTCATAGTTGGTCACTATTAGTAGATCACCCTATTCACCACCCCCCCCCCTCTAGGGTTAAGATCCCGGACTTTCATATGGTTGGCCTTATTTATTGCTCAGAAGGCTTCACCCCAAATTTCAGGTCATTCCGACATGCACTCCAAAATGCAAGGATTCTCGTCAAGTTTTCTACAGGGAAATCAGCCAATAAATGATAAAAAATGTCAAGAAAAAATACAGAAGAAAAACGAATAAAAATACATCAAAAAGGGCCGCAAAACGGGACAAAAGGGGGGAAATCCCCCTAGGGCCGCAGGCGACCATGGAGCCCGGAATAACCGGGGTTCGCCCCAGAAAGCCCGTTTTTCATCGTTTTTCGCGATTTAAAGCTTCCAACTCCTGGGACTTTCCAAAATTCATACTTTTGAGGTGCCAAATCCTTTGACATCCGTGAAAATCACGGGTCAATCATCAAGAGTATCAAAATCAACATCGGTCGCCAAATGGTCAACTAAAAAAGTGTGGTTTCTACCCGACCGATCGAGAAATCGACATGACAGATGGCACCGACCTGCTGTTGGCAACCAATACCTGAAGTTACATGGTCATCCGATGTCGATCTATATGTAGATCCATCGATGATCATCTCCAGAAGAATCCTAAAAGACGCGGCACGGCCCGCGACATTTCAACTGCTCCGTGACCACTTAATGCAATTAATTGGCTAGCTTTATTGTAGTCATTAATTCATTTCTTTGGATGGCCCAATCAGAAGTAAGCAACCAGGAGTTACAAGTCAATTGATTCATGGCATTTAACCCATGAAACTACTCCCATCATGGCGATTAAAGGCGATTAAATGCCCTCAATCTACACCGGCCAATCAGAAGCCAAGGTCCAAGAGTTACAAAATAAAGGAGTTAAACCTTGTAACTCCTCCCATTATGCGGCTTAATGACGATTAAAGCCCATAAACTCTCCTAAATGGCTACCAAGGGCCTATAAATAGGAGAGCATTCCAAAGAATTCCAGATCGGAAAAACCAAAACATAGATCGGAAGAAAAAATAGAGATCCCAGATCAGAAAATCCAGAGAAAGAAAGAGAGAAAACTCTACGAAAGTTCTGCACCTGCCACCGCTACAAGGTGACAAAAGTCCCTTGGGGGGTACCCCCCCCCAAGGTCCTTGCCTTCTCATTCTGCCTCCAATGGAAAAGCCCCGTCTACTTAGCTTTTTATTGGACATAGGACCTCTTCTTGGTCTTTGTCCTCTAAAAATCTGAAATTATAGCTAAGCCAAGCGAATCAAGAGCATCCTCTATTCTCATCTGCATGGATGATGGCGAAGTCCACAGATGGCTTACGGCCGTCAATCTGAATGAGTCCCCCACAATCTCCTGAGAAGTTAGATCCTCATTTTCTTGCTTTTCATTGTAGTTTGTATTTTTCCAAAAGAGACAAAAATCACAACTCTTGTCTTTCATTATTGATAAGAATTGTAAATCGGCTATAAACGCTAAAAAAATTGCCTTTCACGGCAAATCAAGAAAACGTCTCTTTTCCTAAATATATGTGCAATGGAAAACTTGAAAGAAGTTGATTTCCTTTTTACTTAAGATGGTCAATCTCCGGATCACCACTTGCAATTCCAAGTAAAATAGAAAATCTGGCACACCCACACAAAAAAAAAATGTTGATACCCGCTTCTGCCCCCTGGGCGCGAAAGGGTCGGACCCAACGGACTCCCACGTCCGCTGACCTCGGTAGCACCAAGCAGGAATGCGCGGTCATCAGCAACTTCCAACTATATAGCAATAAAATACTAGCAGAGGATGGGTGACAATCCGAAATGGTCAATCCCTGTAATGCAAAAGGAGTTGAGAAGAGAAAGGCAACAGATAACATCTCTGGAGATATTAGAGTCCAGTACACTAGATTAAGGGACAATTGTGTCACTATCCAGAAGCACAATCCCAACACAAAGATATTTGTGGTGACACAAAGACCTCACATGGATAGAATTCCTTATTTCTAGAGATTGCACAATTGTTACAAGGCACAAAAGTTTGGGTTCTTGAGCGGATGCAGACCCATAATTGGTCTAAATGGGTGCTTCTTCAAAGGTATTTATGATGGACAAGTGCTGGCTGCAATAGATAGAGATGGGAATGATAATATGTTCCCAATTACAATGGCTGTTGTAGAGGCTGAAAATATGGACACATGGACTTGGTTTTTAAAACCATAATTGATGACAATGGAGATGGGGGTGACATGGGCTAGATTTTTATGTTTAATAGATAGAAAGGTCTTGATGCAACATTTGAGATAGTTGTTCCTACTGCTGAAATGGGACACTGCCTGAAGCATATGTATGATAACTTCAAAGAACTTTACCGTGGAAAATTATTGAAAGATGTTATGTGGGCTGCAACATCATGTGGATCACCAAGAGAATTTGTATAAAGAGGATCAAAGAGATGGATTAGGCTACATATAGTTCGCTGATGGCTGCTAATCCAAACAAGTGGGCCATATCTCATTTTTCTACAAGGGCCAAATGTGATGCATTAACAAACAACATATGTGAGTCTTTCAACAGTTACATACTTGAGGCAAGGGAGAAACAAATAGTTGGTTTGCTTGAGTGTGTAAAGAGGAAACTTGTGAACAAAACTGAAGTGAAGTTGAAAGGCATGACCATATATAATGGGACAGTTTGTCCAAGCATATTGGAGAAGTTTGAAAAGAACAAGAATGACAGCATATACTATTTTTCCAACTGGTCAAGCAAAGGTGAGTTTGGGATGGACTGCACTACACTAAAAATGGGAAATTGGAACGGATTACCGTTTCTAATCCGTGTGTTCCTAATCCGTTCATCCGTTCCGAATCCGTTAATCCGTTCCAAAAATAGGAAATTGGAATGGATGAATGGATTAGGAATACACGGATTATGAACGGTAATCAGTTCCAATTTCCTGTTTTTGGTGTAGTGTGTTTTGCCAAAACTTTTGTTGTTAACATTGAGAGTATAACATGTTTATGCAGAATGTGGGATTTGACTGGGTACCTTGTAAGCTTGCCATAGCATGTATATACATGAATCAAGAAAAGCCTGAAGATTATATTCATACATGCTATAGTAAAGATATGTGTTTGAGGGCATATAATAGTATGATACACCCAGTACCTGGCATGCATGATTGGGTACAAAGTGGAATGGAACCAGTTGCTCCTCCATTGTATAGAAGACTTGCAGGTAGGCCAAAGAAGTTAAGAAGGGAAGCGGATGAGTCACCTAATTCCAATAGATTTCTAGAAGGAATAAAAAAATGACTTGTGATAGATACTTGAAAACAGGCCATAATGCCTGGTCTTGCAAAGGACCAGTGCATCCCAATTCAAGACTCTTTAGTTCTTCATCACAACCCATGTATGCATCTCAGCCCATGCCAACTTCTTAGCCCATGCCCGCTTCTCAGCCAACATCTCAACCCATGCAAGCTTCGTAGCCAGCTTCTTAGCCCATGCCACCACTCAAGGTACTGTGTTTTCCCCCGTATTTTATACTTCTAACTAGAGTATATGTATTTACTTACTAAGGTCTTGAGACTTTGACTGCTCAGGGGAGAGTCAGACAAGCTTCCTTTCAAACTACATCTCCAACTGCTATCAGCACCGGAGACCATGTATCATAGCCAAATCCATCAGCAAGAAACACCAGTGTCAGAGGGAAGGTACAAGCAGTGAGGTCTACATCAACACCCAGAGGTAGAGGGAGGATTGGAGTAGGAAAAGACATCTTAAGGGCTTGACAGAGATGTTATGTTGATTATGAATCTGTTATAAAAAAGTTTTTTTGGATGATGTTGTATCACTGCTTTTGGAGTAGCATAGAATCTGATAGTAATGTTACTGACTGTTTTAAGATACTGTTTTAATTCAAATTAAGATACTGTTGTATCCCAGTTTCTTTTTGACTGTTTGGAGCAGGACTTCAATTGAACTATAATAATGTTATGATGGGACTGAGATTTCCAAATCAGATAGTAATTGACAGTTCACAGTATTCTTGTATAGGATCTATGTTTTCTATTTTTCCTGTCAAGTTAGGGTTTTCTTATTGCAGGTTAACTAAAGTTCGTCAAAAAACTTAGAGGGAACCAAAGCATGCATTAACAAACCAACAACACCAACCCATTTTCATAATATTATATTCCATCTGATACATATAATTCTAGAGTTGGTTTACATATGCTCATGGTAATTCCAACCCATCTACAGGCAACCAAGCTATCAGTAGGTAACACATGAACAACACAAACACAATTCCAGCCCAAGTCCCGAGCAGCACACGTAGGTAACATGTTTCCCTTCGACAAGCTGCCTTCAGTTCCATCTCCAACACATCGATCATATCCAATAGCTTCGGCACAAGTGTCATGCCCCCGAACCCGGATCCCTACAGCAATCCGATCTCGGGGATTGTGATCTGGGGTTAATTAAAAATTATATTTCTCCCCAGGATCTGCATGTGTGAGGAAGACATAGTTTCAAACACTTCAAAACATTTTGTGGAAGCTTATATGGCGTTGCTACCCGGAACGCGTGGCCATCGGATTCCGTGTCGCACCCAATCTATCAGCATAAAGCTGTCATAGCAATATTCAAACTCAGACTGGGATAAATCATGATATCAAAATATACAGAGCTGACAGTAACAGGCTGATCATTACTCAAACATATTCAAGCTACAAATTAACAAGTGCATTAATTACAATCCCAAGGAAGACGGGCTAATAAAGCCATACAAAATAACAAGCTAAGCACAATGCTACCCAGGGGTGCAACGTAACTCCGGAGTCAAGCACGACATCTACATGAAATCATTGACGTAACAAGTCTGCACAACACATGGCTCAACAGCCCTCTGCACAAGCACTAACTCCAGACAAGAACCTGCTACCTAGAGCACCAAAGTGTAGAATATCAGACACGACAGTCTGGCAGGTGATCAATTTAGGCAAGACATATGTAAAATCTAAGTTTAAAAGAGACAATATTGAAAACAATTTATGGAACTTGAAACAAATTTACAAAGTTTAAAACAATGCATGAACAAGATACTTATCAAGAAAACAAGAATCCATGAATGATATACAAAACGAAACTAACATGAATACATATAATATCATGAATAGTTAAATCCACAAAGAGCCCATCCTTTCTCCATCATACATGATGATAAGAGCAAGCACCCACAACAAGTACGACAAGCACAACATGCAAAACACGATCCCACGCCACACGAGGTAGACGGGGAGGCCGGCCGCGGAACCGGAACACGCATGATGTGTAATATAATACACGACTAATCTGCGATAGTACACATGTTTAAGGACCCCCGAACAGTGGATCAAACTGAAAGGGCAGTCCAAGCTTAGTGGTATTCACATAAATTCATGAATGCATAAAACACGATGATACACATTCTAAACACATCGAAATCAAGGGGGAAAATCACTTGTCACACAAGCACGACAAAGCTAGCAAGATAGCATAAATTATATGCATAACGAACTTAGGAAGTGACCCCTTTTTTGGTTCTTGAAACAAATTTTGAACGAGCTTATACTTGAAATTCAAAACGAGTGCACAATAATATTTCTTGTATCAAAACTGAAGTTCAAACACGAAGTCCGTCAAACATATGCTAAGGCCTTTTGTTAACTCTTATGTAATTGAAATCCAAATGTCATAATTTAAAACGAATTGGTGCCCCCGAAGCTAAACGATATTTTAGATTTCAAATGCACAATGTCAAGCCAAAGCCCTTGACTTAGTCTGGTTTTCATTCCTACAGAAAACCTTCAAAAACAGTTCATCATGTAAATTCGGTCAGCTCTCGGTCACCTGTCGGTTAGCCGAAGTGGAGTATGTCGGCTAGCCAACATCTGACCGACAGCTGACCGCCAGGCCTTAGCCCAGAAAATGGAGCTCTCGGTAGAAGGGACTGAAGTTAATTCGGTCAGTTGTCGACTGACCGAGGTTGTGTAGCTCGGTTAGGTGCCAGCTGACCAGCAAGTCCCTGATGCGATGCAGGTCTCGGGAAAAGGAATCGACAGAGTTCGGTTAGCTCTCGGTTAGCCAGCAGCTGACCGACAGTCTGCGGGTAGCAGCTGTTCAGTCCATATTTTCTTATATTTTTCTTCCCTTCTTTCATTCCTTCCTTCTTCTTTCTTTCTTTGCTGTACACAGCTTGAAATTCCCTGAGCCATCATGCTCTCCAAGGGATCATTATACACATATAAACCGTCCACATCACATTCTAAACCTTCAAATCATCAATAACCATTACCAAAGCCATTCAAAACTAGTAAAAATCAAACAAAATTAGAATTCAAACTTGACCCAAATGAAGGGTTTTCCAGCCATACTAGAACAAATGCATGCTAGCTTAAAAGTAGATTTTCAAATCAACAAACCTTATTAATATACACACAAATGTAAGATTAGCAAATGAAATTACATACTTGAAATCAAAATAGTTTTCATACTTAACATGTACAAGAAAAAGCTAAAGAGATCACTTGCCTTTGCCCAAATGTTAATCAAATCTCTCACAAATCCAATCAAAAAGTTGATCCACGAATTCTACACAAAAGCCCCAAAATAGAACACACAAAAATCACATTTTTGGTCATAAAAAAAAGATAGGGAAAAGGGCTCCACATGAGCTAAATGAACTCCATGAAAGAAATGGGTTCAAGCTCTAACATGTAGCTAGCAAAACAAGAAGAAGACCACTAGAAGAGGGTAAAAAGTTGTAGGGATTTGTCCACAAAAGTGCCCAGCTGAAGCTTGAGATGAGAGGAAGAGAATGACAGTCTTAGATTTGTAAAGGGAGCTCTCTTGCTAGATCATTCATGAGGAAGAATGTAAGACCCCGACCCGAGAGACCTCAATTAGTTTTAATTAAGTTGTGTCTTAGCTCTAAGTGTGTTTAGTGGATTTTGATTTAGTTTTGGGTTAGAATAGCTTTTATAATAGCTTTGAGGAATTTTGAGAGCCTTCTTGATGTGTGGGGCCCTTTGGGGGTTCTTGTTACGGATTTGCGTGAGCTTGGGGGTTTAATCATGATTTTTAAAAATTATGTTTTAATCCCGTTTGACTTATTTTATTATTCTCTACAACTTTTGTGTTGACCTTGTTCTCATTTGAGGGCCTGAAATAAGATTTTTCCCAACTTGAGGGCAAAACCGTCTTTTTACCCAAAATCTGGACACGATTTTCAATGTCACCAAAACTTGCAAAACATATACTTTTTGAAAACTAGAAATTTCGTTGAACAACTTTCTCTTCTTCATCGAAGTCATTTGAGGTCTCGAAGTCGATTTTTGAGACCGAGAGTTATTTTAAGTTGTGGGATCCACTCTCCTCTTTGTATAAAAGGGAACCCATCTTCTCCATTCCATTTTTCTTGACCTAATCACTGTGCTAAGAGAAGGAGTCTAGCAGCCACCGTTCTTCCCCTTTTTCTCTTGCTTTCTTCCTCTCAAACCACCACAAAGCTTTGCTAAATCAAGATTTGGACCTTACAATCTTCTTCCTCATCTCAAGGGCTTCATCTTGACGCCATTTTTGAAGAAAACCGCCCATTCCAAGATCTCTTTTGAGCAAACTCTTGCCTTTTGAAGAACTTCTTTGTAGGTGATCTTTCTAAAAATTATATATTTGTGTTTGTATAACCCTAGGGAAGCTCCATTTTCATTATTGGAAACTTTCATCTTGTTTTGATTGGTTTTGATATTTGAGGGTTTGTTTTGGGGGTTTTGTTTAGGTTCTTGATTTTGGGCTTAAGAGATGATTAGAGCTTGATTTGCATTAGCTTGGACCCAAGGCAAGTGGATGAAATGATTTACTTGATGCTAAAATACATTTGTGCATATTCTTGATTTTTTTATTAATAATTTGAATTGCTTAAACCTTGTTTTATATCATGTCTTTTATTGGCTTTGAAATGCACTCACTAATGTGTTTTTCTTGCTTATTAATTTCTTGAAAATATTACTTTGATTTGTGTTAAACTTAAATGATCTTTATGTGGATTTCTATGATTCTTCTTCTTATGGTTGAGATGAATGGGATGAAGGGTTTTGATCCCTTTTATGGATGATTTGATGGAATAATGGAATGTGAGAGTTCTTAGCTCAAATATTATAGGGAGTTGATGTATAGAAGTAAGGGATGTTTGAAGGAAGGAAAGACTGAAAATCTGCTGCAAAAATGTTGTGTTCGCAGCTGTCGGTCAGTTTGTCGGCTGACCGACATCCAACCGACAGCGAGCCGACAGCTCTCGGATCCATTTCCAGAGAGCTGCAAACTTCTGAAACTTTCTGATACAGAGGTGTCGGCTAACCGACAGGTGACCGACACGAGTTCGGTCCCAATTCTAAAGAGCTGCAATCAGCCAGGGTTTCTGTAGGTCAGCTGACAGCTAACCGACATCCCCATGTCGGTCGACCGACAGCCAACCGACAGACTCTCGGCTCCATTTCCAAAGAGCTACATTTTCTAGAAATTTCTAATACTGTAGTGTCGGCTGACCGACATAGCCCTATTGGCTGACCGACATCAGCCGAGGAGCTAACCGACAGCCATTTCCTTCCTGGTTTCTTTTGGAGAAGTATATGGAACTATTCTGAAGATTAAACCTCATCGTCCTGATCTTGTTGAGGTCTTTTTAGACTTGACAATGTATGTAGGGACCCGGAATGTCTTTAACTCTTACGGAGTACCAAATATATATTAAAATCGACAAACGGGACCCTATTTACATTGAATCAAATCTTAGACTTCAACACTAGACCCAGAGAATGTAGAGAATCCAATTGTACTCGATTTTATCAAATTTCATTTATATACTTTCCAAGTTTCATGTCTTATGACTAGTCTTGCCCGGATATCGTTTTAGCATTTGCTATCTTGTTCATACATGACCTGATACGACATGTCTTGTACCTATGAGCATCTTGTCCCGTTATAAATGCACTTGTCTAATTTTTTTGCACATGACCTATGAGTCGGCACCACTAAGCTTGGATGTACCCTGTCAGTTTGATCTACCAGCTTGGAGATCACCCTCTTGTCCTGCTAGTTGCTGCCTGGATCTTGTCTTGTCTTGCTATCCGGTTCGCTACCGTGTTCTTGTCTAGCTATGTGTAATTATGTATAAACCGTTGAATCCCCTCACCTTGTGTGACCGAGAGCAACGCCCTGATATCTCTCATCACTTTTGTGAGAGAGGATTTAGCTTTGTGTGGTTGCCATCTTGACAGTTCCTTATTCTTGTTACCTTTATTATTTTATATTGCTCATGCCTTTACCTAATAAATGATGCATTGTCTTTTACGAAATTCATTATTTATACAGTTTTCAATATATTTCCTAAGGTATCATTATTTCAAGTGTATTGTCATATCTTTTCACCCACCTGCCAGACCGTCGTGTCTGATCCGTTTATTTTGGTACTCAGGTCCCGAACCCATTACCATTGAGGAGGAGCACGAGGAGGCGGTTGATGAACCACAACGAGTAATCGAGTGGCAAGCTGACGATGTCATGTAGACATTCGGTCAAGCTTAGAGTTGAGTCATATTTTGGGATTTTGTTTATCATCTTTTGGGTTTATTATTTGGTTGTACTGGCCTTTGTTGGCCATTATTTTGGGGTAACTAATTAACTGATCTTTTGTATAAACATTTAACTTTACTTTTGGGGAAATATGCTAATGATCATTGCTCATTCTGATATCTTGTCATATCAATTATAAATCAGTCTTGTCTATAGAATGGAATAGCACTAATATGATTTACTACACACTTCCGAAAATGTCAAATGTATATTTGATATGTTTATATGTAAATGAATGGGATGAGTAATCCTCACCGCGGAACCCTGTGGGAAATCACGTGCACGGATAAATGTTTTCTTAATTCCGTGTGCGGATTAGCCAACCAAGAGATGCACGTGGCGCGGCATCATCAGTCCGATCCCGGATTTGGTTCCTTAACCCGGTCCGGGGTCGCGACAGACTGGTATCAGAGCGGGACATGTTTCAGTCAATTAAAAAAACTAGAAATCTTAAGGACGTGGCGAGGATTCGTTAGACTCTTGTTACAATAGAATCGTGTGAGCAATGTGTGACCACCCTATGTTTAAATTTATATGTGCTAACAATTTGTTTTGTAGCATTATGCCACCTCGCAAATGAGCAGCAAACAGTAACCACGTTGCTAGTAACAGTGAGAATACAGGGCCTATTGCAGAGAATACACAGGATAACAATATGCAAAATCAATTTCAACAAATGATGCAGGCTATGTTAGATCAGCAGAGGCAAGCGAATGAAAACCAGGCTAGACTACAGGCTCAGGCACATGAGGCACAAGCCAGATTGCAGGAGCAAATGGCTAAGAAAGACGAAGATCATGCTAGGGAGATGGCCCGAATGCAGGCACAGTTATTAGGTGTATTAGAAAGGAGACCCGAACAGATTCCAGTTGCACCACCGGGTGTGGTTAACAATATGGCAAATGACCCCAATGTGTTGTACGAACGGTTCAAGAAGAGAGGCCCGAAGGAGTTCATGGGAACAGAGGATCCAATGACAGCAGATGACTGGCTTGAGCATACGGAGAACATCTTTGAGATCTTCACGTGTATGGGCATAGAATGAGTACAGCTTGCAACTTTTATGTTCACGGGCTTAACAGACATATGGTGGAAGACCATTAAGGCAGAGTACAGGACAATGGCTGATGCAGAAGCTTGGTCTAACTTCAAGACGCAGTTTGGAGAGAAATACGTACCTGCACATGTCAAGAGATAGAAGGCAGTAGAATTTCAGCAACTTGTGCAAGGGAATATGACAGTTCTCGAATACTTAACCAAGTTCGAGAGACTGTCAAGGTATACACCAGAGTTAATGGACACGGTGGAAAAGAAGATAACTAAGTTCCTTGAGGGACTTCACCCAATCATTGAGAGAGATGCTACCGGGGTTGTACTACCCGTCACCTTTGAAGAAGCTGTCAAAAGGGCATACAAGTTTGAGAACTTTCATAACAAGATCATCAAGAATCAAGGAAGAAGCCAAGGCCAGCAGCAAAACTATCAACAGAGGAACAATCAGAACAACAAGTGGCCAAGACAAGAGCAGGATGTGTAGAATCCAATGGTTTGGATCCACTGTGGGAAGAACCACGACAGTGCCCAATGCCGTACTGCTTCAGGAGTATGTTTCGGATGTGGTTCGATGAACCACTAGAGGAGGAATTGCCCGAGGCAAAACAGGCAGAATCAGCGACAGCATGGAGCACAGCGTCAGGCACCACCTCAGAATGCGTTAGCAGTCTAGAATCAGGACAGGCCACTACAACAACAAGCACCACAACAGCAGTACAGGCCACAACAACAGCAGCAACATGCCCGTCAGCAAGGGTAGAATCAGAATCAACATCCTCAGCAATAGAACAGGAATGCACAGCAGGGCAGATAGCAGCAAGGGCAGAACAGGCCACATCAGAGAGCACAACTGCATGCGGTCAAAAGAGCTGCATGCGGTCAAAAGAGCTGGTGCAGAGGCAGCATGTAATGTAGTGGAAGGTACACTTCTCGTTTGTGGTTTTTGAGGCTAGGGTTTTGTTTGACCCTGGCTCTACTCACTCATTCTTATCTCCAAAGTTCGTTAAGTTGATAGATATGGATTCTAGAGAGTTGAGTTTCATTTTGACTGTGGCTACCCCTTTAGGTAAAGAAGTTGTTTGTAGAACTTTTTACCCTAGTTGTTCAGTCATGATAGGAGAAGTAGTATTACCGGCAAATCTCATTTTATTGGAGATGTTTGATTTTGATGTCATCCTAGGGATGGATTAGTTAGCAGGATACCATGCTACTTTGGATTATTTCCATAAGACCCTAATTTTAAGTTAGAGGAGACCCAGGCAAGGGTGTTGATTCAGGGAGAGAAGAGTAATCCTCGTACAAGGTTTATTTCAGCGTTTAAGGCTGATAGACTTATAAGAAGTAGATGTGAGGCCTATTTGGCGTTTATCACAGAGGATAAACGGTCCCAAGGGGTGGAGGAGTTCCTAATTGTTTGGGAATTCCTGGATGTTTTTTCGGAGGAGATACCAGGATTACCACCCATCAGAGAGATAGACTTCTTTAATGAGTTGTTACCGGGGATAGCTCCGATCTCTATTGCACCCTACAGAATGGCTCCGGCAGAATTGGGAGAGTTGAAGACACAGTTGCAAGAATTGTTGGAAAAAGGTTTTGTGAGACCGAGTATTTCACCTTGGGGAGCACCAGTGTTGTTTGTGAAGAAGAAAGATGGCTTGATGAGAATGGGTATTGACTACCGGAGATTGAACCAAGTGACCATCAAGAACAAGTATCCATTGCCAAGGATAGATGAATTGTTCGATCAGTTACAAGGAGCTGCTTACTTTTCGAAGATTGACTTGAGGTCTGACTACCATCAGTTGAGAGTCAGAGATTTAGATGTACCGAAGACAGCCTTTCGGACAAGTTATGGACATTATGAGTTTCTAGTGATGCCATTCGGTTTGACTAATGCACCGACAGTGTTCATGGCACTAATGAATAAGATATTTGCAGAGTATCTGGATCAATTTACAGTGGTGTTCATTGAAGATATCTTAGTGTATTCTAAGACCAAAGAAGAGCACGAAGAACATTTGAGGATAGCACTCCAGCTTTTGAGAGAGAATCAGTTGTTTGCAAAACTCAGTAAATGTGAATTTTGGTTGGATCAAGTCACATTTTTTGGACATATTATCTCTAAGGAAGGATTATCGGTGGACCCGTCCAAGATTGAAGCAATCATGAATTAGGAAAGACCGAAGAATGCATCAGGGATCAGGAATTTTCTTGGATTGGTAGGGTATTACCGGAGCTTTGTGCAAGGATTTTCATCGATTGCGTCACCTTTGACGAAGTTGACTAGGAAAAATGCGCCATATGTATGGATAGACAAGTGTGAGGCCAGTTTCCAAGAACTGAAGAAAAGATTGACTACAGCTCCAGTCCTTACTTTGCCATCCGGAAGCGGCGGTTTCACCTTTTTTAACCGATGCTTCAAACATTGGACTTGGATGTGTTTTGATGCAATATGGGAAAGTAGTTGCATATGGATCCCGGCAGTTGAAAGATCATGAGAAGAACTATACAACACATGATCTTGATTTAGCAGCGGTTGTTTTGGGATTGAAGATGTGGAGACATTATCTATATAGAGATAAGTTTGAGGTTCACTCCGACCACCGTAGTCTACAATATTTGTTTTCTCAGAAGGAGTTGAACATGAGGCAGAGAAGATGGATGGAATATATCAAGGACTATGATTTTCCAATCAAGTAACACCCAGGGAAAGCGAATGTAGTTGTAGATGCTTTAAGCAAGAAGTCAGTTAGCATGGCCAGTCTTCGAGGGACTTATGTTGTACAGCAGTTAGAAGAGTTGCGAGTAGATTTTCAGTCTCTTAGGAAGGGTGTTATGTTGGCAAACATGTCAGTGTCAGAGCCTTCCTTCATTCAGAAGATCAAAGAGAATCAGTTGCAAGGCGCGGAGTTGGCCAGAGTGTCAGAGCACATAGCAGATCGTTCGGATTTTCGTGTTGTAGATGGAGTTTTGTACTACCGAGACCGTCTATGTGTGCCTAACTTGGAGGACTTGAGGAATGATATCATGACAGAGGTTCACAATACCAAATATTCCATACATCTGGGCAGTACGAAGATGTACCAGAATATGAAGGGCAGATTTTGGTGGAATAACATGAAGAGAGAGATAGCAGCTTTCGTCTCTCAATGTATGACATGTCAATTGATCAAGGCAGAACATCAGAAACCACCAGGGTTTCATCTCGGGATTACCGAGGACCAATAGAGGCAACGATGTTATTTGGGTTATAGTGGACCGTCTCACAAAGTCAGCTCATTTCCTACCGATGAAGACTGAAAAGAAGATGCATATGTTACCTTTGGCACATTTGTTTGTGACAGAGATCGTCAGTCGACATGGACAGCCAGCTTCCATCACATCTGATAGAGACAGCAGATTCGTCTTGAGATTTTGAAAAACACTGCATGAGTCTATGGGTACGAAGTTACAGTTTAGTACAGCCTATCATCCACAGACCGATGGTCAGTCAGAGAGGACAATTCAGACACTTGAGGACATGCTCCGAGCTTGCGTTTTAGATTTCAAGACTCAGTGCGATGAAACCTTACCGTTATGTGAGTTTGCTTACAACAACAGTGTCGCGACCTCAAACTCGAGGGGCCCTGAGAATTGTTGGGGACAGTTAAGTAATGATTAGTGTTTCTCCCAAGATACGTGTGTGTGAGGATAACACGTTCCAACACATCCTGAATATTTTTGCGGAAGCTTTCGTAGCGTTGCGACCCGAAGTCCATAGCCATTGGATTCTGTGTCGCACTCAACCACTAACATATGGCTATCATATCGATGAACATATCAAACTGGAACAAACTATTACAACAAAATACAGAACTGACAGTATCTGGATATTATATTCCCACATATGTTCAAGTTACAAATAACAATGTGCATTAATTACTATCCCAATAGACGGGCTAATAAAAGACATACAAAAATAAACTAATAATCACTACCCCATATGTGACGTAGCTCCGATGTCAAGCTCAATGTCTACAAGACATAGCCGACAAAACAACCTGCAAGCTCATGGCTCCATAGCCAAACGTGCACTCATCTCGGGCAAAAAATCTGAACCTGAGTACCAAAGTAGTGGGTCAGACACGGCAGTCTGGCAGGTGGGTGAAAAGATATGAACAATATATTATATGATAAATCATGTTATCTGATCAAAAGTTGTACGTAATAACAGTGTATAAGAAATCATGAATATCCGACGAAATCCTGTATTCATATGAGACGGGTATAAAACATAAATTTTTGACAAAATCCCATATTCCTTTAAAGCATGTATAAAACATGAATATCTAGCAAAACATGAATTCATTTGAAACGTGTATAGAACATGGATATTTGACAAATCGAGAATTCATTTAAAACATGTACAAAGCATGAACATTTAACAAATCGGGGTTTCATTTAAAACATGTACAAAGCATGAACATTTAACAAATCGGGTTTCATTTAAAACATGTGCAAAGCATGAACATTTAAGAAATCGAGGTTTCATTTAAAACATGTACAAAGCATGAACATTTAACAAATCGGGGGTTCATTTAAAACATATACAAAGCATGAACATTTAACAAATCGAGGATTCATTTAAAGCATGTAAGAAGCATGTATATTTAAAACAGTAAGGGTATCAAGGATCGGGAACTGTCAAGATGACAACCACACAAAGCTAAATCCTCTCTCATTAAAGTGATGAGAGCACATACACTACAGGATCATTGACCTCGGTCACACAAGGTGAGGAGAGATAATGATAAAATACTATAATATACATATATATACTCTGCGGGACCACGGTAGCGAATCGGGTAAAAACTCTGCAGATTCCAGACTGCAGTTGACTAACAAGAGGGGAAGGATCTCCAAGTTGGTGGATCAAACCGGCAAGGTTGTCCAAGCTTAGTGGTGCTGACTCATAGGTCAAATGCGGGAAATCAAAACAACTGCATAATAACGGAACAGGGTGCCCATAGGAACATTCATATCGGATCGAGCATATACTAGTTAGCAAAAGCTAAATACATTTTCCAATACTTTCGGGGCAAGTCCAAATCATAAGATATGATGTTTGAAAAGCACAAATAAGATTCGGGTCAAGATGCTCATCAGCATAAGACATATCATATTAGGTCACAAGATAGCAATTATGCTAAAAGCCATATCTGGGGCAAGACTAGTTACCAGGCACGAGACTTGAAATGTACAAGTGAAATCCAGTAAAAATCAGGTACAAATGGATTCTATAAATCTCGGGGCCAAGTGTTGAAGGTCCAAGATTTAAATCAATGTGTATCGGGTTCCGTATGTTAGGTTTGATAAACATTTGGTACTCTTTAAGAATTAAGAACATTCCGGGACCTTACATACATTGACAAATCTAAGGATCTTAACAAATCATAATAAAGGGATTTCTTCATTATAGTTCCACATTCTTATCCCATATAGTGTTGACACCAAAAATGTCACTTTGCCTTTTCAAGATCCAAAGAGCTACATGAAGTCGCAACCTGCCATAAATAGGCAATGCTGCTTCCAAAAATCAAATCTTGTCAGAATCAAACAAAAACTGCAAGATTCTTCCAGACAGCCAAAAGAGGAGTACACAAGAAGTTTCAAGCCATTTCAAGATCATTTGGCCTAACTTCGCTTCTCCGACAGCCAAATCAAGCCTCTCGGCGGTAAAGCTCTCCGGGACCATGATTTCCAAGACAGAACCTATGGATCATCTTAAAATGACTCCAATAGGTTCCTTGTCAAATTTCAAGTCAATCGGACATCGGTTGACCACACGTCAAACCGCGACATCTTCATCGCGACAAAAAGAAAGTCTGCAGGTGATAGGACCCCAAACGGCTTCGAAACTCAAACAAAAGCCTATGGTTGGTCTTATTTATTGCTCAAGAGGCTTCACACCAAATTTCAGGTCATTCCGACATCGTTTGACCCAGTTTCAGCTTCTGACGGGAAATCGGCAACTCTGCGCGACAAAGTCTTCGGCTTTCTCAGGAAATTGGAAACTTTGCAAAATAAAATGCAAGGATTCTCATCAGGTTTCCTACAAAGAAATCTGGCCAATAAATGATCAAAATGTCAAAGAAAAGTACAGAAGAAAAAAGAATAAAAAAGAGCAAAAACGGACGCAAAACGGGACCAGAAAGGGGGAAAACCCCCCAGGGTCGCAGACCCCTGCGACCCTGGGCCAGGGTCGCCGGCGACCATGGACCCCGGGGTCACCGGGAAAGCCCCGGAAACCCCGGTTTTCGCCGTTTTTTTTTCGCGATTCGAGGAGCCCAGCCTCTGGTACTTTCCAAAATTCATGCTTTTGAGACACCAAGTCCTCTGACATCCGTCCAAAACACGGGTAAATCATCAAGAGTATCGAAGACAGTATTGATCGCCACCCGGTCAACCAAAAAAAGTGTGCTTTCCACCCGACAGATCGAGAAATCGACAGGACAGATGGCACCGACCCGCTGTTGGCAACAAACACCTGAAATTACATGGTCATCTGATGTCGATCTACATGAAGATCCATCGATGATCATCAACAGAAGAATCTCAAAAGACGTGGCACGGCCCGCGACTCTTCAGCTGCTCGGCGACCACTTAATGCGATTAATTGACTAGCTTTATTACAGTCATTAATCCATTTCTTTGGACGGCCCAATCAGAAGCAAGCATTTGGGAGTTACAAGTCAAGAGATTCATGGCATTTAACCCATGAAACTCCTCCCATCATGGCGGTTAAAGGCGATTAAATGCCCTCAATCTCCTCCGGCCAATCAGAAGCCAAGAAAAAGGAGTTACAAAATAAACAATTCAATTTTGTAACTCCTCCCATTATGCGGCTTAATGACATTAAAATCCCATAAACTCTCCTAAATGGCTACCAAGAGCCTATAAATAGGAGAGCACTCCAAAGGAATCCAGATCGGAAAAAAGAGACAGACACACAGACAGAGAGAAGCACAGAAATCCAGAGAAAGAAGAAAAGAGAGAAAACTCTGCGGAAATTCTACACCGGCCACCGCAACAAGGTGATAAAAGTCCCTTGGGGGGTACCCCCCCCCCCAAGGTCCTTGCCTTCTCCTCCTGCCTCCAACGGCTTAGATATGGCTTTTCAGCCCGTCTACTCGGCTTTTTATTGGACATAGGACCTTCCTTTGGTCTTTGTCCTCTAAAAACCCGAGGTTATAGCCAAGCCAAGCGAATCAATAGCATCCTCTGTTCTCATCTGCATGGATGATGGCGAAGCCCACATATGGCTTGCGACCGTCAATCTAAACGAGTCCCCCACAATCTCCTGAGAAGTTAGATCCTCCTTTTCTTGCTTTTCATTGTAGTTTGTATTTTTTCAAAAGAGACAAAAATCACAATTCTTGTCTTTCATTGTTGATAAGGATTGTAAATCGGCTATAAACGCCAAAATCGGCTATAAACGCCAAAGTTGGCTATAAACGCCAAAAATCGGCTATAAACGCCAAAATCGGCTATAAATGCCAAAAAAATCGCCTTTCACGGCAAACTAAGAAAAATGTCTCTTTTCTTAAATATATGTGCAATGGAAAACTTGAAAGAAGTTGATTTCCTTTTTACTTGCGAAGGTTGATCCCCAGATCATCACTTGCAATTCCAAGTAAAATAGAAAATCTGGCACACCCACAAAAAAAGAAATGTTGATGCACGCCCCTGCCCCCCGGTTACGAAAGGGTCGGAACCAAACGGACTCCCACGTCCGCCGACCTCGGTAGGAACCGAGCAGGAGCGCGGTCCATCAAGCTGGCACACCCGGTGGGACTCGTTTATTTGAGAACACGATGCTAGAAATGAAATATTTGCATATCATATATTTTGCTCTATGCTTATATTTCTTTTCTCGATTCCTTGGCTACTTTATAATTGGTGGCCTATGTTGAATTCCGCAAAAAAAAAAAAATGAGATGAGATTTTTTGTTTGGAAATTTCTAATTCTTTGAATTTATTTCCACTCTTTCTCTTTAAAAAAAAATATAAAAAAAAATTAAAAAAAATCAGATTTGTCATTTTTGGATTCAAAATTGAGAAACCTTGATCCGTTCCTATCGTTCATCGCGCTTGCAGAAATGTTGAGCCTGTTCGACTAAGGTTTTGGGCCATTGTTTCTCTTCGATGAGTTCATTAAAAATCTAAAAAAAAAATTAAAATTTTTAGATTTCTCAATTTGGATTCAAAATTGAGAAACCTTGATCCGTTCCTATCGTTCATCGCGCTTGCAGAAATGTTGAGCCTGTTCGACTAAGGTTTTGGGCCATGGTTTCTCTTCGATGAATTCATAAAAATAAAAATAAAATAAAAAATATATAAAAAAAAGACATAGACCACTAAGGTTAAACCAACTGTGTTCTTTGATCATGGTTGATTCAAAGAAAAGCCTTGTCCAGAGTGTGGAGACAGCTTGACTGTTCTAGGCAAGGGTCCTCCAAACGGGTTCATTAAGTAATCCTACCCTTACCTGGGGGCAATTCTATCAATCAAGATTTCATAAGACCGGGTTAGGAGGCCTATGTGTACTCTCTCGTCTTTTAAATAAATAAAAAAATATAAATAAAAAAAAAATATAAAAATTTTAAAATAAAAAAATAAAAATAAAAAAAAAATTCAAAAAAAAAATCTTAAAAAAAAAAAAAATAAAAAATAAAAAATAAAAAAGATTTTTTTTAAAAAAAAAAATCTTCAAAAAAAAATCTTAAAAAAAAAATCTTCAAAAAAAAATCTTCAAAAAAAAAAATCTTAAAAAAAAAAATCTTCAAAAAAAAAATCTTCAAAAAAAAATCTTCAAAAAAAAAAAATCTTCAAAAAAAAAACTTCAAAAAAAAAAAAACTTCCGTCATTTTGGGTTTAGATTAGAGAAATCTTGGTCTTCTCCTTTCTGAGCACTGGCGCTCGCGGAAATCGCTGAGCCCGTGTTCAGATTAGAGTGCCTTTTGCTCTCTTTGATGAACCCGATATTGGCCTTTCAAAAAAAAAACTCGTCATTTTTAGATTCAGATCCGAGAAATCATGGTTCATTTCTTTCTGAGCACTGGCGCTCGCGGAAATCGCTGAGCCCGTGTTCAGATTGGAATACCATCTGCTCTCTTTGATGAATCCAATCTTGACCTTTCAAAATAGAGAATCTCATCTCATAGATGCGGTCTCAAACATTTGTGTCTAGCGGTACTAGTACGCCCTTTCAGGGTCTACTGTATTGCGACCGGCACATTTGTAACTCCAACTTTATATTCTTCTTACCTCGAGCAAGCTCTGCTTCTCGATAAGTCGAATTTAAGTTCACAATTGCTTCTAGCAGTCACTGGGATGCTCATTCTGGGCTTACCATACCTGCGATCAGAACAATTGTACCTTCTATGGCATTTTGTCTTCCTCATATTGCTTGGGTCATCTACCTCGAGCAATTTGAAAAGACGAAACCATAGAACTTCCCATTTATGATCATTATATTCTTGTGATTACTAATGGATGTGGTCTTGTTTCAGAAATTTTCGAAAAAACTAACAATGACAGCTTCACTAACCATTACTTTCGACGAAAGCAAGCACCAACTCATGCTTCAACAGAAGCAAACCACGCGCACCTACAAGCGCCCCATCAGCTGCCGAAGTGTCAACTCCCTCGGCAACTCTGTGAACTCCGGGTCGACCTCGACTCCCCGGACTATCGTCTTCGGGACGCTGGGACCATTCCCACTTCCTGAGGAACAAGCTGCTCCCTCCAAGAAGCAGAAACTCGCCTCTCAACGTGTCACTACCGTGACACCAAAGGCGAGCACAAGAAGGCCTGAAGCCCGTGGCAGCCCCACGAAGCCTCAACCTGCAAACAACCAGGTCTACCCCAAGACTTGGTCCCCAAGACCTTCACCAAAACAGAGAAGGTCCCAGACATCCACTAAGCCAGCATTCCTGGCCCCACTCAAGGAGAACCAGTTCTATCCTCTTGCCTACATGAAAGAGGAGAGACCCATCTCCAACCCGACTTCAAAGTCAACCCAGCATGGGCCGGCTTGTTCCTACAAGCCCAAAATCAAGTCACGCATCACAAGGCCTCCACAAGCACCTGCTAAGGCCTACAAATCTGCAGTTCGACCCTTTATCTCTACAGGGGCCGAACTTCACAAATTCAAAGCTTCGCTGCAACAGGCGAAGGACAGGGTTCGCATCCTGTCCTTGCCCAGCTACAGAGAAGACAGGCTCGGCTGCTGCGCCCGAGGGAGCACATCCTTCATTGTCAAAGCCCAGTCAGAGCTGACCGAAGCTCAAATTGCTCGTCGTATACGCCGCCCGCGCGTCGTACCGACAAAAGAGACTACAGAAGCAAAGGACCCAGCCTCCTACACTTCAAGTCTCTCCCAAATGGGTCGAAAAGAAAGACCCAACCAAGTTGCTGCCGTCCATATGGTTGGAAAAAACCAGAAGGCGCCAAAAATCAGCAACAAAAATCCATGTCCGACGTCCAATGACCCGCAGCGTCTCCAGGACAAGAAGACATTCAGAAGAATCCCCTGCTCCTTCAAGCAAAGGACAGTAGAGTGATCCTTCCTCAAGCTCTTCTTCAAAAAGAATGAGCCCCAGCTCAGTCACCAGGACAGTTTCTTCGTTCGAATCACGAAGGATGAATGTCTTGGCTACAAATTCTGAGCCACCACCCCGCAATCCACCTCCAGAAGATGCAATCACCCGCATCCAGCAGTTGGAACAGGGCCAGCAGAGGATTGAAACTCTGATGGAAAACCTTCTCCTCGCCTTCCATAATCAGGCGAACAATGAACCTCCTCCGAATCATCAAGACGACGAGGTTAATAGAGAAGAAAATGAGTCACGCGCCCTTACCAAAAAGGACGTAGACGGTATCCTCGCAAAGCAAAAGAAGAGGATATACTCAAAGAGCATGGGATCAAGCCACCATATCCCTTATGGATGGACTCGGTCCCGTTCCCCACCAAATTCAAGCATCCTACTCTCCAAACATATACGGGGAAAGGATCAGCCAGACAGCACGTCATCCACTTCAAGATCCTGACGGGAGCTATCGCGGATCAAGATGCACTCAAGATCCGCCTCTTTGCAAGTACCCTAAAAGGTACGGCCTTCGATTGGTACTCCACTCTGCCGGAGGACTCAATCCAAAACTGGGCCATGCTAGAGACACGCTTCCTCACTCACTTCAAAGGTGAAGATCATCCCGCTACTATGGCTCAGCTGTGCAGCTTAAAACAGGGGGAGAATGAGTCAACATATGACTTCATTCACAAGTGGAAAGCAATGGCATACAAATGCTCTGATGTATTGCCACAAGCGTCGCTAGTCGACATCTGCCGAAACAACATGAGAGCCAGAATCCGCTCCATGATCATCGGCAACAAATCAAAAAACCTGGGAGAACTCCTAGAAGCTTCCATGGAAGCTGAAACGGTGATTAAAGACCTCAACAGTCAGAAATCATCAAGAAAAGAGCCAACCGCCATTGCAACCTCTAAACCAAAGAAGAAAGAGGTCCTCAATGTGCAGACCAAGTCAGCTCCTCAGCCACCAAAGAAAGCTGAAAACAAAGCTGCTGGTAAGAGACCTGAACTCTCTGATGCCTTCAAAGAACGAGTAGAGAAGAAATACCCGTTTGATGAAGATGTTGATGAAATCTTCGGGGCTCTTGTGGCAAACGGCAAGCTCACCTTGCCTGAACCAAAAAGACCGGGTGATGTTGGCAAAACCAACGATCCTCGGTACTGTCCATACCACCAGATGATCTCGCATCCTCTCAATCAATGCTTCGTTGTGAGAGAGAAAATAAATGAGATGTGGAAAAACGGAGTCATCACCTTTGACAAAAACTATGGGTCTGCCTCCGTCAACATGGTGACATGTGGACAAACATCAAGATCACCAAAGAAGAAGATCACTACTTCCTTCAAGGTGATAAACTCAATCGAAGCGTCCGAGGAACTGGTTCCTTATCCGACACCAGACGGACAACCGATATGGGTACATCCCGATCTCCTGGAAGATGAAAATTGGGAGGTCGTGAAAATAAAGCCTACAGCTCAACAGCGAAGGCAGGCTAGGAAACATCTCCTCAAGCTCAAACGGCAAGAGAAGATCCAGCCAAAACCAGAGGTCAAAGAAAAGGCAGAGGCTTCCTCTACCGCTTCACCGGAGGTAACAAAAACATCCCTTCCAGAGACTTCAAAGGGGGTAAGGAAATTCACTCTCAGTGATTTCATGCCACCTCAATTTAAAGAAGCCATGCAGGAGGCATCATACTCTTGCAATTCGGTAGTTGGATTCTCCATTGATGGATACGAATCCAGTGACACCGATGATGGATTCGAATCCAACTACACAGATGAGTGGGAGGAGTCCCTTGAAACAGGAGAATATCTCTCCGATGAAGAATGGGTTCCTGAGTCTCATCTTATGCCAGTAATCTGGTATAACCCCCTACAGCCACAAGGATCCTGGTCTGATGATGAAGAAGACCAAGAGGCTGTACAAGAAAATGCTGCTGACCCAGCACCTCTCATCACTCCAGTGGAAATCAACAATGTTGAGCCACAAAGAGATGATGAAGAAGAAGATCCGGCTCCCATGCCTGATCTTGAAGAATATGCAAG
Source organism: Litsea cubeba (assembly GCA_012931725.1). Taxonomy (NCBI): domain Eukaryota; kingdom Viridiplantae; phylum Streptophyta; class Magnoliopsida; order Laurales; family Lauraceae; genus Litsea; species Litsea cubeba. The sequence goes on from CM022946.1 coordinate 102,865,405, forward strand.
GATCTTGCAGCGACTCGCTCTAGAACAGGAGCAAGAACGCGTCAACGAGCCTCCTCGCAATCCAGAGCCTGAAGTCCCTGAAGACCATCAGGTACATCCTCCTCTTAACACACACCAAGCAGTTGCTGAATGCCACCAAGTGGTCGGAAGTCGGATTTCAATCCTTCAAACTTCAATTGGCGACTGGAGGGATCCGTTCATTGATTACATTATGTTCGGAATCCTACCGGAAGATCCAAAAGAACGGGTAAGCATCCAAAGGCGAACCCCAAGCTTCCATTTGGATATTCCTTCAAAAATCCTTTACAGGAAATCCTTCAACGGAGTACTTCTACGCTGCTTGTCACAACAAGAGGCTGAAGAAACACTCAAAGAAGTTCATGCTGGTCTTTGTGGAGCTCATCAGGCTGGACCTAAGCTCTATGATCAGATAAAAAGGTTAGGATATTACTGGCCTACCATGGTAGCTGACGCAATGCAATTTGCTAAGCGCTGCCAACAATGCCAAGTTCATGGAGATTACATTCACATGCCTCCAGAATGGCTACATCCTACAGCAATCTCATGGCCTTTCGAAGCCTGGGGTATGGACATCATAGGTCCTATTTCTCCCCCTTCAAGCAAAGGTCATCGCTTCATCTTCGCCGCTACGGATTACTTCTCCAAGTGGTCAGAAGCATTTGCGTTTAACGAAATGAAGACCTCATCAGTCCTTCAGTTCCTACGCACCAACATCATTTGTCGTTTCGGCATACCCAAAAGATTCGTCCATGATAACGGACCACAGTTCCGGGATCATCGATTCTACAGGTTCTGCGACAAATACAAAATCCAAAGCTGTCCTTCAACTCCATACAATCCGGCAGCAAACGGGTTAGCAGAAGCTTTCAACAAGACACTCTGCAAAATCCTCAAAAAAATGGTCTCTAGTCACAAAAGAGACTGAAGCGACAAAATGTCTGAAGCTTTGTGGGCCTATCGAACCAGCGTTCGAGGACCAACCCATAGCACACCATTCTCCTTGGTCTATGGATGCGAAGCTGTCATACCCTTGGGAGTACAAATTCCTTCCTTGAGGGTATCCTTGCAAAATGACATGACTCAAGAAAGCAATGTCAAATTGCGGCTCCATGAGCTGGACAATCTCGATGAGAGACGGCTCGAAGCTCAACAAAGCATTGAACTTTACCAAGCACGTATGGCAGGATCTTTCGATAAAAAGGTCAGGCAACGCGCCTACAAAAAGAATGACTTGGTTCTTGCGGTAAAAAGACCAATGGTCTTCGCTCACAAATCCAAAGGCAAATTCGAGCCAAAATGGGAGGGACCCTACGTCATCGACAAAGTTTTCTCCAATGGCGCATACGCACTCCTAAACATGGAAGGTGACAGATGTATGCTGCCCATCAATGGCAAGTTCTTAAAGCGGTACTACCCTTGAAGACTTACCTAACTGGGTAAGAGCAATGCCTGTACGGCCAAAACCGGTTTCCAGGTACACGCTCGCTAAACCCACCCTTTTTTAGAATTTTCATATCAAATGTTGAAATTTCTAGAAATCTAAAACAATGCTTACTTTTATCGTTTCAAAAAAAAATATATATATATATCCAAGTTCAGGAACCTTTCCTAACTTGACCAAAATTTTCAACCCTTGAACCCAAAATTCATGGTTTGAAACAAAATCCGGATTCAGGGATTTCCACCCTAGTCCACCCTACCTTTTACCGCCAAAATGGTTTTAGGTCAAAACTTATGACCCTCGTGTCTTTAAACAAAAAAAAAATGGTTTTTCAAAAACCGCGAGGAAGCGACGCTTAGTCGATACTCGCACAAATCGGAAGCAAGCGAACCACGTTCGACACTTCCAAAATCGCAAGGAAGCGACATTTCGTCGATACTTGCAAAATCCAAAACTGTGGAGATGCAACATTTCAGTTGATATCCACAACCCAAATTTCAAAGGTTCAAAAAAAACCTAAAAAACCATGGAGACGCAATATTTCAGTTGATATCCGTAACCCAAAGGTTCGAGAAAACCACAAATTTCAAAAATCGTGGGGAAACGACATCAAGTCAGTACCCGTAAAACCAAAATTTTTGAAAAGCAAGAATGCGACATTCCATCAATACTTGCACCCAAATCCGCGAGGATGCGACATTCCATCGATACTCGCAACCGAATGAGCAAGGATGCGACATTCCATCGATACTTGCAAGAACATTCAGCAGGGAGGCGACTTTTAGTCGATACTTGCATTTTTTGAAAACCAAACTGGCTATAAATGCCATCAAAATAGGCTATAAATGCCACAAACCGGCTATAAATGCCACAAACCGGCTATCAATGCCACCAAAAACAAAACCGGCTATCAATGCCACACAAACAAAAAACTTGGATTTCAAAAAAAAAATGGCTATCAATGCCACCAAAAACCGGCTATAGATGCCACAAAACAAACCGGCTATCAATGCCACCAAAATTGGCTATAGATGCCACAAACAAAAAAAAACTCGGCTATCAATGCCACAAGAAAAGCTGGCTCTCATGCCAAAATTGGCTTCCATGCCACAAACAAAAACCTGGCTTTCATGCCAAAACAATCATTTGACAAAAGATTTTCACAAAATGACAACCTTTTGATCAAATCCCATTTAGCAATTACTTTTATCACAAAAAGATTAAAGTGAGCGTAGGGATAACAAAAAAAAAAAAAAGAGAAAGTGTTCACAAGCACTACAAAAAAAAAGAGTACCAAAAAAATACATGTGGTACCAAAAAAAAAAAAAAGTGTTCACAAGCACTACAAAAAATAAGTACCAAAAAAAAAATACAAGTGGTACCAAAAAAAGAAAAGAAAGAAGGATGGTTTCTGTATACAGGAGCTCAATAAAAAATGATCTCCAGCCAAGAGTTCAGCTCCCCAAGCAGACTTTTAGCTTCAGCCGTCAAGGATTCCAAGGCATGCTTCTTCAGGAACTTGCCATGAGATGCTGGAGTGGGCTGTACCCCTTCTCTCACACCAGGAAGCTTACCTCGAGCAGCTTGCCATTGTTCATCCTCATCAGACTTCCTTTTGAGAACCCGTTCGGCATCTGCAACCTGGTGAATCAGGGCACTCTCCCTGTCGCGAGCTTCTATTATGGCAGTCCACTTGGCAGCGACTTGTGCCTGCAAATGCTCAAGACGTTTCCTGGCCTCATCGACCTCCCTATCAAGGATGTTAAGGTCATGTGTCAGCCCGATGATGGTTAGCTCTTCTTTATTCCACTTTCGGACTGCCACCTTCCTGCTTTCTGTAGCCTCATCCAGGTCAGACTTAGCCTTATCAGCAGGGTCCAGGAACATCTCCTTGAAGAACTGGTCATCAGCCAAACTCACGGTCTCAAACCACTTGTCACCCAGTGCAATGATCCTATCAACGATCGCCCTGGCACCTGTGACATCCAGACCAGCCTCTTCAGCATCACTGAGAATCTCCTGCACATGCTGGATCATGCCAAATCCGACTTCCAAGTGCCCAGAAAAGAGAGTCTCAATCCAAGAGCTCACAACTCGCACCACCACCTTCTTCGCAAAAAGAAGAGATGGCCCAGCTGAAGATTCGCCCAACTCCGTTGGTCGGCTACTCATATCATCATCTGTTGAAAGAGTAACAAAAGAACTCTTTCCAGTTGAAGCTGCTCCTGCTCGGGAAGGAATCTCAGCGCGAGGAATCTCCTCAATATTGTCAGAGCTGGTCCCAGGAATCTCCACCTCTGGATCAACCTCTGGCATCTCTTGCTCTGGAAGCAACGGATCCTCCTCTGCCACTTCAAAACCTGCAAAGGAAACAAAAAAGGTATGAATATGACCCTATTTGAAAATCATTATCAGAGTTATAACTACAAAATACCTTCTTCGACGACTGGTGGAACACTTTCCTCCTCCATGAACTCATCGGAAGCATCATCAACATTTGCGTCTATCGATGGTTCAAAGTCATCGGAATCCTGTGGCAAGTCAGCTGACAAAAAAAAAAAAAAAAATGTGTTAGCAAACCAAGTCACAAACAAAAAAAAAAGGGAGCAAAAGAAGTCGTACCAATTGGAGATTTTGGATTTACTCCAGAGTCCCTCGGTTCTTCTTCAGGTGCCTCAACAGGATCCATCACCACCTCATCGGTTGGGACCTCAGGCATCACCAAGTCTTCCTCTGCTAAAAAAAAAAAGAGAAGAAAAGCAGAAACAAGAAGCAAATCATAACATGGAAAAATCCCATGAAAAGAAATGGAAAGAGAAAAAGGAAGAATCATACCTTCACCGACGGTCTCTTCTTCTCGGCTTCTCTTCTCCGGAGGCTCGTCAGCATCCACTGGCACATCCTCATCGATAGTAAGAGGAACTTCCAAGTTAAGAGAGTCCTCATGCTGCCCCTTGCTACTATGATGACTCCTCCTCCTCTTACTTCTGCGGGCTCGCTTCTTAGAGGAACCTGCCCCGCCGTCAGAGTCAGGTTTCCCACTTGACTCATCACTGGATGGTCTGCTCTTGCCAGTAGACTCCACGGAAGCTTGCCTCTGTGCCGCCTGCATCCAAGCGCCAAGTTCGGCTTCCTCCTGTTCTAGCTGCTCCAAAGCCTCGTCAGGTGTTTCTCGAACAGCTTCAGAACCGATGACGCCCTGGTCACCGAGAAAGCCTATCTTGTGCTTCTCTCCAGAAAGGAAGGACCAAACTTCCTCTCGCCGGATGCCATCCGACTTTCCAAGGCCTTTTCCAGATGCCAGCTTCACATCAAGCTCCTTCCTGGAAAGTCCCCGATATGCCGAGAAGCTCTCCGCGAACCACTTCGCAAAGCCGGCAGTACGGGAAGTCAGCAACACAGGATAAGAAATCATGGCTGTAGTGTCTTCAGCACTATAGAAAGCCCATGCATTTCTCCCGTCCTGTAAGCCTCCAAAGCGCTTCACCATGCTTGAAGGCGCTCCAACAACGCCCTGAGAAAAGCCAAGCTGCAAAGCAAAGCGAGAATGTACATACGGCTGGATATCGACGAAAAGATGTCTGCGGTACACCATTGTGCCGACACGTATGCTGAAAAGCCACTCTCTCTCTGCATTTGTCAAGGAATAATGCCTTCCCGACCCCGCCCTGGTAGAGTCTCGGGAAGCACCAAAATCAAAAGCCTTCTTCCGCAACTCCGGAGAAAGCTTCACTGAAGATTGCCCCATCTCGACGTCCCTGAACCGTCGGATCCTCATGCGGGCAAACAAAAGTGATTCGGACACGGCTTTGCCCTTAGCCAGTCGAATCATCAGAGGATCATCATCCTGTGCAGCACCCAGCCGATGGAAGCCAGGACAGTGGTATACATACCACGAATAAAAGATATGGGCTGAAAATACCCTATTCATGGGAAGCCCAAGCCGAACCAGAAAAGCAGCAGCCTGCAGTTCGGTACACAGGTAGGAGTAAAGAGCTGGCACCAAAGCAAGCTGCTCTCCAAACGCCATCTGACAAGCCGGGAAAATACAATGCGGCCTGATGTGCGTTCCATCTCCTCCAGCAAAAACAGCCTCACCAAGCCAATAAGTGAGGTAAACAGCGAGATCTCTCTGCAGTGCAATGTCAGGACATATGGCGTTTGTACTTGCACAGAAATCTCTCAACTCTTCTTGCATGGCCAAGATCTCCTTTGACTCCTGAGCTCCGGCTTCCTGGGTCATGCTATCAGAAGGCTCCCTACTATCAAAAAAGTTGGGGAATGAAGAGCAAAAACTCTTCCAACTGCTGGATCTAACTTTCGAACCCCCCTTCTCCTTCAAAAAATCATAGAAGGCGACGAGCTGAAAGTATAGAAGCCTGAACTCCTCAGACTGCCCCTCGAGGACGCTGTCAATCGGCATAAACTCCTCATAGAGTTTGCCGAGGATGGGCAATCCGGTAATGGCGCTCAACTCCTTCAAAGAAAAACCAATCTCACCATTCGTCACAACGAAGGTATTGGTTTGAGGGAGGAACGACTCCAGCATAGCCATGAAGGCCTCGTCGGAAAAGATCACGGTCTCCCTAAAAGCGCGGACCGCATCAAAAATCCCGGCTTCCTTCAAAACGGCGCCACCAATCAGCAGGACGCGATCAGTCCACGACTTCCACTCGGAGTCAGCATTGAAACGACCTCGAAGTCGAAAAGGCTTGATCCAATTGCTGCCATCACCACTGAAAATACCAAGGCCCACCGGTCTCAAATCGACCGACGGATAATCAGAGCCCTGGTAGCCGCTGGATGGCATCAACAAGTCCATGTCAACAGGCGACCTCTCCGTATATCCAGGAGAACCGCCGACAAAAACCCCGGTCTTGATTACATTTGTCCTTCTCACCCAACTTGGAGGATCTTCCCTCTTAGGGCACGTGGGGGCAAGGCTCAGAATCGAGACGGTGCGATCAAACATCGACCGGGTAGTAACAGTCTTCTTCTCACCATCTGCTGTGAAGGAAAACTGAAAAGATCTCCTCTGGTATGTAATGTCGTCAGGGACTGCATCACCAAAGAAGAAGGTAGGCTTGGGCAAAACGCTCTGATCTTCCATCAGCCATGGACGACTGCTTACCATGATCTTATAGAATTCCTCTCCCTTGAGAGTGATCAGTCGCTGCCTCATCTCATCTCTGTTGAGGGAGTCGCACTCTTCCAGATTTCTCTCAACATACTGGACCTTCTCAAAAGCCTGCTGAACGGCCGGATTAGAGGATCTAGAAGATCGACGAGGTACGCTTGTAGCAGGCTCTTTACCCTTGTTCGCTCTGGAGGAACCACCTGAAAAGGATGGAAAAGAAAAAGATCAAACATCAAAATGACAGAATCTCGCTAAAAAAAAATCTGGCGAAATTTTGACATGATGACGGGGCAATTCCGAAGAAAAGGAACTATCCCGAAAGAAATAGAAAGCTTGAAGATGGGCTCAACATCGCTGCGAGCTCCGAAACTCCAAACTTTCGAAACCTAAAAGTCTCCGCAAAATCAGGAAGGGTTCAACATCACTGCGAGCTCCAAGTTCCCAAATTTGCAAAAACTTTCAGGTATGCAATCACATCATGCTACAAATTTAATTTACAAATTAAAGGCATGCATGAACATCTAGATTTGCGAAAAAAAATGCATTATCATGATGAGCAAAAAAAAAGAAAAGAAACTTTCTCTAAAAAAAAAAAGGAGGAGAAAGAAAACGAAAAAGGAAACGAAACTCTCTAAAAAAAAAGGAAAGAAAAAAAAAAAAAAAAAAAAAAAAAACGGGCTGGCCCACAGGCCACGTGGCCGTACGGCCAGATCCGTACGGATCTGTCCGTACGGCCCACAAAAAAAAAAAAAAAACAAACATGAAAAAAAAAAGAAAGAAAGAAAAAAAAAACACGTGTAAAAAAAAAAAAGGGGAAAACACGTGGAAAAAAAAAGAAAAAGAAAGAGAAGAAAAGAAAAAGAAAGAAACAAAAAAAAAGAGAAGAAAGAAGAAGAAGAAAGAAGAACTTTATTTTTCCTACAATGGAGTTTTCTTGAAAAAGAAGAACTTACTTGAAGCCATTGATGGAGAAGAAGAAGAAAACTCTTGAAGATCTTGAAGAAGAAAAGCTCTTGGTCTTGAAGCCCTCTTGAGATTATTGCAAAAGAAAGTAATAAGAGCAAGAGATCCAACCTTCTCCTTGCTTTTATAGAGGAGAGCAAACCAAAGAAGGAAAGAAGAAAGAGGTAAGTGTTACTAATTAGTAACCTTACCAAAAGAAAGAGATTAGAAAGATTCTTTCCAAAAGAAAGGAATCTTGAGAGATTTTCTCCTAAAATCAATCTATGACGGATTCTTTCCCAAAAAGAAAGATATCTTGAGATATCCCATCCCAAAATAAAGGGATCTTGAGAGATTTTCTCCTAAAATCAATCTATGACGGATTCTTTCCCAAAAGAAAGATATCTTGAGATATTCTATCCCAAAATAAAGGGATCATGAGAGATTCTCTCCAAGTAAAGATATTCTTGGATATTCTCTATCCAAATGAGATATTTTTGGATATTCTTTACAAAAATGACACCATATGAGATCTAAGCCATTTCAAAAGCTTAAGGTCCCATGGGTTAGCCCATATGAGCCAGGTTTGACCACCTAGGCACTAAAAAAAAAAAAAAAAAAAAAAAAAAAAAAAAAAAGAAATAAATTTTGGGCTTTTAGTCAAAGAGAAATCCCTCTTACCAAGAGCATACAAAAATGGTTCCATGCCTCTTTTGAGTTGAATAGACCATACAAAAGAAAATTCCAAGCCCCATGAGCTTCCAAAAATCAAGCCATCCAGCCTCATCTACCAAATTGAGCCAAAATCTTGAAATTGACATTCCACAAAAATCAAACCAAATCCTGGTCCCCTAACTTGCCACATACAGCCTGTTAGGTCACAAGACCAAAACCAAAAACCAAAACCTGATCCCCTAACTTGCCACATACAGCCTGTTAGGTCACAAGATCAAAACCAAAATTGATCCCCCAACATTCCACATACAGCTTGTTGGGTCACACGATCAAAACCAAACCCGACCCCCTAACCTGCCATATATAGCCTGTTAGGTCACAAGGTCAAAATCCAAAATCCACATCCCTGATGTCACCTTCAAAACTTTGCCTCGAGATGGTACGTGATCCCTTTCACTACCATAAAATTCCCCTGGAAGCTCAAAAGGCTATAAATACCAAAAAGAAAGACTGCTCAAAGACTCTTGGTCAAGTCACAGGCTCTCCTTCAAAAATCTCTTCGAGGCACATCGACTACAAAAGTTAAGCAACTCGCCGCTGTACCTCGAGGGGGCATTTGTTGACACCAAAAATGTCACTTTGCCTTTTCAAGATCCAAAGAGCTACATGAAGTCGCAACCTGCCATAAATAGGCAATGCTGCTTCCAAAAATCAAATCTTGTCAGAATCAAACAAAAACTGCAAGATTCTTCCAGACAGCCAAAAGAGGAGTACACAAGAAGTTTCAAGCCATTTCAAGATCATTTGGCCTAACTTCGCTTCTCCGACAGCCAAATCAAGCCTCTCGGCGGTAAAGCTCTCCGGGACCATGATTTCCAAGACAGAACCTATGGATCATCTTAAAATGACTCCAATAGGTTCCCTGTCAAATTTCAAGTCAATCGGACATCGGTTGACCACACGTCAAACCGCGACATCTTCATCGCGACAAAAAGAAAGTCTGCAGTTGATAGGACCCCAAACGGCTTCGAAACTCAAACAAAAGCCTATGGTTGGTCTTATTTATTGCTCAAGAGGCTTCAAACCAAATTTCAGGTCATTCCGACATCGTTTGACCCAGTTTCAGCTTCTGACGGGAAATCGGCAACTCTGCGCGACAAAGTCTTCGGCTTTCTCAGGAAATTGGAAACTTTGCAAAATAAAATGCAAGGATTCTCATCAGGTTTCCTACAAAGAAATCAGGCCAATAAATGATCAAAATTTCAAAGAAAAGTACAGAAGAAAAAAGAATCAAAAAAGAGCAAAAACGGACGCAAAACGGGACCAGAAAGGGGGAAAACCCCCCCAGGGTCGCAGGCCCCTGCGACCCTGGCCCAGGGTCGCAGGCCCCTGCGACCCTGGCCTAAGGTCGCAGGCCCCTGTGACCCTGGGCCAGGGTCACCGGGAAAGCCCCGGAAACCCCGGTTTTCGCCGTTTTTTTCGCGATTCGAGGAGCCCAGCCTCTGGTACTTTCCAAAATTCATGCTTTTGAGACACCAAGTCCTCTGATATCCGTCCAAAACACGGGTAAATCATCAAGAGTATCGAAGACAGTATTGATCGCCACCCGGTCAACCAAAAAAAGTGTGCTTTCCACCCGACCGATCGAGAAATCGACAGGACAGATGGCACCGACCCGCTGTTGGCAACAAACACCTGAAATTACATGGTCATCTGATGTCGATCTACATGAAGATCCATCGATGATCATCAACAGAAGAATCTCAAAAGACGTGGCACGGCCCGCGACTCTTCAGCTGCTCGGCGACCACTTAATGCGATTAATTGACTAGCTTTATTACAGTCATTAATCCATTTCTTTGGACGGCCCAATCAGAAGCAAGCATTTGGGAGTTACAAGTCAAGAGATTCATGGCATTTAACCCATGAAACTCCTCCCATCATGGCGGTTAAAGGCGATTAAATGCCCTCAATCTCCTCCGGCCAATCAGAAGCCAAGAAAAAGGAGTTACAAAATAAACAATTCAATTTTGTAACTCCTCCCATTATGCGGCTTAATGACATTAAAAGCCCATAAACTCTCCTAAATGGCTACCAAGAGCCTATAAATAGGAGAGCACTCCAAAGGAATCCAGATCGGAAAAAAGAGACAGACACACAGACAGAGAGAAGCACAGAAATCCAGAGAAAGAAGAAAAGAGAGAAAACTCTGCGGAAATTCTACACCGGCCACCGCAACAAGGTGATAAAAGTCCCTTGGGGGGTACCCCCCCCCAAGGTCCTTGCCTTCTCCTCCTGCCTCCAACGGCTTAGATATGGCTTTTCAGCCCGTCTACTCGGCTTTTTATTGGACATAGGACCTTCCTTTGGTCTTTGTCCTCTAAAAACCCGAGGTTATAGCCAAGCCAAGCGAATCAATAGCATCCTCTGTTCTCATCTGCATGGATGATGGCGAAGCCCACATATGGCTTGCGACCGTCAATCTAAACGAGTCCCCCACAATCTCCTGAGAAGTTAGATCCTCCTTTTCTTGCTTTTCATTGTAGTTTGTATTTTTTCAAAAGAGACAAAAATCACAATTCTTGTCTTTCATTGTTGATAAGGATTGTAAATCGGCTATAAACGCCAAAATCGGCTATAAACGCCAAGTTGGCTATAAACGCCAAAAATCGGCTATAAACGCCAAAATCGGCTATAAATGCCAAAAAAATCGCCTTTCACGGCAAATCAAGAAAAATGTCTATTTTCTTAAATATATGTGCAATGGAAAACTTGAAAGAAGTTGATTTCCTTTTTACTTGCGAAGGTTGATCCCCGGATCATCACTTGCAATTCCAAGTAAAATAGAAAATCTGGCACACCCACAAAAAAAGAAATGTTGATGCACGCCCCTGCCCCCCGGTTACGAAAGGGTCGGAACCAAACGGACTCCCACGTCCGCCGACCTCGGTAGGAACCGAGCAGGAGCGCGGTCCATCATATAGTTCCACAAGTTCTCCAAAATAAATCCATTAGGATTGAAATTTCGGTCAACCCTCGGTTGGCTTGTCGGTTAACCGATAGGGTCATGTCGGTCGACCGACAAGCTGACCGATAGCTAGTCGAGTCCAGAAATGGGGAGAAAATGGCTCTCCGGAATTGGAACCGAGGGGTTATCGGTTCACTGTCGGCTGACCGACACTTCAGCATCAGGATTTGCAGAAAAATGCAGTTCTCTGGAATTGGGACCGAACTGTTGTCGGTCACCTGTCGGTTGGCTGTCGGTGAGCCGACAGGCTGACCGATAGCTGACCGACGTTACTGCGAGAGCAGATTTCTGAAGCTGTTTTCAGTCCCTTCTTTCTCCAAACACTCATCATTTTTAAGGGTCAGATCCCTATAATAAAGTGAGCCAAAAGCTCCTCCATTTCATCATTCAAAACCTCCATTCCCAACACTTCAAATTCCCTATTCAACCTCATCCATCCTTCCATCAAAATCCCATTCATACAACCATCCATTTCAACACATTCAATCAAGTGATGACCCATCATTCATGAAAATCCATATGTACTATAAACAAGCTTTAACAAAATCATATGCAACCATTTCCAAGATATTAAACAGTGTAACAAGACTCATCAATATGCTTTTTAAAAGCAATGGAAACTATATCAAAAATGTAGATGAGAATACATATGAGATCACCAAAAATAATTAATGTAAATCAAGATTTTCCATAAACATGTTAGCATTCAAAAATCATCCTTTCAAAAGCAATAGAAAATCATTGTGAAAAGCATGATTAAAGGTAAGTATTAAATCATTAAGAATAAGTAATGAAAATCCATATTTTTCTCATAAAACATGTTAACACTTGAAATCATCCATTCATCCACTTGCCTTGGGTCCAAGCTAAGCAAATCCAAGCTCTAATCACACTCCAAGCCAAGAAATCACAAATCTACACAAAAACCACAAAAACAAACCCAATACAACCCTAAAATGGGCAAACCAAGAAATAGGAAGAGATAACTCACAAAAATCAAGATGAAGCTTCTCAAAGACTAGGAGAACACAAATCTAGGAGATGGAGAGAATCACTTATATGGAAGACCATCAAATAGACAAGGCTAGCTCAATGGAAATCTTGAAAAGCTTGGTTTTCTTCAAAAATGGTGTCAAACAAGAGAGGAGATGAAGGGGAAGAAGTTGCCGAAGTTTCCTCATCGGATTGGTGGCTTGGAGGCTCCATTTGAGCAAGAGAAATGGAAGAAAAGGAAGAAGAACCGCCGCTGGTACTGTAGCTGGGAGTTGCAGTCGATGGAGAGGGGAAAAATGAGGGAGAAGGAGAGGCTTGTCCTTTTTATAATGGGTGGGTGTGGGCCCCACCACACTTAAAACTTGCAATGGAGATTAGAGGGCTTTCTAGACCTCGGATAAAGAAACTTAAGACATGAAAAGTGTCCGGCACAAATTATCTTTCTAATAAGGTTAATATTGACATACTTCCAGGGTCCACAGAAAAAGTCAACTGTTTGGTCAAAGGGATTAAAATAATGAAAGATTTGGGATTATAAGGGTTAAAACATCGATTTATGGGCCTTGGATGTAATCGACCAAGAAGAGAGAAATGTTTTTCTTAAAATCTAGTTTTCAAAAAATATATATTTGGAAAGGTTCTGTGTGAGACCCCACCCCTGGTGGGCCCTCAATATGAATTTGAATACTATATATTAGCCTAAGTATTTTAATTATATTAATTATGGGACTTAGTGAGGGTAGTTATGTATTTTCCTAGGGTTAGTCTAGTAGTGTAATTAGTAGAGTCAATAGGGGGTCTTTTGTTATTCTTAGAGTTAGTTAGTTTGTTAGAGGCCCTAGCTAGAGTTTTGTATTTACCATAGGGGGTTTGCACCAAAGAATCTTCTAGAAGATCACCTAAAGACCCAAATACCCTCTACCCTAACCCTAATCCTATTCTAACCCCAAGGGCAATCTTGTCCCTAACCCAAAAACCCAACCTATATAAACAAAACCCTCCCCTGCCCAAACGAGTACTGTTCATATCCTTTTCTCTCAAGTTCCAATCTCTTCTCTCTTCTTCTTCCCCAATTCCCTCCAACGAACCCTCATCCTCCCCTCCAATCTCTCTTTTCTCTTTCTCGCCCCAGAAATCCCTTAACAGAAGGCCAGCCGAGATCGACCTGCACCATAAGAGCTACTGTCGAGACCTTTTCTCTTTTCCCCTGTGGTTCTCTCTTTTCCTTCTACCTTCAATTGATCAAGGCAAGTGCACTGTGCTGGTAGTCTAGATTGCATGTTTCCTTCCTTTGATTTGCAGTAGAATCCCAATTTATAATATCTATGTTTAGATTGATCCTTGAGCATGTTTGTTTGGTTCCTTTGGCCATTGATGGATGGGATTACCTCATTTGGATGATCAATGGCCGGTTGATGATGGGTGGATGATGTAGGAATGATTTATTTTGCTTCTGTAATGGTCTATGGAGAATCCCAGAAGAATTGGGTCACAGGAATGAGTTTCCGGAGATGGAATGACAAGAACCCATCTCGTAGTATTGAGATCGGAATCGAAGTAGGACCACCCTTGGTAGATCAGGACCCTACGTCTATGTGAGGGGGCCTGTGCGACCATGGGGTGCTACTTGATCTGGATTTTGATCAGAGGTGGACCCCCATTCCTGTGCTTAGTAAAGAGAAGTTGTGTCCTGTCGTAGAACTGGGTTCTGTAACATAACACAACACTGATAGGAGAGATGGACAGAGTCCAGCGATGGCCGAGCTCAGCACTAGCAGAGCCCAGCGGTTGCCGAGCTCAGTATTAGTGCAACTCAGCAACTGCCGAACTCAGCACTTGCAGAGCCCAGCGGTTGCCGAGCTCAGCGTTGGCGCAGCACAGCAACTGCCGAGCTCAGCACTGGCCGAGCTCAGCGATGGCTGGATTCAACGCTAGCCGAACTCAGAGTTCTGCCGAGCATAATGGTTAGGATGAGGTTCGCGTTTAGCCGAGCTAAGTGTCTAGGCCGAGCTCAGTGCTCAAAGCCGGGTTCAGTGTTACGGCCGAACTCAGTGTTATGGCCGAACTCAGTGTTTTACTGAGCTCAGCGCCAGACCGGGTTCCGTGCCAGACCGGACTTCGAGCTTAGCCGAACTCAGTGCTTAACCAAGCTGAGCTTGACCAACCTCAATGCCTAGCCGGACTCAATGCATTTCTCTGAACTCAGTTGGGTGGCCGAACTGAGCTAGGCCTTTGCCGAGCTGAGTTGGGTGGCCGAACTGAGTATTCAATTGAGCTCCATTGCTTAGCCGAACTCCGAGATGAATTTCCAGAAAGGCGGGATTCCAACAAAGGAGAATAGAACCTGGGACTTTCCCTTCAGCCAGAATTCTTAGTGTGCACGGCCAACTACCCCGGCCAGGGAGTTACCCGAACTCACAGGAAGTCCTGGACAAACAGGCTTTGCCTGTAGGGTGTTTTTCCTTCTCTGATCACAGTGTGCCGAGCTGACCGCCCAGGCCAGGAGGCCGGCTGAGCACACTGTGTACAGTGACACTTCCCAGATTCTAAATTCCATTGTTGCAATCATATGTAGGACCCATTGACCATTCAAATAGACTTCCATCACTGTGCCAGCCACGAGTCAATGGTACGGCTCAACCTTGACTCGTGGGGTCCACTAATTAAAGTCCAGGTTATGTAATCTTAGATGATTCGACCTTTATACGTTACCAAATGATGCACATAACTTCTAAGCACCAAACACAATATTCCTTAGCATCTGTGGTTTCACTTAAAGATCGAATTACCTGAGATGGACCTGTATCCGAAAGTGGACCATTTACCTAGGTTGGACTGTTGCTATCTCCCTTTGATCCTTGTACTTGGAGATTCATCTCCCTCATACTATGACTATCACTCTATTGTCCTTATTATTGCTTATGCCTGTTAATTAAATGGAAAATGGAGGACCTAAACCTAGGAATACGTAGAGGTGACCCGGTAATTTGATTTGGTGGATCATTGACCCGTGTCTGTGGCTAGGCGGGCCCTTTTTATGGCCTAAGTTGGTTGTGAATTACCCTAGAATGGAGAGGTTAGATTGTATGGGCTGGTGACCCATTGTGGATGTAAATGGATCATATGTTATTGAACATGGACTTGTATATCATATGGACTGTTATAGATCAGGCCATGTATTTGGTGGGCCTTGGTATGGATCCAATGATGGAATTGGACTTGGACTATGATCCACAGTTTATATTGAGTACTTGGACCTCTTAGGGACTTTTGTTAGGACCTTGTTCACGCAAGGTAAAGCTTAGACAGACACAGACCTTTATTATTTCCGAGTCGGCATAGACATTCACTGAGTTGATTTAAGCTCAGCCAGTTGGACTGATCATCACTGGTAGGAGCTATTGAGATTTGTTGTGTGGCTATCATGATGAGCACTGTTGGGACGGACGGTGTGATGCCGGTTCCGGTCGTTGTGGATGATGTTGATGATATTTTGCGGGGTTAGTAATCCCTAGCATTAGCTTAGGATCCCTACCGCGACTGTGTTCAGTATGGGAGGGCCGCGGCATAATATCCCGCGGTGACCAGCTTATGTGGATGTGCCATATTGTGTAGGTTTATTACTGTTATGCTTATTATGATTCTACATTGTTATCTCGCACGACTGCATAGCATATGTACCTTTGTTACTCTCTTAACTTTATACATGTCTCTACTCATTTTGATGCATACATTCTATATTATCTGCATATTGTGACTTGCCAGATCTTTAGATCTGACCCACTCTTGGTGCTTAGGTCTTGACCCCGAGTTCGAGGGCGATGCGTTCGCACTCGTTGAGGTGCCCGTAGTAGGCGACTACGGATGGGGGCCGGCCGACCATGAGGTCGAGCCGGAAGGTGGAGAGCCGACACCAGCAGCAGGGGTTTGAGCGTTCTTTTGTTTAGGGTTTTGAGAGACATTTGTTGTGAGTTGGGTAGTAATGAAAAATATGTAATTAACTTTGATTTGTTATCACTATACATTTAGGCTGGACTTCAGCCCTTCTACATTTGACATATATACGATGATACCTTATGCTTCCGCTATCTCTGATATGGCTTCCGCTATACTATCATGCTTCCGCAATTAACCATTGTTATTATGTTGATGAAAAAGTTTTAAATTGGACCTCACTGCGGACCTACGATCTTGGAAGTTCTCGGATTTTCCGGGAAGTAGCGCGCCAATTTCGGTACTTTGACGATTTTCTCGGTATCCGGAATTGGGGCGTTACAATTTGTATGGTATCAGAGCCCAGGTTAGTCTCTAGGAAATAAAATACACTAGAAACTTTAGGACGTAGTGAGGATCTCAGTGTGGGAGTACGTGTAGGGTCGATGGATCGGGTAGAATCAGTGTAGTCCTAAGTGTTGGACTTAAACTAACCTAATTTCTTTCTCTTAACAGATGTCTAGAGAAGGTTCTCCATCACATATGATGCCAGTAGCCGGTAGTCAGCCAGACTTCGAGCAGCGTTTCCAGAGGTTCTTGCAGGCCTTCCTCGTTTCCCAGGAGGCCCAGGCGTCGGCGCAGCAGCAGCAGGCCGAGGATTTTGCCCAATTCCAGACGCAAGTCTTGGACATCATGGACAGAGTGGCTCAGCCAGGCCCAGCAGCGGCATCCGTTCGGGAGGCAGACCCGAACGTCATATTTGAGAGGTTCCTCAAAAGAGGACCGCCTGAGTTCACTGGCGCCGATGACCCGCTGGTGGCCGACGAGTGGATCGTGCGGATGGAGAAGATCTTCAAGGTCTTCGAGTGCACCGGTCAGCAGAGAGTGCAGTTAGCCGCTTACATGTTCCGGGGAGTCGCGGAGGACTGGTGGAGGACGATTCAGCATCATTTCGAGACGATAGGAGACGAGATCGCTTGGACTGCATTCAGGGCGGACTTCCTTCGGAAGTTCATACCATCTCACGTCAGAGACCGCAAGCTGCGGGAATTTCAGGCGCTGGTGCAAGGCAGCATGACTGTCTACCAGTATGAGGTTCGCTTCACCCAGCTTTCTCGTTTTGCAGAGGCTCTGATCACACCTGAGTCCGAGAGGATCCGTCGGTTCGTCGATGGGCTGAGAGATGATATTCAGTTGAGCATGTCCTGCATCGAGCTGCCCACATATGAGGAGGCTTTGAGGAGAGCTTACTGGGCAGAGGAGCGTCTGCAGCGGATAGAGGCCAGTCAGCAGCAGAGGCGAGTTAGAGCCGCCTTGGTCAGACCGCAGCCCTTGCCCATACAGCAGCAGCCATTTCAGAGACAGAGGCCAGCAGGCTAGGCCAGGCAGCATCAGTATCAGCGGCAGCCTCAGCAGCAGCAGCGTGGGCCCAGAGTATGCTATGATTGTGGGGAGACAGGACACATCTCCAGATTCTGCCCATTCAGAGGGGGACAGCCTCAGGCCCCGATGCTTCAGCTTCCAGCACCACCGAGAGCACCAGCTCCAGCTCCACCCGTTCAGCAGATTGCACCGGCACCCCAGCCACCTCAGCAGCAGTACCGTGCCCAGCAGCAGGCACGTGGACCCCAGCAGCCCAGGGGACAGCACTACCAGAGGGGACGATACCAGAGTCCCCATGGACAGCAGCGATAGCAGCAGAGACCTCAGGCTGTAGGTCAGGCATTCGCACTCACACATGAGGAGGCCGAAGCTGCAGGGAACGTCGTTGAAGGTACTCTTTCTATTTGTGATCAGATTGCTAGAGTATTGTTTGATCCTGGTGCGACACATTCCTATGTGTCTTCTGCTTTTGCTTTAGTTCTTGGTGGGGTAGGAGAGGAGTTGCCTTGCACGCTAGTTGTGTCTACGCCCGTGGGTAAGAGGGTAGTGTGTCAGACTTACCACCCCAGATGCCGAGTGCAGATCGGGGAGTACACTATGTTTGCAGATTTGATCGTGTTACCCATGCATGACTTCGACGTTATCTTGGGGATGGATTGGTTGGCCAGATATCGAGCGGTGATGGATTGCTTCGAGAAGATAGTCAGACTCGCCATCGACGGTTCAGACGACACAGTCGAGTTTGTAGGCGAGAAGAAGCCACGCAGTACCAGATTGATTTCAGCACTGAAGGCTGAGAGGCTAGTGCGATCAGGTTGCGAAGGCTACATCGCATTCATCTCAGAGGACAAGAAGTCCAAGGGAGTCGAGGAGATTCCAGTTGTTTGCGAGTTTCCAGACGTGTTTCCTGACGAGATCCCAGGATTGCCTCCAGTCAGAGAGATCGACTTCACCATCGAGCTTGTGCCAGGCACCGCACCGATTTCTAGAGCTCCTTACCGCATGGCTCCGGCAGAGCTGCGAGAGTTGAAGACCCAGTTGCAAGAGTTGATAGACAAGGGCTTCATCAGACCGAGCATGTCACCTTGGGGAGCGCCTGTGCTCTTTGTGAAGAAGAAGGATGGATCGATGAGGATGTGCATCGACTACAGGCAGCTGAACCAGGCAACAGTGAAGAACAAGTATCCTCTTCCCCGGATCGACGAGCTTTTCGACCAGCTTCAGGGAGCGCAGTACTTCTCGAAGGTGGACCTGAGATCGGGATACCATCAGCTGCGAGTCAGAGAGCAGGATGTGCAGAAGACAGCATTTCGTACTCGTTACGGGCACTATGAGTTCCTTGTGATGCCGTTCGGGTTGACGAATGCGCCGGCAGTGTTCATGGCCTTGATGAACAAGATCTTCGCCCCGTACCTCGACAGCTTTACAGTGGTGTTCATCGACGACGTGTTGGTCTACTCCAAGTCCAGAGAGGAGCACGAGCAGCATTTGAGGACGTCTCTACAGTTGCTACGTGATAACCAGCTGTACGCGAAGCTCAGCAAGTGCGAGTTCTGGTTAGAACAAGTAGTCTTCCTCGGACATATCATCTCCAGAGACGGCCTAGCAGTGGATCCAGCAAAGATCGAGGCAGTAGTGAACTGGGAGAGACCGAAGAATGTTACAGAAGTTCGGAGTTTCCTTGGCTTAGCAGGCTACTACCGCAGATTTGTCAAGAGTTTCTCTTCGATTTCAGCCCCTTTGACCAAGCTGACGAGGAAGGACGTACCGTTCGTATGGACCGATGCATGCGAGGACAGCTTTCAAGAGCTGAAGGAGAGACTGACGTCAGCACCGATCTTATCTTTACCTTCTGGTACAGGCGGCTTCGTTGTCTTCACCGACGCTTCAGGGACCGGTCTTGGTTGTGTTTTGATGCAGGAGGGCAAAGTCATTGCTTATGGATCACGCCAGCTGAAGGAACACGAGAAGAAGTATGCCACCCACGACCTAGAGCTTGCAGCAGTCGTGTTCGCACTGAAGATGTGGCGGCATTACCTCTACGGAGAGAAGTTTGAGGTCCATTCAGATCATCGCAGTTTGCAGTACCTGTTCACTCAGCATGACCTCAACAACCGTCAGAGGCGTTGGATGGAGTACATCAAGGACTACGACTTCCCTATCAAATACCACCCGGGTAAGGCGAATGTCGTGGCAGATGCTTTGAGCAGGAAGACCGCCCTAGTCAGTTTTCTAGCAGCAGAGGGTGTGTGGACCGATGTCTTCAGTGACTTGGATGTCCAGTTTCAGCCGCTCAGCGACAGAGTTATGCTTGCCACCATGTCCGCTTGGGAACCGGAGTTGCTTGGAGAGGTCAAGGACAGTCAACGCAGCGATCCTAAGCTTGTCAGAGTGATCGAGCAGATTGACCAGAGGCCAGAGTTCAGACTGATTGGTGGAGTACTCTACTATCAGGACAGGCTGTGTGTACCAGATATCCAGGAGCTGAAGGACCAGATCTTAGCAGATGCACACCACAGCAGATATTCGATTCACCCGGGCAGCACCAAGATGTACAGAAACCTGAGGAGCTACTACTGGTGGAACAACATGAAGAAGGAGATTGCAGGCTATGTGGCCAGATGTCTGACGTGTCAACAAATCAAGGCCGAGAACCAGAAGCCACCAGGGCTACTTCATCAGCTCGAGATACCTCAGTGGAAGTGGGAGCACATCACCATGGATTTTATTGCAGGACTTCCAGCTACCAGGAGACGCAGTGATGGCATTTGGGTGATCGTGGACAGGCTGACCAAGTCAGCTCACTTCTTGCCAGTGTCGATGAGAGCAGGACTCGACGTCCTTGCTAAGCTGTACGTGGACAGGATCGTCTCTTTGCATGGAGTTCCAGCTTCGATTGTTTCAGACAGAGATCCACGCTTCACTTCTCACTTTTGGGATAGTCTTCAGCGAGCTTTGGGTACCAAGTTGAGCTTCAGCACAGCCTATCATCCTCAGACAGACGGACAGACAGAGCGCACCAACCAGACTTTGGAGGATATGTTGCGAGCCTGTGTCCTAGACTACAAGGAGAACTGGGAGGATTCTTTGCCACTCTGTGAGTTTGCCTACAACAACAGTTACCACTCGAGCATCAAGATGGCACCGTTCGAGGCGTTGTACGGCAGGAAGTGCAAGACCCCAGTCTGTTGGGAGGAAGTTGGTGTCAGGAGTTTCCATGGACCATCTATCGTCGGCGACACCAGTGAGAAGATCCACCAGATAGTGGAGAACCTGAAGGTTAGCCGCAGTCGACAGAAGAGCTATGCAGACAATCGGCGCAGACCACTCGAGTTTCAGAAAGGAGACCGTGTATTCCTGAAGGTTTCCCCAGCTCGAGGCACCCTCAGATTCGGCGAGAAGGGCAAGTTAGCACGGAGATACGTCGGACCCTTTGAGATCAAGGCCAGGATCGGAGATGTCGCCTACAGACTTCAGTTGCCAGCAGAGCTATCGGGTGTGCACGACGTCTTCCATGTCTCGATGCTGAGGAAGTATGTGGAGGACCCTACCCACATTCTGCACCACCAGCCGCTCGACATCCAGCCCGACGCGTCCTACATCGCCAAGCCAGTCGCCGTCATCGACACCAAGGAGAAGGTGCTTCGGGACCGAACCATTCAGTTCGTTAAGGTTCAGTGGGAGCATCACACTCTGGAGGAGGCTACTTGGGAGCTACGAGACCAGGTGGCAAGAGATTATCCACATCTTTTACCGCAGGTATGTCCCTACTTTGTTTTTACATTTGGGGACCAAATGTTTTAAAGGAGGGAGGAATGTGAGACCCCACCCCTGGTGGGCCCTCAATGTGAATTTGAATACTATATATTAGCCTAAGTATTTTAATTATATTAATTATGGGACTTAGTGAGGGTAGTTATGTATTTTCCTAGGGTTAGTCTAGTAGTGTAATTAGTAGAGTCAATAGGGGGTCTTTTGTTATTCTTAGAGTTAGTTAGTTTGTTAGAGGCCCTAGCTAGAGTTTTGTATTTACCATAGGGGGTTTGCACCAAAGAATCTTCTAGAAGATCACCTAAAGACCCAAATACCCTCTACCCTAACCCTAATCCTATTCTAACCCCAAGGGCAATCTTGTCCCTAACCCAAAAACCCAACCTATATAAACAAAACCCTCCCCTGCCCAAACGAGTACTGTTCATATCCTTTTCTCTCAAGTTCCAATCTCTTCTCTCTTCTTCTTCCCCAATTCCCTCCAACGAACCCTCATCCTTCCCCTCCAATCTCTCTTTTCTCTTCCTCGCCCCAGAAATCCCTTAACAGAAGGCCAGCCGAGATCGACCTGCACCATAAGAGCTACTGTCGAGACCTTTTCTCTTTTCCCCTGTGGTTCTCTCTTTTCTTTCTACCTTCAATTGATCAAGGCAAGTGCACTGTGCTGGTAGTCTAGATTGCATGTTTCCTTCCTTTGATTTGCAGTAGAATTCCAATTTATAATATCTATGTTTAGATCGATCCTTGAGCATGTTTGTTTGGTTCCTTTGGCCATTGATGGATGGGATTACCTCATTTGGATGATCAATGGCCGGTTGATGATGGGTGGATGATGTAGGAATGATTTATTTTGCTTCTATAATGGTCTATGGAGAATCCCAGAAGAATTGGGTCACAGGAATGAGTTTCCGGAGATGGAATGACAAGAACCCATCTCGTAGTATTGAGATCGGAATCGAAGTAGGACCACCCTTGGTAGATCAGGACCCTACGTCTATGTGAGGGGGCCTGTGCGACCATGGGGTGCTACTTGATCTGGATTTTGATCAGAGGTGGACCCCCATTCCTGTGCTTAGTAAAGAGAAGTTGTGTCCTGTAGCAGAACTGGGTTCTGTAATAGAACACAACACTGATAGGAGAGATGGACAGAGTCCAGCGATGGCCGAGCTCAGCACTAGCAGAGCCCAGCGGTTGCCGAGCTCAGTATTAGTGCAGCTCAGCAACTGCCGAACTCAGCACTTGCAGAGCCCAGCGGTTGCCGAGCTCAGCGTTGGCGCAGCTCAGCAACTGCCGAGCTCAGCACTGGCCGAGCTCAGCGATGGCTGGATTCAACGCTAGCCGAACTCAGAGTTCTGCCGAGCATAATGGTTAGGATGAGGTTCGCGTTTAGCCGAGCTAAGTGTCTAGGCCGAGCTCAGTGCTCAAAGCCGGGTTCAGTGTTACGGCCGAACTCAGTGTTATGGCCGAACTCAGTGTTTTACTGAGCTCAGCGCCAGACCGGGTTCCGTGCCAGACCGGACTTCGAGCTTAGCCGAACTCAGTGCTTAACCAAGCTAAAGAGCTTGACCAACCTCAATGCCTAGCCGGACTCAATGCATTTCTCTGAACTCAGTTGGGTGGCCGAACTGAGCTAGGCCTTTGCCGAGCTGAGTTGGGTGGCCGAACTGAGTATTCAATTGAGCTCCATTGCTTAGCCGAACTCCGAGATGAATTTCCAGAAAGGCGGGATTCCAACAAAGGAGAATAGAACCTGGGACTTTCCCTTCAGCCAGAATTCTTAGTGTGCACGGCCAACTACCCCGGCCAGGGAGTTAGCCGAACTCACAGGAAGTCCTGGACAAACAGGCTTTGCCTGTAGGGTGTTTTTCCTTCTCTGATCACAGTGTGCCGAGCTGACCGCCCAGGCCAGGAGGCCGGCTGAGCACACTGTGTACAGTGACACTTCCCAGATTCTAAATTCCATTGTTGCAATCATATGTAGGACCCATTGACCATTCAAATAGACTTCCATCACTGTGCCAGCCACGAGTCAATGGTACGGCTCAACCTTGACTCGTGGGGTCCACTAATTAAAGTCCAGGTTATGTAATCTTAGATGATTCGACCTTTATACGTTACCAAATGATGCACATAACTTCTAAGCACCAAACACAATATTCCTTAGCATCTGTGGTTTCACTTAAAGATCGAATTACCTGAGATGGACCTGTATCCGAAAGTGGACCATTTACCTAGGTTGGACTGTTGCTATCTCCCTTTGATCCTTGTACTTGGAGATTCATCTCCCTCATACTATGACTATCACTCTATTGTCCTTATTATTGCTTATGCCTGTTAATTAAATGGAAAATGGAGGACCTAAACCTAGGAATACGTAGAGGTGACCCGGTAATTTGATTTGGTGGATCATTGACCCGTGTCTGTGGCTAGGCGGGCCCTTTTTATGGCCTAAGTTGGTTGTGAATTACCCTAGAATGGAGAGGTTAGATTGTATGGGCTGGTGACCCATTGTGGATGTAAATGGATCATATGTTATTGAACATGGACTTGTATATTATATGGACTGTTATAGATCAGGCCATGTAATTGGTGGGCCTTGGTATGGATCCAATGATGGAATTGGACTTGGACTATGATCCACAGTTTATATTAAGTACTTGGACCTCTTAGGGACTTTTGTTAGGACCTTGTTCATGCAAGGTAAAGCTTAGATAGACACAGACCTTTATTGTTTCCGAGTCGGCATAGACATTCACTGAGTTGATTTAAGCTCAAGCCAGTTGGACTGATCATCACTGGTAGGAGCTATTGAGATTTATTGTGTGGCTATCATGATGAGCACTGTTGGAACGGACGGTGTGATGCCGGTTCCGGTCGTTGTGGATGATGTTGATGATATTTTGCGGGGTTAGTAATCCCTAGCATTAGCTTAGGATCCCTACCGCGACTGTGTTCAGTATGGGAGGGCCGCGGCATAATATCCCGCGGTGACCAGCTTATGTGGATGTGCCATATTGTGTAGGTTTATTACTGTTATGCTTATTATGATTCTACATTGTTATCTCGCACGACTGCATAGCATATGTACCTTTGTTACTCTCTTAACTTTATACATGTCTCTACTCATTTTGATGCATACATTCTATATTATCTGCATATTGTGACTTGCCAGATCTTTAGATCTGACCCACTCTTGGTGCTTAGGTCTTGACCCCGAGTTCGAGGGCGATGCGTTCGCACTCGTTGAGGTGCCCGTAGTAGGCGACTACGGATGGGGGCCGGCCGACCATGAGGTCGAGCCGGAAGGTGGAGAGCCGACACCAGCTGCAGGGGTTTGAGCGTTCTTTTGTTTAGGGTTTTGAGAGACATTTGTTGTGAGTTGGGTAGTAATGAAAAATATGTAATTAAACTTTGATTTGTTATCACTATACATTTAGGCTGGACTTCAGCCCTTCTACATTTGACATATATACGATGATACCTTATGCTTCCGCTATCTCTGATATGGCTTCCGCTATACTATCATGCTTCCGCAATTAACCATTGTTATTATGTTGATGAAAAAGTTTTAAATTGGACCTCACTGCGGACCTATGATCTTGGAAGTTCTCGGATTTTTCGGGAAGTAGCGCGCCAATTTCGGTACTTTGACGATTTTCTCGGTATCCGGAATTGGGGCGTTACATTCTGAGATCTCAAAATTTGGGTTCAGATTTAGTGTAAAAAGACTGGTTTTGCCCTCACGGCTGGAAAAAACTGATTTTCGGAGTTTCGGATGGGTACGGAGTGAACACGAAAGTTGTAGGGAATGGCGAGCTTAGTCAAATGAAGGTAGAATGTGAATTTTCAGAAATCAAAGAAAATATCTCCAGAATGACCACACAAAACAAACCCTATGATCACTGTCTAGGTTCACTGGCTCTCAAAACTTCCCAAAACCAAAGAAAATATAATCAAACTCAGAAATTCAATCAAATAACCACTAATCCCACTTAGAAAATAAATCCACGATTAAAACCACGCTGAAATCCTGGGTTAGGTTCTCACATCCTCCCCACTTAGAACATTTGGTTCTCCAAATGAACTAAACAAATCCAAAAGCAAGTGGGGACATTAATCCCGCACCTCGAAAAAAAAACCACAAATCAAGACTCTAAAACGGTCCTTGCGAAAACATCTAAACTCGCTGAGTCATCCTTGCTGTAGAACTCTTCGATCAACTATCAACAGTCGTCAAACATTCTTCCACTGGCTCGAATCTGCCACTGCCCTGCCAATCTAACTGCTCGAGAAATTTGCCAACTCTGACTCCTTCTAAATTCAACCAAGTCTCCTGCTTCTAGCCAGCTTGGTAAAGAAAATTCTTGGGATAATTCTGTCGGCTTTATCGTAACTGTCGAAGCTAGGATCTCATATCCACTGTACAATCTTCAAGGTGAACTCTTGCTAGTTCTAACTCTTTCTGCTCGGTGCTCTCAATCCTCTGTACAACAATCGGTCTCTGACACTAACATGCTTATCCCTTCACCATTCTTCATCAATTGAAGCTCTGCACACACTCTTGAAACTGTCCTGCCAGATCTGCCTTCCCAAATCAAAATCCAAAATAACTGATTTCCTACTCCATATATCTATGCATTGAAATCCGAAGTTCTTCATGTCGATAAAATCTCTGAAAATCTTCGTCATCAGGCGATAAAGTAAAGGTCCTTTTTACAATCAACTCCTTCATTAGCTGCTGAAATTCAACTCCGAAAGCTTCTAACCACACAAATGACACATCCTGCTGGGTCTACTCCTCCACAGGGCTGCACTTGTTGAAAATCCCAAAATAATTCTCTGACAAAACTCATCAAATTCTAGAAATATCTAACTCTGAACATCTCTTTGGACTTTTACCAACTTAAGATTGTCTCTATACATTGATGATCTGCACTGCTTCTATATAACTGCACTATCCCCATCAAACTCTCTGATTTTGGTTGTAGATTTCAAACTGTCCAAACTTCACTTGGTAACTTGTTCCTCTGACACAATCAACATTCGAAGAATCCTTCCATCAAACCTCTAACACCCTTCAGATGTTCTTACATGATCTCGAATCTGCTACTCCTGTCTATCAGTGTCGGTCCAAGAGAATGAAAGTTCTGACTCATTCCAAAATACTGTAACTCTATCTCTGCCGTAAAGCACTGGACATATTGTCCTTCAATGCCTTGTTTGTTCAATCTTCTGCCTCCATCCCAAGTCCATCATCTTCAAGTCATTCACATGCATTATTCTTCTCCGAGTCTTCTAACTGGCCTTGTCCATAGGTTATGATTCTTCTGTTTGCATCTGCACAGTGTTAAACTAATTTCCCAAAATCCATAAAGTCCACAAGATTTCTTTTATCACATGACCAAGTAACTATCCATTCTGTATATAGTTCTTAATACCATAGCCAAAAGTTTTCTTCCCATGATTTTAACCACACACTTATGTATCATGCCAAGTCGACTTCACCATCCTAGCCATAATTACTGAACCTCCTCGAACAATTCTTCATCATAAGTTCATCGATACGCTAGAAATTTTTAACTTTTGGCACCCACTTGAAGCTCTATCAACTGAAAGTCACCTCAACCTTCCTGAAATCCACCATTTGTCTGGTCTCTAGAGTCTCTTGACTTAAGGAAACGGCTCAAGTTCAACCCAAACATCTGTACTTACCTGTTTTGGCTTGCCACATGACGGTCCTTAATCAATTGTACTTACCTATTTTGGCTCACGCATCTTGTTGACTAACAACTGTAGAATTCTTCTCTTGCTGCTAATATCTATGACGCTGAAAAAGCTAAAACTTTGCCAAATCCTTCGAGAACCACATGCTGAGACCACAAAACTCTGACTCTCTGGCGCGAAAACAAGAAAAAGGCACTGAATGTTGGTGCGGAGACATTAAATCCTCCCCCACTAGAAAAGAATTTGGTCCCCCAAATTCCCAAGCAAGAACAAAAGGGAAGAGACAAGGAGACTCTCCTCCACTAGAAGAAAAACAAATCCGAATCCGTCAAAACGACATATAGTCAAAAGAAGATCACAAATCTAACGATTCCTCACCATACGTCTTAAGGTTCGTAGAGTGTTTTATTTCCTAGAAACATGCCTGCTCTGATTCCAGTCTACTCTGATACCAGTCTGTCACGACCCCAGACCTAAGGGGCCGTGAGAATTGTTGGGGAGAGTTAAGTAATGATTACTGTTTCTCCCAAGATCCGCGTGTGTGAGGATAACTCATTCCAACACATCCTGAATATTTTTGTGGAAGCTTTCGTGGCGTTGCGACTCGAAGTCCGTGGCCATTGGGTTCCATGTCGCACTCAACCACAAACATATGGCTATCATATCGATGAACATATCAGAATGAAACAAACCATTATAAGAAAATACAAAGCTGACAATATCTGGATATTATATTCCCACATATGTTCAAGTTACAAATAACAATGTGCATTAATTACAATCCCAATAGATGGGCTAATAAAAGCCATCCAAAAATAAACTAATAATCACTACCCCATATGTGACGTAGCTCCGATGTCAAGCTCAATGTCTACAAGACATAGCCGAAAAAACAACCTACAAGCTCATGGCTCCATAGCCAAAACATGCACTCATCTCGGGCAAAAAATCTGAACCTGAGTACCAAAGTAGTGGGTCAGACACGACGGTCTGGCAGGTGGGTGAAAAGATATGAACAATATACTATATGATAAAACATGTAATAAATCATGTTATCTGATCAAAAGTTGTACGTAATTACAATGTATAAGAAATCATGAATATCCGACAAAATCCTGTATTCATATGAGACGGGTATAAAACATAAATATTTGACAAAATCCTGTATTCCTTTAAAGCATGTATAAAAATGAATATCTAGCAAAACATGAATTCATTTGAAACGTGTATAGAACATGGATATTTGACAAATCGAGAATTCATTTAAAACATGTACAAAGCATGAACATTTAACAAATCGGGGTTTCATTTAAAACATGTACAAAGCATGAACATTTAACAAATCGGGGTTTCATTTAAAACATGTACAAAGCATGAACATTTAACAAACCGGGGGTTCATTTAAAACATATACAAAGCATGAACATTTAACAAATCGAGGATTCATTTAAAGCATGTAAGAAGCATGTATATTTAAAACAGTAAGGGTATCAAGGATCGGGAACTATCAAGATGGCAACCACACAAAGCTGAATCCTCTCTCACTAAAGTGATGAGAGCACATACACTACAGGATCATTGACCTCAGCCACACAAGGTGAGGAGGGACAATGATAAAATAATATAATATACAAATATATACTCTGTGGGACCACGGTAGCGAACCGGGTAAAAACTCTGTGGATTCCAGACTGCAGCTGACTAACAGGAGGGGAAGGATCTCCAAGTCGGTGGATCAAACCGACAAGGTTGTCCAAGCTTAGTGGTGCCGACTCATAGGTCAAATGCGGGAAATCAAAACAACTGCATAATAACGGAACAGGGTACCCATAGGTCACAAGATAACAATTACGCTAAAAGCCATATTTGGGGCAAGACTAGTTACCAGGCACGAGACTTGAAATGTACAAGTGAAATCCAGTAAAAATCAGGTACAAATGGATTCTATAAATCTCAGGGCCAAGTGTTGAAGGTCCAAGATTTTAATCAATGTGTATAGGGTTCCGTATGTTAGGTTTGATAAACATTTGGTACTCTTTAAGAATTAAGAACATTCCGGGACCTTACATACATTGACAAATCTAAGGATCTTAACAAATCATAATAAAAGGATTTCTTTTTCAATATAATTCCACATTCTTACCCCATATAGTTCCACAAGTTCTCCAAAATAAATCCATCTGGATTGAAATTTCGGTCAACCCTCGGTTGGCTTGTCGGTTAACTGACAGGGTCATGTCGGTCGACCGACGGCTAGCCGAGTCCAGAAATGGGGAGAAAACAGCTCTCCGGAATTAAAACCGAGGGACTGTCGGTTCACTATCGGCTGACCGACATCTCAGCATCAGGATTTGCAGAAAAATGCAGCTCTCTGGAATTGGGACCGAACTGTTGTCGGCCACCAGTAATATGGCTGTCGGTGAACCGACAGGCTGACCGATAGCTGACCGACGTTACTGCGAGAGCAGATTTCTGAAGCTGTTTTAGTCCCTTCTTTCTCCAAACACTCATCATTTTTAAGGGTCAATTCCCTATAATAAAGTGAGCCAAAAGCTCCTCCATTTCATCATTCAAAACCTCCATTCCCAACACTTCAAATTCCCTATTCACATCCATCCTTCCATCAAAATCCCATTCATACAACCATCCATTTCAAAACATTCAATCAAGTGATGACCCATCATTCATGAAAATCCATATGTACTATAAACAGGCTTTAACAAAATCATATGCAACCATTTCCAAGATATTAAACAGTATAACAAGACTCATCAATATGCTTTTTAAAAGCAATGGAAACTATATCAAAAATGTAGATGAGAATACATATGAGATCACCAAAAATAATTAATGTAAATCAAGATTTTCCATAAACATGTTAGCATTCAAAAATCATCCTTTCAAAAGCAATAGAAAATCATTGTGAAAAGCATGATTAAAGGTAAGTACTAAATCATTAAGAATAAGTAATGAAAATCCATATTTTTATCATAAAACATGTTAACACTTAAAATCATCCATTCATCCACTTGCCTTGGGTCCAAGCTAAGCAAATCCAAGCTCTAATCACACTCCAAACCAAGAAATCACAAATCTACACAAAAACCCCAAAAACAAACCCATTACAACCCTAAAATGGGCAAACCAAGAAATAGGAAGAGATAACTCACAAAAATCAAGATGAAGCTTCTCAAAGACTAGGAGAACACAAATCTAGGAGATGGAGAGAATCACTTACATGGAAGACCATCAAATAGACAAGGCTAGCTCAATGGAAATCTTGAAAAGCTTGGTTTTCTTCAAAAATGGTGTCAAACAAGAGAGGAGATGAAGGGGAAGAAGTTGCCGGAGTTCCCTCGTCGGATTGGTGGCTTGGAGGCTCCATTTGAGCAAGAGAAATGGAAGAAAAGGAAGAAGAACAGCCGCTGGTACAGTAGCTGGGAGTTGCAGTCGATGGAGAGGGGCGAAATGAGGGAGAAGGAGAGGCTTGTCCTTTTTATAATGGGTGGGTGTGGGCCCTACCACAATCAAAACTTGCAATGGAGATTAGAGGGCATTCTAAACCTCAGATTAAGAAACTTAAAACATGAAAAGTATCCGGCACAAAATTATCTTTCCAACAAGGTTAATATTGACATACTTCCGGGGTCTATAGAAAAAGTCAACTGTTTGGTCAAAGAAATCAAAATAATGGAAGATTTGAGATTACAAGGGTTAAAACGCCGATTTATGGGCCTCGGATGTTAATATTCTCATAAAATCTAGTTTTCAAAAAGTATATATTTGGCAAGGTTCTGAGATCTCAAAATTTGGGTCCAGATTTAGTGTAAAAAGACTGATTTTGTCCCAGGGCTGGAAAAACTGATTTTCGGAGTTTCGAATGGGTACGGAGTGAACACGAAAGTGGTAGGGAATGGCGAGATTAGTCAAACGAAGCTAAAATGGGAATTTTCAGAAATCAATGAGAATATCTCCACAATGACCACACAAAACAAATAGGACCCTACGGTTACTGTCTAGGTTCACTGGCTCTCAAAACTTCCCAAAACCAAAGAAAATATAATCAAACTCAGAAATTCAATCAAATAACCACTAATCCCACTGAGTAAACAAATCCACGATTAAAACCATGCTAAACCAGGAAATCTGGGGTCGGGTTCTCACAAACAGTTTCCACTCGAGTATCGGAATGGCGCCTTTCAAGGCATTGTATGGAAGAAGGTGTAGGACACCTGTATGTTGGGAAGAAGTTGTCATTCGCAGTTTCCATGGACCGACTATTATTAGTGAGACAAGTGACAAGGTCAAATTAATCCAAGAACGTCTGAAAGTGGCTCAGAGTAGGTAAAAGAGCTATGCAGATTCTCACAGAAAGGACTTACAATTCAAAGAAGGAGATAAGGTTTTCTTGAAAGTGTCACCTACTTGTGGGACTTTGAGGTTTGGACAGAAGGGCAAGTTATCTCGGAGATACATCGGACCGTATGACATTGTGAGTAAGATTTGTGACGTGGCTTACAGATTAGCCTTACCACCCAAACTCTCCGGCGTACACAACGTCTTCCATGTATCCAAGTTGAAAAAGTACGTCCCCGATGTTGGAAATAGGTGGGCCTCTAGGATAGGTTTCAAAAACCTTTGACCCACTTGATGCAGGGATCAATTATCCAGAAGGCTCTAAACCCCAATCCAGGAAGCAAACCCTCAATCTCAGCCATCATGATCAGTAAATCAATCTATCTAAAAGATAGAACCAGCAACATAGAACCTGCAAATAAATCTACAACATACAAGGAAGTAAATTATACCTTTGGAGCTCGGTTGTGCTCTAATGGAGAAGTTGCGCCTTTCTTGATGATGAAACGCTTTCACTAATCAAATAGGGATCTCCAAGACCTCTTGATCTTCCATGCTATGACCCGTATTAGATTCTCCTTTTCTCAAGAAGATGGTGGGATCTCCAAGAGAAAACTACAAGGAACTCAAAGGAGGAACTAGAAAGAGAACTAGAAGAGGGAGAGGAGAGGAAAAACATGCAACTCTTGCACTCCAAAGGGGCTGGACGTGAATCCCTATGCTAGCATAGTGCTTAGAATTCCACCCCTTAGGTTCTCCTCTATTTATAGCTTCTCAAGCTAACCTCTTCTTTTACTATTTGAAATAGAAGTCTTACTTCAATCAAGAATTAGTAACTTTCTCTTTTCTAATTTAAATGGAAGTCTCACTTCCATTAAAATTAGTAACTTTACTTATATCATATTTAGAAGTCTCACTTCAAATATGATTAGTAACTTTCTAATTCATTTCTAATTAAAATAGAAGTCTCACTTCTACTAAAATTAGTAAGTTTACTATTACCACTATTACAAGTCTCACTTCAAATAGAAATAGTAACTTTCTTTTTAGAGTTCAACTAGAATTAGATACTTTCTAATAATTGGGCTAGCGTGGGGACCACTAGGGATTCCTTAGAAAGCTGGCTCCAACTGGGACACGCGACCCCACATCTTATGTGTAATCCGGGCCCACAGTTAATTGCAAATAACTACATTATATAAATGCAGTTGAACTCCAATCTTAGGCATATTACATAGAAAACCCAAAACTTCCACATTACCACAAGTAGGCCCCTCTATCAATATCCATGGATCATTGGACCTGTCTTCCAAACTATATCCATATCTTATTATCCTTGAGCCCCAATTAATTATAATGATCATAGGTACCTTTCCAATTAACTCTTAATCGGAATGGGTGCGCACTTACCAATGATAAATCCATTAATTGGCACAAGGGGATATTAAATATAGATTCCATCTTGACCATTAAATGTTCCTACAGCTTTACTACCACGTACCCAAATCGCCGAGGTGTTGACCTACAGTTGGCATCACTCATTGATGACTCAAAGCAAATGAATAGATAGAAACTTGAGTCCATTAATGTCTCAGAATTGAGAGCCTATGGCTAGGGAATTATGAGAGCAGACCTTAAAGTGAAGACAGTGTTTATAAGGTGCTTCTCATGGTCCTTCAATACATCCAATGTACCTTCACTATGATCCATAATCTTACATTCTGATGATCGAGATAATCACACTATCTCATAGTGATCAAAGTGCTGCAACCATATTGTCAGTATGAGATGCCCAGTGTCATCACTGGTTGTGAGATATTAAGTATAAGATTTGTCACACATGTCTCCCGTATGTGGATCTCATCCATACACATGTATTACATCTAATATACTTATGTACTCCGATTCATCTCATGAACCATCATGTCATTCGTATTTGTTATGTACAAGTATATAATAAAACACCATTCATCTCTTGAAAGGATAGCATGAATATAGTGATAACTAGAGAAATTAATCAATTTATTATATCATCCACTGGATTGAGTCCATAAAACTAACAATCTCCCACTTGGGCTCAATGCCAGTTGGGGTAGCATTTCATGCTCATCCATCTACTAGCTGCTCAAAGACTTTGGTAGTCAAAGGCTTTGTAAAGGGATCTCCCAAATTGTCTGTAGAGGCTATCTTGGTGATCGTACATCACATCTCTGCACAATCTGTCTGACCATGTACAACTTCGTCTATATATGCTTTTGGCTCCTGGGTTTTTTGGACTTATTGACTGCCCTGCTGTTATCACAGTAAACTGTGAGCGGCTGTCCTGCCAAAAATACCACTCCAAGTTCCACAAGGAATCTTTTGAGTCAATCTGCTACCATGGCTGCTTCTCAAGTGGCTATAGCATAAGCACATACCCAAAAATTGATTTCTTGGAATCCTTATCTGACTAGAAGTCAGTATCTACGTAACCGACTGGAATCAACTCATCACTCTGTAACTCAACATGTGATCTCTAGTCCTTCTCAAGTATTCGAGAACACATCTTACAGCAGTCCAATGGTTAGGACCTGGGCTAGACTGATATCTGTTGACTAGGCCTATTGCATGACAGATATCCGGTCTAGTACAAAGCATAGCTTACTGTACCAGCACCTTATCTATGTACGCATCTTGGGATAAGCCTATCATCCTATTTTCGGTCTTAATAGAAATTGATCCCTAGGATGTAGCTGGCTTTTCCAAAGTCCTTATTCTCAAAAGTCTTAGCCAATCAAAACTTTTACTGTTGACGATATCCCTATATCACTCCATGGGAGTAGGATGTCGTCGACATATAATACCAGAAAAACTACCTTGCCTTCTTGACTTTTCACATATACACATGACTTATCCGGATTCTGACAAAAAACAAATGACTTGATTGCCTTGTCAATACGGATGTTCATATTCCGGTATACTTGCTTGAATCCATAAATGAACTTATGCATCTTGCAAACTCTTTGCACTTGGTTATTAGCTACGAAACCATCTAGTTGCATCATTAGATGTTTTCCACAAGATGGCCGTTGAGAAACGTCGTCTTGACTTCCATTTTCCAAATCTCGTCACCGAGATGAACCGCAATGGATAAGAGCATCTGGATGGAACTCGTCCATCTGGTCCTCTTTTTCTCTTGTAGACTCACTTGCACCCAATAGGTTCGCTATTGGCAGGCAAGTCCACAAGTATCCAGACCTGAGTGAAATACAAAGACTCCATCTCAGCTTTCATAGCATTTAGCCTACATCCCGAAACTATGTCATTAACTGCTTCATCATAGTTACAGGAATCTTGTTTCGGTTCTTCCGCGATTGCCTCGTAAGACTTTCCCAAAATCGAGAACTTGTCAAGGGTCCTGATAATACTCCCACTACGACAAGGCACTGGTATAACTACTAGGTCTGGTATGGGCGGATTTTCTTAGGGCATGTTTGGTACAAATCCATTCAGAGGATTCCTCTCCCTTTTTCCTCGGAATTGATGAAAACCCAAGTTTGGGTGATTTTCCTCCCAAAGGATTTGAGGCATTGTATATTTTAAGAATCCATGGAGACAAGGATTCTTCCGGTCTGACCTCCTCCCATAGGAATGAATGAATCATCACTAGAAAAGGGGAGGTATAAAAGTCACTTTCTTCACATGAGGTTGTGCCCTAACGTTTCATCGCCTCTCTCGGTTTCTTTCTCTTCTCTTGGCCAGCTGCAAGCCTGCAACCTTCAAGCAACAGTGGAGTGGACTCCATCTGCCTCCTTTCTCCAAACACAGGTACCTCTCCCTCTCCCTCTCTCCATCTCTCCCTCTCTCTTCCTTCATCTCTCCCTCCTTTTCTATCGACCAATGCCTCAGTCATCTCTTCTCTCTCTTTCTCTCTCTCCAAATCCAAACAACAACTCTTATCTCCCTCCCTCTCTCTCTGAGCAATAGCATTTACCCAGATTGGTCAATTCTGGTTTTTCCCCAAAATTGCAACCAGATTTTGGTTTTCCCCCAAATTGCAACCAGATTCTGGTTTTTCCCCAAAATGCAACCAGATATGAGACCTGGCCAGCAGTCAAACTTTGCTAATGAACATAAAAAATCTGTGAATAAGTTCTAAATCATAAAATAAGAGGTTATGTTTTTTAGAGTTTCCAAATGCCCCCAACCTTAATGGTGGTTTCTGGGTGGAACTCTGATAGTGAAAATGATTATCAATGTACCTCACCAAACTAGCATTCAACTCTGATACGTTCACTTTCTACTAAAAAAAAAACCTCTGATACCTTCACAAATTTGTAAATGTGGAAGGCCATCGGCTAAGCTTTTGGTTCACCATAATTTTTTAGTGTGTCATGGGCAACATTAAGAGTGGCGCATACCATAATTCTAGCACTTGATTGGCAAGCTTTATCAAAATAGTATGCTCCTGCAGATAGAACATATATGGCCTCCATTGGTTTTTCATGCATTATTGAGTTACCAGATACCTCTTAACTTGTCAAACACCATTTTATTTTTTTTATGAGTCATGGCTTTGCAAGTATGACTCCATGCAAGTTTTAGAATACATAGAGAAAAAAAAAATTTCCAGTCAGTAATCCACCATTCTCCTTTGTTTCATTACAACATCTTCTTGTGTCATACACTAATCACTTGAGAAAAATAAAAAAAATAATCTAAAAATTAAACCTCAAATTCCACCTAACCTACTCGTTGATACCAATTGATGCCTCGTAAAAAAGAAAAAAGAGAAAAGAAAGAAGCGAACAACAAAAAATTAGTGAGAAACTTTGGAGAGAACTCTCTTTACTGAGAGTACTTTATAGATTTTCATTTGAATGAGATAATCTTTAAATGAATAATTCTCATCTCACTAAAATCTTATCATTCCAAGTAAATAAAAAAACATATAGAATTCCTATCCTCTTTTATCAAGATACAAACCACCTCTATCTTAATTTGATTAAAAAAACATAAATAAATAAATAAATTTCAAACTAGTATTGATTCTTAACAATATGTTACAGCTATAATCAGCCATTGGATTTCCTTCTAGGGTACCTGTAACCCAAATAAATTACCCTATGGATAACTTGAGTATAAGAAGGTCTCAAAACAAAGCCCACTTATTGTTGCTTGGTTAGTATTTTTTTCTTATATGCTTCCATGGTTGTTAACACTATACGTAAAATTGTCAAGTATTCTTCCACGATAGAGTTGGATTGCTTGCTTAATTGTATAGGGGTCATTCATGAAATGGGTTTTTTGGAGATGGGTGTAATGTTATTGTTGACTGATTGATATTTTTTCTTATGTGCTTCCTTGGTGTTAACACTATATAAAATGTAGAATGTCCGAACCAAGTAGCTCTCAAGCTACTAACAGGGCAACATCAAAGAATATGAAGTGGACGGATGCACATGATGAAGTGCTTCTCCTCATCATGGTTGACATGCGAAAAGAAGGGAAATTCATCCCTGGAGGCTTTACGTCGGAGGGATGGGCTCTTATTACAAAACAAATGGTTACTGTACATGGGCCCGAATTCTCTAAAGATAAATTGAAGAATAGGTTCAAGAGCTACAAAAAATGGTATAGCGCTATGAAATCCATGCTAAATCTGAGTGGGTTTGGATGGGATGAAGAAAGAAAAAAAGTCACGGCCGAGGAAGGGGTTTGGGATGATTATCTTGTGGTGAGATTTTTATTTATTTTTGTATATATTGTTTATGATATACAAGAATGGATTGTGAGTTAATATGCATGTAATGTAGGCACACCCTGGACAAAGTATGTACAGGACAAGGCGCATGCCTGACTACCTTCTCATGTGCGAAATATTCGGCGACTCAATTGCTGATGGTCGAGAGGAGTTTGTTACTAATGACGTTCCACGATCACCACCATCTATACATACCAATGCCTTGGGTGATAATAACATGGATGCTGCTGATGATGACACCCCCCAAAATGAGGATGTTGGAGATGAGCACATCTCTGTAGTTAGGGGGCGTAGCGCGGCCCCTGGAGGATCCTCACGTCAAATAACAAGGCGTCAAAGCGCAGGGGATGCGATGGTAGCAGTTGTAGGGCGTATGGCAGATGCAGTAGATGCAATTTCAAGGAATACAATTTCGACTAAAAACCTTCAGAAGGAGGTGTGGGAAGCATTACTGCCAATTGATCTAGAAATGAGGATCAAGATGAAAGCATTTGAACAACTTGGGGATGAAGTGAAGGCCTCACAATTTTTGGCCTTAGATAACGATACCCGCAAAATCTATGTTCTTGGGAGCCTTGACCTTTTGTAATTTGTTGCTTTGGGTTGTTATCATAGAATTATATTTTGTGCTTTTTCTTATGGTTGTTCTATTAGTGTCGTTTATGCTTTTCTTTTTAATTTAGAAATGTCATCTTTTGAAATGTAATCGATATTATTATTACTTTGTGGGATGTCAATGACAATGAATGACATCTATATCTCTATTAATGTTAAGGATGTCTTTAACTATTAATTTGTCGGATGTTTGGATTGTCAATGACTTTTATTCATTAGCTTGGAATGTTAATGATGTCTTTTACTAATTTATTGGATGTTTGAATAAAGATTGGCTCTTATTTGTTTTATTCGAATGTCATGGATACTTTTATTTATCGATTGTTTTATTATCTTCACCTGCAGCATGGATAGACAAGAACGTTTGCTACTATTAAAACAACTTGTAACAACAATATGTATCTTATGGTACCGTTACCAGTATCTCATCAAAGATAAAGTTCATGAATCCGCACAAACTGGAATGGCTTATCTGAATGAGATATTGACCGGACACCGCCGCAAATGTCTTGACATATTTAGAATGAGCAGTGGTTGTTTCCTGCTATTGGCCAATGAGCTCAAGCGCAGGGACCTTTTGAGAGACTCTCGTAGGGTGACCGTGGAAGAGCAATTGGCAATAATTTTATACACTGTTGGCCACAGTCAAAGAAATCGAATAATGCAGAATCTGTTTCAACATTCAGGGGAGACAATCATAAGCCTATACTTCAATTCAACACTGAACGCTATTTTAAAACTTGCTCCATATTATGTGAAGCAATATGAAGGAGAGTGTCCACCTCATATTGCAAATAATCCATTATTCTATCCATTCTTCAAGGTAACATTTTAAACAGAAAGTAAATAATTATTCTATCCGTTCTTCAAGGTTAATGTTGTATTTTAATGCATGTTGTATTTTTTAATAGGATTGTATCGGAGCAATAGACGGTACACATATCTCTGCATGGGTTAGACTTGAAGATCAAGTTCGTTATCGCAACAGAAAGGACGGATTATCACAGAACGTTATGGCCGTTGTTTCATTTGATATGCGTTTTCTATATGTCTCTGCGGGATGGGAAGGATCTGCCTCCGATTCAAAGATTCTTCAACACGCAGTTTGGAGACGACCACAAAACAGGTTACATGTTCCAACTGGTATGATAGTTTTATTCATTTTCTAATTGAATGGAATCATCTTAGTATGTTTAAGGCCTAAAAAGAATTTCAAAAAATGTATTTGTAGGAAGATTTTACCTTGTAGATGCAGGTTATGCCAACACGCGTGGGTTTTTAGCCCCATTTCGTGGTGTTCGCTATCACCTAAAAGAATGGTCCATGACTCAAGCGCCTAGAACTGAACACGAACTGTTCAACTTGCGTCATTCAAAACTACGCAATGTAGTGGAGAGAACGTTTGCTGTGTTCAAGCAACGGTTCGCCCTTCTCCAAACCACTCCACGATATCCTATCAAGACACAAGTGAAGATTGTTGTGGCGTGTTGTGCTTTACGTAACTTCATCCGTCAATGGAATGTTGAAGATGAATTATTCCAAGAAGCATTGAATGAGATGGTGGAAGAGGGTGATCACAATGATGAGCGATATCATGATATCGAAGGGGATAATATTGGTGGCCCTACCGATGCGGACAAGCAGTTTATGACGGACTTTAGAGAACAACTATCTAAAGATATGTGGGAAGCTAGGGGGCCAAGGAGAGTTTGATCTCGTCCATTAGCTTCATCAATGTTTTTTTTTGTGGGTACATAAGCTACTTCTATGGGTCTTTTTCTTTTGGGTTGCTTTTGTGTACATGTTTTGGGAATATTTTTTGCTTGCCCAACCTATGGGCATTATTTTTTGGTGGTCCAGCTCCACCTTGGTTGTGTCTCTATGCTATGGGTGCAAGTGGGGTGGAGCTGCTCCTCATTATTTTGTATACTCAGGCCTTAACTTTCAGAATATATACTTGTTATTCATAAAAAAAAAAAAAAAGATGTCACCTTGGGTGTTGTGTTGTATCTCTATGGATGGTGTTTGAGAAATTGGATTATGGCTTGGTTTCATGGCTAGCAAAATACTCTGTATATCCAATTATTTGGTATAGAGGCTATGTTGTTATTATTTTGATTTCAAGTATCTTAGGAAACTATATGAGAGCCCCCTCTTGGATCAAGAATGGCTGGAATGTTATATAGATCAAGCCATCCTTACCATTTTATTTTTAATCTTGAAATTGTCTATGGGCTTGTATCTTAGCAACTA
The DNA here is from genome assembly GCA_012931725.1 of Litsea cubeba. NCBI lineage: Eukaryota > Viridiplantae > Streptophyta > Magnoliopsida > Laurales > Lauraceae > Litsea > Litsea cubeba. Next base: position 102,905,420 of record CM022946.1, read on the forward strand.
TTTCTTTTCCATTCATGTGGTTGTTTGATCAAATCGATTGATGACATACAGTTGTTTATATACAGAGTTGGGAATGAAACTGTACATATAGGTTGGGAATGAACCTTGTTACTATATGTTGTGGAATTATGAGATTTGAGCTTTAACATCAGTGATATGGGGTTATGACTTTAAATTCTTCTTTTTGATGAAGCTGACGAGAAATAAAAGAACATAGTCTACTTCTTGCTGTGAGTCAATTTTCCATTCAACATTAATTCTTACACTAATCATAAATTGCCTTTCATCATCTTATTGAACCAAACCAGGGCAACACAAACGAAACTGCAGAAGTTATGCATCTTGCAAAGCAGAGAAAAGGGAACCATGAACAGAACAAGGAAGATCAAGTTATCACAGAGTCATCTTTGTTTAAGCTTGTTGGTGCTGCAGATGTGTACAATTTGGAGGTAAAATGGCAGTGGGTGATCCCCTTGTACTCCCTTTTGTATGTCTATAGATCCTTTTGTATGTCTTTGTAATGTTTCTGTCTTTAATATATATATTTCTCCTATTTCCTAGCAATAACAAAACGATGATGTTTGAAATAAGTTGTGAAACAATGGGGCAGTTGATTGTGGGTAGGCCTAACCTAAATAGGTAAAAAAATAAAGCTCTCCCATTAAGGGGAGATTATGTCAAAATTTTCATAAATTCTTTTGTGTATACAAAATGATTTTTTGCTTTTTAGGATGGATTAGAGGATATTGAATGGAATATTTTTTGGGTTATGTTAAATGGATTTGAGATGGAGAAATTCAATTTTTTTTTTTTTGTGGATTCTTCTCTCGTTACCAAACTTGGATCCGAAGGAATCATCACTGATTCCTCCGTGCTCGCCAAACGTGGAATGCAATGAATCTTCTTTCTCATAAATCCTCAAAGAAGAAAGTCTAATTCCGTGGAACCAAAGATTCCTCCGAAGAGAGGATTACTCTCCCGTTACCAAACGTGCTCTTAAAGTTTGGTTATTCTTGGATTTGGAATTGATTTCTCTTGAATTTTTTCCAAGATGACCATTTCTAAGATTTCCAGTTAATCTTATAATCTCCCTCCAGAAAACCGCACTGGTGCTGCCAAGCACTTTCTGCTCTCTGGGATTATAGAGCAACCAACCTTTAGTTCCTTTTGGGATATAATATAAACACATATACTTTCAACTTCGATTCCAACTAATCCATCTTATCCTTCAGCACGTGTGCCGGACAATCCTGAAAACGTTATAGACTAGGCTATCGCCCTATCCATAACTCTCGGGGAGCCTCAAGTATAGACTTAGATGGAATGAGGTTTAGTATATACATTTCAGTTTCCATATCCCAAAATATAGGTAATCCTGATAAACTCAACATAGTCCTAATCATATCTAAAAAAGTCTTGAGGTAAAACCAGGAGCAGACAACTGGGATCGAATCCCGTTTTCTGATAGGTATACCATAAAATTAGTGGAGAGATATTTTCCTCATCGATCTCATCGAAGAGTACTTATACTTTTACCTAAATGCTTTTCCGCTTCAGCTCGAAAACTCTTTGAACTTTTCAAAAGTCTCGGACTTGCGGTGCATAAGGTATATGTATCCATATCTCGAGTAATCATCAGTGAAAGTGATGAAATACTCGTATCAATATCTCGCTTTAATATTATGGATCCGTATACATCAGTATACACTAACTCCAATAAATCTTTGGCCCCTTTTGCCCTTAGATGAATAAGGGTCTTTTGGTCATTTTGCCTTTCAGACAAGACTTACAGATAGGAATTGGTTCTACCACCAATGAAGGCAAGATACCATCTTTCACTAGCTTGTCAATCCTATTTTAGGTTTAAATGACCTGGCCTCTGGTGCCAAAGGTTTGTTGGATTAGATGAAGCTGACTATCTCTTTAATGATGATCTATTATTTATATCAGTGTCATGTATCTCATACATTGTGGGAGTAAAACAAATAAATGCCATTGATTACCTTGTCAGACTATATCAGAGTACCGTTCCTCTTTAAGACAATTTCATTACCAAAAGTTATAGAATAACTCTTATTCATCATACTAGAAATTAAAATTTCGTCTTAAAATGGTACATATAATGTATTTGACAAAATCAACTTAATATTTGAAAGCAACTAAGTTACTACTCCCACTGACACACTTCTACCTTGGCTTTCGATCCCAGGTTAACACTGATTTTCTCCACCACTAATCCTCCTGGTTACCTGTAACTCTTACAACATATCATTGATGTAATTAGTTGCACCGAAGTCTACAAACCAAGATTCTGAAGTATTAGTTGCAAAACGAACTTTAGAAACAAGAGACTCAATCATACCTGAGGTCTTTTCCTTTGATAGAAAATGTGGACAATTCCTCTTCCAATGTCCTGTCATACCATAGTGAAACACTTTTCCTTAATTAGCTCCTGTATCCTTGACATTGGCCACACCACTAGTGGAACCATACTCCAACTTAGGACCTTTGATGACTGATTTCTTCTTGCTATCACGGTCTTTGCCTTTCGGCTTAGACTTAGCAAATGACTTTTCTATCATGAGGGCAGTTGGTCTTTTCTTCATGATTTCCTCAAACACTACCAGCTGGCGAGACAGCTCAGCTATGGTCATTTCCAATTTATTATAATTGATCTCGAAATGTTTGAATGAGTCCGATAGTGATTGAATGATCATGTCGATCTACGATTCTTTATCAATCGTAGCTCCCAGTACATTTAACTCATTCAATGTCAACATCATTTTTAACAAATATTTTTTGTACTGGGGTTCCATCAGCCATTTTAGTCTTTATCAGCACTTTTATAGCAAGCCTGCCTAGCAGGGCTAACCTATTCTGCAATCATCTCCTTTAAGTTCATATAATATCGTATGTTGACTTATAGGATTGATGTTGATCTTGCAAAACAGTAGACATGGATGCCTGAATAAAACATCTGGCCATCTCATTGTCTTTGGTCCATTTGGTGTAAAGGTTTTTCACATCCTGCGGTGAATCGGGCTCGGGCTCAGGAAGGGAGGGTATAGTAAGGACATATTTGCATCTTGAAGCTGTATGGATAATATCCAAGTTCCTTTTCCAGTCTACATAGTTGGATCCATCAACTTATTCTAGTTGAGGATGGTCGCAAATGGATTGAAAGTATTCGAATTCATGCTGTATAAATTAAAGCACATAACCATACATTCAATGAAAGAATATAAATGACATTAGGATTTAGTATTCTACCAAATTCATATGGGAATCCTCATAAGCACTGAATTTAGAATACATCGGAATCCCAATCCCCCTAGGGCATGCCTCCTTGGGGAGTGCAAATGCCCCATAGATTGGTGTGGATCAAAGTTGTCAAAATTAGAATTAAGACTAACTATCCTTGATCCCCAATCATTCATTATTATCTAGGTACATCATACCAAATAATGTATGACTCCCGATTAGCTTTGGTTTCTAAAATACATGAGGCAAATCCTTAGGGATACTACATCACTATTTTAGTTAAGTGTGACCCACCAACTAATATTGCATGACAACCACAATGGGCAGCTCCTCCTTGGGGAGTGAAGCCCCACCACGTCTCACCAATACTATCCAAAGGAGATCCATATCTAGTAACCAGACAAATAAAAGCCCTCCGTGGGGAACGGCCATTCTAAAGATGGCGCGGGGCTAATACTTTCCTTACAATGGACCTATGGTGGAAAACCATGGGGATTTCTCAATTTAAATGCCCTACTCCCACTTAATATTTTAGAATTGAGGATTTCCTTTTAAGGTATTAGGACCCACATATATAAATATATGAATCATCAAATAATCTCATGATATGATCTAAGATTGGTTCCAAGTCAAGTTATTTTAAGGAAAGTCCAGTTTTTTAAATTAGTGTTACTAATGTGTCCATCTCATGGGTCATCAACACTAATTAGAACTCTTTCCAAAAGTTAATTTGATTTGACCAATATTAGTAACTTGCTATGTTTGGATCAAATTTGGAAACATTCTAAATCAAGCATTCAACTATAAATAGAAAATGTTAAAATTAGAAACTGGTCCTCTCCTCCACATGGCCCAAGCGGAATAGACTTCTTGGACTTCTAGACTTTCCAAAAATTTGGAATTCCTCAAACACTTTGGGAAACTCCAAAACACCTTTGGTAATCTTCAAACTCTTTGATTTGGAGTCCAACTTCACTTTCCTTCTTCGTCTCAGACATCGCTTGAATTAACAAATTTAGAAAATTACATAAATTCCTATGTCTCTACTATGAGACTTACATGATAATCTATTAGTGGAAATAAAAGGCTCATAGGGAATTTCACCATGCCTTGCCCTAAACTGGGAAACCAAGGAAACCATGATGCCCTTTACAACTTGCCAAAAATAAATATTTAACCATAAAGAAAGTAAAAGACTTGTGGGCCATATGGAGAGGACATGATAACCTGCAAGTTAGTATCTCATACTAGCAAAGCAATTTACAAAACCAGGTTACCAAACAATAATGGAACGACAAGATGCCAAAAATTGCCACTACTTTAAATCATGCGCTATGCAGAGGGGATCCGGGGGTGTCCCCCGACGGGGGTGAAACTGCGATCTGCTATATCAGTGTCTTCGGTCGACTGACTAGAGTGTTCGGTCGACCGATCTGACGGAGATCTGCAGGTTGGATTTTTCTATTTCATGTCCAAACATCTCTAGAACTCTTCTGAAGACTCCCAATGACTTCCTACCATCATTCCATCATTGTTAAACCCTTTTGTGACTATCAAACATGGATTCACTAATTGTCCAAGCAAAACCATCAAAACTTATCCGTACATAGCCCTTGCTCTATCCTCTTCGCATCTCATGCTTAGATTAGAACAAGCTTACTGATCTAACATGATTAGAGATGAGGTATGGCTCTGATACCAATTGTTGGAAATAGGTGGGCCTCTAAAATAGGTTTCAAAAACTTTTGATCCACTTGATGCAGGGATCAATTATCCAGAAGGCTCTAAAACCCAATCTAGGAAGCAAACCCTCAATCTCAGCCATCATGATTAGTAAATCAATCTATCTAAAAGATAGAACCAATAACATATAAGCTGCAAATAAATCTACAACATACAAGGAAGTAGATTATACCTTTGGAGCTCGATTGTGCTCTAATGGAGAAGTTGCGTCCTTCTTTGATGATGAAAATCTTTCACTAATCAAATAGGGATCTCCAAGACCTCTTGATCTTCCACGCTATGACCCATACCAGATTCTCATTTTCTCAAGAAGATGGTGGGATATCAAAGAGAAAACTACTAGGAACTTAAAGGAGGAACTAGAAAGAGAACTAGAAGAGGGAGAGGAGAGGAAAAACATGCAACTCTTGCACTCCAAAGGGGCTGGACGTGAATCCCTATGCTAGGATAGTGCTTGGACGTCCACCCCTTAGGTTCTCCTCTATTTATAGCTTCTCAAGCCAACCTCTTCTTTTACTAATTGAAATAGAAGTCTTACTTCAATCAAGAATTAGTAACTTTCTCTTTTCTAATTTAAATGGAAGTCTCACCTCCATTAAAATTAGTAACTTTACTTATATCATATATAGAAGTCTCACTTCAAATATGATTAGTAACTTTCTAATTTATTTCTAATTAAAATAGAAGTCTCACTTCTACTAAAATTAGTAAGTTTATTATTACCACTATTAGAAGTCTCACTTCAAATAGAAATAGTAACTTTCCTTTCAGAGTTCAACTAGAATTAGATACTTTCTAACAATTGGGCTAGCGTGGGGACCATTAGGGATTCCTTAGAAAGCTGGCTCCAACTGGGACACGCGACCCCACATCTCATGTGTAATCCGGACCCATAGTTAATTGTAAATAACTCCACTATATAAATGCAATTGAACTCCAGTCTTAGGAATATTACATAGAAGACCCTAAACTTCCACATTACCACAAGTAGGCCACTCTATCAATATCCATAGCTCAATTGGACATGTCTTCCAAACTAGATCCATATCTTATTATCCTTGAGCCCCAATTAATTATAATGATCATAGATACCTTTCCAATTAACTCTTAATCGGAAAGGGTGCGCACTTACCAATGATAAATCTATTAATTGGCACAAGGGGATATTAGATATAGATTCCATCTTGACTACCGAATGTTCCCACAGCTCTACTACCACGTACCTAAATTACCAAGGTGTTGACCTACAGTTGGCCTTACTCATTGGTTACTCAAAGCAAATGAATAGATAGAAACTTGAGTTCATTAATGTCTCAGGATTGAGAGCCTATTGCTAGGGATTATGAGAGCAGATCTTAAAGTGAAGACAGTGTTTATAAGGTGCTTGTCATTGTCCATCAATACATCCAATGTACCTGTTATAATTTGAAGAAGCTTTAAATGATTTGAATGGTAATCATGGTTTAAGGTTGTAATTGTTGTCAATCCATGTCAATATGATGAGAGGATGAAGCTCAACTATGCAATGGAAATCAGATGGAAATCAGATGGAAATCAGAATGGAAAAAGAGCTGAAAAGAAGAATCAGAATTTAAACAGTCAGGAATTCAGATTTCCTGAAACAGAGTGGTCGGTCGACCAGGCACCCCATGCGGTCGACCGAAGCAAGAGAAACCTGCAGAAACAGATTCAGGTAGCTCCCAGTTATTTTCGTGACACAGTGTGTCTTCGGTCGACCGGGACCCCAGGATGTCGACCGGGCTCGATAAGTATCTGATTCCAGACAGTGTATGATGTCGACCGAGCAAGCCAGGATGTCGACCGAGCACGGGAATCAGAGTTGCGCAGAATTAGAAGTTGTGCACGAAAATTCAGCATTCTTATCTAATTTGTTTGGGACTCTTTCTAAACGAATTGTAGTCTATTTTGAACACAATTAAGGGTTACTATAACCTATATAAAGGCATGTTTGGTCCGTTCTTAATTACACCAAGTAGACACCAGAAGAGAGAAAGAAGAGAAGAGAAAAGAGAGAGAGTTTGGAGAGAATAGAGTGCTGTTGCTGTGTGCTGTTGTGCTGCATCTTTCTACAGCAAGTGTGGACGAGGATATGCTCTTGAAGATGGTGATTCGTCCATAAGATAAGTGTCTCTCTGTTTATGCTTTAATTTCAATTTGTAAGGGATTGAGTGAGAGAAAATTGTAGAGGGGAAGGTCTATAGAAAAAAGGTTTCTATTCTTATTCTGTAGAACATCAAGTTGGTGCTTGATGTCTGGGGTTTGGTGATCCTATCTGTTGGTGCAGATAAATTGTAAAGGGAGTCGGTGCTTCCTAGATAGTTGGTGCTATTTGAAACTCAAGGGAGTTGGTGCTTCCTAGATAGTTGGTGCTATCTGAAACTAAGAGTTGGTGCTTCCTAGATAGTTGGTGCTATCTGAAACTAAGGGTTGGTGCTCTTTGTCGTTGGTGCGACTAAATATATTCAGACCTGTACCGGATCGGTGTTCGGACGGTTTTGATCCGTGGACGTAGCCTTTTGGTGAACCACGTTAAATCTGGTGTCATTGTGTGGTTTGACTTGTTTTGTTGTTGAATTGGACCTGTTTTTAGAAATCACTGATTCACCCCCCCCCCTCTCAGTGATCGCGATATCCAACAATTGGTATCAAAGCCAGGTTCCCTTGATCAGTTTAATACGCTAAGGGTGATCTCTTGTCAAATCACATGGCAGTCAATACAGGGAATATGAAAGCACCTCTGTTTGATGGTTCTAATTACTCTTTTTGGAAGATTAGGATGCAAGCCTTCATCAAATCTCTTGGCTATGATGTTTGGGAGGCTGTCAGAGTCGGTTACAATACTGCCACCGTACCCAATGATACTGCATCGAAGAAGTTGGCAGACAACGACTCCAAGGCGCAGAATGCACTCTTTAGTGGCCTTGTGGACAGCGAGCTTGTCAAAGTAATTGCATGCAAAATAGCCAAGGAAATTTGGGACAAGTTGCAAAGCATACATGAAGGTGATGAGAAGATTAAAGAAGCCAAATTGCAAACTCATCGCTCTCAATTCGAGTCTCTTCGCATGGAGGAAAGCGAGAATGTTGACTCGTATATGCAACGAGTGAATGAAGTCACGAATGACATTCGTGGACTAGGGGAGGAGATTAAAGAGCCGGTCATCGTCAAAAAGGTTCTAAGATCTCTTCTTCCCCGATTTGATTCAAAAGTCTCAGCCATCGAAGAAGCCAAAGATCTGAATGCATTTTCCATGGATGAATTACATGGTTCTCTAACTGCCTATGAGATGCGCATAGGAAAGACGTCTTCATCTGATAAAGAAGCGGCCTTCAAAGTTCAGAAAAAGGCAAAAGAGACTGCTGGTCATGATGTTGATTCTGATTATGATGAGCTTGAGGCTCAATTTGTTAGAAAGTTGAAAAAAGGAAGCAATGGCAAGTACAAAGGGAAGCTACCCTTTAAATGCTTCAATTGTGGAGGTGTTGGTCACTTTGCTGCGAAGTGTCCTCTAAAAGAAGACAATGATAATGACTCTTATGCTGAAAAGAGTAAAGGAAAGAGAAATTTCAGAAAAAGAGGCAAAGCTAAAAACTTTCTATGTCAACAAGATGACAGCACGTCTGAAACTTCAGACGATGATGAATCAACCGAAGCTCTCTTCATGGTCACTGTTGAAGAAGAAGAAGAGCTAGATCCGGAAGAGGAAGAGGAGGCTGAAGTCAATCTTGATGAGGAACTCATAGCCGCACTTGAAGAGCTTAGCATGGAACGCAAATCAAGTAAGAAAAATCTGAAACTTCTCCATGAATCTGAAAGTTCTATTATTGCTTTGAAAACTCAAGTAGAAGAATATAAAAGAATGGTAGAAGTCCTTGAAAACCAAATAAGTATCAAAAAGGAAGAGGCTATGAAACTTGAAACTGAGATCGCTAGAGCAAAGGCTGAAAATTTGGAAAATAGCAAAAAACTCAAAGCGCTCCAAGCGATTGAAGGGACTATGAAACTCGATGAACTACTGAAAGTTCAAAGACCTGCCCACTTCAGATTTGGTCTAGGATTTGAGAAAGGTGAATCCTCTAAGATTGCACCTCCTGAAAAGAAAGAGTTTGTGAAGAAAGTCACTGCACCTTCTAACTCTATGAAGCCCACTCAACCTAGAAAGGAGTCCATTCCTGTTAGAAAGGTAATGAAGACTAACCAGCCACAAAGAAGATACAAATTCTATGGTTATTGCTTTCATTGTAATATGTTTGGACATAAAAGAGCTGATTGCAAATTCTATGTTAGAAACAGCCCGTTTGTGACTAGGAACCCTTTTTCAATCCTAAACAGCCACAAAATTGAGTGCTATATATGTCATAATTATGGACACTTGGCTAGGGATTGTAGGTTGCCTATAGCTAACCAATTTCAGGTTGAAAAGAAACCCAAGTTAGTCAAGGCTTGGAGAGCAAAGCAAAGTGCAGAAAGTCCCAAAGAATCTCTCATTGTGCAAATGGCATTCAATGCACAAAAGAAGGGAGCACCATGGGTCCTTGATAGTGGTTGTTCAAGCCATATGACTGGTGATAAAGAGAAATTCATCAAATTACAGCACTATGAAGGCGGTTCAGTGAAGTTTGGCAACAATGATGGTGCCAAAATCTGCGGAAAAGGTGTTATTCAGCTTATGGCAAACAAGATCAGATCGGAAGAAGTCTTATATGTGTCTGGATTGAGACACAACCTGCTTAGTGTGAGCCAGATCTGTGACAAGGGTCACGAAGTTATCTTCACAAAGAATGGGTTTGCCATCAAGAAGAGTAGCAACGGCAAAATAGTGGCAACTGGATCAAGAACTGCTGGAAATCTCTATACATTGTCAGATGGAGCTGAAAAGACCTGCTTGATGAGTCGGACAGAGGAAAGTTGGTTGTGGCACAAACGCCTTGGGCATCTAAGCTTTGATAACATGTCAAAGATTTACAATTCAAAGGCTGTAAGAGGCATGTCTACAGTTGAAAAGCCTTCCAATCCCATTTGCGACTCTTGCCAAAAGGGAAAACAAACGAGGGTTATGTTCAAGTCAAAGGAGCATCATTCCAAGAAACCTCTTGAGCTAGTGCACACTGATCTCTGTGGACCGATGCGAACTCAAAGCACCAATGGAGATAAGTATTTCATGTTATGCATTGATGATTATACTCGTATGACATGGGTATTGTTTCTTAAGCATAAGCATCAAGCACTTGATCGTTTTAAAGTGTTTAAAGCACAGGTTGAAAATCAATTGGAAAAACGTATCAAGATTTTAAGGTCTGATCGTGGAGGCGAGTTCACATCTGAAGAGTTCACTAAATATTGTGAACATCATGGCATTCAAAGACAGTACTCAGCCCCTAGAACTCCACAGCAAAATGGAGTTGTGGAACGGAAGAATCGCACCGTACAAGAGATGGCTCGTACGATGCTAAGTGAAAGCAAGATGGCTGACAAGTATTGGAAAGAGGCAATTCATACGGCAGTATACATTCAAAATCGATGCTTGATCAGGCCACATGAAGACAAAACTCCCTATGAGCTATGGTTTGGAAGAAAAGCAACAGTCAAGCACTTCAGAGTCTTCGGCAGCAAGTGTTACATCAAGCGGCTCGAACAAAATCCAAGCAAATTTGAAGAAAGAGCTGACGAAGGTATATTTCTGGGTTACTCCTCTACTAGCAAGGCATATAGGTGTCTTAACAAAAGAACCAGAAAAATCACAGAAAGTGCTGATGTGAGAATAGATGAACCAAAGAATGCAACTCATAATGACAGTCCAGTTTATGAGGACTCGAGTGAGATTGATGATGAGATGGCTGAATCTAATGATTCTGAGAAATCAAAGGATGACTCAGAAAATACTACACCTAAGAAGCACAGCACTTGGGTAGAGCAACACCCTAAGGATCAAATCATTGGAGATCCTAAGGCAGGCGTTCAAACTAGACAAAGTGTAGTTAGCAATTACTCACTTATGTCCACCATTGAACCCAAGACTGTGGCTGAAGCCAGTCTCGATGAAAGTTGGTTGAAATCTATGCATGAGGAGTTGGAGCAAATTGAGAAGAACTCCACATGGGAACTTGTTCCTAGACCTACTGATAAGAATGTTATTGGTACTAAATGGGTCTTTCGGAATAAGCTGAATGAAGATGGTCAAGTCATTAGAAACAAAGCAAGGTTGGTTTGTAAAGGCTATGCTCAAGTTGAAGGCATAGATTTTGAAGAGACCTTTGCACCGGTGGCTCGTCTGGAAGCTATTCGTATGTTTCTTGCATTGGCAGCATACAAAACCTTCAAGGTATTTCAGATGGACGTAAAGTCAGCTTTCTTGAATGGTTTACTTGAAGAAGAGGTCTACATTGAGCAACCTGATGGTTTTCTCATCAGCAAAAATTCAGATCTAGTGTGCAAGTTGAAAAAGGCTCTTTATGGACTGAAACAAGCGCCAAGGGCATGGTATGCAAGGCTGGATCTCTATCTCTGCAAGATCGGTTTTGGAAAAGGAATGGTTGATAGCAATCTGTATGTCAAAACTGATTTAAGCAAACAGCTGGTTGTCATTGTTTATGTTGATGACATAATCTTTGGTGGCAATGATGAGGAGATGTGCAGGAATTTTGCTGAAGAGATGAAGAAAGAATTTGAAATGTCGATGCTTGGAGAACTAAAGTTCTTTCTTGGTTTACAAGTTCAGCAGTTGAAACATGACATCTTCATATCACAAATGAAGTACATTAAGGAAATGCTGAAACGGTTCAATATGGAAGACAGCAAGCCAGTGAGCACACCAATGTCAACGAACACGAAGCTTAGCAAAGATGATAAGGCCTCGTCCATTGATCATACCACCTATCGCTCTATGATAGGAAGCTTGCTCTACTTGACTGCTACAAGACCAGATCTTCTACAAGCAGTATGTATGGTTGCACGTTTTCAAGCAGCACCAACTGAAACGCACCTTACAGCAGTGAAAAGAATCTTTCGATATCTTAAAGATACTATGGAGCTTGGTATCTGGTATCCCAAAGGCAAATCCTTCACTCTTGTTGCATATTCTGATGCCGATTGGGCTGGATGCGTAGATGATCGCAAGAGTACTAGCGGCGGCGCATTTTATCTTGGAGAAAGATTAGTTGCTTGGCATAGTAAGAAGCAAGACTCAGTATCCCTTTCGACAGCGGAAGCAGAATATATTGCAGCGGCAACTTGTTGTACGCAAGTGTTATGGATGCGGCAAATGCTCTCTGATCTAGGAGTTCCTACAACGGATCCTACGCCGATCCTATGTGACAACACGAGTGCAATTCACATATCTAAGAATCCCGTTCAGCACTCTCGAACAAAGCATGTAGCAATTCGTTATCATTTTCTTAAAGATAAAGTTGCTGATGGAGAGGTCAAGTTGGAATATGTTCCAACAACTGAGCAAGTGGCTGATATTTTCACGAAACCTCTGCCAAAGGAAGTCTTCGAGTATCTCCGGAAAAAGTTAGGAGTTACTCACTCTCCTAAACCGTAGGAGTTGTGCTTGAAAGGGGGAGCAATGCATTCATTGAATATCCTATTCGCTCCTCGGTTTGGTCCCTTTGGACTTGTTGTCAAAGGGGGAGAGATGTTACGCTATGATAGCTTGGAGAGATGTTATACTATGAAAGCTAGGGGGAGATCGTTGACAGTGCATGGTTGTTATTTCAGAATTTCAGAATTGGTTCCAAGTGAGTGTTGAAAAGAACTTGGAAAAGCTGCAAGCTGGAGTTGAAAGAGTTGAAGAGTTGTTAGCATGTTGACAAAGTTGTTAAAGTTGACAACAATTCCAAAGGGGGAGATTGTTATAATTTGAAGAAGCTTTAAATGATTTGAATGGTAATCATGGTTTAAGGTTGTAATTGTTGTCAATCCATGTCAATATGATGAGAGGATGAAGCTCAACTATGCAATAGATATTAGATGGAAATCAGATGGAAATTAGAATGGAAAAAGAGCTGAAAAGAAGAATCAGAATTTAAACAGTCAGGAATTCAGATTTCCTGAAACAGAGTGGTCGGTCGACCGGGCACCCCATGCGGTCGACCGAAGTAAGAGAAACCTGCAGAAACAGATTCAGGTAGCTCCCAGTTATTTTCGTGACACAGTGTGTCTTCGGTCGACCGGGACCCCAGGATGTCGACCGGGCTCGATAAGTATCTGATTCCAGACAGTGTATGATGTCGACCGAGCAAGCCAGGATGTCGACCGAGCACGGGATCAGAGTTGCGCAGAATTAGAAGTTGTGCATGAAAATTCAGCATTCTTATCTAATTTGTTTGGGACTCTTTCTAAACGAATTGTAGCCTATTTTGAACACAATTAAGGGTTACTATAACCTATATAAAGGCATGTTTGGTTCGTTCTTAATTACACCAAGTAGACACCAGAAGAGAGAAAGAAGAGAAGAGAAAAGAGAGAGAGTTTGGAGAGAATAGAGTGCTGTTGCTGTGTGCTGTTGTGCTGCATCTTTCTACAGTAAGTGTGGACGAGGATATGCTCTTGAAGATGGTGATTCGTCCATAAGATAAGTGTCTCTCTGTTTATGCTTTAATTTCAATTTGTAAGGGATTGAGTGAGAGAGAATTGTAGAGGGGAAGGTCTATAGAAAAAGGTTTCTATTCTTATTCTATAGAACATCAAGTTGGTGCTTGATGTCTGGGTTTGGTGATCCTATCTGTTGGTGCAGATAAATTGTAAAGGGAGTCGGTGCTTCCTAGATAGTTGGTGCTATCTGAAACTCAAGGGAGTTGGTGCTTCCTAGATAGTTGGTGCTATCTGAAACTAAGAGTTGGTGCTTCCTAGATAGTTGGTGCTATCTGAAACTAAGGGTTGGTGCTCTTTGTCGTTGGTGCGACTAAATATATTCAGACCTGTACCGGATCGGTGTTCGGACGGTTTTGATCCGTGGACGTAGCCTTTTGGTGAACCACGTTAAATCTGGTGTCATTGTGTGGTTTGACATGTTTTGTTGTTGAATTGGACCTGTTTTTAGAAATCACTGATTCACCCCCCCCCTCTCAGTGATCGCGATATCCAACAGTACCATCGCTATAATCCAGAATCTTACATTCTGATGATCGAGACAAATCACACTATCTCATAGTGATCAAAGTGCTGCAACCTTGTTAGTATGAGATGTCCGGTCTCATCACTGGTTATGAAGATATTTAACTATAAGATTTGTCACACATGTCTCCCGTATGTGGATCTCATCCATACACATGTGTTACGTCTAATATACTTATGGACTCCGGTTCATCTCATGAACGTGTCATTCGTATTGGTTATGTGCAAATATATAATAAAACACCATTCATCTCATGAAAGGATAGCATGAATATATTGATAAAAAAGAAATTAATCAATTTATTATATCCTCTACTAGATTGAGTCCATAAAACTAACAATAGATTGCATATACTCCGTTATGAGCCGTTGGAAATCCGAAAAGATGCTACATATGTTGAGAAGCTTAAGCAGATTATTGACACCAAGGAACAAGAGTTGAGAACTCGGACTATTCAGTGGGTCAAAGTACTTTGGGAGAATCATGGACCAGAAGAAGCAACTTGGGAATTACGGGATCAAGTTTAGAAAAAGTACCCGCACCTACTACCAGAGGTGAGTTTTAATTTCCATTTGGAGGACCAAATGTCCTAAGAGGTGGAGGATGTAAGATCCCGACCCGAGAGACCTCGATTAGTGTTAATTAAGTTGTGCTTTAGTTCTAAGTGTGTTTCGTGGATTTTGATTTAGTTTTGGGTTAGAATAACTTTTATAATAGCTTTGGAGAATTTTGTGAGCCTTCTTGATTTGTGGGACCCTTTGGGGGTTTTTGTTACGGATTTGCGTGAGCTTGGGGGTTTAATCATGATTTTTAAAAATTATATTTTAATCTCGTTTGACTTATCTTATTATTCTCTACAACTTTCGCGTTGACCTCGTTCTCATTCGAGGGCCCGAAACAAGATTTTTCCCAACTTGAGGGCAAAACAGTCCTTTTACCCAAAATTTGGACACGATTTTCAATATCACCTAAACTTGCAAAACATATATCATTTGGAAACTAGAAATTTCGTCGAACAACTTTGTCTTCTTCGTCGAAGTCATTTGAGGTTCTGAAGTCGATGTTTTGAGCCCGAGAGATATTTTAAGTTGTGGGACCCACTCTCCTCTTTGTATAAAAGGGAACCCATCTTCTCCATTCCATTTTTCTTGACCTAATCACTATGCTAAGAGAAGGAGTCCAGTAGCCATTGTTCTTCCCCTTTTTCTTTTGCTTTCTTCCTCTCAAACCACCACAAAGCTTTGCTAAATCAAGATTTGGACCTTACAATCTTCTTCCTCATCTCAAGGGCTTCATCATGACGCCATTTTTGAAGAAAACCGCCCATTCCAAGATCTCTTTGAGCAACCTCTTGCCTTTTGAAGAACTTCCTTGTAGGTGATCTTTCTAAAAATTATATATTTATGTTTGTATAGCCCAACGGAAAGCTCCATTTTCATTATTGGAAACTTTCATCTTGTTTTGATTGGTTTTGATATTTGAGGGTTTGTTTTGGGGGTTTTGTTTAGGTTCTTGATTTTGGGCTTAAGAGATGATTAGAGCTTGATTTGCATTAGCTTGGACCCAAGGCAAGTGGATGAAATGATTTACTTGATGCTAAAATACATTTGTGCATATTCTTGATTTTTTATTAAGGATTCGAATTGCTTAAACCTTGTTTTATATCATGTCTTTTATTGGCTTTGAAATGCACTCACTAATGTGTTTTTCTTGCTTATTAATTTCTTGGAAATGTTACTTTGATTTGTGTTAAACTTAAATGATCTTTATGTGGATTTCTATGATTCTTCTTCTTATGGTTGAGATGAATGGGATGAAGGGTTTTGATCCCTTTTATGGATGATTTGATGGAATAATGGAAGTTCGATTGATGGAATGGAAGAGTTCTTAGCTCAAATATTATAGGGAGATGATGTATAGAAATGACGGATGTTTGGAGGAAGGAAAGACTGAAAATATGCTTCAGAAATGCTGTGTTCGCAGCTGTCGGTCAGCTTGTCGGCTGACTGACAGCGAGCCGACAACTCTTGGTTCCATTTCCAGAGAGCTGCAAACTTCTGAAACTTTCTGATGCAGAGGTGTCGGCTAACCGACAGGTGACTGATACTAGTTCGGTCCCAATTCCAGAGAGCTGCAAACAGCCAGGGTTTCTGTAGGTCAGCTGACGGCTGACTAACATCCCCATGTCGGTCGACCGACAACCAACCGACATACTCTCGGCTCCATTTCCAGATAGCTGCATTTTCTGGAAATTTTTGATATTGTAGTGTCGGCTGACCGATATAGCTCTGTCGGCTTACCGACATAGCCCTGTCGGCTGACCGACATCAGCGGAGGAGCTAACCGACAGCCATTTCCTTCCTGGCTTATTTTGGAGAAATATATGAAACTATATTGAAGATTAAACCCCCATCATCTTGATCTTGTTGAGGTCTTTTTAGACTTGTCAATGTACATAAGGACTCGGAATGTCTTTAACTCTTACGGAGTACCAAATATATCTATTAAAATCGATAAACGGGACCCTATTTACATTGAATCAAATCTTAGACTTTAACACAAGACCTAGAGAATGTAGAGAATCCAATTGCACTCGATTTTATCGAATTTCACTCATATACATTCCAAGTTTCATGTCTTGTGACTAGTCTTGCCCGGATATCGTTTTAGCATTTACTATCTTGTTCATACTTGACCTGATATGACATGTCTTACACCTATGAGCATCTTCTCCCGTTACAAATGCACTTGTCTTATTTTCTTACACATGACGTATGAGTCGGCACAACTAAGCTTGGATGTACCTTGTCAGTTTGATCCACCAGCTTGGAGATCCCCCTCTTGTCCTGCTAGCTGCAGCCTGGATCTTGTCTTGTCTTGCTATCCGGTTCGCTACCGTGTTCTTGTCTAGCTATATGTAATTATTTATAAACCGTTGAATCTCCTCACCTTGTGTGACCGAGAGCAACGCCCTGATAACTCTCATCACCTTTGTGAGAGAGGATTTAGCTTTGTGTGGTTGCCATCTTGACTGTTCCTTATTCTTGGTACCTTTATTATTTTATATTGCTCATGCCTTTACCTAATAAATGATGCATCATCTTTTACGAAATTCATTATTTATACAGGTTTTCAATATGTTTCCTAAGGTATCATTATTTCAAGTGTATTGTCATATCTTTTCACCCACCTGCCAGACCGTCATGTCTGATCCATTTATTTTGATACTCATGTCCCGAACCCATTACCATTGAGGAGGAGCACGAGGAGGCGGTTGATGAACCACAACGAGTAATCGAGTGGCAAGCTGACGATGTCATGTAGACATTCGGTCAAGCTTAGAGTTGAGTCATATTTTGGGATTTTGTTTATCATCTTTTGGGTTTATTATTTGGTTATACTGGCCTCTGTTGTCCATTATTTTGGTGCAACTAATTAACTGATCTTTTATATAAACATTTAACTTTACTTTTGGGGGAATATGCTAATGATCATTACTCATTCTGATATCTTATCATATCAATTATAAATCAGCCTTGTCTATGGAATGGAATAGCACTAATATGATTTACTACACGCTTCCGCAAATTTCAAATTTATATTTGATATGTTTATATGTAAATGAATGAGATGAGTAATCCTCACCGCGGGACCCTGTGGGAAATCACGTACACGGATAGATGTTTTCTTAATTCCGTGTGTGGATTAGCCAACCAAGAGATGCACGTGGCGCGGCATCATCAGTCCGATCCCTGATTTGGTTCCTTAACCTGGTCCGGGGTCGCGACAAAGAAGGTCAAGGAGAAAAGAGGTTTTCTTCTCCCAGCTCTAGGTCAAGAAAAGTTGCAGGAAAATGAATAATGGAAGAGAGAGAAGAAGAGACTGCTTATATAACTTGAAAGTGGGGCGCATTTAGCTGAAACTTAAAGTGGTTAAAACATGGTCTTGCGGGACCTGGACGAGATCAGCAAAGAAGGATATGACGATCCTTGAAATATCTAGTTTTCAAAAAGTATAATTTTGACATGGTTTTGGCGTTTCGAGATTTGTGTTTCGATTTGGTGTGAAAAGTCCATTTTACCCTTTTTGGGCCAAAACTTAGGTTTCTGGGCTTCAAACACAAATGAGCTAAAAAAAAAGTTGTAACATGAAATAAAACTATTCAAATGAGATCGAAATCACGATTAAATTGAAAAACTAGAATTATCATCCCATGCATACACGTGCACTTAGGGCCTCCCTACGCGTGACTGACTAGGTCCAACGGCTCTCAAAAATTCCCAAAGTTATAGAAAACTAAAGTAAACCACAAACCAACTCGATTAGGATCAAAACTCACTTAAAGAACTAACCAGAGTTAAAAACACACAAATGAACGAAATCAGGGGTCGGGGTCTTACAACAAGCTCTATTTCTCCATCGATCAATCTATTCAAAAAATCCACATGCTGGCCGGATCTGAGAAAAAATTGAAAAAAATACATTAATGTTGGCATGGTTGACCAGACATCATGAAGAACAATCAAATGGATCAAAGCATAACCCCATATAGTGCATAGCCAAGTAACCTCCTCCCCATGTTTCACTATGTTCGGGAAGTTCTCAAAGCAGCCTTATGCCGTGACAGTAACAAATTTCACCATCAAATTGAGAGTTTTGATCATGAGAACAATGGGTATAGGAGTTTTGAGAGGAAGGCATTTGATCTGGCTGAAAAAATGGCTGTAAAAAATGACTGAGAGCTGCTCACACACTCATAGTGCTCAATACCATTTTTATAGGCTTCTACAGTGGAGGAAAGGTTCAGGGGCAAATAAGTTGCATTCATAACCTATTTGGGTGAGTAAGTTTGCCGCCAGTATGCACCAGATGCCATTTATACTTATACGCCGTTAATTCTAACAGAATCCGTTCATTTTGCATGTTGATTAGAACTTTAGGCAGGTTTAGTACAAAAAATTAAAGCCTAGGGGGGTTTTCTACTATAATCCCAAACAACTATTACCCAAATGAGTTACTCAATAGGTCTTTTTATAGGACATTCCTAACCATTAAGGAACGATTATTCCTCAACTACCATCTAACACTTTTAATCTTAACCCAACATTAGTAGGTTACCAAATGAATAACTTTTAACAAAAGTAAGTGGGTCACCTAAATGGTTAGACAAGTGGATATAGACAGGATCATTAATAGGCTTGTAGTCATGCGGATCAAATCCTTTTCAATGGGTTTCATATGACCATGGAAAAAAATCTATGGCTTTTGGTTTTAGAAAATTCTTTTCAAACATTACTTTAAAAAACGACCATGGAAAAAAATCTAGGGATTTTGGTTTTAGAAAATTCTTTTCAAACATTACTTTAAAAAGCGATAAAGTTTTCCTTGACCGGTGTACATTGACATTAAAATTAATTGTCAATGTGTCTATTATGCTTAGCCTTAATACCTTAAGGGATCGACAATTCCTTTATTTTTCTCTATTCCTTCTTGCGTAGTGATGAAGGGCAAGAAAACTACTAGCCAAATGAATTGCTCAATGGGTTTTTTTATAAGAGATTCCTACTCATCAAGGAGCCATTACCCCAAACTAGCACCCAAATTTTTAAATCTTAGCCCATCATAAGTTGGTTGGCAAATGGACCGCTTTTAGCAAAAGTAAGTGGGTCACCTAAATGAGTAGAAAAGTGCATATCGACAGGTCCTTAATGGGCTTGTGCTCATGTGGATTACACGCATTTGATAGCACATTCTCCCACTATTCCCATATGACCATGGAAAGAAAATCTAAAACTCTATGTTTAAAAAAAAAATACTTTTCAAACATTACTTTGACAAAAAAATATTTTTCAAACATTACTTTGACTAGTGTGCACCGACTTTAAAAAAATTGCCAACGTGTCTGTTATGCTTAGCTTTATTACCTTGAGGGATTTACAACTCCTTTGTCTTTCTCTATTCCTTCTTACATAGTGATGGAGGCCAAGTAAACGATTAGCCAAAGGAGTTGCTCATGGGTCATTTAATAAGAGATTTCTACTCATAATGGAACTATCAACCCTCAACTATAACCTAACTCTTTTAACCTTAGCCCATTATTAGTTGGATGACAAATAGACCTCTGTTTAGCAAAAGAAAGTAGTTCACCAAAATGGGTAAACAAGGGGATATTGACAGGATCCTTAATGGGCTTGTGGTCATGTGAATCACACCCATTTGATCGAATATTCTCCAACTTTTTCCATATCACCACGAAAAGAAAATCTAGAAGTCTATGTATAAGAAACTTCACTTTTGAACATTACTTTGAAAAGCGATAAAATTGTCCTTGACTAGTGTGCACCGACTTTAAAAATAATTTCCAACGTGTCTATTATGCTTAGCTTTATTGCTTTGAGATATTTACAACTCCTTTATATTTCTCTATTCCTTTTTGCTTAGTGATGGAGGCCAAGTAAACTATTAGCCAAATGAGTTACTTAATTGGTCCTTTTATATGAGAATCCTACCTATCAAGGAACCATTAACTCCCAATTACCGCCTAACTCTTTTAATATTAGCGCATCAATAGTTGGTTGGCAAATAGACTTCATTAGCAAAAGTAAGTGAGTCACCTAAATGGATAGAAAAGTAGATTTGGACAGGATCCTTAATGGGCTTGTGGGCATGTAGATCGCACTCATTTGATCCAACAGTCTCCCACTTTTCCCATATGACTACGAAAATAAAATACAGGAATTTTGATTTAAGAAAATTCATTTTCAAACTTTACTTGGAAAAGCATTAAAATCAACCTTAACCGGTGTGCACTGACTTTAAAAATAATTGCAAACGTGACTATTATACTGAGCCTTAACACCTTAATAAAGGACTTAAAGCTCATTTGTCTTTCTTTATTCCTTTTTCTTAGTGATGGAGGCTAAGAAAACTATTAGCTAAATGAGTGTGTCATTTTATAGGAGATTCCTTCCCATCAATAAACCATTAATGCCCAGCTACTTCCAAGCTCTTTTAATTTTAGCCCATTAATAATTGGTTGGTAAATGGGCCTCTTTTAGCAAAAATAAGTGGCTAACAAAAATGGGTAGGCAAGTGGATACAGACAAGATCCTTAATTGGCTTGTGATCATGTGGATTGTACCCATTTGATCCAACATTCTTCCACTTTTCACATATGACTATGGAAACAAAATCCAGAAATTCTGATTTAAGGAAATTCATTTTCAAACATTACTTGGAAAAGTGATAAAATTGTCCTTAACCGGAGTACACCGACTTTAAAAAATAACTGAAAACATATCTATTTTACTTAGCCTTAATATATTAAGCGATTCACAACTCGTTTGTCTTTATCTATTCCATCTAACTTAGTAATGTAGGCCAAGAAATCTATTAGCCAAAAGAGTTACTTAATGGGTCATTTTATAGGAAATTGCTACCCATTAAGGAACCATTAACTCTTTAATCTTAGCCCATGTTTAGTTGGTTGGCAAATAGATTTCTTTTAGAAAAAGTAAATGGGTCACCTAAATGGGGATAAGTGGATATACAGAGGATGCTTAATGGGCTTGTAGTCATGTGGATCACACACATTTGATCCAACATTCTCTCACTTTTACCATATGACCACGGAAAAGAAATATTCAAACTTTGGTTTAAGAAATTTCATTTTCAAACATTACCTTTGGAAAGCGATAAAATCGTCCTTGATGAGTGTACACCGACTTTAAAAGTAATTGCCAACGTGTTTATAATGCTTAGCCTTTATACCTTGAGCGACTTACATGTCCTTTTTATTTCTCTATTCCTTCTCGCTTAAGGATGGAGGCCAAAAAAACTAGAGAAAATTAGCGAAAGGTCCCTAGAGTGGACTGTTTTCAACCTCCAATCCAAGCAAAAACTTATTCAGGCCTCTAGTTCACTCAGCCAGACTTTTTCCAGCCTTAGTTCCCTGCATCCACGTGAACTCATTTTTTAGGACTAAATTACCCTTTCAACCGTTTTAGGCATTAATTTTGAAAGTTTAAATTTTAAGATTTATATTATCCCTCTTCTTCTACAAGAGCCTGGGTTTGAGTAGGGAGACCTGTCTCTAAAAGCGCCGAGGAAGGCAAATCAAGAGAAAAGAAAGGTGCTGCCGAAGAAGTCGACCACTCACAGGATCTCCAGCATTGGGCTACCCTCACCTCACTTCTGAAGAGACGCAGTTCATCACCGCACGGAATCTTCATCTCGGGATAAAAGGGAAGGTGAATCAATCTCAGAAGGATTCCGGATTCCAGACCGGATAGAGGATCTGTGTTCGTCATTGACAGAGAAGAAACAAATTCATCGCAGGTGGGCCACTCTTGAAGACAAATAGGATTTCAGATCCTGGTACGATCTGAATCGGAATCAAGTTTCTGATCTCATCGGAGCCGACAAGATGACTGGGTTCATCGCCTGCATCGGAGAAGGGGAGAGTTCTACTGCTCCCGCCTTCCGCCACCCGTCGTCCGTCACCTCTGCTAATCCCTATAGCAGTTCAAACCGCTGCAGCCCTGTTGACACCAAAAATGTCACTTTGCCTCTTCAAGATCCAAAGAGCTACATGAAGTCGCAACCTGCCATAAATAGGCAATGCTACTTCAAAAAATCAAATCTTATCAGAATCAAACAAAAACTGCAAGATCCTTCAAGACAGCCAAAAGAGGAGTACACAAGAAGTTTCGGGCCATTTCAAAATCATTTAGCCTAACTTCGCTTCTCCGACAGCTGAAAAGGAGCTCCCGGCGGCGAAAGCATCGGAGACATCAAATCTTCGATCAGAGCCGATGGATGGTCTCAAAATACATCCAAAAGGCTCCACGTCAAGTTCCGAGTCAAACCGACAATGTTTGACCCTACATCAACCCTCGAACAGCTAAATCAAGCCTCTCGGTGGCAAGAACCACTAAGGCCATCACTCATCAGATAGAGCACATGGACGGCTTCAAAATGCTTACAAAGGGCTACATGTCAAATTTCAGGTCATTTCGACAACATTTGACCATAGTTTGACGCTCGGAAGCCAAATCAGGCCTCCTGGCGGCAAAGCCCCCCGGGACCATGGTTTCCAAGATAGAGCCTATGGATCATCTTAAAATGACTCCAATAGGTTCCCTGTCAAATTTCAAGTCAATCGGACATCGGTTGACCGCACATCAAACCGCGACATCTTCATCGCGACAAAAGCAAGTCTACTGGTGATATGACCCCAAACGGCTTCAAAACTCAAACAGAAGCCTATGGTTGGTCTTATTTATTGCTCAGGAGGCTTCACCTCAAATTTCAGGTCATTCCGACATCGTTTGACCCAGTTTCAGCTTCTGACGGAAAATCGGCAGCTCTGCGCAACAAAGTCTTCGGCTTTCTCGGAAAATTGGAAACTTTGCAAAATAAAATGCAAGGATTCTCATCAGGTTTTCTATAGGGAAATCAGGCCAATAAATAATCAAAAATGTTAAGGAATAATACAGAATAAAAAAGAATAAAAAAATAGCAAAAACGGACACAAAACGGGACAAAAGGGGAAAAAAAACCCCCCAGGGTCGCAGACCCCTGCGACCCTTGGGCCCGGGATTGCCCGGTGGGCCCCGGAAACCCCGTTTTTCACCGTTTTTTTCTCGATTCGAAGCGTCCGGCCTCTGGTATTTTCCAAAATTCATACTTTTGAGACACCAAATCCCCTGACATCCGTCAAAAACATGGGCTAATCATCAAGAGTATCAAAAACAACATTGATCGCCACCCGGTCAACCAAAAAAAGTGTGATTTCTACCCGACCGATCGAGAAATCGACAGGACAGATGGTACCGACCCGCTATTGGCAACAAACACATGAAGTTACATGGTCATCCGATGTCGATCTACATAAAGATCCATCGATGATCATCGCCAGAAGAATCCCAAAAGACGCGGCACGGCCCGCGACTCTTCAACTGCTCGGCGACCACTTAATGCGATTAATTGACTAGCTTTATTACAGTCATTAATCCATTTCTTTGAACGGACCAATCAGAAGCAAGCATCCGGGAGTTACAAGTCAAGAGATTCATGGCATTTAACCCATGAAACTCCTCCCATCATGGCGATTAAAGGCGATTAAATGCCCTCAATCTCCTCCGGCCAATCAAAAGCCAAGAAAAAGGAGTTACAAAATAAAGAATTCAATCTTGTAACTCCTCTCTTTATGTAGCTTTATGACAATTAAGGCTCATAAACCCTCCTAAATGGCTACCTAAAAGCCTATAAATAGGAGAGCTCTCCAAGAAGAAAAGAATCAACAAACACACAGACAACAGACTGCAGAAATTCGGAAACTCAGACAGAAAAAGGCGTCAGAAATCTAAGAGAGAAAACTCTGCGGAAATCCTACACCGACCACCGCTACAAGGTGACAAAAGTCCCTTGGGAGGTACCCCCCCCCCCCCAAGGTCCTTGTCTTCTCCTTCTGCCTCCAATGGCTTAGACATGGCTTTTCAGCCCGTCTACTCGGCTTTTTATTGGAGATAGGACCTCCTTTTGGTCTTTGTTCTCTAAAAACCTGAGGTTATAGCCAAGCCAAGCGAATCAATAGCATCCTCTGTTCTCATCTGCATGGATAATGGCGAAGTCCACATATGGCTTGCGACCGTCAATCTGAACGGGTCCCCCACAATCTCCTGAGAAGTTAGATCCTCCTTTTTCTTGCTTTTCATTGTAGTTTATATTTTTTTCAAAGAGACAAAAATCAGAACTCTTGTCTTTCATTATTGATAAGGATTGTAAAACGGCTATAAACGCCAAAATCGGCTATAAATGCCAAAAATTGGCTATAAACGCCAAAATCGGCTATAAATGCCAAAAAAATTGCGTTTCACGGCAAATCAAGAAAATGTCTCTTTACTTAAATATATGTGCAATGGCAAACTTGAAAGAAGTTGATTTCCTTTTTACTTGCGAAAGTTGATCTCCGGATCAACACTTGCAATTCCAAGTAAAAATAGAAAATCTGGCACACCCACACAAAGAAATGTTGATGCACGCCCTTGCCCCTCGGTTACGAAAGGATCGGACCCAACGGACTCCCACGTCCGCCGACCTCGGTAGGACCAAGCGCCAGAAGCGCGGTCCATCAAGCTGGCACACCCGGTGGGACCCGTTCATTTCAGAACACGATGCTAGAAATGAAATATTTGCATATCATATCTATTGCTCTATGCTTTTACTTCTTTTCTTGATTCTTTGGCTACTTGTTGATTGGTGGCCATGTTGGATTCCGCATCTAAAAAAATGAGATGAGATTTTTTGGAAATTTCTAATTCTTTGAATTTATTTCCACTTTTTCTTTTAAAAAAAAAACAAAAATTTAGATTTCTCATTTTGGATTCAAAATTGAGAAACCTTGATCCGTTCCTATCGTTCATCGCGCTTGCAGAAATGTTGAGCCTGTTCGACTAAGGTTTTGGGCCATCGTTTCTCTTCGATGAGTTCATTAAAGATCTAAAAGAAAATATATATATATATAAAAAATCAGATTTTTCATTTTGAATCCAAAATTGAGAAACCATGATCCGTTCCTATCGTTCATCGCGCTTGTAGAAATGTTGAGCCTGTTCGACTAAGGTTTGGGCCATCGTTTCTCTTCGATGAGTTCATTAAAGGTCAAAAAGAAAAATATATATATATATATAAAAGACATAGACCACTAAGGTTAAACCAACTGTGTTCTTTGATCATGGTTGATTCAAGAAAAGCCTTGTCCAGAGTGTGGAGACAGCTTGACTGTTCTAGGCAAGGGTCCTCCAAACGGGTTCATTAAGTAATCCTACCCTTACCTGGGGGCAATTCTATCAATCAAGATTTCATAAGACCGGGTTAGGAGGCCTATGTGTACTCTCTCGTCTTTTAAATAAATTTTTTCAAAAATAAAATTTTTAAAAATAAAAATTTTAAAATAAAAAATAAAAAATAAAAAAAATTTCAAAAAAAAATCTTAAAAAAAAATAAAAATAAAAAATAAATAATTTTTAAAAAAAAAATCTTCAAAAAAAAAAACTTCCGTCACTTTTGGGTTTAGATTGGAGAAATCTTGGTCTTCTCTTTTCTGAGCACTGGCGCTCGCGGAAATCGCTGAGCCCGTGTTCATGGAGTGCCTTTTGCTCTCTTTGATGAACCCGATATTGGCCTTTCAAAAAAAAAAACTCGTCATTTTTGGATTTAGATCCGAGAAATTATGGTTCATTTCTTTCTGAGCACTGGCGCTCGCAAAAATCGCTAAGCCCGTGTTCAGATCGGGATACCATCTGCTCTCTTTGATGAATCCAATCTTGACCTTTCAAAATAGAGAATCTCATCTCATGGATGCGGTCTCAAAACATTTGTGTCTAGCGGTACTAGTACGCCCTTTCAGGGTCTACTGTATTGCGACCGGCACATTTGTAACTCCAACTTTATATTCTTCTTACCTCGAGCAAGCTCTGCTTCTCGATAAGTCGAATTTAAGTTCACAATTGCTTCTAGCAGTCACTGGGACGCTCATTCTGGGCTTACCATACCTGCGATCAGAACAATTGTGCCCTCTATGGCGTTTTGCCTTCTTCATATTGCTTGGGTCATCTTCCTCGAGCAATTTGAAAAGACAAAACCATAGAACTTCCCATTTATGATCATTATATTCTTTTGATTACTAATGGATGTGGTCTTGTTTCAGAAATTTTTTCGAAAAAAACTAACAATGGCAGCATCGCTTACCATTACTTTCGATGAGAGCAAGCACCAAGTCATGTTTCAACAGAAGCAAACTACACGCATCTACAAGCGGCCCATCAGCTACCGAAGTGTCAACTCCCTCGGCAACTCTTTAAGCTCCTGGTCGACCTCTACTCCCCGGACTATCGTCTTTGGGACGCTGGGACCATTCCCACTTCCCGAGGAACAAACTGCTCCCTCCAAGAAGCAGAAACTCGCCTCTCAACGTGTCACTACCGTGACACCAAAGGCGAGCACCAGAAGGCCCGAAGCCCGTGGCAGCCCCACGAAGCCTCGACCAGCAAACGACCAGGTCTATCCCAAGACTTGGTCCCCAAGACCTTCACCAAAACAGAGAAGGTCCCAAACATCTACCAAGCCAGCATTCCTGGCCCCACTCAAGGAGAACCAGTTCTACCCTCTTGCTTACATGAAAGAGGAGAGACCCATCTCCAACCTGACTTCCAAGTCAAACCAGCATGAGCCGGCTTGTTCCTACAAGCCCAAAATCAGATCATGCATCACAAGGCCTCTGCAAGCACCTGCTAAGGCCTATAAACCTACAGTTCGACCCTTCATCTCTACAGGGGCCGTACTCCAAAAACTCAAAGCTTCGCTGCAACAGGCAAAGGACAGGGTTCGCATCCTGTCCTTGCCCAGCTGCAAAGAAGACAGGCTCGGCTGCTGCGCCCGAGGGAGCACATCCTTCATCGTCAAAGCCCAGCCAGAGCTGACCGAAGCTCAAATTGCTCGTCGCATACGCCGCCCTGCGTCGTATAGACAAAAGAGACTAGAGAAGCAAAGGACCCAGCCTCTCCCAAATGGGTCGAAAAAGATAGACCCAACCAAGTTGCTGCCGTCCATATGGTTGGAAAAACCAGAAGGCGCCAAAAGTCAGCAACAAAAATCCATGTCCGATGTCCGATGACCCGCAGCGTCTCCAGGACAAGAAGACATTCAGAAGGATCCCCTGCTCCTTCAAGCAAAGGACGGCAGAGTGATCCTTCCTCAAGCTCTTCTTCAAAAAGAATGAGCCCCAGCTCAGTCACCAGGACAGAGGATTGAACGTCTTGGCTACAAATTCTGAGCCACCACCCCGCAACCCACCTTAAGATGATGCGATCACCCGCATCCAGCAGTTGGAACAAGGCCAACAGAGGATTGAAACTCTGATGGAAAACCTTCTCCTCGCCTTCCAAAATCAGGCGAACAATGAACCTCCTCTGAATCATCAAGACGATGAGGTAAATGGAGAAGAAAATGAGTCACGCGCCCTTACCAAAAAGGACGTAGACAATATCCTCGCCAAAGCAAAAGAAGAGGATATACTCAAGGAGCATGGGATCAAGCCACCATATCCCTTATGGATGGACTCAGTCCCGTTCCCTACCAAATTCAAGCATCCTACTCTCCAAACATATACGGGGAAAGGGTCAGCCAGACAGCACGTCATCCACTTCAAGATCCTGACGGGAGCTATCGCGGATCAAGATGCACTCAAGATCCGCCTCTTTGCAAGTACCCTAAAAGGTACGGCCTTCGATTGGTACTCCACTCTGCCGGAGGACTCCATCCAAAACTAGGCCATGCTAGAGACACGCTTCCTGACTCACTTCAAAGGTGAGGATCATCCCGCTACTATGGCTCAGCTGTGCAGCCTAAAACAGGGGGAGAATGAGTCAACATATGACTTCATTCACAAGTGGAAAGCAATGGTGTACAAAATGCTATGATGTACTGGCACAAGCGTCGCTAGTGGACATCTGTTGAAACAACATGAGAGCCAGAATCCGCTCCATGATCATCGGCAACAAATCAAAAAACCTGGGAGAACTCCTAGAAGCTTCCATGGACACTGAAATAGTGATTAAAGACCTCAACAGTCAGAAATCATCAAGAAAAGAGCCAACCGCCATTGCAACCTCTAAACCAAAGAAAAAAGAGGTCCTCAATGTGCAGACCAAGTCAGCTCCTCAGCCACCAAAGAAAGCTGAAAACAAAGCTGCAGGTAAGAGAACTGAACTCTCAGATGCCTTCAAAGAACGAGTAGAGAAGAAATACCCATTTGATGAAGATGTTCATGAAATCTTCGGGGCTCTTGTGGCAAACGGCAAGCTCACCTTGCCTGAACCAAAAAGACCGGGTGATGTTGGCAAAACCAACGATCCTTGGTACTGTCCATACCACCAGATGATCTCGCATCCTCTCAATCAATGCTTTGTTGTGAGGGAGAAAATAAACGAGATGTGGAAAAACGGAGTCATCACTTTTGACAAAAACTATGGGTCTGCCTCCGTCAACATGGTGACATGTGGACAAACATCAAAATCACCGAAGAAGAAGATCACTACTTCCTTCAAGGTGATAAACTCAATCCAAGCGTCCGAGGAACTGGTTCCTTACCCGACACCAGACGGACAACCCATATGGGTACATCCCGATCTCCTGGAAGATGAAAATCGGGAGGTCGTGAAAATAAAGCCTACAGCTCAACAGCGAAGGCAGGCTAGGAAATATCTCCTCAAGCTCAATTGGCAAGAGAAGACCCAGCCAAAACAAGAGGTCAAAGAAAAGGCAGAGGCTTCCTCTACCGCTTCACTGGAGGCAACAAAAACATCCCTTCCAGAGACTTCAAAGGGGGTAAGAAAATTCACTCTCAGTGATTTCATGCCACCTCAATTCAAAGAAGCCATGTAGGAGGCATTATACTCTTGCAATTCGGTAGTCGGATTCTCCATTGATGGATACGAGTCCAGCGACACTGATGATGGATTCGAATCCAACTACACAGATGAGTGGGAGGAGTCCCTTGAAATAGGAGAATACCTCTCCGATGAAGAATGGGTTCCTGAGACTATCTTATGCCAGTAATCTGGTATAACCCTCTACAGCCACAAGGATCCTGGTCTGATGATGAAGAAGACCAAGAGGCTGTACAAGAAAATGCTGCTGACCTAGCACCTCTCATTACTCAAGTGGAAATCAACCATGTTGAGCCACAAAGAGTAGATGAAAAAGAAGATTTGGCTCCCATGCCTGATCTTGAAGAATATGCAAGGATCTTGCAGCATCTCGCTCTAGAACAAGAGCAAGACCGCGTCAACGAGCCTCCTCGCAATCCAGAGCCTGAAGTCCCTAAAGACCATCAGTTACATCCTCCTTT
This sequence comes from Litsea cubeba, assembly GCA_012931725.1. Classification (NCBI taxonomy): domain Eukaryota; kingdom Viridiplantae; phylum Streptophyta; class Magnoliopsida; order Laurales; family Lauraceae; genus Litsea; species Litsea cubeba. Next base: position 102,935,476 of record CM022946.1, read on the forward strand.
AACTCCTGAAAATGGAGAAAATTGCTGGATAGACGATCCTCTTACATCCGAGGATGAGTCTGACTCCGATCAGACAACGTCTCCCGTCAGAGCTTCCTGTAATGTGATAATTCGGGATTATAGCTCTTCCGAAGCATCGTCTGATGAAAGCACTTACACTCCGGTGACGCCTAGCAATGTATCTTCTGGAGCCACCTCGTCTCACGTGACTTTCACTGAGATGACACCCCCTCAGGTTTCTTCTCCTGAGACTGTGACTTCAAAGTTTACACCCTTCCTGACTGAAGAATTCCCAGCTATTGATGCTTGGGACGATGAATTAGTCAACGAAGAAAAAAGGTTGCTGGATGCTGTTCAGGACTTGTTCCTGGAAAATGCTCCGTGCAACACAATCACTGAGGATGGCAACTCCGCCGCTAATACATCCTCAGCAAATGAAAAACGACAGCCTCTTGATCTTGAAGACAATCTTCCAAATAAAGACCCTTCTCAAGAAGCTCTCGAAGTTGGTAGAGGCACCCGCTCTGGCCGGGACTACCACAAAAATTACAAGCAATCTTCCTTTACATATGTAAATCCTTCGGGAAAAGATGTTGTAAGTGCCCCTAGTGGCAACAATGATGAACATGCAGGCCCTAAGGAGGCTTTCAAGTATGACTTGATTGAACACTTCAAGCACATATCTGCACGTCTGCACATCCTGGATTTATTACGAATGTCTCCGCACACTCGTGATAATCTCATCTCAGAATTACAAAAGCTGAACGAGGATGTCGACAAACATGCCCCGCAAATCCTCCAAATTGAAATGGATTACCGGGTCAAAAACTCAGAAGCCTCCTCAAAGGGAGAAAAGAAGAAAACTAAGGGATCATGCATTGAATGCCTCTCGGTTCAAAAAACAGCCAGTGCAACCATCGCCTTCACAAAGGACGACCTCCTACTTAGCGAAACCAGGCACAACCGACCCCTGTACTTCACAGGGTATATCAAGGAAGTGCCTATGCACAGAGTTCAGATCGACCCAGGTTCTTGCACTCAACCTCATCTCCACATCGGCTCTTGAAGAGTTGGGCATCCCACCCAGCAAGCTGAGCCACACATCTGTATCTATCTTTGGATACAATGGGAGTACTCAAAGGCCTATCGGCAAAATCAGGTTCAAATTGCAGATCGGTGATCTTATTTCTGAGGTCACTGTGTATGCAATAAAAACCCCTTCATGCTATAACATCCTTCTCGGACGCCCTTGGATCCACGAGAATGGTGTTGTCCCTTCAACTCTACATCAATGCATCAAGTTTGTTGGCGATGACGGCATGATACATCGAGTCTTTGCGGACAGAAAACCCTTCAAAGGTAAAGAAGTCCACTTCGCAGACTCACAGATGTATGAAGGTGAAAAAGAAAAAGAGGATAAGCACACAGTATCCTTTGCCGAAAATCTTCAGAAAGATAAAGGCAAGGCTCCTCAACAATCGCCGGAAGAAAACAAATCATCCGGTAAATCCGAAGAGAGCATTCAAACTCCATCATCTCCCTCAAATCTTCAAAGCCTTTGGTCATCACAACTAAAGTGAAGAAGGCAAAGCAAAAGCCTGGGGGCAAAATTGTTGTCTCTTTCGTGTCTATCATGCAAGACACGGACTCGGATTCAGAGCCAGAAGATGACACATCGTCAAGCCAAGCCGACACTCAGCAAGTTCAGCCTGCTCTTACTCCAATGGAGACAACTTCTGACATAGAAGATCCTACTTCAGCTTCCTTCATTGTTCCAGCAACTTTAGCAAAGGAAAAGCCGATCTTCTTCCATAGATCGGATGCTTCTTCATCAAACTCTATGCTTGAACCTTTCCAAAAAAAAAAGGTATGCCTCAGCTATCCTTATATAGTCCTGTGGCACAAGCTATTATGAAGAAAATAGGCTATGATGCTCAAACCCCAGTCGGTTTGGGAGAAGGACGCGGTATTCTCACGCCATTGGGGCCCGTCTTGACCAAAAGCTAGCTGGAAGATTGGAGACTCTACAGCTATGTAGAAAAGTCTTCACACGGGTTAGGGTATGATCCTGACACTCACCTGAGACAGTTGACACAAAGGCTTAAAAGTCAATATACTAACCAAGCCTCAACATCTCAAGTCCATGAAGACATCGATCTCCCTGGATATCTCTTTAATGAGTCACCTGACAAAGATCCAGGAAGCTCATCCAATTTGCACGATTTCTCCGAAAATGAAGAGGATTTATCCGATGGCACAGACGTGTGGTCTTCTGACCCAGAAGAACCCTCATCTCCAAAAGAAGTAGCCTACTTCGACCCGGTTTCAACAGGCGATTGGGATCATCTCATAGCAAGCCTTGGGAAAATTACCGATCAAGAAGACCTGTGGAAAGGAATAAAGCCTTGGTCTGGAAATGCCCTTGAAACCCAGAAGGTTTCGTTGAGCTGGAAGCCTCCAAAAATATTATGGAGGAACCACCTTCGAACCTTCCAACAGAAGATCCTGTTCAAAAGATAGACTTAGGAATACCAGATAACCCACGTCCTGTATTCATAAGCAAGAATATAAAGGATGATGAGTTACCCGAGTATATCGCCTTTCTTCGCGAGTTCGTTGATTGCTTTACATGGTCTTACGCTGAAATGCCTGGCTTAGACCCCAAAATAGCGGTTCACAAACTCAATCTTCAAGAAGACATCAAGCCTATCAAGCAAGGCCAAAGAAGATTCCGTCCAGATGTGACGGATAAAATTGAACAAGAAGTTCAAAAACTCAAAATCGTCGGCTTCATCCGTGAGGAACAACATCCTGAATGGTTGGCCAACATTGTCCCCGTGACAAAGAAAAACGGGTAGATCAGGGTCTGTATTGACTATAGAGACCTGAATGGCGCATGCCCAAAAGATTAATTTTCCGCTCCCCATACCAGAGGTAATGATTGATAATACCTGTGGATTCGAGCGAATGACATTCATGGATGGTTTCTCTAGTTACAATTAGATAAAGATGCATCCTGCAGATGAAAAACATACATCTTTTCGGACCCCATTTGGTGTGTATTGTTACACTGTCATGCCATTTGGTCTGAAAAATGCTGGTGCCACATATTAGAGGGCTATAATGAAAGTATTCCAAGATATGCAGCACAAGACGGTTGAATGTTACGTTGATGACCTCGCCGTCAAAACCAAAAGAAAAGAAGATCATCTCGAAGACCTTCAAGATGTCTTCCTCCGGCTTCGCAAACACAAACTGCGAATGAATCCTTTGAAATGCTTCTTCGGCGTCTCGTTGAGTAAGTTCCTCGGATTCTTAGCTCGGAAAGCTGGAATAGAACTTGACCCTATAAAAGTCAAAGCCATTCTAGAAATGCCCTCTCCAAGAACCTTGAGAGAACTCAAAGGGCTTCAAGGGAGATTGGCCTACATCAAACGGTTCATCTCCAATCTTTCGGGGAAATGCCGTCCATTCCCCCGGTTGATGAAAAAAGGTGTAAGCTTTGTCTGGGATACTGACTGTGAAGCTGCTTTCCAAGACATCAAGTCATACCTGACAAAACCTCCAGTGTTAGCTGCTCCTATCACTGGAAAACCTTTCATCTTGTACACAAGAGCCCTTGATCACTCTTTGGGAGCTCTGCTTGCGCAAGAAAATGATCAAAGAAAAGAAGCTGCTCTATATTACCTCAGCCGCATGCTAGTAGGTGCAGAGCATCGCTACTCTCCAGTCGAAAAAGAATGTCTTGCAGTGATGTTCGCCGTACAAAAGCTGCGTCACTACTTGCTTTCCAACACAGTATACCTGGTCTCGAGGGTCAACCTCTGGAAGGTCCTTGTCACAAAGGCAGGTTCTCTCAATGCTCGACTGGCAAAATGGTCCATCCTTCTGTCACAATTTGATATTAGATATATACCACAAAAGGCAATCAAAAGGCAAGCTCTAGCGGACTTCCTCGCAGAGCATCCATTGCCTAAAGATTCTCCACTCAGAGATGATCTCCTAGATGAACCAGTCTACAATGTGGAGACTTTCTCACAAAGTGCCTCCTGGGACATGTACTTTGATGGTGCAACTAGGACAAATGAAAAAAGACAGCTGATCTCAGGAGTTGGCATCCTCTTTGTTAGTCCCAACAAATACATGATTCCACAAGCTTTCTCGCTACTGGAACCATGCACAAACAATGCAACTGAATATCAAGCTCTGATCCTAGGATTGGAACTCGCCATCGAATCCGGTATCACCATGCTGGAAGTCTTTGGAGACTCTCAACTGATCGTCAACTAGATGAATCAGAAATTTGAAGTCAGGAAGCCAGATTTGCTGCCTTACTACAACAAGGCACAATCACTTCTGCAAAAGTTTGACATCTGTCACATCACCCACATTCGTAGGGGTGAAAACATACGTTCAGATGCCCTAGCTGGACTTGCCGCATCCATGGCAACCCAGGAAGAGGAAAACATGCAAATCACAGTGTGCGAAAGAAGAATCCTTCCTCCTCTTAACACACACCAACACTACAACAAAATGCACTATTGGTGACACCCTTTGGTGACAAAAAATCAATGTTGTCACGGAATGCACACAACGGTGACAAAAAATTTGTTTGCTTGTCACGAAAAGTCTTTAGCTTAGGTGCCAAATAGAGAGGAGATTTGGTGACAAAAAAATTTGTCACCAAAAGATCCAATAGATTTGGTGGCAAAAATTTTTTGTCACCAATGCAATGGCCTAATTTTTACCCTCTCCCACCTCCACAGCCACGTTTTCCCTCTCCAAGCCCTTTTTCCCCTTTCCATCTCTTAATCCCTAAAAGGCTAAAACTGTCTCTCGGTATCATTCTCTCGTTGGTAAACAATCCTTTCCCTCTCCCATCAAATTTTAAGGGGTCAAATGTGAAATATAACATATCTACCGCAGAAATCCATTCATCTCACAACCCAAACCCTAGCCGCTGGCGAGAATAGTGAAAACCCTTCCCTCTCAGGTTCTCTCATCTCTTCGATCTCTCTCTCTCTCTCTCCCTCCCTTGTGTTTTCTTCATCCCCAGCCGGCAGCCTTGACAACACGAAGAACCCCAGCCGTGTTTTCTTCATCTCTTTTGAGGTAAGATCGATTCAACATCATAATCTCTGCATTTTCATCTGTTTCGTTTCTCTGAAGTTTTCAACATCATAATCTCTGCATCTTTTTGTGTTTTCTTCATGTTCTCTCACAGCATTTGATTGTTGTAGTATCTGCAAAGAGGAAAAGGGGGAAATGGGGTTCTTTTATTTTGGGTTTTAGTTATTTGGGTCTTTTGGGTTTTCTTCTGTGTGTTTGTTGCAAATGGCGAGGGGAAGAAGATAGGGCCAAAAAAAAAGGCCCAGACTCACAACTGTAATGCAATGTAACTGCTGTTGTATCTGAGCCTCTGAGGCTGAGGAAAAAGGGTAAAGAGAGAGAGTGACAGTAAGAACTAAGAAGGAATCATTCTTGTGTGTGTGCCCAGTGCTGGCGTTCCTATTGGGGACAAGCATCAACATCCTCTTCCTGGGTCCATGTTGACTGATTTTGTGGGACCCACCGTAGATTTGCAGAGAAATAGAAAGATCCTAGTCATTGGATTTTTTTTCTTTTTATGTTGGTGACCATCGGTTCTGGTTTCTACCTCTGTGGCTACCAACCAGAAATGTGAAATTGTGGATGTGGGTTCTACAAAGGAAAAAAGCGAAAAAAAAAAGAGACACCCTTAACTATCATCCACGCAAATAAACATTTCTCAAAGGTTCCATTTTTTTTTCACCTTTAGATGCTTATTTTTTTCCTGCAATCTTTGCAAAATGCAGATTTGGACAAAATGGAGACAGTAAAAAATTAAGTTCTTAATTTCATTTCCACCGAAAATAAATATAGGGGAAAACCGTAGCATTGAACACTACAAGAATTTGCACTTTTCCCGGCGTTTTTTGCCGGCGCAATAAAAAAACGCCGGGAAAAGTATAGTTTTTACCGGCGCAAATGCTGATTTCGCCGGGAAAAGTGTAGTTTTCCCGGCGTTCATTTTTTGCCAGCAAAGGAGTTAGTTTTCCCGGCGATTTTTTATTTTCGCCGGCAAAGATAATATTTTTGCCGGCGAATTTCTTTAAACGCTGGCAAAGGTGATATTTTTTCCGGCGAATTTTTTTTATCGCCGGCAAAGATAATATTTTTGCCACAGGAATAATAAAAAGAAGGAGCCCTAAATTTTTTAGGGTATTTCTATTCCCGCGCTCGCCCGCTCTAACTCGATATCCATTTCCAGAATTACAAAATCCATCTCTCTTTGATCTAATCATCTCTCATGGTTCTCTGATTCCTTCTTTCTTTTCTGGCCTTTCTGCTGTTATCTTTCTCACTTTGAAGAAGCCACAGAAACTCGACTGCTTGATCTCATCCCCAACGAAGATGGACAGCAATCACACCAGTAACAACAACAACGGTGATGTAGCCCGATCGATGGCCTGTGACGACGGGAACCGCCCGACATCGACGAGGATCTGCACAGCCGGTAGCTATCTGTCTACGGGCGAGACGATGCGCCGGCTATTCGCATCCAACGTCCTCATCTCGGAGATGCAAGGCCTCGGAGTCGAAATTGGTGCGTGATTGCATGCAGATCTTGGCTACTTTTCCTTCTTTTTTTTTTTTGGGATGATGAGATCTGTTTTGGGTATTTTATGCCGGCATGTATTTCTTGATTTTGGATTGACAGTCGCTTCTGATTATGTTACTTGTAGGGCTATTGTTTTGTAATCTGGATTTTTCATTTTATGCTGGGTTTGGATGTTTGGTACATTTTTTGTGGTGTGAATTTTGCATTGAAACAGGTTTGCAGGTTTCCATCGGATTTGATTCTTACTTGGGGTGTTGCTGCTTATTTTGGGATATGCATTAGTCTCGTCTGCAAATTATGTTTAGGGTGCTTTTGTTTTCAAATGGATATACATCTACCCTGCTAACAGAAATGCTGTCATTGTAAGACATTTGTTTTGTTGGTAGGGTTTTTCAAATGCTGCAGCTGTCTGATGATGAATCTTCTCTGCTTTGAGTAGTTTTAGTTGCCCGAAGGTTTGTTTTATTGATAGATGATTGGTGACCAAGTGGGTTTTTATGAAGTTTTCTCCATTTTTTTTTTCCTAATGTTGTGATAATATGTTAGTTTAGAGAAATATATTTATGCCATGGTGGTGTTGTGTTTTGTTGGATTTTATTTTTTCCTCCTACTGTAATGTGATTCTTGTGGGTTGCAGCGAAAAATCTTATTCTGGCCAGTGTTAAATCTGTCATGCTGCATGACGAAGGGACCGTTGAGCTTAGGGATTTATCAAGTGATTTTTATCTCTCAGAAGGTGATATAGGGAAGAACAGGACACTTGCATGTGTTCAGAATCTTCAAGAGCTGAACAATGCTGTGCTGATATCTACTCTGACAGCAAAGTTATCCAAGGAACAACTTTCCTAAGGTCTGTCTTCTTCACAACCAGTTCCATCTCTTATAAATTTATCATTTTTCTGCATGTCCTCTGTTTGGTCTTTCTTTCCTTCTGCACATTTTCTGTCTGAATTGAGTGGAGTGATTTCTGAGATAGAATGGTTTTTTTTTTTTGTTCAGTGATACCATTCTTTGGAGATGAAATAAGGTTTGAAAAAAAAAAAGACGAAAACTTCTCATATGGGTATTATTATTATCATGTTTCAAAAAAGATTTATGAAGAGGCCTTGAAATATTCTAATATCTGTCTACTTTTTTTTTAAATGAGTCAAAAGTTTTATACTTTTAAATTTATAAGTAGGGCCTACTTTTTGAAAATACAAATCACATCATTTTACTTAAAAATCAATAAGATGACCATATCGTTCGATTGGCTACATCTTAAACACCTAACTTCCTTCACCTCCTTCTTCTTTCTAAAAAAGTGAAAGAGTTTCTCAGTGTAAAATCTTGTGTTCAATCTACCAGTTGGTTCACTGAAACTAGCTTTATTATTTAGATACATTACTCCTAGAAAAAGGTGTGGATATGTAAACAGCTGATAATTTCAAAAGATAAGGCCCACCCATGATCCTCCTTTAACTATAGCAGGCTATCCAGGGTCCCGGCGAAGATGCAGCTCCAATTACAGCTGGATTTCTCTTAACATATTAGTCCATGAGCTGGATCATGCCTGGCCAAGCCTAGACCATTGAGATTATTGGTCTCTGTGTGGAATGAAGTTCCCTGTCAACAAACCTAGGTCCAGCTCATATTTATTCAAAGTATCTTTATTCCACTCCCACTAATATCTGACCCGAAAAAATCCTTTTGGGCCTACACCCAGGCCCATATGATTTTCGGCTACTTTGGTTAGTAAAAACTCTAGTAATGGAAAATAAGAGGTTGATCGGTTGGTTGGCAAATCTGTATCTTATGGGGCTACCTTGGGATGTATGCCAGTCATTTCAAGTGTGTGGGCTCTCCTTCCTACAGTGTGGGCTTCCACTTCTCGTGTGTGTGGTCTCTCCTGGGTAAAAGAAAAACAACTCTAATAATGGCAGGAGCTACTTATTCTCCTTCCCCCATCTATTAAATGGCTCCAGTTAGATTTTAAGGTTTATTTGATCAACTGAAGAACGGCTCCTTACCAAAATGGTAAGGAGCATCAGCTCTTACCTAGCTGTCCAAAGTTCGAATTCCGGGTACGTCACCTCTTCTCGCTTGTATGGGCCTCCTTCCCACTTGAGTGGGCTACATTTCTGTGTGTATGTGTATGTGCACAAAATTTCTCCATGTCTGCATTGATGTCACCTGTACCCCCTATCACCTCCATGAATTTTTTCCTGTCTGGAGCAAGTTTCATAGCAATCTGCAATTCCAATACTAATTTAATAGAAGTAGGAGAAAAAAACAATATATTTCAAGAGAACGCCAGTACTGTTCAAGAAGAGTGATACATGATATAATAGCTTTCTAGTCTTTATTCATAATTACAAACTCTGGGGTGCATGTGCATCACAGTATTTCTTGAAATGTTCATGCTATCTTCGGAGAGTTCTTCATAACAGGCCATCATCATTATCAGCAAAGCCTTATCCCTTCAAATGGGGTTGAGTAAAAGAGTTCTACACTATAACTCCAACCAATCTTTTCAGATGGCACTTGATAACAAAACCCATATAAGCAGTACCCTTTTCAGATAGCATTTGATAAAAAAACCCTTAATTTTATTTGTTTCATCTGATGCATGCTTGATGTTATACTGATTGCATTGTACATTTGTACTATTCTATCGTCACAGGAGATGTCTCGAAGGCATTCCCTCTTCAGTTTGGATCCATAAGTCCTAGGTTTATGAATGGAAGGCAGGTACTTTGTATTATACATTTCGACTATAGATGATATAATTCTTTTTCTGTACACTGTTGTTGTTTTCATTTCATTTTATTTATTTTTTGGATGGGGCTAACTTTGTCCAAATTTTATAATTGTAAGCAACAGCTTATTAATTACATGATAGTTGGAAGCACCACAAGATTCATCTAATTGGTTATCCTATCTGAACCTTTTGTGGTGCAAGAGATGAAATGACTAGGGTCTTTTGGAAATCAATCAAGGATAAGTTGTAGTTCATGTACTGCAACTTTGTTTTATTTTTCTTTATTCCCAGCATAAACTTGAAATTCTATGGTAATAACTGAAAAACATAGACTACAGTTGAAGTACTGTATATTTGATGACAAACCCATTACTATATTCTCTTTATGCCTAACATAAATTTGAACATGTGTTGAATAATTTCAATTAAAAGATCTGGATGTGTGAAGCCACGTGCATAGCACATGGTTTTACTAGTCTATATGTATCCCATAACTGATGCCTCATAACATATTTACCTTGTTTGTACAGGCCATCCCAGCTACTTGCTCCCTTTCCCTTTCAACACACGCATTACCTTACACACCCACTTGCTCACTTTCTATTCAATGGTCTTTTTTTTTTTGTCATCTGTCCAAGTTTCATCTGTACAAGGTCCCTTAAATGATGTCTTACTACAACCTATCTATATCTATGGAACTTATGCCACATTTAATATAGATACCAAAGGTACATCAACCATGTTCATTAAGTTTGCTAGCTTGAAGTACGCTATCTATCTCCTTTACAACTTTGTTTCTATGATTATTACAACTTTGAAGCTTCATGATTTACAGCAGGAGGACTGATGCAATCTATATGTTGAGCTTTGGATACATAAAAATTCCCATGGTGCTGAAGGGTTTTTTTCTCTTTAGGTGCTTCATTATTGGAGTCGTTTTAATGAAAAGGGTGTGAAAATAGGTAAGAGTAAAAAGGAGGAGACAACTTTTTCATTCCATTTTATCCACCTTTCTTCCACATCCAAACAGCCCCATTCATAATGTACCCAATGAGCAACCAGGAGACCACTTTAGTTACATGTCCCTTTCCTTTAATTTCTGCATGCTGGGCATTTTCTGCATTCTCTCTTCACTAAGTGAGTGCTTGTGGGTGCACCAGTGTCTCCCATTTTGGGGTTAGTCTAGTGGCACAAGGGCTTGGCAGATGGGAAAGCCTAGGTTACACTTTTCCAAGAATGACATACCTTTTTATCTTTCCAGTCCTTGGCAGACAATGAGTCGGTATATGTTAGGTTTATCAACGTACCAAACGGTAGATAGGTGGAGTTTTCATGTCAGTGAACACAGCTGATCAGCAGGGAGATGAACAGTGATTATGGTCCACCATTTTCTTAGACACCCTGGGCATGCATATGTCTCATTGGGTTGTATGTTTCAGCTGCCTGCATTATTGTGCTTTAATCTAGTATACTTTAATCTACTTTATTAGAGTCACAACTTTGTTGCATTATTGTGCTGTTTCATGGATGGATACTTTAGGTTAGCACTATGTTTTGCATAAATTTGCACCTTTATCAAAAAACTTGAATTTTGAGCCACCTGTTAATGACCTGTGTGCTTGTTAGTAATTTGGTATGCAGGCTTACTTCTCAAGTTATAATTCTTTGATAACAGGTAGTATGCTTCCCTGGGGGCGGTTTTTGAACATTCTGTTTGGACCTTCCAATGGTGTTTAATGGTAAATAACTTTTGTGGATGTGTATTTGATGGCTTTAGTAAATTTTGGTTGATGTCATGATTGATTACAATGGCCCCTTTGCCCTGCAGGATTCCTCCTTTTGATCCAATCAAACCTCTGCTTGGTCTTTCACATATCAAGACTCTGACTTTGTCGAGTGAATATCCCGAGGTATAGTTTCATTCCTAGTTATAATAAGTAAATGCAATATATCGTCATTCTTCAAAAAACGAAAAAAAAAAGTTCTCAATAAGTAAATGCATGCAATATAGTATAGATGTCACATTTATGTAGGGAAGAAAGCTCCCAATTCTAGTGTTAAATAATTACATTTTTTTGTTGCGATTTTATACAGGTAGGTAACTATCAAGATGGAGTTACTTTTTGGCAGTTAACCAAGATGACGAAGATGGAGTTGAAGACTTTTTGGCAGTTAACCAAGATGATCACCAAGATGCATGGAGTTACTTGTTTTGAATTATTTTTGTAATTAATTTGAACCGACACACCTTGTATGGTTATTTTGTAGTTATGTTAAAGCTATTAACTTTGAAGTGTTTATTGTTGAATGATGAATATTTTGAAGGGTTGTGAACTTGGATATTAGAATGTTGACTTGTTGGATATTTGATTTGAATGATAGTTTGCATCTTTTGTGGTATAAGTTTTGTTAATGGGTGTATCTGGATATAAATATTTGAAACTTTGTAAGCAGGTGTGAAATGATAATTTGGGTGGCACAAATATTTTGATTGTATTTTTTTGTGACAAAAAGAGTATGTCACCATTGAGTGTCAACCTGGTAATATTATTGGTGACACTCATTTGGTTGTCAAGAAAAATACTTTTAGTGACAATTTTTGTCACAAAAGATATCTTTTCTATGACACCTGTACTTTTGTCACCATTGCTTTTAGTGACACCCTACTATGTCACGGAAAATCTTTCTTCCGTGACACCATGTTTTTGTCACCGTTGACACCATTTCGTGACAAGTGCACAAATTTTGTCACCATTGACTTTTAGTATCATGGATACAATGACACCCCATCCCGTGTCACCAAAGATAATAGGTGACAAAAAATGGGCCTTTGGTGACATTTTTTCATGTCACCAAAGGTGTTTTTTGTTGTAGTGCAAGCTATTGCTGAATGCCACCAAGTGGTTGGAAGTCGAATTTCAATCCTTCAAACTTCAATGGCGACTGGAGGGATCCGTTCATTGATTACATTATGTTCGGAATCCTACTTGAAGATCCAAAAGAATGGGTAAGCATCCAAAGGCGAACCCCAAGCTTTCATTTGGATATTCCTTCAAAAATCCTTTACAGGAAATCCTTCAACGGAGTACTTCTACGCTGCTTGTCATAACAAGAGGCTGAAGAAACACTCAAAGAAGTTCATGCTGGTCTTTGCGGAGCTCATCAGGCTGGTCCCAAGCTCTATGATCAGATAAAAAGGTTAGGTTATTACTGGCCTACCATGGTAGTTGACGCAATGCAATTTGCTAAGCGCTGCCAACAATGCCAAGTTCATGGAGATTACATTCACATGCCTCCAGAATGGCTGCATCCTACAGTGATTTCATGGCCTTTCGAAGCCTGGGGTATGGACATCATAGGTCCTATTTCTCCCCCTTCAAGCAAAGGTCAACGCTTCATCTTCGCCACTACGGATTATTTCTCCAAGTGGTCAGAAGCATTTGCGTTCAACGAAATGAAAACCTCATCAGTCCTTCAGTTCCTGCGCACTAACATCATTTATCGTTTCGGCATACCCAAAAGATTTGTCCATAGTAACGGACCACAATTCCGGGATCATCGATTCTACAGGTTCTGCGACAAATACAAAATCCAAAGCTGTCCTTCGACTCCATACAATCCGGCAGCAAACGGGTTAGCAGAAGCTTTCAACAAGACACTCTGCAAAATCCTTAAAAAAATGGTCTCTAGTCACAAAAGAGACTGGAGCGACAAAATGTCTGAAGCTTTGTGGGCCTATCGAACCACCGTTCGAGGACCAACCCATAGCACACCATTCTCCTTGGTCTATGGATGCGAAGCTGTCATACCCTTGGAAGTACAAATTCCTTCCTTGAGGGTATCCTTGCAAAATGACATGACTCAAGAAAGCAATGTCAAATTGCGACTCCATGAGCTGGACAATCTCGATGAGAGTCGGCTCGAAGCTCAAAAAAGCATTGAACTTTACCAAGCACGCATGGCAGGATCTTTCGACAAAAAGGTTAGGCAATGCGCCTACAAAAAGAGTGACTTGGTTCTTGCAGTAAAAAGACCAATGGTCTTCGCTCACAAGTCCAAAGGCAAATTTGAGCCAAAATGGGAGGGACCCTACGTCATCGACAAGGTTTTCTCCAATGGCGCATAAGCACTCCTAAACATGGAAGGTGACAGATGTATGCTGCCCATCAACGGCAAGTTCTTAAAGCGGTACTACCTTTGAAGACTTACCCAACTGGGTAAGAGCAATGCCTGTACGGCCAAAACGGGTTTCCAGGTCCACGCTCGCTAAACCCACCTTTTTTAGAATTTTCATATCAAATGTTGAAATTTCTAGAAATTTAAACAATGCTTACTTTCATCGTTTCATTGTTCAAAAAAAAAAACCAAGTTTAGGAACCTTTCCCTAACTTTTCAACCCTTGAACCCAAAATTCATGGTTTGCAACAAAATCCGGATTCAGGGATTTCCACCCTAGTCCACCCTGCCTTTTACCGCCAAAATGGTTTTAGGTCAAAACTTATGACCCTCGTGTCTTTAAACAAAAAAAAAATGGTTTTTCAAAAAAAAAAAACCACGGGGAAGCGACGCTTAATCGATACTCGCACAAATCGAAAGCATGCGAACACGTTCGACACTTCCAAAATCGCACGGAAGCGACATTTCGTCGATACTTGCAAAATCCAAAGCCGTGGAGATACAACATTTCAGTTGATATCCACAACCCAAATTTCAAAGGTTCGAAAAAACCTAAAAAATAAAAACATGGAGACGCAACATTTCAGTTGATATCCATAATCCAAAGGTTCGAGAAAACCACAAATTTAAAAAACCGTGGGGAAACGACATCAAGTCAGTACCTGCAAAATCAAAAACTTTGAAAAGCAAGGATGCGACATTCCACTGATACTTGCACCCAAATCCGCGAGGATGCGACATTCCATCGATACTCGCAACCGAATGAGCAAGGATGCGACATTCCATCGATACTTGCAAGAACTTCAGCAGGGAGGTGACTTTTAGTCGATACTTGCATTTTTGAAAACCAAACCGGCTATAAATGCCACAAACCGGCTATAAATGCCACCAAAACAGGCTATAAATGCCACAAACCGGCTATAGATGCCACCAAAACAGGCTATAAATGCCACAAACCGGCTATAGATGCCACCAAAACAAACCGGCTATCAATGCCACAAACCAAAAACTTTGGCTTTCAAAAAAAAAAAAAACCCGGCTATCAATGCCACAAATCGGCTATCAATGCCACAAAAAAAAAAAAGCTGGCTCTCATGCCAAAAATCGGCTTCCATGCCACAAACAAAAATCTGGCTTCCATGCCAAAACAATCATTTGACAAAAGATTTTCACAAAATGACAAGCTTTTGATCAAATCCCATTTAGCAATTACTTTTATCACAAAAAGATTTAAGTAAGCGTAGGGAAAACCAAAAAAAAAAAAAAAGGCATCCCATTTAGCAATTACTTTCATCACAAAAAGATTTAAGTGAGCGTAGGGAAAACAAAGTACAAAAAAATACATGTGGTACCAAAAAAAAAGAAAGTGTTCACAAGCACTACAAAAAAAAGAAAAGTACCAAAAAAATACAAGTGGTACTAAAAAAAAGGATGGTTTCTGTTAAAAAAAAAATAGGAGCTCAATCAAAAATGGTCTCCAGCCAAGAGTTCAGCTCCTTAAGCAAACTTTTGGCCTCAGCCGTCAGGGATTCCAAGGCACGCTTCTTCAGGAACTTGCCATGAGATGCTGGGGTGGGCTGTAACCCTTCTTTCGCACCGGGAAGCTTATCTCGAGCAGTTCGCCATTGTTTGTTCTCGTCAGACTTCCTTTTAAAAACTCGATTGGCATCTGCAACCCGGCGAATCAGAGCACTCTCCCGGTCACGAGCCTCTGTTATTGCAGTCCACTTGGCAGCGACTTGTGCCTGCAGATGCTCAAGACGTTTCCTAGCCTCATCGACCTCCCTATCAAGGATGTTAAGGTCATGTGTCAGCCCAATGATGTTTAGCTCTTCTAAGTTCTTCTCTTGGACTACCTGCTTCTTGCTTTCTGTAGCCTCATCCAGGTTAGGATGAGCCTTATCCGCAGGGTCCAGGAACATCTCCTTGAAGAACTGGTCGTCAGGAAAACCCATGGTCTCAAACCACCTGTCACCCCAGCTCAATGATCCTATCAACGATCGCCCTGGCACTTGTGACATCTAGACCAGCCTCTTCGGCATCACCGAGAATCTCACGCACATGCTGGATCATCCCAAATCCGGCATCTAAGTGCCCAGAAAGCAGAGTCTCAATCCAAGAGCTCAGAACTCGCACCACCACCTTCTTTGCAAAAAGAAGAGATGGCCCAGCTGAAGATTCGCCCAACTCTGTTGGTCAGCTGCTCATGTCATCACCTGTTGGAAGAGTAACAAAAGAACTCTTCCTAGTTGAAGCTGCTCCTGCTCGGGAAGGAATCTCAGCACGAGGTATCTCCTCAACATTGTCAGAACTGGTCCCAGGAGTCTCTACCTCTGGATAAACCTCTGGCATCCCTTGCTCTGGAAGCGACGGATCCTCCTCTATCACTTCAAAACCTGCCAAAGAAACACAAAAAGGTATGATTATGATCCTGTTTGAAAATCATTATCAGGGTTATTACTATTAAATATCTTCTTCGACGACCGGTGGAACACTTTCTTCCTCCATGAACTCATCGGAAGCATCATCAACATTTGCGTCCATCGATGGTTCAAAGTCATCGGAATCATGTGGCAAGTCAGCTGACAAGAAAAATGTGTTAGCAAACCAAGTCACAGACACAAAAGAAAAAGAAAAGCAAAAGAAGTTATACCAATTGGAGATTCTGGATTCACTCCAGAGTCCCTCGGTTCTTCTTCAGGTGCCTCGACAGGATCCGTCACCACCTCATCGACTGGAACCTCAGGCATCACCAAGTCTTCCTCTGTTAAAAAAAAGAAAAAAAAGAAAAGCAGAAACAAGAAGCAAATCAGAACATGGAAAAATCCTATGAAAAGAAATGGAAAGAGAAAAAGGAAGAATCATACCTTCATCGACGGTCTCTTCTTCTCGGCTTCTCTTCTCTGGAGGCTCGTCAGCATCCACTGGCACATCCTCATTGATAGTAAGAGGAACTTCCAAGTCAGGAGAGTCCTCATGCTGCCCCTTGCTACGATGATGACTCCTCCTCCTCTTACTCCTGCGGGCTCGCTTTTTAGAGGAACCTGCCCCGCTGTTAGAGTCAGGTTTCCCACTTGACTCCTCACTGGATGGTATACCCTCGCCAGTAGACTCCACGGAAGCTTGCCTCTGTGCCGCTTGCATCCAAGCACCAAGTTCAGCTTCCTCCTGTTCTAGCTGCTCTAAAGCCTCATCAGGTATTTCTCGAACAGCTTCAGAACCAATGACGCCCTAGTCACCGAGAAAGCCTATCTTGTGCTTCTCTCTAGAAAGGAAGGCCCAAACTTCCTCTCGCCGGACGCCATCCGACTTTCCAAGGCCCTTTCCAGATGCCAGCTTCACATCAAGCTCCTTCTTGGAAAGCCCCCGATATGCCGAAAAGCTCTCCGCGAACCACTTCGCAAAGCTGGCAGTCCGGGAAGTCAACAACACAGGATAAGAGATCATGGCTGTAGTGTCTTCAGCACTATAGAAAGCCCATGCATTTCTCCCGTCCTGTAAACCTCCAAAGCGCTTCACCATGCTTGAAGGCGCTCCAACAACGCCTTGAGAAAAGCTCAGCTGCAAAGCAAAGCGAGAGGGTACATACGGCTGGATGTCAACGAAAAGATGTCTATGGTACACCATCATGCCGACACGTATGCTGAAAAGTCACTCTCTCTCTGCATTCATCAAGGAGTAATGCCTTCCCGACCCCGCCCTGGTAGAGTCTCGGGAGGCACCAAATCAAAAGCCTTCTTCCGCAACTCCGGAGAAAGCTTCACTGAAGACTGCCCCATCTCGACGTCCCTGAACCGTCGGATCCTCATGCGGGTAAACAAAAGTGATTCGGACACGGCTTTGCCCTTAGCCAGTCGAATCATCAGAGGATTATCATCCTGTGCAGCACCCAGCCGGTGGAAGCCAGGACATTGGTACACGTACCACGAATAAAAGATGTGGGCTGAAAATACCCTATTCATGGGAAGCCCAAGCCGAACCAAAAATGCAGCAGCCTGCAGTTCGGTACACAGGTAGGAGTAAAGAGCTGGCACCAAAGCAAGCTGCTCTCCAAACGCCATCTGAAAGCCGGAAAAATATAATGCAGCCTGATGTGCATTCCATCTCCTCCAGCAAAAATAGCCTCACCAAGCCAATAAGTGAGGTAAACAGCGAGATCTCTCCGCAGTGCAATGTCAGGACATATGGCGCTTGTACTTGCACAGAAATCTCTCAACTCTCCTTGCATAGCTAAGATCTTCTTTGATGAACTTGGATCCTGAGCCCTGGCTTCCTAGGTCACACTATCAGAAGACTCCCTGCTATCAAAAAAGTTGGGGAACGAAGAGCTAGAACTCTTCCAACTGCTGGATCTAACTTTCAAACCCTCCTTCTCCTTCAAAAAATCACAGAAGGCGACGAGCTGAAAGTACAGAAGCCTGAACTCCTCAGACTGCCCCTCAAGGACGCTGTCAATCGGCATAAACTCCTCATAGAGTTTGCCAAGGATGGGCAATCCAGTAATGGCACTCAGCTCCTTCAAAGAGAAACCAATCTCACCATTCATCACAACGAAGGTATTGGTTTGTGGAAGGAATGACTCCAGCATAGCCATGAAGGTCTCGTCGGAAAAGATCACGGTCTCCCTAAAGGCACGGACCGCATCAAAAATCCCGGCTTCCTTCAAAAAGGCGCCACCAATCAGCAGGACGCGATCAGTCCACGACTTCCACTCGGAGTCAGCATTGAAATGGCCACGAAGTCAAAAAAGCTTTATCCAATTGTTGTCGTCACCGCTGAAAATACCAAGGCCCACCGGTCTCAAATCGACCGACGGATAATCAAAACCCTGGTAGCCGCTGGATGGCATCAACAGGTCCATGTCAACAGGCGACCTCTCCATATATCCAGGAGAACCGCCAACAAAAACCCCGGTCTTGATTACATTTGTCCTTCTCACCTAGCTTGGAGGATCTTCCCTCTTAGAACACGTGGGGGCAAGGCTCATGATCGAGACGGTGCGATCAAACAGTCGACCGGGTAGCAACAGTCTTCTTCTCACCATCTGCTGTGAAAGAGAACTGAAAAGATCTCCTCTGGTATGTCATGTCATCAGGGACTACATCACCAAAGAAGAAGGTAGGCTCGGGCAAAACCCTCTGATCTTCCATCACCCATGGACGACTGCTTACCATGATCTTATAGAATTCCTCTCCCTTGAGAGTGATCAGTCGCTGCCTCATCTCATCTCTGTTGAGGGAGTCGCATTCTTCCAGATTTCTCTCAACATACTGGACCTTCTCAAAGGCCTGCTGAACAGCCGGATTAGAAGATCTAGCAGATCGACGAGGTACGCTTGTAGCAGGCTCTTTACCCTTGTTCGTTCTAGAGGAACTACCTGAAAAGGATGGAAAAGAAAAAGATCAAACATCAAAATGACAGAATCTCGCTAAAAAAAATCTGGCGAAATTTTGACACGATGACGGGGCAATTCCAATTATCCCAAAAGAAATAAAAAGCTTGAAGATGGGCTCAACATTGCTGCGAGCTCCGAACTCCAAACTTTCGAAACCTCAAAGTCTCCGCAAAATCAGGAAGGGCTCAACATCGATGCAAGCTCCAAATTCCCAAATTTACGAAAACTTTCAGGTATGCTATCACATCATGCTACAATTCAATTTACAAAAATATACATGCATGAACATCTTGGTAAAAAAAATGCATTATCAATGATGAGCAAAAAAAAAAGAAAAAAGAAACTTTCTCAAAAAAAAGGGGGAAAGAAAACAAAAAAAAAAGAAAAGAGAGAAAAAAAAAAGGGATGGCCCACAGGCCACGTGGCCGTACGGACAGATCCGTACCACCAAAAAAAAACATGCAAAAAAAAGGAGAAAACACGTGCAAAAAAAAAAGAAAAAAAAAACACGTGGAGAAAAAAAAAAGAAAAGAAGAAAAGAAAGAAACAAAAAAGAAAGAAAGAAAGAATCTTTTATTTTTTCCTACAATGGAGTTTTCTTGAAAAAGGAAACTTACTTGAAGTCATTGATGGAGAAGAAGAAGAAAAGTCTTGAAGATCTTGAACAAGAAGAACTCTTGGTCTTGAAGCCCTCTTGGGATTGTTGCAAAAGAAAGCAATAAGAGCAAGAGATCCAACCTCCTCCTTGCTTTTATAGAAGAGAGCAAACCAAAGAAGGAAAGAAGAAAGAGGTAAGTGTTACTAATTAGTAACATTACCAAACGAAAGAGATTAGAAGGATTCTTTCTCAAAAGAAAGATATCTTGAGGGATTCTCTCCCAAAAAGAAATCAATGAGAGATTTTCTCCCAAAAGATAGGATCAATGAGGGATTCTTTCCCAAAAGAAAGATATCTTGAGATACCCTATCCCAAAATAAAGGGAACAGGAGAGATTCTCTCCAAGTAAAGATATTCTAAGATATTCTCTATCCAAATGAGAAATTTTTGGATATTCTTTACAAAAATGACACCATAGGAGATCTAAGCCATTTCAAAAGCTTAAGGTCCCATCGGTTAGCCCATATGAGCCAGGTTTGACCACCTAGGCACAAAAAAAAAAAAAAAAATTGGGCTTTTAGTCAAAGAGAAATCCCTCTTACCAAGAGCATACACAAATGGTTCCATGCCTCTTTTGAGTTGATTCGACCATACAAAAGAGAATTCCAAGCCCCATGAGCTTCCAAAAATCAAACCATCCAGCCTCATATACCAAATTGAGCCAAAATCTTGAAACTTGACATTCCACAAAAATCAAACCAAATCCTGGTCCCCTAAACTTGCCACATACAGCTTGTTAGGTCACAAGACCAAAACCAAAAACCAAAACCTGATCCCCTAACTTGCCACATACAGCCTGTTAGGTCACAAGATCAAAACCAAAATTGATCCCCCAACATTCCACATACAGTTTGTTGGGTCACACAGTCAAAACCATACCCGACCCTCTAACCTGCCACATACAGCCTGTTAGGTCACAATGTCAAAACCCAAATCCACATCCCTGATGTCATCTTCAAAACTTTGCATCGAGATGGTACGTAATCCCTTTCACTACCATAAAATTCCCCTGGAAGCTCAAAAGGCTACAAATACCAAAAAGAAAGACTGCTCAAAGACTCTTGGTCAAGTCACAGGCTCTCCTTCATAAATCTCTTCGAGGCACATCGACTACAAATGATAAGCAACTCGTCGCTGTACCTCGAGGGGGCATTTGTTGACACCAAAAATGTCACTTTGCCTCTTCAAGATCCAAAGAGCTACATGAAGTCGCAACCTGCCATAAATAGGTAATGCTACTTTCAAAAATCAAATCTTATCAGAATCAAACAAAAACTGCAAGATCCTTCAAGACAGCCAAAAGAGGAGTACACAAGAAGTTTCGGGCCATTTCAAAATCATTTGGCCTAACTTCGCTTCTCCGACAGCTGAAAAGGAGCTCCCGGCGGCAAAAGCATCGGAGACACCAAATCTTCGATCAGAGCCGATGGATGGTCTCAAAATACATCCAAAAGGCTCCACGTCAAGTTCCGAGTCAAACCGACAATGTTTGACCCTACATCAACCCTCGAACAGCTAAATCAAGCCTCTCGGCGACAAGAACCACCGAGGCCATCACTCATCAGATAGAGCACATGGACGGCTTCAAAATGCTTACAAAGGGCTACACGTCAAATTTCAGGTCATTTCGACAACATTTGACCATAGTTTGACGCTCGGAAGCCAAATCAGGCCTCCTGGCGGCAAAGCTCCCCGGGACCATGGTTTCCAAGATAGAGCCTATGGATCATCTTAAAATGACTCCAATAGATTCCCTGTCAAATTTCAAGTCAATCGGACATCGGTTGACCGCACATCAAACCGCGACATCTTCATCGCGAAAAAAAGCAATTCTACTGGTGATAGGACCCCAAACGGCTTCAAAACTCAAACAGAAGCCTATGTTGGTCTTATTTATTGCTCAGGAGGCTTTACCTCAAATTTCAGGTCATTCCGACATCGTTTGACCCAGTTTCAGCTTCTGACGGAAAATCGGCAGCTCTGCGCAACAAAGTCTTCGGCTTTCTCGGAAAATTGGAAACTTTGCAAAATAAAATGCAAGGATTCTCATCAGGTTTTCTATACGGAAATCAGGCCAATAAATGATCAAAAATGTCAAGTGCCGCAACCCCGGACCGGGATTAGGGGAAAATCCGACTAAGTCCGGGATCGGGACGGTAGTGATGCCGCGCCACGTGCATCTCTTTGGCTAAACCGCACACGGAATTAAAAGAACATTTGTCCGTGCACGTGATTTCCCACAGGGTTCCGCGGTGAGGATTATCTTTACTCATCATCTCGCAAATAACATATCAAACACATTCTCAAGATTGCAGAAGCGTGTAGCAAACCATATTAATACTATTCAATTCCATAAACAAGACTGATTTATGATTAACATAACAAGATATCAGAATGAGCAATGATCATAAGCATATTTCTCAAAAGTAACTTTAAGTGTAATTACAAAAGATCAATTGATTAATGCCCCAAAATAATGGTCAACAAAGACCATACAACCAACAAAACCTAAATTAAAGATATCATAAGTTCCCAAAATGTGACGTTCTCAAGGTAAGGCCGAATGTCTACATGACATCATCGGCTTGCCACTCAATCACTCGCTGCGGTTCACCGACCGCCTCCTCAGGCTCCTCCTCAATGGCAATAAGCTCGGGACCTGAGTACCAAAATAAATGGGTCAGACACGACGGTCTGGCAGGTGGGTGAAAAGATATAACAATAATTCAAAACAATGATGCATTTAGAAACATAGTATAACCTGGATAAATAATGAATTTCATAAAAGAGGTATGCATCATTTAAAAGAGGTATATATGCAAATAAAACATGTAAGGTAACAAGGATTCGGGACTAACAAGGTGGCAACCACACAAAGCTAAATCCTCTCTCACAAAAGTGATGAGAGCACATCGGGACATTGACCTCAGTCACACGAGGTGAGGAGAATCAACGATTTTTATATAATAAATACATATAATACTCTGCGGGACCACGGTAGCGAACAGGGTATATCGGGGAGAGGCGGGAACCATGCTGCAGCGGGTGTAATAGAAGGGGGATATCCAAACCGGTGGATCAAACCGATAAGGTTATCCAAGCTTAGTGGTGCCGACTCATAGGTAACATGCGAAAATCAAAACAAATGAATACGCAGAACGGACGGGGTACCCATAGGTACAAAACGCATAAATGTCGGGACGGGTCTCCACAAAATAACAATATGGTAAAACAATGCTCCCGGGTCAAGTATACTCACATATCATGGATTGGATTCCACGAGTAAAATTTCAGTTAAAATCAAATACGAGTGGTTCCTCATACATTTACAGACTAAACACTAAGGTTCCCAGAATTGAATCAGTATGAATAGGGTCTCGTATGTCGGTTATGATGAAATTTTGGTACTCTTTAAGAGTTAGGGACATTCCGGGTCCTTATACACATTAGCCAATCTAGAAAACCTCATGGAATCTCCATGATGAGGTTCCTCCTTCCTCCGGACTTCATACAATGCCTTACCAGTCCTTGAATAACATTGGGGCTCCAAACAATACCTTCTCACTACAACCCATCATTACAGGTTCAATGTCTTCAAATAAGAAGAGAAGGGATAGAGTTGAATTGGACTTGAGTATGGGCTTAAATGAATCTGGAGAACAGTCCCACATTTCCCTTATTTTGTAGTTCACCTCAATTCAGTCCGATCGATCGGACTCATTGGCCGATCGATCGGTCCTGAAACGTTCACAGTTATTTACAGTCCGATCGATCGGTCCTGATGGGCGATCGATCGGTTCTGAAAACAGTCTAAGTTATTTACAGTCCGATCGATCGGACCTGATGGGTCCTGAAAATACTCCCATTATTTACAGTCCGATCAATCGGTCCTGATGGGCGATCGATCGGTTCTGGGACGAATCTCAACCCATTTGGTTGAATTCCTCTCTTGTCCAACTCTTATCCATTTCCTTTCTTTCCCCTTCTTCCAAACATAACTTCATGAATATTTGGGCCCTTCCTTAACCTCCTCATCTCATCAAACCATCATTTAAAAATCAATAATACCAAACCATCAAGCATGATAAACCATTAAAACTACTAATAAAGATAAATCAAGATTTTGAATAAAAAAATGATAAACATATGAGAATCGTTTCATCCACTTGCCTTGGGTCCAATGCAAATCAAATTGAGCTCTAATCACCCCTTAAGCCCACAATCAAACACCTATACACAAAACCCCCAAATCCAAACCCTAGATTATCAAAATCCAAGTAAAACAAAACAAAATCTTCCAATAAACGAAATGGAGCTTCCCTAGGGCTAAACAAACAAGATTCTAAAACTTTTAGGAAGATCACTTACAAGAAAGTTCTTCAAAAAGCAAGGTGTTGTTCAAAGGAAGTCTTGGAGTGGGCGGTTTTCTTTAAAAATGGTGTCAAGATGAAGCCCTTGAGACGAGGAAGAAGATTGTAACCTCTATTTCTCTATTAGCACTAGCTTGGTGAAGGATTGAAGATGAAGAAGCAAGAAAAAGGCAAGGGAAAACCCTAGGGCTGGAAGTCTCTTCTCCTTTTAGGGTTTTTGCCAGAAATGGAAAAATGAAGAAGAAGCTTTCTATATATAGTAAGTGAGGATGGGGTCCACAACTTAAAAAACTCCTCAGGCTCAAAAGATGGCTTTCGGGGCTTCAAACGACTTCGACGAAGAAGATAAAGTTGATCGGCGAAATTTCTAGTTTCCAAAAAGTATATATTTTGCACATTTTGGTGACATTGAAATCGGTGTCCAGATTTTGGGTAAAAAGACCATTTTGCCCTCAAACTGCGAAAACCTGGTTTAGGGCTCTCGAATGGGAACGATGTCAACATGAAAGTTGTAGGAATTAACAAGATAAGTCCAATGGGGTTAAAAACAAAATTTCGGAAATCATCGGTAAACCCCCAATCTCACATATTTCGTAACAAGAACCCCCAAAGGGTCCCACAAGTAAAAAGGCTCTCTAAATTCCCCAAAGCTACTATAAAATCTATTCTAATCCCCAACTAATCCAAAAACCACTAAACACACTTAAACTAAAACACAACTTAATCAACTCTAAACGAGGTCTCTCGGGTCGGGGTCTTACATCCTCCACCCCTTAAGACATTTGGTCCTCCAAATGGAAATTAAAACTCACCTCCGGTAGGAGATGTGGGTACTTCTTCTGAACTTGATCCCGTAATTCCCATGTTGCTTCTTCCGGTCCATGATTCTCCCAAAGTACCTTGACCCACTGAATAGTCCGAGTTCTCAATTCTTGTTCCTTGGTGTCAATGATCTGCTTAGGCTTCTCAACATATGTAGCATCTTCTCGGATTTCCAACGGTTCATAACGGAGTATGTGTAGTCTGTCGGGAACGTATTTCTTCAACATAGACACATGGAAAACATTTTGTACGCCGGAGAGTTCGGGTGGCAAGGCTAACCTATGAGCCACATCACCAATCCTACTCACAATGTCATACGGTCCAATGTACCTCCTAGACAATTTGCCCTTTTGTCCAAACCTCAAGGTTCCACGAGTAGGTGACACTTTCAAGAAAACCTTATCTCCTTCTTTGAATTGTAAATCCCTTCTGTGAGAGACTGCATAACTCTTCTGTCTACTCTGAGCCACTTTCAGATGTTCTTGGATCAACTTGACCTTGTCACTCATCTCACTAACAATGGTCGTTCCATGGAAACTGCGAGTGCAAACTTCTTCCCAACAAACAGGTGTCCTACACCTTCTACCATACAAAGCCTCAAAAGGCGCCATACCAATACTCGAGTGGAAACTATTGTTGTAAGCGAACTCACACAACGGTAAGGCTTCATCCCACTGAGTCTTGAAATCTAACACACAAGCTCGGAGCATATCCTCAAGTGTCTGAATTGTCCTCTCTGACTGACCATCGGTCTGTGGGTGATAGGCTGTGCTGAACTGTAATTTCGTACCCATAGACTCATGCAGTGTCTTCCAAAATCTCGAGACAAATCTGCTATCTCTATCGGATGTGATGGAAACTGGCTGTCCATGACGACTGACAATCTCTGTGACAAACAACTGTGCCAAAGGTAACATGTGCATCTTCTTTCCGGTCTTCATCGGTAGGAAATGAGCTGACTTGGTGAGATGGTCCACTATGACCCAAATAGCATCATTGCCCTTGCTAGTCTTCGGTAATCCCGAGATGAAATCCATGGTAATGTGCTCCCATTTCCATTCCGGAATCTCTAATGGCCGTAGTAACCCTGGAGGCTTCTGGTGTTCTGCCTTGATCAACTGACATGTCATACAGCGAGAGACGAAAGCTGCTATCTCTCTCCTCATATTATTCCACCAAAATCCGCCCCTCAAATTCTGGTACATCTTCGTACTGCCCGGGTGTATGGAATACTTGGTATCGTGAGCCTCTGTCATGATATCATTTCTCAAGTCCTCCAAGTTAGGCACACATAAACGGTCTCGATAGTACAAAACTCCATCTACAACACGAAAATCCAGACGGTCTGCTAAATGCTCAAAAATCTTAGCCAACTCTGGATCTTGCAACTGATTCTCTTTGATCTTCTGAATGAAAGAAGGCTCTGACATTGACATGTTTGCCAACATGACACCCTTGTTGGAATTTGAGATGCCTTGAGAAGTCTTATGAAGCATTGAAGTGTTTAGTATCTCAAGTATCATTTTGTGTTGGAATTATTGTCAACACAATGTCACAAGTGTGGTGTTGATAGTGTGGTGTAGTGTGTTGATAGAGCTTCAAAGAGAAAACATAGCTGAAACAGTACAGGAAATCAGAATTCCTGAAGCAGTGTGGCCGGTCGACCGGGGACCCCACGCGATCGACCGGGCAAGAGAAGTCTGCAGAAGACAGTCTCAGTTAGCTCCCAGTTATTTGTTGCCACAGTGTGTCGCCGGTCGACCGAGGACCCCACGCGGTCGACCGAGCACGGGAAACCAGAATTGCGCAGAAATAGAAGTTTTGCACGAAAATTCAGGAAACTTATGTATTTCGTTTGGGACTCTTTCTAAACGAATTCTAGCCTAATTTGAACACTCTTTAGGGTTACCATAACCTATATAAAGGCTTGCTAAGTTCGTTTTCATTAGGAGAGAAGAGTGATTGGAGAAGAAGGTGCTGTTGTGTGCTGTTGTGCTGCAAGTTTCTACAGCAAGTTGGACGAAAATATGCTCATGAAGATGGTGATTCGTCCATAGATAAGTGTCTCTCTTTTTATGCTTTAAATTTCAATTTGTAAGGGATTGAGAGAGAGAGATTGTAGAGGGGAAGGGCTGTAGAAAAGTTCTCTACTTTAATTCTGTAGAACATCAAGTTGGTGCTTGGTGTTAGGGGTTTGGTGATCCTATCTGTTAGTGCAGATAAATTGTAAAGGGGGTAGGTGCTTCCTAGATAGTTGGTGCTATCTGAAACTTAAGGGTTGGTGCTCTTTGTCGTTGGTGCGACTAAATAGATTCAGACCTGTTCCGGATCGGTGTTCGGACAGTCTTTGAACCGTGGACGTAGCCTTTTGGTGAACCACGTTAAATCTGGTGTCCTTGTGTGATTTGATTTGCTTTTGTTGTTAAATTGGACCTGTTTTTAAGGGATCACTGATTCACCCCCCCTCTCAGTGATCGCGATATCTAACAATTGGTATCAGAGCGCCAAGGCTCCCTTGATAAGCTTAACACGCTAAGGGTGATCTCTTGTCAAATCACATGGCATCCAATACAGGGAATATGAAAGCACCTTTGTTTGATGGTTCTAATTACTCCTTCTGGAAGATCAGAATGCAGGCTTTCATCAAATCACTTGGCTATGATGTCTGGGAGACCGTCAGAGTCGGTTATAATACTGCCATCATACCCACTGATGCTGCAATGAAGAAGTTAGCAGACAACGACTCCAAGGCGCAGAATGCACTCTTTAGTGGCCTTGTGGACAGCGAGCTGGTCAAAGTAATTGCATGAAAAACAGCCAAGGAAATATGGGACAAGTTGAAAAGCATTCATGAAGGAGATGAGAAGATCAAAGAAGCGAAATTGCAAACTCATCGCTCTCAACTCGAGTCTCTTCGCATGGAGGAAAGCGAGAATGTTGACTTGTATATGCAACGAGTGAATGAAGTCACGAATGACATTCGTGGACTAGGGGAGGAGATTAAAGAACCAGTCATCGTCAAAAAGGTTCTAAGATCACTTCTTCCCCGGTTTGATTCAAAAGTCTCAGCCATAGAAGAAGCCAAGGATCTGAATGAATTTACCATGGATGAGTTGCATGGTTCACTCACTGCCTATGAGATGCGCATAGGTAAGACGTCTTCATCTGATAGAGAAGCGGCCTTCAAAGTTCAGAAAAAGGGAAAAGAGACTGCTGGTCATGATGCTGATACTGATGATGATGAGCTTGAGGCTCAATTAGTTAGAAAGCTGAAGAAAGGAAGCAATGGAAAGTACAAAGGGAAGCTACCCTTTAAATGCTTCAATTGTGGCGGTGTTGGTCACTTTGCTGCGAAGTGTCCGCTGAAAGAAAACAATGATGATGACTCTTATGTTGATAAGAGTAAATGGAAGAAAAATTTCAGAAAGAGGGGCAAAGCAAAAAGCTTCATCAGTCAATATAATGACAGCACGTCTAAAACTTCAGACGACGATGAATCAGCCGAGGCAACTGAAGCTCTCTTCATGGTTACTGTTGAAAAAGAAGAGGAGCAAGAGCCGGAAGAGGAAGAGGAGGCTGAGGTCAATCTTGAAGAAGAACTCATTGCCGCACTTGAGGAGCTTAGCATGGAACGAAAAACAAGTAAGAAAAATCTGAAACTTCTTCATGAATCTGAAAGTTCAGTTATTGCTTTGAAAACTCAAGTTGAAAAATATAAAATAATGGTAGAAGTCCTAGAAATACAAATCAGTACCAAAACTGAGGAAGTGGTGAAACTTGAGAATGAAATCCTTGGAGCAAGGACTGAAAATATACAAATGAATCAAAAGCTCAAGGAATTCCAAGCAATCAATGGAACATTGAAGCTAAATGAAATACTGAAAGTTCAAAGGCCTCCTCACTTCAAATTTGGTCTAGGATTTGAGAATGGAGAATCCTCTAAGATTACACCTCCTAAAAAGACAAAACCTGTGAAGCCCACCCAGCCTAGAAAAGAGTCCATTCATGTGAGAAAGGAAATGAAGTCTAACCAGCCACAAAGAAGATTCAAATTTTATGGTTACTGTTATCATTGCAATAGATATGGACATAAAAGGGCTGAATGCAAATTCTATGTTAGAAACAGCCCATTTGTGACTAGGAACCCTTTTTCAATCCTAAACGCCACAAAATTGAGTGTTATAAGTGTCATAATTATGGACACTTGACTAGGGATTGTAGGTTGCCTATTGCTAACCAATTTCAGGTTGAAAAGAAACCCAAGTTAGTTAAGGCATGGAGGGCAGAGAAAAGGGAAGATAATTCCAAGGAATCTCTCATTGTGCAAATGGCATTCAATGCACAAAAGAAGGCAGCACCATGGGTCCTTGATAGTGGCTGTTCAAGCCATATGACAGGTGATAAGGAAAACTTCGTCAAATTACAGCACTATGAAGGCGGATCAGTGAAGTTTGGTAACAATGATGGTGCCAAAATCTGCGGAAAAGTTATTGTTCAACTAAAGGCAAACAAGATCAGATCAGAAGAGGTCTTATATGTGTCTGGACTGAGACACAACTTGCTAAGTGTGAGCCAGATCTGTGACAAAGGCCACGAAGTTGTCTTCACTAAGAATGGGTTTGCTATCAAGAAGTGTAGCAACGGCAAAACAGTGGCTACTGGATCTAGGATTGCTGGAAATCTCTATACATTGTCAGATGGAGCTGAAAAGACTTGCTTGATGAGTCGGACAGAGGAGAGTTGGTTGTGGCACAAACGCCTTAGGCATCTAAACTTTGATAACTTGTCAAAGATTTGCAATTCAAAGGCTGTCAGAGGTATGTCTACAGTTGAAAAGCCTTCCAACCCCATTTGCGATTCTTGCCAAAAGGGAAAGCAAACGAGGGTAATGTTCAAGTCAAAGGAGCATCATTCAAAGAAACCTCTTGAGCTAGTGCACACTGATCTCTGTGGACCGATGCGAACTCAAAGCACCAATGGAGATAAGTATTTTATGTTATGCATTGATGATTATACTCGTATGACATGGGTATTGTTTCTTAAGCATAAACATCAAGCACTTGATCATTTTAAAGTGTTTAAAGCACAGGTTGAAAATATGCTTGGAAAACGTATCAAGATTTTAAGGTCTGATCGAGGAGGTGAATTCACATCTGAAGAGTTCACTAAGTATTGTGAGCACCATGGCATTCAAAGACAATATTCAGCCCCTAGAACTCCACGGCAAAATGGAGTTGTGGAACAGAAAAATCGCACCGTGCAAGAGATGGCTCGCACAATGCTAACTGAGAGCAAGCTAGCTGACAAATACTGGAAGGAGGCAATCCATACGGCTGTATACATTCAGAATCGATGCTTGATCAGGCCACATGAAGACAAAACTCCTTATGAGCTATGGTTTGAGAGAAAAGCAACAGTCAAGCACTTCAGAGTCTTCGGTAGCAAGTGTTACATCAAGCGTCTTGAATAAATTAAAATCCGGGCAAATTTGAAGAAAGAGCTGATGAAGGTATATTTCTGGGTTACTCCTCCTCTAGTAAGGCTTACAGATGTCTTAACAAAAGGACCAGAAAAATCATAGAAAGTGCCGATGTTAGAATTGATGAAAACCATGAATCAAAGAATGTAACTCATAATGACAGTCCAGTTTATGAGGACTCGAGTTAGATTGATGATGAAGTGAACCTAATGATTCTGAGAAATCAAAGGATGACTCTGAGGATGCTACACCTAGAAAGAAAAGCACTTGGTAGAGCAACACCCTAAGGATCAAATCATTGGAGATCCTGAGGCCGATGTTAAAACAAGACAAAGTGTAGTTAGCAATTACTCACTTGTGTCCACCATTGAACCCAAGACTGTGGCTGAAGCCAGTCTTGATGAAAGTTGGTTGAAAGCTATGCATGAGGAGTTGGAGCAAATTGAGAAGAACTCCACATGGGAACTAGTTTCTAGACCTACCGATAAGAATGTTATTGGTACTAAATGGGTCTTTCGGAATAAGCTGAATGAAGATGGTCAGGTCATACGAAACAAAGCAAGGTTGGTTTGAAGGCATAGATTTTGAAGAGACCTTTGCACCGGTGGCTCGTCTGGAAGCCATTCGTATGTTTCTTGCATTGGCTGCATACAAAACCTTCAAGGTATTTCAGATGGATGTAAAGTCAGCCTTCTTGAATGGATTACTTGAAGAAGAGGTCTACATTGAGCAACCTGATGGTTTTCTCATTAGCAAAAATTCAGACCTAGTGTGCAAGTTGAAAAAGGCTCTTTATGGGCTGAAACAAGCGCCAAGGGCGTGGTATGCAAGGCTGGACCACTATCTCCGCAAGATCGGCTTTGGAAAAGGACTGGTTGATAGCAATCTTTATGTCAAAACAGAGTTGAGCAAACAGCTGGTTGTCATTGTTTATGTCGATGACATAATCTTTGGTGGCAATGATGAGGAAATGTGCAGGAATTTTGCTGAAGAGATGAAGAAAGAATTTGAGATGTCAATGCTTGGAGAACTAAAGTTCTTCCTTGGTTTACAAGTTCAGCAGCTGAAACATGGTATCTTCATATCACAGATGAAATACATCAAGGAAATGCTGAAGCGTTTTAACATGGAAGACAGCAAGCCAGTGAGCACACCAATGACAATGAACACAAAGCTAAGCAAAGATGATAAGGGTTCGTCCGTTGATCACACCACTTATCGTTCTATGATAGGAAGCTTGCTTTATTTGACTGCTACAAGACCGGATCTTCTGCAAGCAGTATGTATGGTGGCTCGATTTCAAGCATCACCAACTAAGACGCACCTTACAGCAATAAAAAGGATATTTCGATATCTGAAAGGTACCATGGAGCTTGGCATTTGGTATCCTAAAGGCAAATCCTTCACTCTTGTTGCATACTCTGACGCCGATTGGGCTGGATGTATAGATGATCGCAAGAGTACAAGCGGTGGTGCATTCTATCTCGGTGAAAGGTTAATGGCATGGCACAGTAAGAAACAAGATTCAGTATCCCTTTCTACAGCGGAAGCGGAATATATTGCAGCGGCAACTTGTTGTACGCAAGTGTTATAGATGCGGCAAATGCTCTCTGATCTAGGAGTTCCGACAACGGATCCTACGCCGATCCTCTGTGACAACACAAGTGCAATTCACATCTCTAAGAATCCTGTTCAGCATTCTAGAACGAAGCATGTTGCAATCCGCTATCACTTTCTCAAGGAAAAGGTTGCAGACGGTGAGGTAAAGTTGGAATATGTTCCAACTACTGAGCAAGTTGCTGATATCTTCACAAAACCTCTGCCAAAGGAAGTCTTCGAGTATCTCCGGGAAAAATTAGGAGTTACTCACTCTCCTAATCCTTAGGAGTTGTGCTTGAAAGGGGGAGCAATGTATTCCTTGAATATCCTATTCGCTCCTTGGTTGGTCCCTTTGGACTTGTTGTCAAAGGGGGAGAAAGCTATGCTAGGAGAAGTTATGCGAAGAAGTTATGCTATGATAGCTTGGGGGAGATTGGTATCAAGAATGTGAATGTGAAGATCTTGATTCTGTTGGTTTTTTAAGACAGGGGGAGTCTATGGTTCTGAAGAAGCTTCATGAAGGTCAACTGGTTCAAAGTGTTCCAAGTGTTGAAGTTCCAAGTGTTGCCAACAATTCCAAAGGGGGAGATTGTTGGAATTTGAGATGCCTTGAGAAGTCTTATGAAGCATTGAAGTGTTTAGTATCTCAAGTATCATTTTGTGTTGGAATTATTGTCAACACAATGTCACAAGTGTGGTGTTGATAGTGTGGTGTTGATAGAGCTTCAAAGAGAAAACAGAGCTGAAACAGTACAGGAAATCAGAATTCCTGAAGCAGTGTGACCGGTCGACTGGGGACCCCACGCGGTCGACCGGGAAAGAGAAGTCTGCAGAAGACAGTCTCAGTTAGCTCCCAGTTATTTGTTGCCACAGTGTGTCGTCGGTCGACCGAAGACCCCACGTGGTCGACCGAGCCCGGGAAACCAGAATTGTGCAAAAATAGAAGTTTTGCACGAAAATCCAGGAAACTTATGTATTTCGTTTGGGACTCTTTCTAAACGAATTCTAGCCTAATTTGAACACTCTTTAGGGTTACCATAACCTATATAAAGGCTTGCTAAGTTCATTTTCATGAGAAGAGAAGAGAAGAGAGAACAAAAGAGAAGAGTGATTGGAGAAGAAGGTGCTACTGTGTGCTGTTGTGCTGCAAGTTTCTACAGCAAGTTGGACGAAAATATGCTCATGAAGATGGTGATTCATCCATAGATAAGTGTCTCTCTTTTTATGCTTTAAATTTCAATTTGTAAGGGATTGAGAGAGAGAGATTGTAGAGGGGAAGGGCTGTAGAAAAGTTCTCTACTTTAATTCTGTAGAATATCAAGTTGGTGCTTGGTGTTAGGGGTTTGGTGATCCTATCTGTTGGTGCAGATAAATTGTAAAGGGGGTAGGTGCTTCCTAGATAGTTGGTGCTATCTGAAACTTAAGGGTTGGTGCTCTTTGTCGTTGGTGCGACTAAATAGATTCAGACCTGTTCCGGATCGGTGTTCGGACAGTCTTTGAACCGTGGACGTAGCCTTTTGGTGAACCACGTTAAATCTGGTGTCCTTGTGTGATTTGATTTGCTTTTGTTGTTAAATTGGACCTGTTTTTAAGGGATCACTGATTCACCCCCCCCCCCCTCTCAGTGTCCGCGATATCTAACAACCCTCTCTTAGTGGCTGAAAATCTACTCCCAATTCTTCTAACTGTTGTACCACGTAAGTCCCCCGAAGACATGCCATGCTCACTGACTTTCTGCTCAAGGCATCTGCAACTACATTCGCTTTCCCCGGGTGATACTTGATTGGGAAATCGTAGTCCTTGATATATTCCATCCATCTCCTCTGCCTCATGTTCAACTCCTTCTGAGAAAACAAGTACTGTAGACTACGGTGGTCGGAGTGAACCTCAAACTTCTCTCCATAGAGGTAGTGTCTCCACATCTTCAAGGCTAAAACAACTGCAGCCAACTCGAGATCATGTGTTGCATAGTTCTTCTCATGATCTTTCAATTGCCGGGATCCATATGCAACTACCTTCCCATCTTGCATTAACACGCATCCAAGTCCAATATTGGAAGCATCGGTAAAAATGGTAAAACCGCCGCTTCCAGATGCAAAGTGAGGACTGGAGCTGTAGTCAATCTCTTCTTCAGCTCTTGGAAACTAGCTTCACACTTGTCCGTCCAAACATATGGTGCATTCTTCCTTGTCAACTTCGTCAAAGGTGACGCAATCGACGAAAATCCTTGCACAAACCTCCGATAATATCCTGCCAACCCAAGAAAACTCCTGATCTCTGATGCATTTTTCGGTCTGTCCCAATTCATGACTGCCTCAATCTTGGACGGGTCCACTGATAATCCTTCTTTGGAGATGATATGACCCAAAAATGTGACTTGGTCCAACCAAAATTCACACTTACTAAGCTTCGCAAACAACTGATTCTCCCTCAAAAGCTGGAGTGCTATCCTCAAATGTTCCTCATGCTCTTCTTTGGTCTTGGAATACACCAAAATATCATCAATAAACACTACTGTAAACTAATCCAAATATTCTGCGAATATCTTGTTCATCAATGCCATGAAAACTGTCGGTGCATTAGTCAAACCAAATGGCATCACTAGAAACTCATAGTGTCCATATCTTGTCCGAAAGGCTGTTTTTGGTACATCTGAATCTCTAACTCTCAACTGATGGTAGCCTGACCTCAAATCGATGTTCGAAAAGTAAGCAGCTCCTTGCAACTGATCAAACAATTCATCTATCCTTGGCAATGGATATTTGTTTTTGATGGTCACTTGGTTTAATCTCCTATAGTCCATACACATTCTCATGGAACCGTCTTTCTTCTTCACAAACAAAACTGGTGCTCCCCACGGTGACACACTAGGTCTCACAAAACCTTTGTCTAAAAGTTCTTGCAATTGCATCTTCAACTCTCCCAATTCTGCCGGGGCCATTCTGTAGGGTGCGATAGATATCGGAGCGGTCCCCGGTAACAACTCAATAGTGAAGTCTATCTCTCTAATGGGTGGCAATCCCGGTATCTCCTCCGGAAAAACATCCGGAAACTCACAAACAATTGGGATCTCCTCCACCCCTTGGGACCGTTTATCCTCCGTGATAAATGCTAAATAACCCTCACAACCACTTTTTAGAAGCCTATCAGCCTTTAACGCTGAATAAATCCTGCACCAGAACTACTCTTCTCTCCTTGAAACGATACCCCTGCCTGGGTCTCCTCTAACTTAAAAGTTAGGGTTTTATGGAAACAATCCATCGTAGCATGGTATCCTGCTAACCAATCCATCCCTAGGATGACATCAAAATCCTGCATCTCTAATAAAATGAGATCTGCCGGTAATACTACTTCTCCTATCATGACTGGACAACTAGGGTAAAAAGTTTTACAAACAACTTCCTTACCTAGAGGGGTAGTCACAGTCAAAATGAAACTCAACTCTCTAGCAGGCATATCAATCAACTTAACAAATTTTGGAGATAGGAATGAGTGAGTAGAGCCAGGGTCAAACAAAACTCTAGCCTCAAAACCACAGACGAGAAGTTTACCTTCCACTACATTGCCTTCAGCCTCTGCATCCGCTCTATTGACAGCAAAAAGTTGTGCCCTCTGTTGTGGCCTGTTCTGTCCTTGTTGTTGCCTGCCTTGTTGTGCATTCCTGTTCTGATTCTGAGGACGCTGATTCTGATTCTGATTCTGCCCTTGCTGACGGGCCTGTTGTTGCTGTTGTGGCCTATGCTGCTGCGGTGGTGCCTGTTGCTGTAGTGGCCTTGCTTGATTCTGAACTACTAACGCATTCTGAGGTGGTGCCTGACGCTGTGCTCCTTACTGCTGCCTATTATGTCTATCTAGCCTTGGACAATCCTTCATTTGGTGGTTCATGGAGCCACATCTCAAGCATGCTCCCGTAATAAAAAGGCAATTGGTACTCTCATGGTTTTTCCCACAATGAATACAAACCACTGGATTCTGCGTATTCTGCTCTTGCCTTGGCCTTTTGTTCTGATTGTTTCTTTGCTGATAGTTCTGCTGCTGGCCTTGACCCTTTCCTTGGTTCTTGATGATCTTGTTATGGAAGTTCTCAAATTTGTATGCTCTCTTGACAGCTTGTTCAAAGGTGGAGGGTGGTACAACCCCGGTAGCATCCCTCTCAATAATCGGGAGAAGTCCCTCAAGGAACTTAGTTATCTTCTTCTCCTCCGTGTCTACCAACTCCGGTGCATACCTTGACAATCTCTCGAATTTGGTGAGGTATTCGAGGACTGTCATGTTCCCTTGCACAAGTTGCTGAAATTCTGCTGCCTTTTGCCTCTTGACATGTGTAGGTACATATTTCTCTCCAAATTGTCTCTTGAAGTTAGCCCAAGCTTCTGCATCAGCCATTGCCCTATATTCTACCTTGATGGTCTTCCACCATATATCTGCTATGCCCGTGAACATAGAGGCTGCAAGCTGTACTCGTTCTACACCCGTACATGTGAAGATCTCAAATATGTTCTCGTTGTGTTCAAGCCAGTCATCTGCTGCCATTGGATCCTCTGTCCCCAAAAATTCTTTCGGTCCTCTCTTCCTGAACCGCTCATACAACACATTAGGATCATTCCCTCTAATGTTTACCGAACCAGGTGGTGCAACTGGGATTGGTTCCGGTCTCCTTTCTAATATCCCCAACAATTGTGCTTGCATTTGAGCTATCTCCCTAGCATGATCCTCGTCTTTCTTAAGCATCTGTTCTTACAATCTAGTCTGTGTCTCATATGCTTGTGCTTGGAGTCTAGCCTGGTTCTCATTTGCCTGGCGTTGTTGGTCTATCATAGCCTGCATCATCTGTTGGAATTGGTTCTGCATATTGTTGTCCTGTGGTTCCTCTGCAATAGGTCCTGTATTCTCACTGTTACTAGCAATGTGATTACTGTTTGCTGCTCTTTTGCGAGGTGGCATAACGCTGCAAAACAAATTGTTAGCACATATAAATCAAGTACAGGGTGGTCACACATTGCTCACACGATTCTATCTAACGAATCCTCGCCACGTACTTAAGATTTTCTAGTTTCTTTTAATTGCCTGAAACATGTCCCGCTCTGATACCAGTCCTGTCGCGACCCCGGACCGGGATTAGGGGAAAATCCGACTAAGTCCGGGATCGGGACGGTAGTGATGCCGCGCCACGTGCATCTCTTTGGCTAAACCGCACACGGAATTAAAAGAACATTTGTCCGTGCACGTGATTTCCCACAGGGTTCCACGGTGAGGATTATCTTTACTCATCATCTCACAAATAACATATCAAACACATTCTCAAGATTGCGGAAGCGTGTAGCAAACCATATTAATACTATTCAATTCCATAAACAAGACTGATTTATGATTAACATAACAAGATATCAGAATGAGCAATGATCATAAGCATATTTCCCCAAAAGTAACTTTAAGTGTAATTACAAAAGATCAATTGATTAATGCCCCAAAATAATGGTCAACAAAGACCATACAACCAGCAAAACCTAAATTAAAGATATCATAAGTTCCCAAAATGTGACGTTCTCAAGGTAAGGCCGAATGTCTACATGACATTGTCGGCTTGCCACTCAATCACTCGCTGCGGTTCACCGACCGCCTCCTCAGGCTCCTCCTCAATGGCAATAAGCTCGGGACCTGAGTACCAAAATAAATGGGTCAGACACGACGGTCTGGCAGGTGGGTGAAAAGATATAACAATAATTCAAAACAATGATGCATTTAGAAACATAGTATAACCTGGATAAATAATGAATTTCACAAAAGAGGTATGCATCATTTAAAAGAGGTATATATGCAAATAAAACATGTAAGGTAACAAGGATTCAGGACTAACAAGGTGGCAACCACACAAAGCTAAATCCTCTCTCACAAAAGTGATGAGAGCACATCGGGACATTCACCTCAGTCACACGAGGTGAGGAGAATCAACGACGTTGACCTCAGTCACACGAGGTGAGGAGAATCAACGATTTTTATTTAATAAATACATATAATACTCTGTGGGACCACGGTAGCGAACCGGGTATATCGGGGCGAGGCGGGAACCATGCTGCAGCGGGTGTAACAGAAGGGGGATATCCAAACCGGTGGATCAAACCGATAAGGTTATCCAAGCTTAGTGGTGCCGACTCATAGGTAACATGCGAAAATCAAAACAAATGAATACGCAGAACGGACGGGGTACCCATAGGTACAAAATGCATAAATGTCGGGACGGGTCTCCACAAAATAACAATATGGTAAAACAATGCTCCCGGGTCAAGTATACTCACATATCATGGATTGGATTCCATGAATAAAATTTCAGTTAAAAATCAAATACGAGTGGTTCCTCATACATTTACAGGCTAAACACTGAGGTTCCCAGAATTGAATCAGTATGAATAGGGTCCCGTATGTCGGTTATGATGAAATTTTGGTACTCTTTAAGAGTTAGGGACATTCCGGGTCCTTATACACATTGGCCAATCTAGAAAACCTCATGGAATCTCCATGATGAGGTTCCTCCTTCCTCCGGACTTCATACAATGCCTTACCAGTCCTTGAATAACGTTGGGGCTCCAAACAATACCTTCTCACTACAACCCATCATTACAGGTTCAATGTCTTCAAATAAGAAGAGAAGGGATAGAGTTGAATTGGACTTGAGTATGGTCTTAAATGAATCTGGAGAACAGTCCCACATTTCCCTTATTTTGTAGTTCACCTCAATTCAGTCCGATCGATCGGACTCATTGGCCGATCGATCGGTCCTGAAACGTTCACAGTTATTTACAGTCCGATCGATCGGTCCTGATGGGCGATCGATCGGTTCTGAAAACAGTCTCAGTTATTTACAGTCCGATCGATCAGACCTGATGGGTCCTGAAAATACTCCCAGTTATTTACAGTCCGATCGATCGGTCCTGATGGGCGATCGATCGGTTCTGGGACGAATCTCAACCCATTTGGTTGAATTCCTATCTTGTCCAACTCTTATCCATTTCCTTTCTTTCCCCTTCTTCCAAACATAACTTCATGAATATTTGGGCCCTTCCTTAACCTCCTCATCTCATCAAACCATCATTTAAAAATCAATAATACCAAACCATCAAGCATGATAAACCATTAAAACTATCAATAAAGATAAATCAAGATTTTGAATTAAAAAAATGATAAACACATGAGAATCGTTTCATCCACTTGCTTTGGGTCCAATGCAAATCAAATTGAGCTCTAATCACCCCTTAAGCCCACAATCAAACACCTATACACAAAACCCCCAAATCCAAACCCTAGATTATCAAAATCCAAGTAAAACAAAATCGAATCTTCCAATAAACGAAATGGAGCTTCCCTGGGGCTAAACAAACAAGATTCTAAAACTTTTAGGAAGATCACTTACAAGGAAGTTCTTCAAAAAGCAAGGTGTTGTTCAAAGGAAGTCTTGGAGTGGGCGGTTTTCTTTAAAAATGGTGTCAAGATGAAGCCCTTGAGACGAGGAAGAAAATTGTAACCTCTATTTCTCCATTAGCACTAGCTTGGTGAAGGATTGAAGATGAAGAAGCATGAAAAAGGCAAGGGAAAACCCTAGGGCTGGAAGTCTCTTCTCCTTTTAGGGTTTTTGCCAGAAATGGAAAAATGAAGAAGAAGCTTTCTATATATAGTAAGAAAGGATGGGGTCCACAACTTAAAAGACTCCTCGAGCTCAAAAGATGGCTTTCGGGGCTTCAAACGACTTCGACGAAGAAGACAAAGTTGATCGGCGAAAATTTCTAATTTCCAAAAAGTATATATTTTGCACATTTTGGTGACATTGAAATCGGTGTCCAGATTTTGGGTAAAAATACCATTTTGCCCTCAAACTGCGAAAACCTAGTTTAGGGCTCTCGAATGGGAACGATGTCAACATGAAAGTTGTAGGAATTAAAAAGATAAGTTCAATGGGGTTAAAAACAAAATTTTGGAAATCATTGGTAAACCCCCAATCTCACACATTTCGTAACAAGAACCCCCAAAGGGTCCCACAAGTAAAAAGGCTCTCCAAATTCCCCAAAGCTATTATAAAAGCTATTCTAATCCCCAACTAATCCAAAAACCACTAAAAACACTTAAACTAAAACTCAACTTAATCAACTCTAAGCGAGGTCTCTCGGGTCGGGGTCTTACATCAAGGAAAAATTCAGAAAAAAAGAATAAAAAAACAACAAAAACGGACACAAAACGGGACAAAAGGGGAAAAAACCCCAGGGTCGCAAGCCCCTGCGACCCTGGGGCCCGGGATCGCCCGGTGGGCCCCGGAAACCCCGTTTTTCGCCGTTTTTTCGCGATTCGAAGCGTCCGGCCTCTGGTATTTTCCAAAATTCATACTTTTGAGACACCAAATCCTCTGACATCCGTCAAAAACATTGGTTAATCATCAAGAGTATCGAAAACAACATTGATCGCCACCCGGTCAACCAAAAAAAGTGTGCTTTCTACCCGACCGATCGAGAAATCGACATGACAGATGGTACCGACCCGCTGTTGGCAACAAACACCTGAAGTTACAAGGTCATCCGATGTCAATCTACATAAAGATCCATCGATGATCATCGCCAGAAGAATCCCAAAAGACGCGGCACGGCTCGCGACTCTTCAACTGCTCGGCGACCACTTAGTGCGATTAATTGACTAGCTTTATTACAGTCATTAATCCATTTCTTTGGACAGACCAATCAGAAGCAAGCATCCGGGAGTTACAAGTCAAGAGATTCATGGCATTTAACCCATGAAAC
Organism: Litsea cubeba; assembly: GCA_012931725.1. NCBI lineage: Eukaryota > Viridiplantae > Streptophyta > Magnoliopsida > Laurales > Lauraceae > Litsea > Litsea cubeba. The sequence continues at coordinate 102,976,135 of CM022946.1, forward strand.
TCCTCCCATCATGGCGATTTAAGGCGATTAAATGCCCTAAATCTCCTCCGGCCAATCAGAAGCCAAGAAAAAGGAGTTACAAAATAAAGAATTCAATCTTGTAACTCCTCCCTTTATGTAGCTTTATGACAATTAAGGCTCATAAACCCTCCTAAATGGCTACCTAAAAGCCTATAAATAGGAGAGCTCTCCAAGAAGAAAAGAATCAACAAACACACAGACAACAGACTGCAAAAATTCGGAAACTCAGATAGAAAAAGGCGTCAAAAATCTAAGAGAGAAAACTCTGCGGAAATCCTACACCGACCACCGCTACAAGGCGACAAAAGTCCCTTGGGGGTATCCCCCCCCCCCTCCAAGGTCCTTGTCTTCTCCTTCTGCCTCCAATGCTTAGACATGGCTTTTTAGCCCGTCTACTCGGCTTTTTATTGGACATAGGACCTCCTTTTGGTCTTTGTTCTCTAAAAACCTGAGGTTATAGCCAAGCCAAGTGAATCAATAGCATCCTCTGTTCTCATCTACATTGATGATGGTGAAGTCCACATATGGCTTGCGACCGTCAATCTGAACGGGTCCCCCACAATCTCCTGAGAAGTTAGACCCTCCTTTTTCTTGCTTTTCATTGTAGTTTGTATTTTTTTAAAAGAGACAAAAATTACAACTCTTGCCTTTCATTATTGATAAGGATTGTAAAATGGCTATAAACGCTAAAATCGGCTATAAACGCCAAAAATCGGCTATAAATGCCAAAAAATTCGCCTTTCACGGCAAATCAAGAAAGTGTCGCTTTTCTTAAATATATGTGCAATGGAAAACTTGAAAGAAGTTGATTTCCTTTTTAATTGCGAAAGTTGATCTCCGGATCAACACTTGCAATTTCAAGTAAAAATAGAAAATCTAGGCACACCCACCAAAGAAATGTTGATGCACGCCCTTGCCCCCCGGTTACGAAAGGGTCGGACCCTAACGGACTCCCACGTCCGCCGACCTCGGTAGGACCAGGCGCCAGGAGCGGTCCATCAAGCCCGTTACGCCCATTCTCCTCTTCTAGGGCTTTTATTTCATCCCTTCTCTCCAGCGTTACCATTAAAAGCACAAACAGAAGGCATTCATGGCACCTCTAAAGCCCCTTCGACTGAGATGCTCCATCCAAAACTATGATTGGGGTAGAATTGGAGAAGAATCCAAGGTCTCCAAGCTCTTCTCCTCCAATTCTCAGTCGAAAATCGACCCCAGAAAGCCGTACGCCGAGTTATGGATGGGGACCCACCCATCTGGACCGTCTTTTGTCATTGGGAGTGGGATTGATGGCTCAGATTGTGACTTGAAGTCGTGGGTTGATGAGAATCATGGGGCGGTTGGGGAAAAAGTCATGGAGAAGTGGGGGATAGATTTGCCTTTTCTGTTTAAGGTATGTTGTGTGTGCATGCGTGCGTGAATAAAAGCTTTTTTCTGGAAAAGATCGGTTTTTGATATCATCTGTTTGTAGTTTTATTTTATTTCTGTTCACTTTGATTTTTTTTCTCTCTCTTTTGATCGGTAAAAGGAAGATTTTTTCAATCCGCTTAGATGGTCTCTAGCTGACCGGAAATGGGTTTGTTGCTTTTGGTTTGAAAAAGACAAAAAAAGTTTCCTTTTTTGGGCATGTTTGGGTGCAATTGAAAATGAAAGTCATGTGCATGTTTTTGGAGGGGTTTGGATAATGGTTAATTAAGAAACTGCATTCAGTGGGATGTTTTTTCTTTTCTTTTCCTTTCTGTCACTAAGTTTGTAAAGATCAGTATCGGTGATTGTTGTTGGTGATGATTTGCAGTCGTAAGGGAATAAGAAATATAAACTCTCTATTAAATACAATACACAAGTGAGAGATTTTCCTTTTCTGTCGCTGAGTTTGAGCCCACTGGTCATCTAATCTGTTTTCTTTTCCTTTATGTCACTCAAATTTAACTGAGTTTTGTTCAAATTTATCCGAGTTTTTGTCAAATTTATCTTTTTTCTGTCATATTTCTTAGTATTTTTGGTAAATTTATCTGAGTTTTTTTTCAAAATTTATCTGAGTTTTGTTCAAATTTATCTGAGTTTTTGTCAAATTTATCTGAGTGTTGTTCAAATTTTCCTATTTTCTATCATATTTTTTAGTGTTTTTGGTAAATTTATCTGACTTAAATTTTTTTTCAAAATTTATCTGAATTTTTTGATAAATTTATCTGAGTTTTGTTCAAATTTATCCAAGTTTTTGTCAGATTTATCTGAGTGTTGTTCAAATTTATCTGTTTTTCTGTCATATTTCTTTGTAGTTTTAGTAAATTTATCTAGAGTTTTTTTAACAATTAATCTGAGTTTTTAAGCACATTTATTTACGTTTTTTGAAATCTATATGCGTTTTTTAAATTTATTTGCGTCTTTTAAAATTTATTTGTGTCTTTTCAAATTTATTGCGTTATTTGAAATTATTGCATTTTTTAAATTTTATTTTCATTATTTTAAATTTATTTGCATTTTTTAAATTTTCTTTGGATCTTTTGAGATTTATTTTGAGTGTTTTGGATTTTATTTATATTTTTTGTAATTTATTTGGATATTTTGAAACTTATTTGCATCTTTTTAAATTTATTTGCATTATTTGATTATATATTGTTTTTTTATTGTATTTTTTGAAATTATTTTATTTTTTAAAATTTATTTTCGTTATTTTGAAATTTATTTGTTTGTTTTTAGAATTTATTTAAAAATCTGGGAATTCCATTAATCGTGGGCAATTAAATGTTAGTTGGCCATTATTAATGGGATATCCTACCAATCATGTGTTATGATTTAAAGAAATGGTAAATTAGACATTTTAGGTATGAAAAAGTGTGGGAGGGACCTTTGGCTCTATGATTTTTTTTTTGTAGATTGTTTGCAACAAAGTCATACTTTGAGGGACCTCCGGCCGAAGCCCCCAAAAAACTATTAGCCAAATGAGTTACTAAATCTATCCTTTTATAGGAGATTCATACCTATGAAGGAACGATTAACCCCCAACTTCCACCTAACTCTTTTAATAGCTCGTGATTGGTTGGTTAGCAAATGAATCACTTTTAACAAAAGTAAGTGAGTCACCTAAACCGATAGACATGTGGATATGGATAGGATCCTTATTGGGCTTTTGGTCATGCGGATCGCACGCATTTGATCCAACTTTTTTTTTTAAATACATTTGATCCAACTTTATCCCACTTTAATCATGACCATGGAAAAAAAATTCAAAGATTTTGATTTTATAAAATTCATTTTCAAGCATTACTTTGAACAACGATAAAATTGTCCTTGACCGGTGTGCACCAACTTTAAAAATAATTGCCAACATGTCTTTTATGATTCGCCTTTATACATTGAGCGATTTAAAACTCCTTTGTCTTTCTCTATTCCCTCTTGCTTAGTGATAGAGGTCAAGAAAATTATTAGCCAAAGGAGTTGCGCAATGGGTTCTTTTATAAGAGATTCCTACCCATCAAAGAACCATTAACACGCAACTACCACCTAACTCTTTTAATCTTAGCCCATCATTAGTTGGTTTGCAAATAGACCTCTTTTAGCAAAAGAAGGTAGGTCACCTAAAAAGGTAGATAAGTGATATGGACATGATCCTTAATGGGATTTTAGTCATGTGAACCACACACATTTTGATCCAACATTCTCCCACTTTCATCATATGACTACGGGGAAAAAATCAAGAAACTTTTGTTTAAGAAAATTCATTTTCAAACATTATTTTATAAAGCGATAAAATTACCCTTGACTGTGCGCACCAACTTTAAAATATAATCTCTAACATGTCTACTATGCTTAGCTTTAATACGTTGAGGGATTTACAACTCTTTTGTCTTTCTCTATTCCTTCTTACTAAGAAATGGAGGCCAAAAAAACTATTAGCTATCATTAGTTGGTTGCCAAATGAATCTCTTTTAGAAAAGTAAGTGGGTCACCTAAGTGGTTTGACAAGTGGATATGGACAGGGTCCTTAATGGGCTTGTGGTCATGCCGATCACACCCTTTTGATCCAACTTTCTCCCACTTTTCTCATATGACCGAGGGAAAAAGAATCCAGAGATTTTGGTATTAGAAAATTCATTCTCAAACATTACTTGAAAAGCGATAAAATTGACCTTGAACGGTGGACACCGACTTTAAAAATAATTCCTAACATGTCCATTATGCTTAGCCTTAATTACTTGAACAATTTACAACTCCATTGTCTTTCTTTATTTCTTCTTTCTTAGTGATGGAGGCCAAGTAAACAATTACCAAAGGAGTTACTCAATAGGTTCTTTTATGAGAGATTCCTACCTATCAAGGAACCATTAGTTTCCAACTACCACCTAACTCTTTTAATATTATACCATCATTAGTTTTTTTTAGCAAATGGACCTCTTTTAGCAAAAGTAAGTGGGTCACCTAAATGGGTAGACAAGTGAATATGGCAGGATCCTAAATGGGCTTATGGTCATGTGGCTCACACCCATTTGACCCAATATTCTCCCACTTTTCGCTTATGACCACAGGAAAGAAATCCCCGAAACCTTGGTTTATTAAAATGTATTTTCAAACATTACTTTGTAATGCGATAAAATTCATGTCCTTAATTAACCAGTGTTCACTGACTTTTAAAATAATTGCCAACATGTCTATTATGCTTAGCCTTAATACCTTGAGGGATTTACAACTCCTTTGCATTTCTCTATTTATTTCTACTTAGTGATGGAGGCAAAAAAAAAAAATTATCCAAACGAGTTACTCAATGAGCCCTTATATAGGAAATTCATACCCATCAAAGAACCATTAACCCCCAACTACCACCTAACTCTTCTAATCTAAGCCCGTCATTAGTTTATTTGCAAATGAACCTCTTTTCGCAAAAGTTAGTGGGTTACCTAAATGAGTAGACAAGTGGATATGGATAGGATCCTTAATGTGCATGGGGTCTCGTGGATCACACCCACTTGATCCAACATTCTCTCACTTTTCACATATGACCATAGAAGAAAAAATCCTGAAACGTTGGTTTAAGTAAATTCATTTTCAATTTTTACTTTGAAAAGCGATAAAATCTCCTTGACTAGTGTGCACCGACTTTAAAAATAATTGCCAACGTGTCTAAATTTAAAGATATCTCACAATTAGTCTGAACCATTCGAGTTAAAGATCTAATTGATATGGATCCAGATGAGAAAATGAATCGAAATTTCGTGCTCCTATGAGTCCGGTATTGTCAAAACAAATTCTAGATCGCCCATTTTTTGCCCATAAGATCAATACAAGTCTTAATCAGTATCATCCAAGAAAGTATTACAGTGCTGATAGACCACTCCAATGGTTTTGATCTTATCAATTTAATAATATTCAAGAATGATTAGACTTTTATTTAATCAAAATAATATTGATTGAATAGATTAGATTAGAGACCCATCTACATTACCAGAATTCAATTAAAACTTTGATATATCTAAAACAACTTTCATAGAACCACAGTTATGTCCAGAATGATAAAAACAATTGGTCATACTGAAATTTTAGTAAGTCAAGATATGTACAAAAATCATGTGTACGGGTTCCTTTCTCGGCTTTAATTGGGTCAGTTCTGAATCTCATTTGAGTTAAGAAAAATTCTAAATGTAGTTCTAATTTTGCTGGATGCAGATGAGATGACTGACCGGTGCTGTCCTCTCCTGGCACGACTCCCGAGGCTAAAGAAAAATAGAACGGGTGTTGCTATGACTCTATGAAGGTTCTAAATGCACTTGAACCCACTCTACATCCCTATCAGTATGATTGTACTTGGCAAGTACACATGTGAGAGAAAGGACAAAATCAATTCAGACGGTCACATGGTACGGTTTGTGGTCGCATTCAGACACTCCTAATCCTTGTCACTGCAATGGTCTCTCTTTTCTTCAATGCTTTTTAATTTTTTAATGGAATAAGAGCTCATTTCTGTGGTCTGATGACCCACAGGAATGTATGTACTCTAGCAGTAGGGGCACATCATGGCATATGTTATTAGGCCAACAACTTGAGTGGGCCACACAGAAATCATCATCAGCCACTGTGCAGAAAAGAATAAAAACATTTAGTTCCAATATATGATCATTGCACAGTAGGCACCTCTGATGAATGGCCCACACTTGAAGACTACCCTCTGCTGCTGCTATGATAGATTAGGATGGGCCATCAATTTAAGACCCACAATCAGATGAACGGTACAAGTTTACTAGCAATTTAGAATCACCTTGAGGGACCCAGGGAACCAAATGGTGGGGGTGTTTGATAGGAATGGTCCAATGTGAATTGCATATATATGGCCCAGATTCCACGTGGACCCAACTGAAAGTAGATTTTTTTTGTAAAAAAAAAAAAAAAAACAGATAGAATGATCGAATGGGATTGATTTTTTACAAAGAAAGGCCAAAAAGATCTTCAAATCCCTCTGGTCTCATTCCGAAGGAAATAAAATAATGATAGAACACCCCAACTCAATCAAGGTCACATGCAGTGAAATTAAAGACTGCAGTCAATATGGTCATTTCAACTCAAAAAGCGACAAAGACTACTAGTACAAACGCATGCACCTGCTGCAGTGGACTACCAGGACACTGAACCTAAAAGGGGCCACATGCAGTAGCCATGGCATATAGTTAATGGCCTTTCTTTTTTGGTAAGCATAGCTAATGGCCTTAAGCTTCAGCCTAAAATCATCCACAGCTTTTGTGGGTCCCACAAAGGGATTGGGACATATATTTGATGGGCCCATGTTAAGCCTAGTTGGTACCGGCATGGAGTGGATTCCACAACTTTATATAATAAGTAAGAGACATTTCTTTAATAAAAAAAAACACGATTCACCTGGCCTGAATTATATTCCCTGAATCATCTTGTTCAGGGAATATATTCCCTGAATTATATTCCCTGAAAACAGGGAATATATTCCCTGAACTAAATGATCATATATTGAAAATTGTAATGAGCAACTTGCATTACATACTCTATAAATACAACTTCTTTGGACGATATTTTTCTAAAAATTATTTATTCTCTTCTCAACTTCTCAAATCTACATTTCTGGTTTTCTCAATTCACTTATCCCTTCGGATACTATTCGGTATTGTGGACGAACGTATTAAGTTATGGGGTAAAGATTAACGCTTGTCAAGTGATTCGACTGAGGTAAATTTTTGTTTAATATTGCACTAACTAATTGTTGACTAAATACACACTAATTTTGCTAGTTAATGTGAAACAGGATGACAAATGCGAAGTGATTACAGCAGCATCAAAAAATATTCAAGTTCAAACTGATTATACGGAGCAGTTTACAACTAATATGGTATAATTAAATTTGTTATTTCTTAGTCTTTTTAACTGAATAAATACTAATTACTTTTTTCATTCTTAGGTATTTAAATGTCGCAAAGAATTAATTCAATGGGCACGAGCAGTTGGGTGTTGTGAGACCCCGACCCCCAATCCCTCTGTTTGGTATTGTTTAAATCGTAATTTAACTTGTTAAGTGAGATTTGATTTAATTTGACCTTGTTTTTGAGTTTGACTAGACTTTTCCATAGCCTTGGAGATTTTGAGGACCGTTGACTTTGGCTTGACCCGGTCCATATGATATATATTTTTATGAGAAATTACTTTTGATTTCTAAAAATTCTGATTTTGGTGTATTTTGACTCATTTTATGAAGTTTAACAACTTTCATGTTTTGACCATTTTGATTTGATGATCAGAAAATGCGTTTTTCGAGAAAAAGGGCAAAACTGACCTTTCACACTAAATCTGTCCATGAATTTCGAAAATTTCAGAAATTGGGGAAAATATACTTTTTGGAAAGTAGAAATTTCGCTGATCGTTTTTGTCTTCTTCGTCGTTTTCGTTCGGGGCCCGCAAATACCATTTTTAGCTTGGTGAAGACCGGGGCCCACAAGACTTATCTTATAAGAAGGGGAACCCTTCTTCTTCTTCCTTCATTTGTTTTCCAGCAACTTTTGAGCCTAGGGTTTGTCCCTTTTCCAGCACTTTCTCTCTCTTCTTGCAATCACATTTTTGAGTGAAAAGTAGAGATTTGATCTCACCTTCTTCTTCCTCAACTCTCTAGCATTCCAAAGACCCCATTTTCAAGAACATTGGGCTAGGACAACCCTCCTCTTCAAGCCCTTCTTCTTGTTTGGAACACCCAAAGGTTAGCAATGATTTTCTTTTCATGAGATCTTGGTTTTTCAAACCTCTTGGAGTATTTCTCACACATATGCAATGGGTTTTCATGGAGATTTGAAAATGGATTTGTTTTCTAGGGTTTATTCATGAGCTATTTTAGGGGTTTCGTGATTTGGAGCTTGAGACCCTAAAGCATGGTTTGAAGAGCATCTTAGCTTTCATTGTGGCTTGAGGCAAGTGGAATTTTCAATTAATATGATGGTTTCCTTTCTCTTGTTTGGTTTCATGGCTTTTTCTTCTTATGATTTAATCCTTTTGGTTTATGGATTTGCTTTGAACGAATGAATCAATGTTATGTGGATTTCCATTTATGTTATGGTCTTACAATGTATTAGAAGTTTGCTTTCATCTTGGTCATTTAGAAAATTTGATTTCTTTGTGTTAAGAGTTGGTGTCCAAAGAAATGGGAAAAAAAAAAACTTTGATTTTAAAAAAGTGTTTGTTTGGTTAATTAGATTGCTAATGAATGGTGATTTGATGAGTTTGGAGGGTCAAGGAAGGGCCCAAATGATCTAGGGAATTTGTATGAAGGATTAGGAATCAAAAAGAATCTAAAAGTATGGAAAAAAAGGGGAGAAAATGCCCCACGAGCCGGACTGGACAAAGCCCAGTCCGCTCGAGCGACCCACCTGGCTCGCTCGAGCGACCCACTGGGTAGCTCGAGCGACCCAGGCTCTGTCTGGGCTTCGCTCGAGCGGGCCTGGGGTCGCTCGAGCGAGCCCAGCCCAGCCTGGGGGCCTGTTTCAGGTGGATTTCTGGGCCCGTTTTAAGTCAGTTTTTGGGCCTATTTTTGGGGTTTCTTTGGGCTTGTTTCTTGGGTCATTCAAGTCAGTTTTTGGGCCATTTCAAGACCTGATATTGGGTCATTTTAGGGCCTGATATTGGATTGTTTTAAAACCTGTTTTGTGGGCCTGTTCAAAGTTAGTTTTGGGCTGATTTAAAACCTGTTTTGTGGGCCTGTTCAAAGTTAGTTTTGGGCTGATTTAAAACCTGTTTTGTGGGCCTATTCAAGGTTAGCTTTTGGGCTGATTTAAAACCTGTTTTGTGGGCCATTCAAGGTTAGCTTTTGGGCTGTTTTAAAACCTGTTTTGTGGGCCATTCAAAGTTAGTTTTGGGCTGTTTTAAGGGCTGTTTGGGCCATGTTTAAAGGGCTGTTTTGGACTAAATGAGTAGACTGTTGGGCTCGGTTTAAGGCCAACTATGGGCCTATTTTAAAGAGATTTGGGAATACTTGTAATACTTGGAAAATTTGTGAAATGGGAATGGGAACAATGAGAGAATGTGCGTATGTGAAATTATCCGGGAATCGTTTGAGTCTCAATGCGCACTTTATCATTTAAATGTTGTGGATTTTCATTGGCATCAAACATATTCTCTTAATAATCAATGTTTAAAGGTTAAATGTGCATTGAGATGGTTCCTTGGTAAGTCATTAAGTCATTCTACACAATTCCATTCCATTTCAAGTTAGAGAATGTATTTGTATTTGTATTTGTATTCTTTGGTAAACTAATTTAAAAAGCATCGGTGATTTGCTATAAAATCAGTGGTTTTCCATGTTCGAAAGGATTGATCGTATGATTTTATACAAATCACTTTGATGTGTATTTGAGCGGTTTACCATGGATATTCGTATGTTTTCTCCGAATCGATTTGAAAAGAGATTGGAGTGGTTCATCACATTCGGGATTTCTTCGATGAGACTATTATTTTGATAAGACTAGTATTTTGAAAATAAAACCTCAAGGCAAGACAGGGCCAGAGCTTTGTAGTGTGAGCCCCTAAGCCAAAGGGATTAGTATTATGGTTTGATTTGTATCGGTTCGAGTTTCGAAAACTAAAGGCACCACTAGGCTTAGGTCACCTTGTCGGGCTGATCACCCGGCTTGGGATCTTTAATTTGTCCGCCAGCTGCAGCTTGGATTCTGTCTGTACCGACTATGGCAACGGTTCCTATCTGCCGGTCCCATTTGTATGGCTACGGTTCTGATTTTTGATCTGCCGGTCCCATTTGTATGGCTACGGTTCTGATCCTATTTCCGGTACCACGTTCAGTGGCTACATTTCTGTCTGCTCTTGTTACTTCGGTAATAGGAGAATATAGCTATGTGTGGTTGCCAATGTTTTATCTGCGTATTACTTTATTTTATGATTCTTGCTGTTTATACTCTTTATGCTTTGAATTTGTTAATGTTTACGAAATCGATCTTTTATCGTATTGTCTCTATTATTCAGGATTTTAAATGTACTTCCAATTATTAAATGTTTTGCTTAGGCTGTTATCTTTTCGAGATATCTATGCTCCAGAGACTATTCGTTTATTTGTCTTGATATTTATGTTCGGTCTTTCGATTGTTTTAGCATGATTTATTGTTATTATTGTTTAGACTCTTTAAATGGATTTACAAAGTTTTCATAAGGTTTTAAGAATGTTCTTCGGGTTCATATTACTTGTTTATTTGCTTGCCAGACCGTCGTGTCTGACCTTGTTTATTTGGTGCCAGTTTCCTCTTTTCCTGTTTTTAGGTGTTTGATCGGAGGAGGCGGTGGGACCGTCGGTTTGACGTGAGAGGCTGCCCATTGATATCATCTAGATGTCAAGTTTGGCACCGGAGCTCGTAAAATCACTTGGGGTAGTATGTCACTTAGTGGTTTATTTGTATGGCTTTGTTAGCCTTTTTCTTTTGGGTTTGTAATTAAGACATTTGTTAATTGTAATTTGAATATGTGGGAAATAATAGATTTGTTACTACCAGCTCAGTGTTCTATGATTTACAATTTATGCCAGTCTGTTTATTTGATGGCTTTAAAATATTGGTTGCATGCGACAGGGAACCCGATGGCCACGGATTCCGAGTTGTAACACCATGTTTAGCTTCCGCGAAAATATACTCTGATCGTGATGGAATTTGATTATCCTCATTCACGCGGATCTTGGGAAATATAACAAAAGTTTCAAATTATCCCAGAATTTCGCACTCCGGGATCGGATCACTGCAGGGCCCGGTTTCGGGGTGTGACAGGTGTGCAGTTGGATTTGTTTTGACGATTGCAAGTTCGAATCAAGGTGAATTTGGTCAGAAGCCTTACTTGCTTATACAATGTGAGCGAAGTGGACATTACTGGTCGATAAAGATTTCATCAAGAAGACTAGTACTAGAAAATGCAATTGTCCATTTCGTTTGAAAGGCATTAAATTGGAAGTCGGAAATGATTGAGTATCAATGGTCGTCTGCGGGATCCATAATCACCCTGCTGCGTATTACATGGAAGGTCATTTGTATGCTGGCAGATTATTAGAGGATGAAACAGCCATTTTGATTGATTTGTCCAAAAATTTAGTGAAGCCACGTGACATACTATCCACATTGAAGGCGAGAGATCCACTCAATGTGTCAACCATAAAAACCATTTACAATGCTCGTCAAAAACATCGAGTGGCAGAAACTACAGGGAGGTCTCAGATGCAACAATTAATGTTTAATCTCAATAAGCATGATTACATTTCGTGGCATAGAAGTCATGGTGAGTCAAACGAGCTTCAAGATTTATTTTTTTCTCATCCTTGTTGACTTGATTTGTTACGTGCTTTTCCTCATATACTTCTTATGGACACGACGTACAAGACTAACATGTTCAATATGCCACTTTCTGAAATAGTCAGTGTCATATCAACGGAGTTGACCTTTTCTGTTGCATTTGTATTCATCCAGTTCGAGAAAGAGGACAATTTTGCATGGGCATTAAGTTGTTTGCGTTCTACTATGGACGGGTGTTCATTTCCGCGAGTGGTGTTGACTGACAGAGATTTAGCATTAATGAATATTGTGGATCGCGTTCCCCGAGTCAACCGCTTTGTTGTGCAAATGGCATATTGGGAGGAATGTATTAAAAAATTGTAAGAAGCTATTCGAAGAAAAGCATGTATGGGAGAGTTTCTACTCCAAGTGGTTTTATCTAGTGGACTTTGATACCACCGAAGAGTATTCCAAGAGGTTGCTGACTATTGAGCAATCATTTCGCAGATATCCTAAAGCACACAATTACATCAAAACGACATGGCTGAATAAATATAAGGAGAAATTTGTGAAAGCCTAGACCAACAGATCAATGCATTGCGGTAACAGGACGACGAATCGAGCTGAAAGTCAACATGCAAGGTTGAAAAGGCATTTATGTAATTCAGCAAGCATTTTGAGTCCGTATGGTCACATGTTCATAATCTATTGGAGGCGCAATCCATATCCATTAAAGCATCGTTGGGACGAAGTGTCAATCTTGTGCGGCATGATTTCAGGTACTCATTGTACGACGAACTGAGAGGTTTTGCTTCTTCTTCTGCAATGTATCACATTTTAGAAGAAACAAAACGTTCTCATATTGTTGGTGATGATCTTGAAACTTGTGGTTGTCAAATCCGATTAAGTCACGATTTGACATGTGCACATGAAATCTATACATATATCTCGGAGGGTCGTCCAATTCCATTATCTTCTATTGATATGTTCTGGAGGAAGCTGGACTTCATGCCTACCACTACAGTAGAGGATGATGATTTAAACTGCAATGTTGAGTTATAATTGTTAGCCGACCAATTCAAAAAAAAGCCTCGGTCAGGTAAAATTCGGTGGCTACAAAAATTACGTGAAATTATTAATCCCTCAACCACTTTACTTGCAGAGCCAGAGGTGAAGAAGCAAGGTCGTGGACGACCTACTTCAAAGAAAAAAGATATTACATTGACTCGAAGAGATCTATCAGGATTTGAATATGCTGAGACTAATGATTCATTTTTTGTACCAGGAAGGCATAGTTTTGCATCATCTTATGTTCCCCCAGAGCCACAACCTCGAAGATTTTCTACTGATATGCAACTGGAGTTTGGTCAACATAAGAGCAGTGACCAGTTTCCTACTATTGTACACCCTAACTTTGGCCAGCATAGTAACATGGACCAGTTGCATATGGATTTGCATCCAGAGTTTGGCTCATGTAGTTACGTTGACCAGTTTCCTGTTGAATTGTACCCGAATTTTGGCTCAAATAGTTACGTTGACCACTTTTCTATGGATTTCTATTCAAATTATGGCTCACATAGTTACGTCCACCAGTTTCCACCTCATTTGCTTCCGTATATTACATCTGTGACCGATGTCATTGCTGATGGGAATTGCTGGTTTCGTAGCGTCGCTATGGCTTTACGTATGGATGAAGGTCAAAATGCATGGGCTATTGTATGGTATGGTATGCTAACTGAGTTGAACAACAATGTTGATGAGTATGCATCCTTGTATGGAAGTTACAAAAGGCTTTCGCATATAAGAGAAGCGCTGACATTTTTTGAGACACACCATTGCTTCACTGGATGAATTTGCCGGACATGGGTCACTTGATTGCGTCGTGGTATAATGTGGTTTACATTTTAATTAGTGAATCACAGAGCATGACGTTTCTTCCTCTACGGTCTGCACCACCACCATCCATTCTATGTTTTTATGTTCTCTGTTTTTTATTTCTTTTTTCACTTAGTAATTTTGACTGTGTTTGATTTAGTAATTTTTCATTTTTCATTATAATTTATTGTTATCTTAACATTATCCATTTAATAATTTTTTAAATCTTTCTTAATCAAAAGATAACCAAAAATTATAAGATATAATCCTAAAACAAGTAATAATAATAAAAAGAAAAAAATACGATTTAGAAAAAAAAATAAAAAATAAAAGTAATAATAATAAAAAAATAAAAAATATGATCTAAATAAAAAATAAAGGAGTATAAGTAATAATAATAAAACAAAAAAAATACGATTTAGACAAAAAATTCAAAAAATATAAATAATAATAATAATAAAAATAAAAGTTTGATTTAAAAATAATAGTAACCTTCATATTATATTTTGTTATTTGATTTGAAATTGAGAACACTCAAAGAATCACTATGCGAAGATTTGTAATTATTTTATTTTCTACATTTTCCTTTTTTCGATTTAGTGAAAAAGGGTTGTGGTACAAATGGACCATCAGTGAAATACCGATTCATCAGCCAATAAGCAAAGGTTTTGGCTTCAGCTGATATAATATCCTTAACTGTATTTTAAAATCATGGTATCACTAACGCCAAAACATAGTTTGTAAACCCTACTGCTAAAAGGGGGGCAAAAAGGAGTTTGTAAATCATCTTCAAGGTCAATGGGTGGATATTTCCATCAATCTAGACCTTTCAATCATTGCCCCATTTTGGAATGCATCATCATCAAAAGTCAAATAAAAAACATCAAAAATGATAAACTTAAAAAACCATGCATCTGCATGTAGTAAAATTGCATCTGTGTTTAGATGCACCCTTGAATTAATTGAATATGTCAGTAGATATCATCTAACAAGTGGGTCATTTTGGAAAATTTTACCCAGAACCGAACCGGGCTTAATGGGTGACTCCCAACCTATCACGGCACAAAGTCCTGGCCCAGCTCAGTCCCTGACCCGCTATGACGAAGGAGTAGGTGCACTAGGTCAGCTAGGCCGACCTGGAAATCGACCCAGCCCACCCAGCCAATTAGCAAGGCTGTGCTGGCGTAGGTTAGGTTCATGACCTGACCTAGCTAGCCCGGCCTAGCCGTCCATTTGGACCGTGGCTTTCTGCACTATGTGTCAAAGAACCATCTGTATAAAGCCCATGGTGCAATGGCAAATACAAACAAGCCCAAGTACAATGTATACTATAGGCTGGTCAACTGCCTAATCTTGTACATCATATATATACTATAGTTATAGTTTCGCATGATTTTAATTTACTTTATTGTAGCCCAAATTAGGCACATCACATCTATATATACAATGGTCGACCCTCATGAATGGGCAACCAATTTCACAGAGATTTACCTCTATTTTTGTGTGAAGGAGTGATCTTGTATATAGATCTACCTCAAAATTATAAGTTTAGATTGTTCGAAAAAGATACTAGATCTGATATTCTTCACGAGAGAGACTGATTCATCCACTTTAGATCATCTCTGATCAACAGTGGCCCACCTATGATCGTCCAAGATTTCATTGCCAGCCTCTACAAGAAGGATCGACTAATCCTACTGAGAACTTTGGAGAATTTTCTCAGGTTTTTTGGAGTCATTAGCACCCTTCATTTGACTGATCATGCATGTATCCTAAATAGAGCCTTCGTCAAGATCTTGGGATCTGTCAGCAGTGGCCCACCTTTGATTAACAACACTGCATCAAACAATCAGCCCATCTTGATTGACAGTTGATTCTATGATTTACGGTCATTTTCTTCGACTTCTTTGGCTCACCAAAGACTCATGAAATCTGGTTTTTTTTCCCAGGAAATTGTTCACGTCGGCGGATTGGAGAAAATCATCTGGGGTCCACCTCTGATCACACAAAAGCATTTGAAAATTGTTCCATCTTGGTCGACCACTCATCTTGGATTTCTTAGGCATTTTGTTCAAAATTTTTGGCAACTCCGAGGTCGGATTTCCGATTGACTTTGTGGTTTTTTTGTTTTGGTGCATAAGTTTTCATCAATTGAAATCTATTTCATGGATATGTAACCCGATTAAAGTGAAACTTGGTCTGTCTGGAAGAAAAAGTTGTTTAGTAGCAATCCCATTAATCTGGTCTTTCATCAGATCTTCAACTGGGCCCCACCTCTCTGTTAGAACTAGAAAATAGGGTCGTCAGGCCTGTTTTTCTTTTCTTTGTTCTTTTGTGCAGTTCAGTTTTTTTTTTTTCTTTTTTTTTGTTCTGTCCTTAGACTTAGTCTGGGACTTCTTTTTCTTGTATAAACAACTCTCTTTGCATGTAGGTACATTTTTTAAAGATAGCAAGCCCTTCGTATCATCTCAAAACTAGGGAATGGGGTTTTCCCCCTTTTTTTTTTGTTCTGTCCTTAGACTCAGTCTGGGACTTCTTTTTTCTTGTATAAACAACTCTCTTTGCATGTAGGTATGTTTTTTAAAGATAACAAGCCCTTCGTATCATCTCAAAACTAGGGAATGGGGTTTTCCCCCTTTCTCCCCGCCCAGAAACCTTCTTCTCCGACGTTACTCCCTCAGCTTCCACCCCCTCATCCCCACCCCACCCCACCCCCCCGCCCCACCCCCCCCCCCCCCCCACCACTACCTCCACCACCCAGTCAACCCCCAACACTTTCGCCCACTCCATCAACCCCTACCATCGTAGCCACCGATCCGCCCTGGGCCTCCAGCTCAGCCCCTCACCAGCACTCATTCCCCTAGGCAGCTCCTCCTCCAGCTCCCAATCCTTCCTGGAACTTTCCACCTCTTCCCAGCGAGTCAGCTGGCCTGCTAGCAGGATAACCAGCATGGAACTTTCCACCTCTTCCCAGCCAGACAGCAGGTCAGCTCCCAGAACCCCCTGTTTTACCTACTCTGTCCAGCTTAGCCCCTCCAGCAACCACTCACCCAGCTTCCCACTTCTTTTGCCCTAATCCTTCCTACCATTCTCCTATCTACCCCCCACAACCTGGAAAAATGGTAGACCGGCCTTAACCATTCCGCAGTCCATGCTCTCCTCTAGCAAAGAATCTTTCTCCTTTGCTGTCATTGGAAAATTTGCTGGGAATAGGCCTTCCCTTGAGTGGGTTGAGGAGAAGGCCAAGTTCTGGGCCCTCTCTAGACCTTGTCTGGTCTCCCATACCATTAAAGGAAACTTCATCTTCCGTTTCAACTCCCCTGAAGACAAAGCCCATATCCTAGGCCTTTCCCCTCTTTCTCTAGATAGGAGAAAACTTTTCTTCCTTCCTTGGTCTCCTGGGCAAGATGAATCGGTTTGGCCCTCCATTGCTCCAGTGTGGGTTAGATTTTCAGGGCTCCCATACCATTGCTGGAGCCAGGACATCATCTTCTCCCTAGCTAACTCCATTGGTCAACCTATCAAATTAGATGACATTACTTCTGCTCAGAGGATTCTTACCTTTGCAAGGGTTTTGGTCAATGTTGATCTATCCAAACCTAAACCTCAATCCATCCTTGTGGACCTGCAAGGAGAAAGAGAGATGGAAATCTTAGTTTCCTTTGAAAACTTCCCCTGTTCTGTCTGCTACCAAACTGGTCACTACCAACATTCCTGTCCTACTGCTAACCAACCTGGCAAACCTCCTCTAGTCACTGTTAGCCCAGACTCCACACCTTCTGAACCTGTTCCTATTTCTCAGGCCACCCAAATCCCTCCCTCTCTCTCCCCCAGTCTGAACCAACCCAACCCTCCCTTGGCCGTGCCTCATCCCCTCCCAATTCCAAAACACCAAATTCCTGGCAATGTAACTCTGGCACCCCCTCTATCAACTGCTCTAACTCAAAACCTTATCCCACTCAACCCCCCTCTATTTGTCCCCTCCTCTCCTCCCTCATACCCAGCAACCTCCTCTACCTTAGCCACTTCTACCTTCTCTTCTTCTTAGCCTTCACCTATTCAGCCTCAGGCTCTTCACAACTCCTTAATTCTTCAGCCTAACACCAGCTCACCTGGGCATGCTAAAGCCAAGACTACTCTTAACTCATCCAAGCCTCCAGCTAACTCTTCCTCTTTCAATGAACTACCCTACAATGTAGTCTCTATCATCCTCGAGAAAATCCCAACACCAACCATTGACACCTCAAATTCCTTCTCCACTCTGGAAAACTGTTCTTTCCTTGACCCACCCTTCAACCCAAACTTATATGGAAGAAATCTCCAGGCTTTTTCTGAAGGTAACTCTCCCACAGGCCCTCCCCCTGGCTTTGAGCAGCCCCAAGACACAACTTTAGGCCACCCAGCTGAACTCCCTCAGGAAAATATACTGGCTAGCTCACCTGCAGCCCATCCCAGACATCACCCAAGAGGCAAAACCAAGATCAAATGCCCCGTTTCAGGCAATGGCCCGGTTACCAGGAGGTCTAAAAGCAAGCGCACCTCCCCCCTCCCTTCCCCATGTTAACGGCCCTTTACTGGAACTGTAGGGGTATAACCAACCTTCCTACCAAAAGAGTCCTGGCTAACCTGGTCCGCCATCACCACCCAGACTTGATCTTCATCTCTGAACCAATGACCCCCTTCTCCTCCACCCAATCCCTTGGCCTCTCCACCTTTGCCTTTGACACCTTCCACTCTAACCTCCATGCCTCAACCTCCCAAAGCCTCTGGTGCTTCTCTAAATCATCACATCTTCTTGCCACCTCTGTCTTCAATGCCTCCTCCCAACATCTCACTATGCTTCTTTCTAATCCAGCCTCTGGCCTTTCCTCCCTAATCACTGGAGTTTATGGCTCCACAAACCATACCCTCAGGAAAGATCTCTGGCAAGTCCTCATTGACACCTCTATTACCACTCAGCCTTGGTGTGTCCTTGGGGACTTTAATGCTACCCTTGCTCATCATGAGAAGCTCAGTCTTCGTCAGTCCACCCCCTCCTCTCTCAAAGCTTTCCAAACGGCTGTCATGCAAGCTGGCCTCACAGACATTCTCTTCTCTGGGAGTAAATTTACTTGGTCCAACAATAGGAAAGGCATTTCCTATGTTGCTGCTAGGCTAGATAGAGCTCTTGTGAACTCCCATTGGCTGGCTAGCTACCCTGACCCCTTTATTCTTCACCTCCCAAGACTTTCATCTGACCACAGCCCCCTCCTTCTTAATCACACCAATCTTCCCCCTCCCACCAAAGCTCCCTTCAAGTTCGAAAATAAGTGGCTCCTCCACCCTTCCTTCCTTCATGTTGTTGCATCCAGCTGGGATGCCACCGTGGATGGGAACCCTCAGTTCATTCTTGCCCAGAAGCTCAAGGCTCTCAAGCAGGCTCTAAAACTTTGGAGCAAGTTTACTTATGGGCAAGTCCACAATAATATCCTAGCTGCAGAGGCTTCTATCTTGAGCTGTCAGCAGAGCTTCGACTCTTCTCCTTCGGATTCTCTTTGGAATGACCTCATGACAACCAAGCTTGGTCTCCATGAAGCCCTCAAAGCACAGGAGATACATTGGAAACAGAGGTCCGGAATTAATTGGTTAAAGGAGGGTGATATGAACACAAAGTTCTTCCACCAATCTGCAAAAGCTAGGAGTTACTTCAACATTATCAACCACATCTCAGTTGATGGCAACCATACAGATGACCCTCTCACCATCCAAGCTCAAGCTGTGGATTACTTCTCCAACCTCTACAAACCCCTTGATGGTCAGCTCCACCACATCTTATTCCAGACTGACAGCCCCAAGGTCTCTGATCTAGATAACTACATGCTTACTTCTATTCCAGATGACTCTAAGATCAAAGCTGCTATTTTTGCTTTCAAGAAGAATAGTTCTCCAGGGCCTGACGGCTTCAACGGTGCTTTCTACACTTCAGCTTGGGAATCATAGGCCAGACAGTTAACAAGGTAGTGCAACACTTTTTTTAGACCAAAAAAATCCTGAAAGCCTCTAATGCATTCTTCATTGCCCTCATCCCAAAATCTAAATCCCCTGATACCTTTGCTAACTTCTGGCCTATCAGCTTGCTAAATTTCTCCTACAAGATTATATCCAAAATCCTAACTTCCAGACTCACCACCATCCTTCCAAATCTGATCTCCACTAACCAGGCAGCTTTAATAAAAGGCCGTTCCATCCATCACCATTCAGCTCTGGCTTTTGAGCTCTTCCAAAATCTTAAATCCAAGCTCAGCAAAGGATCTCTCTGCCTCAAGTTAGACATCTCCAAAGCCTTTGACAAACTCAATTGGACCTTCCTTTTCTCAGCCCTCAGATTTTTCAAATTCTCTGAAGATTGGATATCCCTTATGAAAGAGTGCGTTTGTACTACTAGATGCTCTGTCCTCATCAACCGATCCCCCCATGGCTTCTTCAGCTCCTCCTGTGGTCTAAGACAGGGTGATCCCCTATCCCCCTACTTGTTTACTATTGCAGAAGAAATCCTTATCCACCTCCATAACCTATGTTCTCAAGGTGTTATCCTTCCCCTCTCCACTGTCCTCTCCACCCCTTGCCACCTGCTATATGCTGATGACATTATTATCCTTATGAAAGGAGCCACTTCTGGTGTTCTCGCCCTGCAAGACCTTCTAGAATTATATCAATCATCTTCTGGCCAACACTTTAATCTCCTTAAGAGCCAGCTCTTCATTGGCAAATGTGGTATCAGAAGAAAGGCTAGGATCTGCTCCATCCTTGGATTACAGGCCACCATGGCTCAACTAAAGTATCTGGGTTTTCCTATTATTTTTGGTTTCCCAAAGAGAGCTCACTTCCTCCCTCTTCTGGATTCCATTAATGCTAGGCTGTCAGCTTGGAAAGCTAAAACCCTCTCTTTTGCAGGTCGCTTAATCCTCATCAAACATGTGCTCTCCTCTATTCCCATACACTCAGCTGCCATCCTTCCTATTCCAATCTCTATTTGCAAAGCTATTGAGCGTCTGATGAGACACTTCCTTTGGTCAGGCAATGCTACTACCACTAAGATTAACTATGTGAAGTGGTCTCAAGTTACCCTTCCGAAGGTGGAAGGTAGCCTTGGCATTAGAAGGATTCAAGATGTTAATACAGCCTCTCTAATCAAGCTTGGCTGGCAGGCTTCTACTGTGAGTACAATCTGGTCTACTTGCTTCAAGAATCGCTACTTCAGAAACAACAACATCTAGGATCCAACTAACACTCACTACACCAAAATAGGATATTAGTAACGCTCAAGGTTTTTGGTAAGTAACAGGTTTTTAAGTGTAACTAGTTTCCTAACGTTTTATGGGCGTTAGCATTGGTTTTAAAGTGTTACTTTAATTTTTTTTTAATTTAATAATTATTTTGTTAGGGTTTTAAAGCGTTACTGTGTGTTTTTTTTTGGCGCACGAAAATCATCCCACCATTTTTTTTCTTCTCTCCCGCGCTACGCCCTCCCTCATTTCCCTCCCTCATTTCCATCCCTCAGTCATTTCTTTCTTTCCCGCCTCTCCTCTCCTCTCCTCTCCTCTCATCTCCATCGCCATCGCCAACGCCAACCTCTCATCTCCAGAACCCATCTCATCTCCAGAACCCATCTCCTCTCATCCCTTTCTATCTCTCCCTCCCTCTCCAGACCTCTCCCAGGCGCACGACCAGAACCCATCTCCTCTCATCGCCAGCACTGTCAAGCTCACGAAGGAGCCCCAGCAGAGCCTTCATCTTCCTTCTCCACCGCCGGACGCCTCCCCTGCGCTAGGTAATATCCTCCTTTCTTCTATGTTCTCTCTCTCTCCCTCGTTCCCCAACTCTCTGTTTCATCACCACAAATCTCTCTGTTTCTTGGGACCATGAGAGAGAGAGAGAGAGATGGAGAGAAGTGACTTGAGGAAAATACAAGTGTCATCGAGGCACCTGATACAATCGCAAGTTGGGGGAGATGGTGTGGGTGTCCCAGTGGTCTGTAAGAGGTGCTGAAGACCACATAAATGCCAATGCCACACCCAAAATTGATTTCCTTGTGGACAAGGCATTTTGATTGTTAATGCACATTTTGGAATATGGATGGATGACTATAAAAATTAAGTCAACTATTGACTTTAAGAAAAGAAATTTTAATTCTAGCTAAGCGTTTGTTTGGTTGCAAGAATTTGAAGAATTCATGGTTACCGCGACTTGGAGAATTATAAATGCTGGAGTTTAGGATATTGCTAATTTTCTCTGAATTATAATTCTCTATTTAATTCATCTTGGAATTTCTTGTATGAGAATTTAATCTATCCTAAATAAAATTTCAGTAATTCTTTGTTTGGTAGCTTCCTAGGATTCTCAACAAGAACACTTACATAACAATTATCTGTATGCACAATGCAATTCAAATATACATCAAGGTGCACAGTACATATATATTTGGCCACATGTTAGTCTCCCTTGCTCACAAAATGTAAATCTCCCATATGGGCACCAGTTAACAAAAGACATTATATCTGCTACACTTGGGTCTTCATATAACAAAATGATAGGAGTACATGATCACAATTGATCATGAATTTCACATCTGTAAATCAAAATTCTATTTAATCTCAAGAGATTTATATGTTGGTCCCACTCATCCATAAATGTACCAGCCCCATTTAGGCTCCATCCATAAATGGACAACTTGCTTCTCCTTCTTCTTCTTCTCGTATAATATTTTGCTTCTCCTTCTTCTTCTTCTCGTATAATATTTCGTCCTACACATAAATTTTGTTCGTAATGTCAGGTAAGCTTGATTTGACTAGCTCCTCCCTTGTAGCTTAGATCAATTGTAATTTCACCCTCTCATTTGGAAGGTGAAAGGGGAGGATGATGATTTCTTTCTACAAGTAACAAATAGTAAACATATATCCTTTTTCCTATTGTATTATGAGACATCTATGAGTTTTCTAGCTTCCATAAATAATGTTCTGTTCTTGAAAAACGTCGGTAATTGCAGTGTTTAGGAGGTACATTGATTGTAACCTGAACGAGCACTTATGCCACATTGAGAATGAACAAAAATCAACTCTGCTCTTGTACTAATTGAAGTGGATCACTGGTCCATGCAATGATCTGTTGGAAAGAAAGATGTTCCTTTGTTTTGATTCAGTAAATACACACTGATTCAAGTCATTTGATTGATGGGCCACATAATATGCCCTGTAAATGGTACTTAGCAGATGCTTCCAAGGCTCCCACTTAATAGTCTATCTTGGTTGGACAAACTGAGAAAGGCAGTGGGTTAACTGTCCAAGTTCTATCCCATTCTTCTCTTGTCTTCCAAACTCTATGCATCACCAAAATTGCCCAATTCTCATCAAACCCAGTCCATGTACACCCCCTACTCATCACCTCTTCAATGCTTCTTCAATAGAACCCACCTTACTATGAACTCATAGGAATTCATTACACGGTAGGAAAATGAGCACTAAATCTTCTATGATACACTCATACTTATCATCTTTGTCATAGTTGACGTTGTTGATTTCATGCTTGAATTGACCCGTTCATCACAAATGTTTCCAGCAATTTACCTTATGACCAGCCTGCTAAACACAACATCACCACCTGCCTCGCTCAGACAGATTGTAATTTCCAAGATTTAGATTACATACAAGTCCTAGGTTTGGTTTGCATCAAAATCCACCCAATTTGGCATTATAGATTTGATTATCAACATAATGGTTTCACAATGGGAGCTGATGGGATACAATGGAAGAATCAACAGCTTCTCTGCTACTGTGCACCATTGAGAAACAGAGTTGAATAGAAGAAAACCCATTCTGAAAACAAATGGCCCCAGAAAAAAAAAAAAGTGAAATGCCTACACCTCAATATAGAGGCATAAGAAAGATACAGTAAGTTAAAACTAAGCAGCTAGATCCATTGTTTCAGAAACATAGAACTAGAGAAATAGCCCTTCAGCATCACCATAACCTTCCCTTCAAAAAGTAATAATAATAAAACCGTGTTAAGGAGTAGACCTCTTATTTAAAGACCTCAAGCAAGCTAATGCTCAATGCTGGTCATTCCTTAAAAAAAGATGAAAAACGCGATACATAGAATAGACTTAAGAGGTTGAATCCTAAACCCTAAAAATTAAGCCCTGTCCATCAGAATAACTCCCAGACAACATCAAGTCAGAGAAATGTAATGATTTATGAAAGCTTTTGTTGCCCTAGGTTTGTGCAAGGGATGTGACCATGAGTCTATACTTTGGATCTTGACATGAGTCTACTATTATTTGGATGTAGAAATGTAATGATTTATGAAAGCTTTTGTTGGTCTATGTTTGTGCTTGACATTTATATTATTATTAGATTAGCCATGGTTATTTACTTCGTGGCTTTCCAAAGTAATGATTAGTAATGATTTATGAAAGCTTTTTGTGGCTTTTTGTGACATTTATATTTATGATCTATGTTACTTACTACAAGGTAAGACTTTATGAAACATATTTTGAAGGAAACTTTAAGTTTACATTGTCTAATAGTCCGCAGTTAATTATTGGTTTGCATGTTTTGTTACATAATGAAGTTTGGTTAATTTGCTTTGATTTTGTTGTGTATGTTGTAGCTTCCCATCTCATTATAAATATAGAACCACGGGGCCCAATTGACTTTTGTTCTGTATCAATTGTACACTTTAATTTTCTTTACTTTTATTTGAATGAGGAATGAGAATGGAATGGAAGTTGTGGTAAGAGATGAAGCCCTAGCCATCTACCAGATCTGTTACAGTTATGAGAAACGGAATTGGAAAATGCGGTTTCTTGGAAAGTTGCTGGTTATGCACTCTGTTCGCTCTACTCCATAAAACATTAGTAAGCTATGATTCCTTGTTATAAGTGGTTACTGTTCGGGTGTCTTTATGTGGTTTTGATGTTTTAAGACTTTTTTTATAGGTTGTGTGATGTGATGTAGTTTGGACTATTACTACTAGTATAATAAACTTAAAATTGCCATACAAATTGGTTACTTATAGGGACTGAATTAATCCAAGAGTTGGTCTCACAATGAGTCCTCCTAGTTTGTGGATTAGGACCTTTTTTTGTGGCCTTAAAACAGGATGTTCCAGAAGTTATGCAAATTCCTACATGGAATATTTTACTTTTGTGCTTCCTCTCATCGGGAATTCTACTTTTTCTGTCAATATGTTTTATCTTGATTCATTTTAAAGGAAACTTTTTAAAGACATTGACTGTTACAATTACTTATTTGTGTTTACTTGATGTGTTACCTACAGAATGTCTCAGCCGATTCTAAAAGAATGGATGAATGAAACAGATAGACTTGGGAGTGTGTACAGGCAGGGGGTTTCGGATTTTATTCTATTTGCTAGTGGCAGAGACCAAACATCGACCACGTGTCCTTGCCCTTGTAAAAAATGCCGAAATGGTAAAAGGTTTGCATATGATATAGTTAGAAAACATTTGATTCTATACGGTATAGAATCAACATATCGTGTATGGGCTTTACATGGCGAGAACCCATATAAGGATCGAATGGTAAACCAAGTTGAAAAGGAAAATAGTGAGGCAGAAGGACTAGGGATGGAGAATTTTGTTGATGTTGCTTATGGCGTGCATGAAGAGTTAGCAGATGATTTGAATGAAGGTGATGGAAGTCAGGCTGAAGATGTTGAACACCCTATTGTTCTAGAGCCTGATTTGGGTAAAAGGTACCATGAATATAAGAAAAAAGCAGAAGAAAAATTATATCCTTCATGTGAGGCTCCTGTAACAACTCTTTCTGCAATTGTAGACCTTCATAACTTGAAGAAGCAGTATAAATGGTCGGGAAATAGTGTGACTGCACTTTTGTCTCTGTTAAAAACATGGTTGCCAGACGGAAACACTTTGCCTTCTAAGTATCCTGTAATGAAGGCAATGTTAAAAGATCTGGGAATGAAAGCTGAGTGTATAGATGCCTGCGAAAATAACTGTATGTTGTATTGGAAGACCAAAGCTGATTTAACGGTGTGTAGTCAATGTCAAACACCTAGATACAAAGTGAAGGAGGGGAAAATGGGGAAGAAAGAAACAAAAGAGGCGAGAAAAGTATTGAGACATTTTCCATTGATCCCAAGACTCAAAAGGCTGTACACAATACCATGGATAGCGCGTGAAATGACATGGCATGATAGAGCTACACCTTCTTGGAATTATATGCGGCATCCAATTGATTCGCTTCAGTGGAAGACATGTAAAGATGATTGGCCAGTTTTTGCTAAGGAAGGGCGTAATGTCTGGCTTGGAATTGCAACTGATGGATTCAATCCACGTGGAGTTCAATCCACTGGTTACAGTTGTTGGCCTGTTTACTTGGTGCCTTTTAATCTCCCACCGTCTTTGTGCATGAAATCTGAGTTCCATATGATGTCATTGTTAATACCTGGGCCGAAAGCGCCGAGTCAAAACATCGATGTATTCCTTCAACCGCTAGTTGAGGAGTTACAACAGTTATGGGAAGAAGGGGTTGCAGCTTATGACATGCACAAAAGAGAGCATTTTACCTTAAGGGCAATGTTGGTGTGGGGCATTCATGATTTTCCGGCATATGGCAACTTATCAGGCTGCGTAACACATGGTTACAAAGCTTGTCCTATTTGTGGTGATGAAACTCCGTCTATGCACCTTGGGAATGCGAGGAAGATCGTCTACACAAATTACCGCATGTTTCTTAAATCTGATCACCCGTTTAGGCAAGGCAAATACTTAGGGCTGAAGACAAAGGAGTTAAAACCCCCTCCAACAAGGTTAAAGGGAGAAGTGATTGAGAAAAAGCTAAGCCGTGTCCACTATGTACCTGGTAAAGTCTTAAAAGGTACCAAACGGAGTACTGATAATGTGGATGTGGTTGATAATGGAGATGATGAAGATGATGAAGATGATGAAGTTACTGAGGCATGGTATAAAAGGTCTATTCTTTTTTATTTGAAATACTGGCCGAAACATACAATTCGACATGTTATTGATGTGATGCACACTGAAAAGAATGTCGCAGAACACCTATTAAATGCAATTTTGGACAAGAAAGGAACAAAGGATACAGTACAGGCGCGAGAGGATTTAAGGAAAATGGGGATTCATAGTGGCCAGTGGATGCAAACAGACCCAATTACTGGGAGATCTGTAAAACCAAAGGCCCCATTTGTCTTGAATAAAGATGAGAAGTTAGAGTTCTGCAAAATTTTGAAAGACTTGAAGCTTCCTTCAGGGTTTTCCTCGAACCTAAAAAACATTGTCACTTTGAGTCCTCCTGGTTTGCTTACAATGAAATCACATGACTATTATGTGATTATGTGTTATTTGCTCCCGGTTTTGCTTCAACACGCTTATCCAAAACACCGTGACTTGCGAAGAGCTATTCACCAGATTAGCTTATTCTTTAACCTCCTTTGTTCGAAAGTCGTCATCAGACATGAAATTCAGGCTGCAAAATACATGGTTGCAGAGGCATTGTGTGTGTTGGAAAAATATTTTCCAACATCTTTTTTTGATATCAGCATCCACCTCATGGTTCATTTGGCTGATGAAGGGTTAATTTGTGGACCTGTTTATCCCAGATGGATGTTTCCGTTTGAACGGTATGTATAATTTCCTTTATTTTTTATTTGATTTTTAGCTGTAACTATGACGAAACAACGAAGTCCATTTTTTTATTTTTTTATTTAATAGGGCAATGAAGGAGTGCAAAAATATTCCTAGCAATAAACGATATGTCGAAGGCTCCATTGCAGAGTCCTATATTGTTTCTGAATCCGTTAGGTATGCTATGGAGTACATGCCAAATTCACGAGATGGAAACCACAAAGCTACCCGTGAGGCATTTCTAGATGAAGATGGCGAGTATAGTGATGAGGGGCCAATACTTGAGGGTAAAATTGTGACCCTAGGCAAGGAACAGTGGATACAAATACGTAGATGGGTCCTTTTTCGACTAGACGTTGAAAAGCTTGATGAACACTACAGGTTTTATTTCTTGACACATTTGGCTTAAAAACTTACTACTCTAGAAAGTTGTAAATACTTGTGTCAAACTGTATGAACAATTTGCAGTGAGTATCGTGCCATGCAAGAAACTACTCGTGGTAAAAGAAAGGGAATACCAAAGACAGAAGTGGAGATACAGACTGAGTTCATTGCCTGGTTATATGACAAGGTATTGTTATATATATTATGCTTAATATGAATTTAAATCTAGTTGGTGATATCTTTCTAAATGGTGGTTTTTGTCATTTCACAGTTGTTGGCTACAAAAGACACGGACTGTGACTTATGGCGATTTGTTGTGGGACCATTATTCAAAGCCAAAACATATAAAAAGTACCGTGTTAATGGTTTTGTGTTCTCTACTAGGTCGCATGACGAAACAGTTGCCACACAAGACAGTGGTGTTTGTATGAATGCAATCACTGCATTTACATCAAGTAGGAAGGACAAGAATCCCATTAATGCATCAACCAATTGGTATGGGGTTATTGAAGAGATAATAGAGTTGGACTATACAACCTTTCGTCATGTTGTCTTTTACTGCAATTGGGTGAGGGTGGAGGACAAGACCAATGGTTGTAAACTTTGTCCAGATTCTAATTTGGTGATGGTTAATCTCAATAGGCTGAAGAGTATCAATAATTCTTCTGATGAGCCGGTGATTCTTGCATCTGAGGCTAGTCAAGTATTTTACTCGAAGGATTTGAGAAATCCTAATTGATGGGTAGTCATACATTCGCCTAGGCGATTGACAAGTGAAGTGGATGATCTAGAAGCACCAACTGTCTTCCAATCTATTCTCGACGACCAACCTAGTTTGGAGTCGTTGATGCAAAGTCTAACCTGATTGTAATAGTTGCACACTTTTAATAATTGGTGAGACGTACTTTTACATGCAAAATTTCTCATTTTCTACATTTACATATAAATATTCCTTTTCAGTTTGCTTTAGTTATAAGTTTCTCATGTAATAGTTTATACTAACAATCCTTTGTCAAATACTAGGCTATTTTACAATGGCATCAGGTCAATCACGCCTTATTGCTTCCCAACCTTCAAGTTCAGCGCCACTTCCATCTCATAATTCAACTTCGGGAGCCTCAACAGGAACCATTAGTAAGTTACCTATAGAGTTCAATGTGGACGGCATTGCCGTGGGTCCTAACCATGCCAAATGGAATTCTCGTGTTGGTTATTACGTTCGAGCTCGTATTCCAATTCATTACAAGGACTGGAGGAAAATAGATGGAAGCTTTAAAAATGATGTTTGGAATGAATTAATGGTAAGGTTTACATGTGCATTTGATGTTTTGGATACACATATCCGACATTTGCTTACGACTAATCTTTTTTCCTGAAGATCTAATCTTTTTTACTTGTTGTATGTAGCAAGAATTTGAGCCTAATGTTCCCCAATCAGCGGCACGCCAAGCAGTAGAAAAGGACTTTCCTCAAAAGTTCAGATCAGCAAAGTATGCCTTACGGAAAGAGATTTTGAGAAAGTGTGGGGGTGTGGAAGAAGCTATTGCAGCATGCCCATTGGGTAAAGATCCAAATCATTGGGCAATGTTTGTTAGAAATGAGAGTACTGATGAAGTGAAAGTTAGAAATGCAAAGAATGCAGAGAATGCGAGAAAGAATAAATATCGGCATACTAATGGGCGGAGCACATACGCCCATATGTTGGATAAAATGGTAGGTGCATATTCTTGCATGTTTAAATTCTATTCTCTTTATCCCAACAACTACTAAAAATTGTTTTTGTAGGATAAAGAAGATCCTAGCAGAAAACATGGACGGGTAGATTGTTGGAAAAAAGGACATGAGCGCCGTGATGGGACTATATTGGAGAGTGCTCGAATTCATTACGTAAGTTCTAAAAAAAGAAGATTAATTAATTTAATTTATATTACTACTCATATCATTGGTTGATAATATAGGAACAAGTTGAGGCTGCTCAAAAAAGGAGAAAAGAGGCAAGCTCGAACGGTGATTGTAGTGTATTTGAAGCAGACTTGGATAATGATGAATTGACTGAAGTCTTTGGGCCCGATAAAAGCAGTAGAACTCGTGGAATCAGCTCGACCAAGTCTAAGAACCAATTGCAACGTACAGCTATTTCAAAGGCGTTACTGCAACAAGCAAGCTCTTCATCCAATTCTGAGTTAAAAGGGGAATTGAATGAGATGAAGGCCTCTATAAGTAATGTCATGGGTGTGTTAACGGTGAGTTAAACTTGTGCCTCCTTGCATTTAATAACATTTATATATAACTAAATTTTATCTCCAATGTGTCAGGATGTACTTAAGCTCATAAAAAAAGATGGAATGTCGAGTGGTAAAGCCGTATGCGGGACAACACCACCCGAAACTGAAGTTGGTTCCAATTCAGTTTCCCGTCAGACTCAACGAAACTTAAAGGACATGTTTGACTCTGTGATTCCTGATCCTGGGACGCATTGGTTCTCCACCGAAAGTGACCTTACTAGATAGGAATGGTCTTGCGGTTGCTAAGGGTTATGTTATGACAGAGACAGCTGGAATTTGCCATGGCAGAAAAGTTCTCACAGGTGAAAAAAAAGTCTACATTGAGGAAGTCTTAGTTGGTGATGCTCTTGTTTACGACGGCCCCCAAGATGGAATAAGGTATTTAGATGGTTTTAGTGCAGGAGGGCCTGTGATTTGGCTAGAGTCAAGGATGGAAATCTCTTAACTTGTTTTTTTTTATATGTTTATTGACTTATTATGTTAAAGGACTTGCACTTATTTGCTAGTTTATGTTTTGAGTGCATTTTGCTTGATATGGATGTAAGAACTTAATACCTTGTTCATTTGGACACGTTTGCATGTTTTATATTTTCAAAATACTAATTTGGAATGCTTGCTTGTTTGAATATTCAGGTTCAATCATGTATTAACCCATTTTTAACTCCGCCTGGTGATAATCAATATCATTGGTTTGATATTGGTTTCAACTGCTGGTCCCAAGCCCAGATAAAGGAGGAGGGAGGATGGTGGTGCCTTTGAGACATTTTATGTTATTTATCATTGATTTCTTATTGTTTTGTATTGTATTCTTGTCCTTTTTCACATGGTTCCTTCAGTCAGGAAGCCAAACTTCATCTTCATCAAAACCAGGCCAATGGAGAAAGGTATGAATTTTCTGATTTACAAAAATGTCTCCCAATTTTTTTAATCTGAACAGCTACTTTCCTGTTATGTTTTGCTAATTGTCTCAGTATCTTAATTGCAGATGTCTCCCAATTTTATTCATCTGAACATGCACTTCTGTTTGGGCTGTGCAGAGTGGGTGTGTGCAGCAGGTGGGCTATCATGGCAGACAGTCTCATACATGGCAGAGTGGTGGGCAGATGTGTGGTTAGTGCAGGGTGTGTGCAGCTAGTGTAGAGGTGAGTGCAGGTTGGTGGTGCAGGGTGAGTGCAGGTGGTGGTGCAGGGTGTGTGCAGCTGGTGCAGAGTGAGTGCAGGTGGGTGGGCTGTGCAGGGTGTGTGCAGCTGGTGTAGAGGTGAGTGCAGGTGGTGAGTGCAGTGTGTGTGCAGCTGGTGTAGAGGTGAGTGCAGGTGGGTGGTGCAGGGTGTGTGCAGCTGGTGTAGAGGTGGGTGCAGGTGGGTGGAGGCTGCAGGGTGTGTGCAGGTGGTGTAGAGGTGAGTGCAGGTGGTGAGTGCAGTGTGTGTGCAGATGGTGTAGAGGTGAGTGCAGGTGGGTGGTGCAGGGTGTGTGCAGGTGGTGGTACATGGTGTGTGCAGCTGGTGCAGAGTGACTGCAGGTGGGTGGAGGGTGCAGGGTGTGTGCAGGTGCTGTAGAGGTGAGTGCAGGTGGTGAGTGCAGTGTGTGTGCAGATGGTGTAGAGGTGAGTGCAGGTGGGTGGTGCAGGGTGTGTGCAGGTGGTGGTGCATGGTGTGTGCAGCTGGTGCAGAGTGACTGCAGGTGGGTGGAGGGTTTAGGGTGTGTGCAGGTGCTGTAGAGGTGAGTGCAGGTGGTGAGTGCAGTGTGTGTGCAGATGGTGTAGAGGTGAGTGCAGGTGGGTGGTGCAGGGTGTGTGCAGGTGGTGGTACATGGTGTGTGCAGCTGGTGCAGAGTGACTGCAGGTGGGTGGAGGGTGCAGGGTGTGTGCAGGTGCTGTAGAGGTGAGTGCAGGTGGTGAGTGCAGTGTGTGTGCAGATGGTGTAGAGGTGAGTGCAGGTGGGTGGTGCAGGGTGTGTGCAGGTGGTGGTGCATGGTGTGTGCAGCTGGTGCATGAGATGATGATTCAACAGCGAAGATGAAGTTGTTGGATGCGTAGTCCAAGGATTCTATCTAAAATTTGAAAAGCTGAGCATGGTTGATCTTCCGCTGGGTCTGGGTTGGGATGATGATTCAATTATTAAGTTCAAAAGCTTGGATGTCTAATTGACTTTATCAGGTTTATGAATTAAATATGTATTTGATTTTAAAATCAACATCAGAATTTATTTACTATTATCTATAAGCATAGGCATATAGTTGAATCTTGCAACTTCTATAGATTATGGTTATGTAACATTTGTCGCTTATTGGTTCGATGGGCTGATGACATTTAGATTTTTAGTGGATATGCATTATACCCACTCTACTTGTATGTGATCATTTTAGTAGTGAGACATGCCATGAGAAAATTGCTGAGTTTAGAATTTAATGCAATAGAATACTGTTTAGATTGTATCTTCAATGTATCCATGTGGTTAACCAAGTTACAACATGGTATAATTAATAGGCACTTTTGGCATATGCCTTTTGCATAATAGCTTGATGTATAGGTTTTTTATTTTTATTTTATTACTCTACTAATGTTTTAGAATTGAGCGCATGAAGCGAGAGATGCTTATAAATATATATTGCTTTTATGTTATTAAAGAAAATATCAGGGGCCTTGGTATTTGATATGGAGTATGCACGGTGGCTTGATGAACATCAACATCACATTAATGACCTGAAGGCAGCTGTAAATTCTCACATGGGCGATAGTGAACTGCACTTTCTTGTTGATGCCGTGATGTCACATTATGATGAGTTGTTTAGGCTCAAAAGTGTTGGTGCAAAGTCTGACGTATTCCACATTCTTTCAGGCATGTGGAAAGACCCTGCTGAGAGATGCATCATGTGGTTGGGTGGGTTCCGTTCCTCGGAACTTCTAAGGGTAATGATTTCTTGGTTTATGTTTACTCTTGATGGATGACTTTGAAGCTTGTATATATTATCCAGTGATGAAACTGTGACACTGCAGCTACTTGTGAGCCAACTTGAACCTTTAGCGGATCAACAGTTGATGGGCATATGTAACCTGCAGCAGTCCTCTCAACAGGCTGAAGATGCCTTGTCCCAAGGGATGGAAGCTTTGCAACAATCTCTTTCAGAGACTCTTGGTTCTGGCTCTCTCGGCCCTTCTGATTCTGGAGATGTTGCTGCTTACATGGGTCAGATGGCGCTCGCGATGGACAAGCTTGGAACCCTTGAGAACTTTCTTCGCCAGGTATCACATCCAGGTGTTCACTAATAGCAGCTTGATATAAAAGTATATAAAGGTTTTATTGATGTATTTTCCATTATAGGCTGATCTTCTACGGCAGTAAACGTTGCAACAAATGTATCGGATATTGACTACCCGTCAAGCAGCCCGTGCATTCTTAGCTATCAGTGAGTACTTCTCAAGGCTAAGGGCGCTCAGTTCGTTGTGGCTGGCACGTCCAAGGGAATGAAATCGCCTTCTGCCCGTGACTAGCAAGTAATGTTAACCAAATTTATAAGCAAAGTCAGGAAGTAATGGGTTGGACTAGGCCTCTATCAGGTGGCAATGACCGACTTTAGTGGTTGTATAAGTTCCTGTTTCTTCCTGTGTAATCATTGAAGGTGCACAGGTATGTACATTAGCTGATGATGTATTCAGAAAGGCAGATTTGTTTCTCACCAATGCTTAGACGAAGGTTCTGAAATCAAAATTGTCCCTACTAAGAAGCTGTATCATGAAATCATGCTGATAGCTGGAACTGACTTTTTCTTCCAAACCTATTTTTCAGATGCATTGAACAGATTAACAAGACTAACAGGGGTGAGATTAGTCCAGATGAACTGAAGGAAAAGCAGGTTGGTGCTCTATTTTTGTCTTTTGTTTATCTCTTCTTTCAAGCGTTCTATGAGATGAGGTTTTAAAACTTCTTTGCAGGCAAAGGCAATGCAGGACCCAGAAATTCAGAATATTCTGTCTGACAATAATTCACTGACAAGTACGAGCTGGTTTTTGCTCCTCCAATTTGTACGACAAACAACAAGAATAGTAAGGAGCACTCGAAATGTGCCAATCTTCTCCTGCAATGAAACTCATTATTTTTTTTCATTTAATAAGAATTTCACATTTTTGTGAGGACATTGGAAGCCTGCTTGACTTGCATAGTAGCATTTTCACCTGACTGATTTTTTTGTTTGTGAGGACATTGGAAGCCTGCTTGTGCAGCAGGTGGGTGTGCAGGGGGGCTGTGCAGGTGGTGCAGCAGGTGGGTGTGCAGGTGGGTGTGCTGGGGGGGGTGTGTTGTGTGGTGCAGCAGGTGGGTGTGCTGGGGGAAGTGGTGGGTGGGCTGTGTTGTGTGGTGCAATTGGTGGGTGTGCTGGGGGGTAGTGCAGGTGGTGCAGCATGTGGGTGTGCAGGTGGGTGGTGCTAGGGGGGCTGTGCAGGGGGTGCTGTGCAGGTGGGTGTGCTGGGGGCAGTGCTGGGTGGGCTGTGTTTTGTGGTGCAGCGGGTGGGTGTGCTGGGGGCAGTGCTGGGTGGGCTGTGTTGTGTGGTGCAATTGGTGGGTGTGCTGGGGGGCAGTGCAGGTGGTGCAGCATGTGGGTGTGCAGGTGGGATGGTGCTGGGGGGCTGTGCAGGGTGTGCTGTGCAGGTGGGTGTGCTGGGGGCAGTGCCCGGTGGTGCTGGGGGGCTGTGCAGGGTGTGCTGTGCAGGTGGGTGTGCTGGGGGCAGTGCTGGGTGGGCTGTGTTGTGTGGTGCAGCAGGTGGGTGTGCTGGGGGGCAGTGCAGGTGGTGCAGCATGTGGGTGTGCAGGTGGGTGGTGCTTGGGGGGCTGTGCAGGGTGTGCTGTGCAGGTGGAGGGTGCTGGGGGCAGTGCTGGGTGGGCTGTGTTGTGTGGTGCAGCAGGTGGGTGTGCTGGGGGGCAGTGCAGGTGGTGCAGCATTTGGGTGTGCAGGTGGGTGGTGCTGGGGGCCTGTGCAGGGTGTGCTGTGCAGGTGGGTGTGCTGGGGGCAGTGCAGGTGGTGCAGCATGTGGGTGTGCAGTTGGGTGTGTAGGTGGGTCTCTGCTGGGTGGGCTGTGCAGGAGGGCTGTGCAGGTGGGTGTGTAGGTGTGCAAAAACAATGGACAGCAGGTGTGCTGTCCAGGTGGGTGTGCAGGTGGCTGTGCAGGGTGGGATGTGTTGGGTGGTGCAGCAGGTGGGCAGCAGGTGGGTGTGCAGGGGGGCTGTGCAGGTGGTGTAGCAGGTGGGTGTGCTGGGGGGCTGTGTTGTGTGGTGCAGCAGGTGGGTGTGCTGGGGGGTAGTGCAGGTGGTGCAGCATGTGGGTGTGCAGGTGGGTGTGCTGGGGGGCTGTGCTGGGTGGGATGTGCAGGAGGGCTGTGTAGGTGGGTGTGCAGGTGTGCATAAACAATGGACAGCAGGTGTGATGTGCAGGTGGGTGTGCCGGGGGCTGTGCAGGGTGGGATGTGTTGGGTGGTGCAGCAGGTGGGTGTGCAGGTGGGTGTGCTGGGGGGCTGTGCTGGGTGGGATGTGCAGGTGGGTGTGCTGGGGGCTGTGCTGGGGGCTGTGCTGGGTGGGCTGTGTTGTGTGGTGCAGCAGGTGGGTGTGCTGGGGGGCAGTGCAGGTGGTGCAGCATGTGGGTGTGCAGGTGGGTTTGTTGGGGGTCTGTAAGAATGGTTGGAATGACCCTGCGTTGCCTCATTTATACGGCTTGTAGGCTGAGGCAATGCATGTTAGGATCCAATATTGCATATAAATCACATTTTTTTTACTGGGTGATTCAACTTTAAATTCCAATTCATGATAGCAGAAGATTTTTTATTTTTCTTTTAGGAGTGTTGCTAGAATGACTAGCATATAAACCAGACAAATATGGCAATCTGTCATAGTAACCAAGCGAATCTACAAGAAATATAAGCAGGTAACTAGTTTTTTATTTTTTATTTTATTTTATTTTTTGTATCTGTTTCTATTTCTTTGTACTTAGTTTTTTATTTATTTTATAATCTGACCACTAGTCTTGAGGAGTTTGGCCATGAACTTTCAGGTTTCCTATCGGATCTCATGTAGTAGGGGCATTTATAATGCTGTGTGGAAACTGCTTCTACTGTGTAAAGGTACATATGACTACTACTTTTGTACGAAGAAGTATGTTGGATCCTAATTGGGTGAAAAGGTCTCATATAGGGTGTTGGTTGTTCAAAAAGCCATCTTATTTTAGAACCTTAAGTACTAGCTAGAATCTGTTGTGTTTGCTTGGAATTTTAGAGCTGTATGCATGTTTAGTTGTGTTACTTGTGTAGATGAGTTACCTGTATCTTATGCATAGGGCTTCAGGTTCTCTAAAAGTGTTGTTGGGCTTTAGGTTCTCTAAAAGTGTTGTTGGGTTGTGATAGAGCCCGGGTTGGTGGAAAGACTGGGATTATAATTACTTAGCTTAGCATTAACTAAGAGAATAATAACTTCTTTCTTATCATTATTTGAAATTATAGGCTTTTAAATTATTTGATTGGATGTAAGTGTGAGATTTCTTGTTAATGTTTGAACCATGTAAAAGGGCATTTTTATATATGCAGCAGGTTCAGTATTCAGGGGTGGTTTTTGGATAATTTTTTTTTACTTATGAAACATTTTTGTAACGTTTATAAACCGTTACTAATTTGTGTAAATAGGAACACTTAAAAAACGTTACAAAAGATTTCCCAACCGTTAGGAATGTTTATGAATCAGTAACACAATTTCGGCACGAAAAACCGTTACAAATTTTACAAAACCGTTACAAAAATTTAAGTGTAAAATACCGTTACAAAACTTGAAAAACTGTTACTTTTTTATTTAAAATTTTTAACACAAATGAGTATTAAAACCGTTACGAACTAATTTCAGTAACGGAAATAAAGCGTTACAATTAATGTGTTTGTAACGGTTTATAACCGTTAGGAATGTTTGTAACAGATTAGAAACGCCCAAACTGTGACCCAGAAAAACCGTTACAAATTTTTTTAGTAACGGTTTTAAACCGTTAGGTATGTCCTGAAATGGTGTAGTGACTACCTATGGCTCTTGTATTTGGATGAGAATCCGCCACTCGCTCACTTCATTCATCAAGGAAGTGCCTGGTGCATTGGCAATGGTCACGAGATTAACCTTTGGCATGATACTTGGAATGGAGACAAACCCCTCTCTGCAGCTTTTCCTAACTTGAATTTTCCTCCGGATCAGCGTCTGGCCTCCATTTTCCACTCAGGCTCTTGGCATATTCCCTTGAATCTTTCCACTGCTGTCCAAGACCAGCTTGCATCTGCTACATCTCTCCTCTCTCTCAGTCCTTCTGCCAGAGATCACCTCTTCTGGAAAGAGGCTACAGATGGCACGCTCTTTCTCAAACCAGCTTGGAACACAGTCAGAGCTAGGGAGATTAATCTTCAATGGCCCAGTCTCATCTGGAATGGTATCTCTCTCCCCAAGGTCAGTTGCTCTGGGTGGCGCTTGATGCTCAATCGAATTCCAACTGATAATCACCTACAGCGCCTTGGTTTCTCCTTAGCTTCCAGATGCAGCCTCTGCTTCAATAGTGAAGAATCGATCAGCCACCTCTTCTTCTACTGTAATCTCATTTGGCGTTGGCTTCTCCACTGTGCAAGCGCCCCGCATCCCCTATCCAATCCTGCATCATCCATTTGGCAAACTCTTTCCAGAGGTAATGACAAGGCTGGTAGAAAATACATGGCATCATGTTTCCTCTCTATTTTATATGCCTTATGGCTGGCCAAGAATGCTGCCATTTTTGAAGATCAGCATCCTCCTCTCAACCAGATCATCTCTCATCTGCAGGATAATCTATGCTTTTCCTTGAAGAAGATTTCCAAACCATTTTGTAGTCATCAGCTCAGTTCCCTCTTCTTTTGTTACAAAATTTCTCAAGATGATCACTAACTTCCTCTCTGGCTCTTTTTTGCTTCAGTTTTTATAATCCCCTTCCTCTGGGGCTCCATGAGCCTTTGTATATCTTCTTTTTTTTCTTTATACAATTACCCATTTTATAAAAAAAAAAAAAAAAACTCTTTTTTTATGTTTTGTGCTTATTGTAGTTCTCCGCTTCTCTATATTATTGTGATGGAGAAATATGAGATCCCTATTGTTCGCCTTAATTGGAAACACTACACATCCCGGTCCTTCCAATTTGAACTTTATCTTGAAGCGAATGTATTGTGCATTACTCCTATAATCTCCCATAATCACTATAAGTATTTTTTTTCACCTTTATTGATGACCATAGTCGGTACGCATGGGTTTATTTGTTGCAATATAAATTAGAGGTCTTTGATGCATTTGAAAAAAATATTTGGCTTACGTTGAAAATCGGTTTCCTACTCGCATCAAAATTTTATGAATCGACTCAGGAGGGGGAATATATAATATTTCATCAATTTTAAAGATTTTAACAAAAAAAAGATTGCATTCTAACAGTCTTGTCCTTATATCCCTCAACAAAATAATATTACAGAACGATAGAACAAACTTCCTATTATTGTAATTTACTTGATTGTCTCAAATTGGGCATATCACATCTATATATACAATGGTCGGCCCCCAAGGATGGGCAAACAATATCATAGAAATTTTCCTCTTTTTTTTAAACAAGCGATCTGTTTAGTGTTTTGACACAATGAACGCTGACAGCGCACTGCCAATGGCGGTGGTTGTCAGCATACAGTTTGCTAGACTATGTACCGCCTCGTACACTTTCCTTTTATTTACCTCTTTATTTAAAACTTTAACAAAAAGAGAGAAATATCTATAATAAAATAATGGTAAATCATTCTAATAACAGAGAATAGTGCAACTTTCATTATCATTTTGTCATTTCTTGCCCAAATAAGATGATGACACTAACCCCACAAAGGATCATTTCCATCTCTTTTAGATTTGGTCGGGTACTGTAATCATCATTTCTAAGGCCTTTCTTTCTAAGAAATGAAGTTCCTTTTATCAAATACCCAAGACCATTTTCCATTGGGCATTTGGGTTTGATTCTCACGGGAACCCAGGAAGCCTCAAAAAATGTCAGGATGTATTGAATAAAACTTAATCGATCATTTGGCTATACCCAAAGATGGCTCTGATACCACATGTAAGCTCAAATAAGCCTTAATCCATAAGAAGATCTGCTTAGGTCTTATCAAAATGACACAACAAAAATGGAAATAATCTAAGAATGTGGAGGAGAATACTTGACTCCATTGCTACTTTATTGAGCCAGCTGAAGCTTAGACTACTTGAGAGATTTACAACCCTTTTGTCTTTCTCTATTCTTTATTGCTTAGTGATAGAGGCCAAGAAAACTATTAACCAAAGGAAGTATCCAAAGGGGCCTTTTATAGGAGACTCCTACCCATCAAGGAATGATTAAACACAAGTACAACCTAACCCTTTTAATCTCAGTCCATCATTAGTTGGTTGGCAAATGGACCTCTTTTAGCCTAAGTAAGAGGTCACCTAAATGGGTAAACAAGTGGATATGGACAGGATCCTTAATGAGCTTCATGTGGGCCACAACCATTTGACCCAACACTTAAACCATGATAAGAAAATACATCCTCCCATAGCTACTAATGATGAAGACATGTGTGGTCCATCTACACATTGCTATGAGACAATATTAGTGCTCTCTTTATACGTCTTTTAATCTTGTATATCATGTGCACACATAGCATAATGAATTGGAATATCATTTTGATAGAGAAATGGTGGCTTAAAGGGAACTTGTTACTCATTATTTCTTTACAGACCAGTTATCTGATATCTTTATTAAAGCAAGTTTTCATTTAGGTTCAATGTTGGAGTGATTGTTGGGAATTTTAAAAATCATTAGGAAGCTATAAGCTTGATAACTTCTATGAGTGCCTAATTTAATACGGACTTGGAATGATGGATTAGATAGAGTTTGGTACTCCTTGATGAAGATGGGATGCCTGAAACCTGAAAAGGGAAGAGAAATAATGGTCAGAGAACCTGGCTGCTATCAGCGCAAGGCTCTCTGATACCTAAGTCAGTTTTGTAACTAAGCAAATGATGAAAAAGAAGAGAGACAGAGTATGAGCAACAATGGTGTTATATCTCATACCTGGGTTGGAATGAGCTTCTCTATTTATAGGAGAAGGATGTTGACTTTGGATGCCCCATGATTTGATCCTGGTACTTGAGAGGTACGGTCCCATCAGCCCACCTTTATTAAATGGCACTCATATCGGGCCTTACCATGTTGACTTCTTGGCAGAGTCCGACCTTACCCTGATGTGGACATAGCCGCTGGATGTCGTTCGGTCAGGGATTATGGGCGGTAAGGCTGACTTCTCAACCCTACCTACGCATGCCCTTGTCTTATCACACGTTCTGTAATGTGGTTAAGTATCCATAGAAGTACAGGTGTCAGTGCCTATCTTGGCTAGCATTCTAGTACTATTGCCGAGATGCATGACCGAGGCCAAGACATGGTGCCGAGGTCAGGAATGACCGAGGTCGGGAATAACTTTGATCTCGGTTGGTGCTCAGGCACTGTTGCCGAGGTGCTCATGGCCGAGACCGAGACATGCTTAGCTGGTACTATTACCGAAGCTAATGTAATCTCGGTATCTTAGGAATATCCCCACACAATTGCCCCCTAGCTTCTAACCTCTTAGAGTTCTCCAACTCTTTGAGGTTGGAAGTTGTATGATGGGAGAATCTTTCGGGGTATTAGACTTTCATCTCGGTGTCAGTTGCTGACGTCTGATCTCCATCAGATGTTGTTTCTCCTGCCCGAGGTATTAAGTGCCGCATCTTGATCGACTCGGAAAACGGGCTGACGGCACTACGTGTCACCGCCTGATTGATTGCCCTGTCATTCCGAAGAGACATGTACGGTCATCGATGCGACGTAATCAAAATTTCGAAACTGCGCCTTGAGAAGGCGCCCCTTTTTCATTATAAATAGGGGCGCCTCTCCTTCTTCTTCTTCTTCACTTTCGTTCAGAGAAGGGAGAGGGTTTGCAGAACGGAAGAGAGGGCTTGTGGAAGAGAGGTCCTGCGTTGAAGTCAGGTTCCAGTCTAGGTCCGTCTTGCATCTGTAAGTCCCTGTTCTTTGTCTCGTCCGTTTCTGCTTTCTTCTAGGATTTCTTCCCCATTTTTCCTTTTTCAGTTATGCCCTTTGTCTTCTTAGTTTCTGTCAACTTAGAAATATGCGTGTATAAGCATTGGTTGGACACCCAGTGGCAATGGCTTCGTTCAGAGCCATGTACGGGATACCCGATGATGTCCTGACTAGGCTAGATGACCCAAATGACCCCTTCGATGGTCCCATCTTTCATAATGGTTGGATGTTGTTTCCTCTAGTTACCATTGTAGAAGGTGGGGTTCGGTTTCCCACTCATCCTCTTCTTAGGACCTGCCTTAGGAGTTAGAACCTTTGCCCCTGCCAGTTGATGCCAAATGGCTTCAAGATCATCATGGGCATAGTTGAGCTCAATAGGATCCTTGGCATTAACCTCGGTGTTCATGACATCGAGCATGTTTATGACATTTGTAAGTCCGCGACCGATGATAACTTCTTCTACCTCCGAGATAAGGCAAATCAGGGAGGTTTCATTAATGCTTTGGAGGGTTCCAACAAGTATGCCGTGGACAATCGCTTGTTCGTCTCGGGCAACTGGGAATTTTCATAGTCCGAGACCATGATGGAGAGGGCAAACAGGATTACCCGCGGCTTCGAGACTCCTCCGAGTAAACACTGATCCTCCCTCTTTTTGTGAAATTTTTTTTACTTCTTATTTTCTTCTCTGCCGAGGTGCTTGACATTTTCTGCTTGCTGCGCAGACATCCAACAAAGAAGGAGAGAAGTCCGTCGAACCGGTTGGGTGAAGAACAAAGACTGGTTTCAAGCAGTGTACAGCTACAAAGGCCACCAAGGTCGGGCTGCTTTCACGCTTCTGGGCTACGAGCCGACGTACTGCTCTTTCATCAAGAAAAGGAGCGGTCAACGCCAGGTTCTTGTGGCCAAAGTGGAAAGGGAAGAGCCCGCACAAGTCGTGGTTGAAACTGAGCGCCGAGCTGCATCTGGTGTCAGGGCTTCTACTTCCATACCCGAGTCAGAGGCTGCCGAAATGGTGGGAGCAGATACTTCTCCGAGGTTGAGAAGGTGGTACCAGGTAGTCCAGTCTTCGAGCTCTTCATCCAGCAGTCCGAAGGAGAGAAAGGACATGACTAAGCTCCGACCCCAAGCAAAGCTGAAAGGTCTAGGAGCTTAGGCGTTCAAAGGCCAAGCTCATGGACCTTCTTCACCTCCTCCCGGGCCTTTCTCAGCCCCTCCGACTTCCGCGGCTGCCAAAATCACTACTCCCGCAACTGCTTCTGTCGAGACCACGCATGAGCAGACTCGGCCAGGAAAAAGGGTCGGGACTGATGGCCTGGTGGAGCAGCGACCAGTGCAGGAGGGCCCCGGTGCTCTAGTAATGACTCAACCGACCGCGCCGACTCCCTGGAGACCGAGCCTTCTACTTGACCCCAGGAGGCCATTGATAGTGGAAGATCGCGTCTCCAGGAATCGCTTGGTGATCACCGCGCTTGGCCATGCTTGTGCCTGCCGCGTGACATGGTGAAGCACAGGGAGGACGACGACGTGACGTTGCTAGTGACACAGATGCAATCGGCCCTCTCGGTAAGTCTGGCTTTCCACGAATCTTACCAAGTATTTTATTTTGGCTGCTATCTTCTGACGCCTGTTTCTTCTACAGATTGTGCAGAAATCTCAAGTCTTACTGTAGAGGGCCCAGCAAAATAAAGTAAGAATGACGAGGGCAAAGTCGGAGAGGGAGATCTATAAGACAACTTTTGAAGGGAGCAACCAGAAGATGAAGGAGCAGGAGGAAACATTTCGCGCTCTCAAGGCCGAGCACGATAAGACGAGGGCCAAGACCAAGGCTGCTGAGAAGAGGGCGGCTAAGCTTGAGGTGCTAAAGGACGAGGCCGAAGCCAGACTTCAGTTGGAGTCTGATGCTGCATTCCATGATGGAATAGAGGTGGCAACGAAATCGTACGTGGCTAAAGTCGACTCCATTAGGGACTAGGCCTGAGAACTGGGCTGGCTCGCTGTGCTGAAGGAAGCGTGGGCTTCTGACGACCACCCGGCTGATCAAAACCCAGCCAAGTTCCTAAGCTTGGCACCTGAATTGAGTTCTGCTCCTTCTACATCTGAGGTTCCTCCTGTTGCAATTAAGAATCCCGAGACTGCTGCAACCGAAGTCGGTCAAGCTGAGGCTGGCGCTGTCGCCGGGCCTGCTACTTAAAGACTTTCTTTGTTGTTTTTGATGTAGTTTTTTCTCTGCTCCATCATTATATCTTTTATTTCTCTGATGTAATGAAGAGCTTTTTTGGTAATACAATCGGACAGTCGTCCTTTTTCATGCTTGCCTTCAAACATTTGTTTTTTGAAAATTGCATGTATTTGATATCGGTTCCATAACCAAGAGACCGAAATATCCGACCTCGGTTTCATAACCAGGAGGCCATAGTATCTGGGGCCAAATTGGATACCGAATTTATCCGTAGTGTAGCTTAATTCATTAACTGAGCTCAAACGAGAGCAAATTGGATACCAGGTTTTTATCTCAGTGATAGGGTACTTGGTTCTATAACCGAAGTAGTCACCGAGGCAGTCACCGAGGCAGTCACCGAGTTTCATAACTTGGTGATGCGCCCTAACCATTTAAGTTGTTTAATTGCATTGCCGTAATGATCTGTAGCAGTTAGGTAGGTTATTGCTGAGTTGCGTGAGGCTGAGACATGCCTAGCCGATACTCTTAGCGAAGCTAGTATGATCTCGGTGGCACTGTTACCGAGCTGCATAAGGCCGAGACATGCCTAGCCGGCACTCTTATCGAAGCTAGTATGATCTTGGTGTTTCATCTGGGCCTTAACTATTTAAAGCTTTTCACTTTTTCCATAATGCTCCATAGTAGTTAGGTAGGTAATTGCCGAGTTCTACATCTTGGTGATAATTGAGAGTAACAAAGACTGCTTTTATTTATCTCGAAAATTGAATATAATTCAGAAGACTACATGAGGTGCGTCGCATTCCACGGCCGTGGTAACTGTTTACCATCCATGTCCTCAAGTTTGTATGCTGATTGACCAGCAGCCGAGATCACCTTGAATGGCCCGTGCCAGTTCAGTGCCAGCTTGCCTTGGTTTGGATCTTTATCCGCTGGAAGTGTCTTCTGTAAGACCAATTCTCCAACTGAGAACTTCATTTATCTGACTCTTTGATTGTATCCCCTAGCCAATTGTTACTGGTAGGCAGCTAGGCGGATGGCTGCTACATCTCTTCGCTCTTCGGCTAGGTCTAGCTCTAGGGCTAGATTCACTTCGTTTTGGCCTTGATCGAAGAACTCAGATCTCAAAGTCGGGAGGCCAACCTCGAGTGGGATCACAGCATCTATTTCGAAGGCCAAGGAGAAGGGCGTCACTGAAGTGGAGCGTCTCAGAGTGGTCCTATATGCCCATAGGACACTCGGAAGTTTTTCCACCCATCTCCCCTTAGCTCGGTCAAGTCTCTTCTTGAGTCTATCGAGCACCACTTTGTTTGAGATCTCGGCTTGACCATTGCTCTGCGGATAAGCCAGAGTGGAGTAGTAGTTTCTGATACCGAGCTCCTGGTAGAAGTGTCTGAAGAGGTTGGAATCGAACTGGATCCCGTTGTCCTAGACCAAAGCTCGTGGGATGCCAAACCTCGTGATGATGCTTTTCCACACGAAGTTCTTCGATTCCTGCTCGGTGATGGAAGACAGTGGTTCTACTTCTACCTATTTGGTGAAGTAATCGGTGCTTACTATTAGCCACCTCTTATTTCCTGGAGC
Organism: Litsea cubeba; assembly: GCA_012931725.1. NCBI lineage: Eukaryota > Viridiplantae > Streptophyta > Magnoliopsida > Laurales > Lauraceae > Litsea > Litsea cubeba. The sequence goes on from CM022946.1 coordinate 103,020,994, forward strand.
TCGGTGTGGTGGTCCCACAATGTCCAACCCTCATTGGGCAAAGAGCCATGGACTCGAGAGTGGGCTCAAATCATGTGCTGGCTGATGGAGGGAGTGTGAGAATTTCTGGCACTTCTCGCACTTTCTGGCATATAGCTGAGCATCCTTCTGCATGTACGGCCACCAGTAGCCCTGGCTGATAGCTCGGTATGCTAGTGACCGACCTCCAATGTGGCTTCCGCAGATTCCTTCGTGAATTTCATAGAGAAAGTCTTCGACCTTGCTCGGGTGAACACACTGAAGGTAGGGGCCAGTATAGGACTTCCTGTAGAGCTTGCCTTCTGGAGACAACCAAAACCGAGCTGCTTTCAGCCTGTTCTTGTGAGCCTCATTTTTGTCTTCAGAAAGTTGATCATCTCTGAGATAAGAGATGATTGGGTCCATCCAGCTCGGACCAAGATCAACGCATAAAATTTTCCGAGGTGGGTGAAGTTCTATGCTCGACTTTTCCAATGATTCCACCTTGACGATCCTTTTTCTCCAGGCCTCAACAGCGGAGGCCAGGTTGGCGAGGGCGTCGGCGTGAGAGTTAGAGTCTCTGCCGACCTGCTTGATTTCAACTCTTTCAAACTAGGAGAGGAGTTTTTTTGCATGAGCTAAGTAGGCTGCCATCCTTTCATCCCGAGCTTCGTAGTCTCCATTTAGCTGGCTCATCACTAACTTGGAGTCACTGAAGACCACCAACTGCTGGGCCCCCAGGATTTTGGCGATGTTAAGCCCTGCCATCAGAGCTTCGTACTCAGCTTCATTGTTAGACGCCTTGAAATCAAGTGTTAGGGCTTATTCGATGACTAGGCCCTCTGGAGATTGGAGGACTATGCCAGCACCAGCCTTTTGGAGGTTGAGGATCTGTCGATGAAGACCTTCCAAGTTAAACCAAGAAACTATTTAGAAGATCGCTCTTCTTCTGTCTCGGGGACTTTATCCTCAATCCCTTTGCCCCCCCTAGTTCGGTGTCGAGCCGTCTCGGTGCCGAACTAGGAGAGATGAACTCCACAATGAATTTGTCAAGATTTGAGCTTTCATTGCCGTTCTGGGTTGGTACTGGATGTCATACTGCTCCAGTTCGATGGCCCATCTTGATACTCTTCCAGAGAAGTCTGCCTTTTTGAAAAGGGACTTAAGCCGATGTTCTGTGACAGCCACTATGTTTTAAGTCTGGAACTAATGGGAGAGTTTGCGAGAAGCATTGACGAGTGCTAATGCAAGTTTCTCCATTGGCAAATACCTAGTCTCGGCATCAAGAAGGATCTTGCTCGTTTAGTAAATAGGCTTCTGTTGCCTGTCTTCCTCTCTGATGAGTACCGAGCTCACTGCATGTTCCGAGACCGCCAAATATAGGTAGAGTACTTCTCCCTACTTCGGGGTCGCAAGTAGGGGTGGTGAATCTAGATATGTTTTGAGCTCCTGCAGAGCTTGGTCGCACTCCGGAGTCTATTGGAATTTCAGACTTTTCTTCAAACGCTGAAAAAAGGGTCGGCATTTTCTGAAGCTCGGGTGATGAAGCGATTGAGCGCGGTAGCCATGCCGTGAGCCTCCGGACTTGTTTTGCCATTGTTGGACTCTGTATTCCTTGGATTGCAGAGATCTTGTCTGGATTTGCTTCAATCCCTCTTCTTATGACCAGACTTCCCAGGAATTTGCCAGAGCCGACACCAAAAGCACACTTGGAGGCATTCAGCTTGAGCTGGAACCTCTTGAGGACGTCAAATGTTTGACATAGGTCTGCTAAGTGCTCCTATGACCTTTTAGACTTGACAACCATATCGTCAATGTAGACCTCCACTGTTTACTGAGCTAGGCCTAGAACATTTTGGTTACCAACCCCTGGTAAGTTGCCCCCGCTTTTTTTAACCCAAAGGGCATCACTCTGTAGCAGTAGATGCCTCTAGGTGTTATGAATGCGGTCTTTTTCTCGTCAGGCCCATGCATTGGGATCTGATGGTAACCTCGGTAAGCATCGAGGAAGCTCATCCTATCATGTCTGGCAGTGGCATCGATCATCTGGTCGATCTTTGGGAGTGGAAAGTTGTCTTAGGACATGCTTTGTTGAGGTCAGTGAAGTCGACGCAAACTCTCCACTTCCCATTCTTCTTCTTGACCACCACTATTTTGGCTAACCAGTCCGGGTAGTGGACTTCTATAAGTGCCTTGGCTTCCAGCATTTTCTCAACCTCCTCGATCACGGCCTCGGTCTGTGGGACCCCTGTTCTGTGAGCCCTCTGGACTACAGGTTTCTATTTTGGGTTCACATTCAGTTTGTGGTACATGATCTCGGGATCGACGCCAGGCATTTCGTAAGGGGTCCAAGCGAGAACTTCCTTGTTTGAAAGACTTAAGCACCACTTCTTCAGTGGCGTCTTCGACCGGGCTGTATATCGTCCATAACCTTTTGGCGAACTGAGTGATATTCTCTCTTGGAACTTTTCCACGAAGGAATTTCGGAGCTGCCGCCAGCTCGAAACTGAACCCTCTGGAAGTGCGTAAAACCATTTTACGGGAAGGTCTCCCATACTTGAGGAGAAAACTCTGCAGTTTAGGTAACATATATCACCCCAAATCGACATTCTTTGAGTAAAATGTCGAAGATGTGCCGCTGGGTCCGAGGCCCCATCGTAAAGAACAAACCTCGGGACGTTGAACTTTTCAGGGAGGGAAAAGTCCCTTATTTTGCGAGAGAAAGGAGATGTGCCGAGACTCTCGGTGTTGTAGTCATTTAGCCAATTTCGGCCAAAACCGACTACCTCCATATTCCACTGCACTACTTGTTTGACTTGTTGGTCAAGCCATTCTCTCAAGTCTTCATTGTCTTCTGGTGATTGCTCCGACCTCCTTTTTTGATTGGCTGTTACTTGAGCCCTCATCATGAGCTCGGTCACGCCTCTTATTACTCAGGATTTGCCTCAAATCCTTTTTAGCCGAAGGAGCTTGTTTGCTTTTAGGCGGTGGAGTCGTGGCCTTCATCTTTTTCTGGAGCTATTGCTGGAGTTGACGAATCAACTCACCCTTCTCTTGGATAACAATATTTTGGGCCCTGATATCCTCGAGGAAAAGGTTACAATCATCATCGTCATTGGCGGGTTGCTTCCCATTATCCCGTGAGGGATGCTCTGGTGAAAGATCATCTTGTCGGGAATGCCCCGGCCGAAGGTTATCTTGTCGGGAAGGTGTTGTCACCCCCTTTGAAGATGACCCCGAAAGTGCGTGATGACTTCCCACGCTTATTGCACCAGACCTTGCCCAGGACCTCTTCTAACGAGGGACCAGCGGCAAGTGCTCCGAGAATACTGGTGGTTGTGGTAAGGCTTTTGATGATTCTCCGCCCTTTTTCGTCTTTGGAGGCATGGTATTTAGGGGTTTGATTCAAACGTGATTAGAATCTTTCCCACAGACAGCGCTAATTGTGAGTGCCTAAATTAATACGGACTTCGAATGATGGATTAGAATGAGTTTAGTACTCCTTGATGAAGATGGGATGCCTGGAACCTGAAAAGGGAAGAGAAACAAAGGTCAGAGACCTTGGCTGCTATCAATGCAAGGCTCTCCGATGCCTAAGTCAGTTCTGTAACTAAGCAAAGGATGGAGAAAAAGAGAGACAGAGTATGGGCGTCAATGGTGTTATATCTCATACCTGGGTTGGAATGAGCTTTTCTCTTTCTAGGAGAAGGATGTTGAGTTTGGATGGTGAGCCCATGATTTGATCCTAGTACTTGAGAGGTACAGTCCCATCAGCCCACCTTTCATTAAATGGCAGTCCTATCGAGCCTTACCCTGTTGCCTTCTTGGTAGAGTCCCATCAGACTATGCCTGGGACCTTACCCTGATGTGGATGTAGTCGCTGGATGTCATTCTATCGGGGGTTATGGGCAGTAATGCTGACTTCTCAACCCTACCTACTCATGCTTTTGTCTTATCACACGTTCTGTAACGTGGTTGAGTACCCATAGAAGTACAGTTGTCAGTGACTGTCTCGGCTAGCATTTTAGCACTATTGTCGAGATACGTGACTGAGGCCAAGACGTGGTGCTGAGGTCAAGAATGACTGAGGTTGGGAATAACCTTGATCTCGGTTGGCGCTCTGGCACTGTTGCCGAGGTGCGCATGGCCGAGAACGAGACATGCTTAGCTGTACTATTACAGAAGCTAATGTAATCTCAACATCTTAGGAATATCCCCACACAACTTCCATCCCACATCGGATATGGTTGTAAAGAGGATGTCATTTATATATGATTCTTTGGATAACCCTATTGCCTTAGTATGGACCTAGGTTTGGGTTTAGGATTAGTCTTGGATCGAGTTATAAAGGGGTCATTATTTTGAAATTTATTAGGTATGGCTTGGTTTGACCCAGTTCCATTTCAGGATGAGTTGTGTTTCTTTTAAGCCAAATTGACCCAATGTTTTATTGCGCTCAAGAGCCCATTTCTTACCCATGGAGGTTTTAACTGCCATGTGGCAGTTGTTGTCTTGATAACGAATGTCCGAACAGGTAACAAGGGACATCTTCCAACAGATATATCTCATGAAAGCCTTTAAATCACTTGACCAATTCCCACACATGACACACACTTCACTTGACTTCTAATTATCAAAATTTAGCCTATCTAACCATTCCAATTATCTCATCTAGCACATGTAACCATTAATCTTCAAGTGTTCTAGGTAGACCATTGTTGATCAACGGGTTGGTCTGGGCACTGCAAACTACACTCCAACATAAAATGGATTTGCGCCTGTTTTGTCTTTAATGCAAATTTGCTGAGGGCCGATTTATAGACATCTATCTGATGTGGGGCATTTGTTGCCTTAAGGAGAGCGTGACCCGCGACTCAGGCGATCCATCCAATCAAAACCATTTATTCCATCTTATTTTTCCTAACAATGACATGATTTCCCTCCCTCTTGAGGGGGGAGTAATAGGTAAGTCGAATAGTTGCCCAAGCCCAATCTAGATTGTGTGTCGAGATGCAACACAAGTGGGTCCAAGTGATAGTGGATACAAGGTTGCTTCATGAAATCCCGCTATAATTATTAAAAGCTCTGTAACACCCCAGCTTGAATTACTCACGTTTAGTGTTAATTAATTGTGAATTACTAAATCTAATTATGCTTAGCTACTAATTAAGTTAGTTTAATGTGAGTTAGTCTTATTTAGGATTTTGGGCTAGACCATGAGTCATGGATAAGTAGTTTGAACCTGATTCGACCTGTTTAGGTCAAGCCAAGGACTTTTTTGTAATTTAGGATTATATAATTTTTCATCATTGCATGTCACCTTGACGTCATCGCGTGTATTTTGTCGAGTAGGTGATTTTTCGTATTTGACACTTTTTCATTGGACCTCAAATTCATTAAGTGGGCTCTCATTTGACTCAATATGAAAATACATGAAGAAAGTTGGACTTTCTTATACAACGGAGAAATACGCTCTTAAAACCAAATTCATCTTAATTTCAATCGTTCATTTTTGTTTCAAAAAGATAACCTCTTCGTTGCTCTCCTTCTCCTTCTTCTTTTTTTCTCAACTGATCACAAGGGAAGGTTTGCATATGCATTTGGAGGTAAGATTTGGATTCCCCCTCACTTCCTTCATCTTTCCCTACTCTTGGTTTCGTAAGAACCCATCTCTACAACTCCTCATTTGGTTTCAAAGGTGAGATCTCAAGTCTATTCTTTGAATTACATAAAATTAGAGCCAATAGACCTTCTTATAGTACATGCATGCATTTTTCATCATCTTCTTGCATGAATTCTTTGATTAAGATTTGCAATTTTTGGAGATTTTACTATAAATTTAGTTAAGAGGATGATAGAGTTTGGAAAGCTTTGTTTAAGGCAAGTATAAGCCCTAACTTGAATTGCATTTTGTTCTTCTATTGATTTTATCATTAAGATTCAATGTTATGTGCATTTTAGCCTCTTGATTATAGTATCTAATGAATTTGAAAATGGGTTCTTGAAACTGCAATCCCTAAGGTTTGATGTATGGAGATGGTGATGAAATAGATGAATGGATGAGCAGGTAGGCTCCTTTTTATATGCAAGTCATGGCTCAAAATGCTTTAGGAAGAAAAAGGGAAGTACTGAATTCGATTAAGAAATTATGGACTACGCGAGTAATGCCCCAATTCTGAATATCGAGTTTACCGCCAAGGTACCCGAATTTGGCACGCTACTTCTCGAAGAATCCGGGAACTTCTAAGATCGAAGGTCAGCTTGATGTCCAATTTAAAACTTTTCACCAACATATGAAATTAAGAGTTAAGTGTGGAAGCATATAGAAAATAGTGGAATCAATAACAAATAAATGCGGAAGCAGTAAAGGTATCAATCCATAAAGCAAGTGTAGCAAGGCACGAGTCTAAGCAAATCTCAAAGTATGGAATAATAGTGTGTACAAACTGAATATGAATGCCCCCTGCTCACACAAATGACACTTAAAGACCCAAAAATAAGATGTTACTCAAGACCCAGGTAAAGGCATTCTATTCTCTGGCTCCGCCTCCAGATCTGTCGTTCCCCACCCGTACTCGTCGACTACGGGCGCCTCGAGGAGAGCGCCACTCTCGGGATCAGCGTCGGTAACAATACCTAAGCACCAAATGATGGGCCAGAGCCTTGTATACAAGTAACATAGGATGTATACATCGAAGAGAATAGAGATGATAATAAGATCACCGGAGTAAGAAGGTACAATGTTAAGCAATCTTTTAAAGTATAGCAATAAGGATCAACATGAGAGTATAGCAATCTAACTCACCATCTATCAATATGGCACATTCACACGAGCTGGCTACCGCAAGATATTATGTCGCGGCCCTCCATACTGATCACCAGTTGCATAGGAAAAATAGTGCAATGCAAGGGATGATGAACCCCGCCAAAATAAAATAAATTCCTAAGAAGTATATATGCATTACCGAAGTCTGCTACTGCGAATGTATATATACCCGTATATGCTATTACTGGAGTCTGCCAGTTGCGAATGAAACATATACTACTGAAGTTCGTCGACCGTTTAATCATAGCTTATCATGATGGCCTAATAATAAATAGCTCTCACCAAGGATGATCAGTCCAAGGCTAAGCTTATAACAACCGAGTAGATATCTTGCACCGACTCAAGGAAAAAAGTAAAAGTTTGTGTCTAGCTAGGCTATCCTTGCGCGAGCAAGGTCGACTCATATCCATACAAGGTCCAGTATCTATGTCCAATCCATATGCACAATCCACAGTCCATATCCAACATCAAATCCACGTCCATGATCCACAATGTCATGGTCTTAGTCCATTTCCTTCACAATCCAAATCCAGCATTGTTCATTTTATTGCCCATTTGTAAATGGGTTTCTAATTAATCATCACAATCCTTTTCTCTAAGGTAATCACATCCATCCATTCCTTAGGCCATAGGATGACCCGCCTAGCTACAGACACAGGTCAAGTGATCTCCATTCCACCACTAGGAAGTCCTAAGTTCAAGTCCTCCAATTTTCATTTAATTAACAGGTCAAGGCAATAGATAGATACAAGAGTGAACAACAATGGAAGCATCTTACATATCCACATAAGCACGTCAATCAAAGGAAGGAATAGCAAAGGCCTAATTAGGTCATAGCCCCATTTTCAGGTCCAGTCCCATGTAAGTCAATTCAATTCCTAAATGAAGTTTCAAATGCCAAAAGATGTGTATTTGGTGCTCTGAAGTTATGGGTATTTTCGACAACGTTTAAAGATCGAATTGAAATCTAATGAATACACTAGACCCTGCTTTGGTGGCCTCATGGGTCAAGGTTAAGCCCAACCCTTGACTCATCATTGGCTCATCATTGGAAGTCTACATGGAAGGTCAATGGGCCCCACAAAAGACCAAATCCTTAAAAACTCAGAATCTGGATTTCACTATCTGCATTGTATCTGGTCGACATCCTCCAAGGCTGGTCAACTGGGTACACACAAGATTCAAATTTCCAAAATTTTTCAACTTTTCAATTTTACTTCAATTTCCATCAAAACCATGCAATCTCGTCTCCAATCATCATAAAAGCATACATAAACATCAAAACTCTTCCAACCATCACAATTCCATCATCAATTGGGCCATTGATCTTCCAAATGGGAGATCCCATCCACCAAAGGCGAAAACTCATAAAAACGATCCTTAAAAAATAGATCTAAGCAATCAACTTGCATATATGAATTGAATTACATAATCAAACGAGGAACTCATGCAGTCTATGCTAAATAAATATATTGTACTTGCATCAAATCCAAATGCAAGGTTTCTAGGCTTGATCTTTGAGATCCAAGATCCAGGCTCTAATGGCTTCCAATCTCTCAAACAATCCCCAAAACTCATATGTAGATAGATCTAAAACTCTTATACCCAAATCCAAAAGAGAATTGCATAAGGGAAAGAAATTCTAGAGAGAAAGAGAATTTTATGGAAATTGAGCTATGGGAAGGGAATAACCTTATCTTGTCGAGAAAGGAGAGATCTAGGAGATGAGAGAGTCATTCTAGCTAGATGATAGCAGTAGCTTGTAGGAATTCCTTCTTCTTAGTATGAGGAAACCCTAGATCTAGGTTTCTAGATAGAGAATTGGAAGGAATTCTTGGAGGAAAAAGAGAAAATGGAGGGAAATGAGGGAGGAAAGAGAGAAAGAGAGCTAGAGATAGTTTGGTCTGGGAATGTGGTTATATTTATAGCATTTGGTTTGGGATGAAAGGTCCAAGTTGCCATTTTTTTTTGTTAGTTCTAAGTTTGGATAGGTACATGGGCATTTATGGTGTTTTAGGTGTAGTTTGTAAATTCTCAAATAGAAACCCTTCCTTACTTCTAAGGGACTCTAACTAGCTAAAAAACTCTAATAAGTCCATCGAACACCGTATTGACTCTATAAATCACAGAAAGAGACGAATTCCTAGAAAATAGGCTAAAATCCTAAGAGAATACTAAACTACACTAACTAACCCCTATTAATTAGTATAAGTAGATATTATATACTATAATTAGTGCAATTCAAAGATAAGTGAGGGTCGCGACCCCGGACCGGGTCCCCAACCTAATCCGGGATTGGGACAGTGATTATAGGTGAAGATGATGATGCCATGCCAAATACAATGGTTTAATTGGCCCATACGTACACGGATTTGAAAAGAACATTTCATCTGTGCATGTGATTTCCCACAGGTTTCCGCGGTGAGGATCTCACACAGACAAAAGTCATTCATTTAGTCAAGATGAGGAAGCATGTAGCAAATCAAGCATAACAATCTATTCTGAAATACAAGTATACACAATATGATGTCGGAGTGAGCAATGATCATTAGCATTTTCCAAAATAATGGTAAAGTTAAATGTTTATGTTGACACCAAAAATGTCACTTTGCCACTTCAACATCAAGAAAGCAACATGAAGCTGCAGCCTACCATAAATGGGCAATGCTACTTTCAAAAATCAAATCTTGTCAGAACCAAACAAAACTGTAAAATCCTTCAAAACAGCCAAAAGAGGAGTACACAAGAAGTTTTGGGCCATTTCAAAATCATTTGGCCTAACTTCGCTTCTCCGATAGCTGAACAGGAACTCCCGGCGGCGACAACATCAGAGACACCAAATCTTCGATCAGAGCCTGTGGATTGTCTCAAAATACATCCAAAAGGCTCCACGTCAAGTTCCAAGTCAAATCGACAACGTTTGACCCTCCATCAACCCTCGAACAGCTAAATCAAGCCTCTCGGCGGCGAAAACCACCAAGGCCATTACTCATCAAACAGAGCACATGGGCAGCTTCAAGATGCTTACAAAGGGCTACACGTCAAGTTTCAGGTCATTTCGATAACATTTGACCATACTTTGACTCTCGGAAATCAAATCAGGCCTCTCAGTGGCGAAGCTCCCCAGGACCGTGGTTTCCAGACAGAACCTGTGGATCATCTCAAAATGACTCCAATAAGTTCCCTGTCAAATTTCAGGTCAATCAAACACCGGTTGATCACGCATCAAAGCGCGACATCTTCCTCGCGACAGAATCAAGTCTACTGGCGACAGGACCCCATACTATTTCAAAACTCAAACAAAGGCCTATGGTTGGTCTTATTTACTGCTCAGGAGGCTTCACCTCAGATCTCAGGTCATTCGGACATCGTTTGACCCAATTTCAACTTCTGACGGAAAATCGGCAGCTCTATGCTACAAAGTCTTCGACTTTCCCGAAAAATTGGAAACTTTGTAACTCAAAATGCAAGGATTCTCGTCAAGTTTTCTACAAGAAAATCACGCAAAAATGTCTAGAAAAACACAGGAGAAAAAAGATTGAAAAACGACCTCGAAACGACCACGAAACGGGGCCAAAATGGGATAATTCCCTGATGCGACCCTGGCCCATGGTCGCCGGCAACCATGGAGCCCCGAATCCCCAAATTCACCCCGGAAAGCCCCGTTTTCCGTCGTTTTTCTCATTTCAAAGCTTCCAACCCCGTGAATTTCTAAAATTTATAGTTTTGAGGCACCAAATCCTTCGACATTCGTCAAAATCACAGGTCCGTCTTCAAGAGTATCAAAATCAACATTGATCGCCAACCGGTCGACCAAAAAAGTGCACTTTCTAGCTGATCGATCAAGAAATCGACAAGACAGATGCCCCCAACCCGCTGTTAGCAATCAATCTCTGAAGTTAAATGGTCATCCGATGTCGATCAACATGAAGATCCATCGATGATCATCGCCAGAAGAATTCCAAAAGACGCGGCACGGCCCGCGACTCTTCAACTGCTCGGCGACCACTTAATGCAGTTAATTGACTAGCTTTATTGTAGTCATTAATTCATTACTTTGGACGGCCCAATCAAAAGCAAGCATCAAGGAGTTACAAGTCAATTGATTCATGGCATTTAAACCATGCAACTGCTCCCATCATGGCGATTAAAGGCGATTAAATGCCCTTAATCTCCACCGGCCAATCAGAAGCCAAGGTCTAGGAGTTACGAAATAAAGGAATTAACCTTGTAGCTCCTCCCATTATGCGGCTTAATGACAATTAAAGCCCATAAATCCTCCTAAATGGCTACCAAGTGCCTATAAATAGGAGAACATTCCAAAGAAATCCAGATCAGAATCAGATCAGCTTCCAAGCATAGAAAATCCATAGAAAGAAAGAGAGAATATTCTGTAAAAGTTCTGCACCAACCACCGCTACAAGGTAACAAAAGTCCCTTAGGGGGTACCCCCCAAGGTCCTTGCCTTCTCTTTCTGCCTCCAATGGCTTAGACGTAGCTTTTCAGCTCGTTTACTTAGCTTTTTATTGGACATAGGACCTCCTCTTGGTCTTTGTCCTCTAAAAATATGAAGTTATAGCCAAGCTAAGCGAATCAATAGCATCCTCTGTTCTCATCTGCATGGATGATGGTGAAGTCCACACATGGCTTGCGACCGTCAAACTGAACGAGTCCCCACAATTTCCTGAGAAGTTAGATTCTCATTTTCTTGCTTTTCATTGTATTTTTTATTTTTCTAAAAGAGACAAAAATCACAACTCTTGTCTTTCATTATTGATAAGAATTGTAAATCAGCTATAGATGCCAAAATTGGCTATAAATGCCAAAAATCGGCTATAAATGCCAAAACATTGCCTTTCACGGCAAATCAAGAAAATGTCTCTTTTCTGAAATATATGTGCAATGGAAAACTTGAAAGAAGTTGATTTCCTTTTTATTTATGAAGGTCGATCTCCGGATCACCACTTGCAATTCCAAGTAAAATAGAAAATCTGGCACAGCTACACAAAAAAATGTTGATACCCACTTTGCCCCACGGTCACGAAAGGGTCGTACCCCACAGACTCTCACGTCCGCCGACCTCAGTAGCGCCCTGAGCAGATTGCGCGGTCCAACAGTTTATACAAAAGACCAGTTGATTAATATTCCCCAAAAATAATTGCCAACAAAGGCCAGTACAACCCAAAAGAATTCTCCCAAAAAGAATTAGTCCCAATTCCCAAAATATGTCATAACTCAAAGCTTGATCGAATGCCTACACGACATCGTCAGCTTTCCATTCGTTTACACGATGTGGCTCGCCGGCTGCCTCCTCAAAGGCAATGGGGTCTGGACCTGAGTACCAAAGAATGGGTCAGACACGGCGGTCTAGCAGGTGGGTGAAAAGATATAACAACGATATAGTAAAACGATGATACCTTGGAAAACATTGAAACCTGTATAAACAATAATTTTCAATAGAAGAGAATGCATTATTTGTTAGAAAAGACATGTGCAATATAAAACATGAAAATGTACCAATGAATCGGGAACTAGCAAGATGGTAACCACACAAAGCTAAATCATCTCTCACTAAAGTGATGAGAGCACATCGGGGCATTGACCTTAGTCACAAGAGGTGAGGAGAGTCAACGATCAAATATAAATACATATATATACTATACAGGACCACGTTAGCGAACCGAGTAACGGGATGGGAATGGGATCGAAGCTGCAGCTGGCGGGACGGGAGGGGGATCTCCAAGTCGGTGGATCAAACCGACAAGGTCGTCCAAGCTTAGTGGTGTCGACTCATGGGTCACATTCAAAAAATCGAGACAAGTACATATATAAGCGGGACGGGGTGCCATAGGCACAAATAACACCTTTGTATCGGGTCACGTATAAACGGGCTAGCAAAATGCTAAAAACATGAATTCAGCATTTTCGAGTCATGACTAGTCATATGATATGAAGTTTGAAGAGCACATGTGAAATTCGGGTAAAATAAAACATAAGTGGATTTTTCTATAGATTTCCGGGCCAAGCATTGAGGGTCCAAGATTAAAATCAGTGTGAATAAGGTCCCGTATGTCAGATTTGATATAAACTTGGTACCCCATGAGAAATAAAGACATTCCGGGTTCCTTATGTACATTGACAAGTCCAAAAACCCTTAACGAATCTCTGTGATGGGATTTCTTCCTAAATTGGGCTCCCTACAACACCTCTTAGTTCTCTCTATATTGCATTGGGGCTCCAATCAATACCTCCCCGAGCCTTAGAACAACGTTTCAAGCCCTCTTGTATTGACCCATGCCTAACAGGCTGTTGGGAGCTCTTTCGGAGGGGTTCGCTAGAGCGATCACAAGCTCGCTCGAGCGAACTGCTCTCTGTCTGGGGTCTGCTCGAGTGAACCTAGGTCTGCCCAGGCAAACTGCTTTCTATGAGGGGTTCGCTCGAGCGAACTGTCACAGAACCTGATTCTGAGGTGAAACCATAACAAGAATTGAAACCACATTCTTCATAAAACATGCTAATAATCAAAATATCGATTCATTCACTTGCCTTAGGTCCAAGCTTAGCAAATAAAGCTCCTAATCACCCTCTCCAAGCCAATTAGTACCAAACTACACAAAACCCCCAAATATAACCCAATAAGAAACCCTAAATGACCAAAACAATGAACAAGAATGAGGAAGTTGCAAGAAGAAAGAGAGAGAGAGAGAGAGAGAGAGAGTCTCTCTCTAGGGCTAGGAAATCATCAATCTAAGGGAATAGGAGGGATAACTTACTTAGACGTTCTTCAAAAACACAAAACTAGCTCAAGGAAGCTCCAAGAAAGCTTGGTTTCTCCTCTAATGGTGTCAAAATGAAGCTCCCATGGTGAGGGAGAAGAAGATGAAGGCCATTCTTCGATTGGTGCAAGATTGGTAAGGGATTGGAGATGGAGAAAGCAAGGAGAAAGAGGGAGAAACCCTAGGGCAGCTGTAGCTTCTTCTCCCTCAATGAAAATGAACAAGAAAGAGAATGAGGGAAAGGAGCTCTCCTTATATACTAAGTGGAGGTGGGTCCCACAACTTAAAAAGATTAATGGGCTGAAAAAACGGCTTTCGGGACTTCGGATGAGTTCGACCAAGAAAGGAAAGTTGTTCGTCAAATTTCAAGTTTCCAAGAAGTATATGATTTGTGGGTTTTGGCGACATTGAAAATAGTATCCAAATTTGGTGTAAAAAGACCATTTTGCCCTCAAAGTAGGAAAAGTCTTATTTCAAGGTCTCGGACGGGAACGGGGTCAACATGAAATTGAAGAGATTAACGAGATGAGTACAGCAGGGTTAACACATGAATTTATAAAATCTCGAATAATCCCCCAAGTTCATGCAAAGTCACTAAAGGAACCCCCAAAAGAGTCCCACCAAATTAAGAAGGCTCTCAAAATTCCCCAAAGCTATATAAAAGCTATTCTAATCCAAACTTAACCAAAATACACTAATCTCACTTAGAGCTAAAATACGACTTAATTAATGCTAATTGCGGTCTCTTAGGTCGGGGTCTTACAATGAGGGTCCACAAGGGGTGGGGCCCCACATCGTGATCCAGCACGTCTGAGGCTGCTCGAGCGAATAAGCCCAGAAACAATCACGCACGAAACACATTCTGGACGAAATCCGCTCGAGCGGGTACCCTTTCTGGGCAATATCCGCTCGACCTAAAGCATTTGTCCTGGCCATTTCTGACCCATTAAAGGGGGTTAATTACCACTCCTAATTAAGGATAACCCTCCATAATTGTCCCTAAGGGTGATTATGGTGAACACGCAAATCCAATAGGTTACTAAGAACCCAAAGGACCTTGTATGACCGTAGAATGGAACCTTAGACCTCTTTACATGTCTAATGGAAACTATAAATTCCACAACTGTTCTTTAGAGGCTAAGAGCAGTTCATGGACTCTATTCATTAGTCTAACACCATGCCATGGGTGTTTGTTTTGAAACTCAATGTACTTTGCTTATACAATGTGGTACAAAATTAAGATAATGGTACACAACCTTTTCTAAAACTACATTGGATTGGACGGTGAGAGACGGGGGATAGATAGATTACAGTTGGCTAGTAACCTACCTCGATTCCTTTAAATCTATTGCATTTTTCATATTGAGATGGATTTTATCATTGTCATCAAATCCTGATTTATTAATTAATTGCATGAATAGTATTATTCCATAATTCAATTATTGCAATTCATATACAAAGGTTCGATATTATGAATGAGATTTGAATTGAGTTAGTACACGTGTGAATAAGATTACAATTCGATTTGATTAGAGATCAACTGTAATGGGAATCTTACTAAAATTCGATTATTATTCGATTTGATTGGTTCGGCACTACTTAGCTTCGATCGTGTGATACTCGACGGGGTTAAACTCAGTTTAGTTATTCGAGACCACTGCAGTAGGTCGTCTGTAGCACCGGAGCTCCAGAACAAGTTTGCAAGGAGAACCTTTGGCCGTGTCACTGGTGACATCCCAACAGGATTCACTCTCTATCGGAGAGGATGAGCATAACATAGTAGCCAACTGGTAATGTTTATTCCTCCTTGATTAGTAAAAGCATAAATTATTCATTATTGCACAATTGCCTGGTTCGACTTGATATCGATCACTTTTAATCATTTGTCATTAACTCGAATTTGATACAACATGTGATAAATGATTATTGCTTATACTTGCTGAATTGTCATATTCACACACTATCGATTGGTGTCACAGACACAGGTACCGCTCCCGACCCTGAAGAGCCCCAGGAGGGAGTTCCTCCAAGATTAGAAGAGTGGGCTGCTGAGGGTATCGTCTAGTCCTCACTTCCCGGAGAGCGTAATGGGAGTCTTTGGATAGGGTTTTGAGTATGTGAGCAAGAGTGATACAGTTGTTGTATTTTACCTTGTTCTTTGGAAAAATCAATTTTGGAACTTCATCTTATTTTTTTATAAACTATGTAGGGTGTGTTTTTGTAATCTCTACTTATGTAGTTATTTGTAAATATCTTTTGTATAAATATGAAATGTTAAATGGACTAATCATGGACTATTTTATGATATTGAGAATGTTTTGATGCCTCCACTCTTAATTGTGAATGACAGGTGTTAGTGAGCAAAGCTTACATGTGTAAATGGGAAGTTTTCTCCTTCTTGACTTCGCACTTAACCCGAGACAGGTGCAACTTCCATAGGAGTACGCATGTCACACTTCGGAGATTACCCTTGGTCAAGTTGTCTCGGGACCGGAATGTGACATACGTGCGGTTTGGTATTAGAGCATGAAAAGTCCTTCTAAAAGACTTAGAAACAAATAAGAACATGGTGAGAATACGTTAGGATCTATTAAGAACATAGATGCATTAAACCTTTAGTCTATTGTTTAGCATTGGTGGGGGGGGGGGTTAGAGTTGTTACTTTTAACTCAATTTTAAAGTTCTTTTATAGATAAATGCCATCTAGCTTAAGAAGTGGAACCAACAAGTCCAACAATGACAACCCAACTTTTGTCATGATAGAAAATGATCCTTCTCCAAATATGAACGCTAGATTTATGATGCTTATAGAGAAGATGGCTATGAGCAATAAATCCCAAGAAGCTAAGCAGCACATATAGCAGTCTTAACGGCAAGAAAAAATCCAATTCCTCCTCCAGAACAAGGACAACCGAATACAGGGACTCTAATAGTCTTCCAATAAAAGAGAAAGGATCCCAATGCTTTGTATGAGAAGTTCAGGAAAAAAGGAGCAACGGAATTCCATGGCAAGGAAGATGCATTGCAAGCTAATGAGTGGCTAGAGCATATTGAAGATGTCTTTGAGACTGTGGTATGAACCAAGAAGCTACGAGTTGTACTTACTACCTTGATGCTACTGGGAGTTACAAACGTATGGTGGAAGAGTGTGAGGGACTCTTACAAGGAAATGGCCAACGAGACTATCTGGGAGACCTTCAAGAAACAGTTTCGTCATAAGTTCATATCAGATCATGTACATAGGAAGAAAGAAGAAGACTTTTTAGCATTAAAGTAAAACCAGATGTCGGCGGCAGTGTATGTGCACAGTTTTCTCCAACTGTCAAAGTTTACTGAAGACTTGGTAGATACAGAAGAGAAAAAAGTGAAGAGGTTTGTTGGCGGTCTTCACCCATAGTATGAAGAAAATGTGGTGGCATCCAGGAGACCAGAGACCTTTGATGACGCGGTTGACAGAGCTTATACCGCGGAAGAGCTAGCTATAAAGAAAAGGGCCATGGACCCAAAGTGGAGTTTGTCTCACTTCAGGAAAGGTTATCAGAAGAAGAGACATGAGGGTGTTGTGATTGGTTCTAGCATGCCACAATGTGACACATGTGGTAAAGGACACCAGATGGAGAGGTGTTGGAGGCACATAGGGGCATGTAGTATTTGTGGATCAATGGAGCATCTTACGGCTACATGCCGGAGAGACAGATGTGGTAATAGGGCCCCTCAACAACCACCTCCTCAGCAAGCTAGGGTAGCAACCCCAGCTCCACCTCAGCGATTAGCATTACCTGCATCATCTATCGGGAAACAACAGCAACGAGGAAGGGAAGGGAAACATTGACAATAGCCCAAGGAGCAACCACAACAACTAGGAAGGGTCTACGCTGTGGAACATGAGAAAGCAAAGGCAACCGACAATGTTGTTGAATGTACTATCCTAATATGTGCTAGAGATCCTAGGACATTGCTAAGACCACAAAGGACCTTGTATGACCGTAGAATGGAACCTTAGACCTCTTTACATGTCTAATGGAAACTATAAATTCCACAACTATTCTTTAAAGGCTAATAAGAGCAGTTCATGGACTCTATTCATTAGCCTAACACCATGCCATGGGTGTTTCTTTTGAAACTCAATGTACTTTGCTTATACAATGTGGTAACAAATTAAGATAATGGTACACTACCTTTTCTAAAACTACATTGGATTGGACGGTGAGAGACAGTGGATAGATAGATTACGGTTGGCTAGTAACCTACCTTGATTCCTTTAAATCTATTGCATTTTTCATATTGAGATGGATTTCATCGTTGACCTCAAATCCTGATTTACTAATTAATTGCATGAATAATATTATTCCCTAATTCAATTATTGCAATTCATATACAAAGGTTCGATATTCTGATTGAGATTTGAATTGAGTAAGTACATGTGTGAATAAGATTACAATTCGATTCTATTAGAGATCAATTGCAATGGAGTCACTAAAATTCGATTTGATTGGTTCAGCACTACTTAACTTCGATCGTGAAATACTTCACGGGGTTAAACTAGGTTTAGTTATTCGAGACCACTGCAGTAGGCCGTTTGTAACACCAGAAATCTAGAACAGGGTAGCAAGGAGAACCTTTGGCCGTATCACTGGTGACATTCCAACAGGATTCACAATCTATCGGAGAGGATGAGCATAATGTAATAGCCAACTAGTACTGTTTATTCCTCATTGATTTGTAAAATAATAAATTATATATTCATTATTGCACAATTGCCTGGTTCGACTTGATATCGATCTTTTTTAATCATTTGTCATTAACTCGAATTTAATACAACATATGATAAATGATTATTGCTTATACTTGTTGAAATGTCATATTTGTTAGAGATTCCGTGTTTTGCAATTTGAAGGATGCATTATCATTTTAGCATCATTCAAATTTTCACATGAGCATTGATTTTGAAAAACTTGAAATCATGATTTTTCACATGTGTTATTTTAAAACTTTTAGAACTTATGTTACATGCATGTTTTGGATTTTAAACTTGGATGCAATAAGTTTTGAAAAGAAGATTTTCAAATCATTCCAGCCTTTGGACCTAGATTTGTAAATCATTTTAGGCATGATAGGTTCATGTTTTGGAAAACACTTTTGGATTGATTTAAACATGAGTCTAAGCATGTTTTCCTTGGCTCAGAACTCCTACTAGCAAAATACTTTGGAGTAGCTTTTTGCTTAAGCTTTTTAGAAGGTAAAACTTTTTTGGTGCTACAGTGTTTTTGCTGTAGTGCCGGTTAACCGAACTCAAGATGTTGGGTAACCGAGCCTTGATTGAACCAACTTTGGTTCAAGTTCCAGAATGATCAAAGCTAGTTGTTTTTTTATCGTTGGGAGTTCGGTTAACCGTACTTGAAGTCAGTTAACTGACTAGATGGCCGTTGGACAATTTTTTTCTATATAAACAGCCCATTCCAAGGCCAAAATTGAGGAACCATGAGGTATTCCTTAAAGTGTTTTGAGGCAAACAAAGAGGAATGAGCTAAGGAATGCTAGAGGGTCATAAAGGGAAGCTAAAGCTTGTAATCATGAGTAAATCATCTAAGTAAGCTTATTTTTCCTTATCATATGTTTTCATACTTTGTTTAAATATTTGGTAAATCTATTTTATCATGCTAACTATGATTTGATGAATCCATTGCATGTATTTCACTTTGAATTGCTTTGTTGTTTTGGATTCCTCATTTAGATTCAAACCAAGTTAGTTTTAACTTTCATATCGTAATGGTTTCATGCTTTGTTTAAAACTTTGATTTCTCTCATAGCATGATTCTATTACTAGGTTGAATCTTTTATTGTTTTACATATATACCTTGAAGCATATAGTTAAATTATTTTGTTTTGGAAACAACAAGTGCACAAATCAAATGCTTTAGTTGTTTTTAAATTTCATACAACTTGCATAACTTGATAGGTTATATCTTTACAAGTTGTTTATTTGAATTACAAATGATTTTGTGTTTTCACTTCAATCAAAACATTTGTGATTTAAACTTTGAAAAGCTTTAAGCTTACATTCATTGAGCTATCATTTTAAAACTTGATTGAAGTTCTCATGCATACACATAGAGCATTTATATTTACATTCATATAGTGTATGTGTTGAGTTAGACTTACACTTTCATATCCACCTAATTAAGAGGCTTTGTAATTGACCTTAAATCTTATCTCTTCAAGTGTTGTGCAGACACTTCTTAAAGAGAACCATTCTTAGGGTTATAGGTTATTGTTTAACCTTAGAAAAGTATAAGTGTATAGGTTAGGGGTAAACCTTAAAACCCAAGAGGTTATTTCTTAGCTTTGAAAAGCATATTGTAAAGTTATTGCTTAGCCTTGAAAAGCACGTTTGTAAATGTTATTTCTTAGCCTATTGAAAAGAATAGATAATAAAAATCTGGTGGGGTTTAGAATCACGTACAAGCCGGTAGTGGATGTAGGCATTGAGGTCGAACCACTATAAATCTTTGTGTCATGGTGTTTGATTTGTGGTGATTATTTTTGTTAGCTTCCGCACTTAGTTACATAATCATCACTAGTGACTAATTAATTTTAAAAAGTTTAAAAATTGGCATAATTGGTCATTAAAGTCAAGCTCACCTTATTCACCACCCCCCCCAGGGTTCGGATCTCAGACTTTTAATATTCACATACTGTCACTTGGTGTCATAGACACAGGTACCGCTTCCGGCTCTGAGGAGGCCCACGGGGGAGAGGAGGAGACCGAAGAGGTTTCCCCAAGATTAGAAGAGTGGGCTGCTGAGGGTACTTTATAGTCCTCACTTCCTGGAGAGCGTCGTGGGAGTCTTTGGATGGCATTTTGAGTATGGGAGTGGGAGTTATACTGGTGGTGTGTTTTGCCTTGTTCTTTGGAGAAATCGATTTGGGAACTTGATGTTATTTCTGATAAACTATGTAGGGTGTGTTTTTGTAATATCTACTTATATAGTTGTTTGTAAATATCTTTTGTATAAATATGAAATGTTAAATGGGCTAATTATGGACTGATATATCATATTGAGAATGTTTAGATGCTTCTGCTGTTAATTGTGAATGACAGGTGCCAGTGAGCAAAGCTCAAATGTGTAAAGGGGAAGTTTTATCCTCCGTGACTTCACACTTGACCCGAGACAGGTGCGATTTCCATGGGAGTACGCATGTCGCTGCTCGGGGATTACCCTTGGCCAGGTAATCTCGAAACCGTGATGTGACAAGTTCATGACTAGAACCTTCCACAAAGGTCGTTATATGAAAAATATACACATGAGAATTTAGATTGGATAAGTTACAATGATCTATCTATTAATTGTTGCGTGTAGAATAGAATCTCAGTTCTCTCAAATTGATTCCCAACACAAATTGTTCAAATACAACTTTTATTGACCTTCGTACCATGGGAATCTAAATATCTTCTCTCTCTCTCTCTCTCTCTCTCTCTCTCTCTCTCTAAGAGAGGACAGTTCCAGCCAGTCGAAAAACAATTTAACATGGACAATTTATGTAAACATCGCTTCATAGATATAATAAATTATCTCAGCTTTTCCCACATGATTATATGTCTCACCGAATTTTTTCTAATAATTGAATCTACATCATTCGTCTCAGTCATAGACAATGTCCATCAGGCTATTGATCATTCCAAATTATTGATTGTCCAATCGAGACAAAATCTATGTTATGACAGCAAGGTATACATGGAAGTCTTTACATGCCCCTTAAGTATCCAAAATCAGATATTTTCTACATCCACCACCTTCATATCAAATACATTGAGATGAGCCACACCTTCTGTCTTTAATTTCTTTTAACAATGCCCTTGTGATCTGTACACAAAGGTGTGCGTTCTTCATAGCAAATTCATCATACTTAGAAGAGAACACTACATTCTCCATATGCTTCACAATAGAATTCATGGCACTCTCCTTTAGCATATTGTTGGAACATACCTCAGAGATCTCAAGGACTTCAAGTGCATTTGATGAGTCCAATGACCTCAGTATTTGAATCTCACAAAACTTCTTAAGAAAAGGGATGTTGTACTTGTCAGCTGCTATCAATAAGGAGAAGGAATGTTTCTCGACTTTTTCCTTCGGTAGACTTCCACAATAGAGGAACTCCAAGAGACATTGGAGATCTTCATGGTTCAATTCTGGAAGAGAAATGGTGTCAATGGCTGGGGCTTTGATTTCATCTGATTCTAGCATGGTTCTAAAAACTTCAGACCTTACTGCCTGTAAACATGTAATGGCAAAAAAAATAAATAAAAATGTGTCACGGAATCCTGCTGTAAGTAAAGAAATAATCGAATAAAGACCTACAAGGCCACACATTCACATCATCTGAACCATCAATTTAATCGTGCTTATCATGTATTATAATATGATGACAACCCCTAATGGTCATTTTAAGGGCTGAACATTGACAGCTGAACTTTTAGCCATCCATTTTCTTTTCAGAAATTAGATGGATTGAAGTGACTAATGAGATCTATACTTTACCCAAGGAACATGTATTTTTCAATTCTTCCATTCTATTGAGCATTTCCTTACGGTTTCTTCCACCAAATTATCACTCACAGTCACTTCAATATGGATCCCACCGGTACAAAGTGTTGGGCCCAAAAGTGTAGATACATTCGGCCTATTAATGGTAACCATACCTGCCACATCTTTGGTTGTTCATCATAGTCCGATCACAAAGAGAAATAATAGAAACATAAGGATGTTTTACTGAAACAAAATAAGGATGGAGGATAGATAAGGATTATCGATGAAGAAAGAAATGGTAAGAAAATAAAATAACTTACAACTTTTTTTTCTTTTTTCTTTTTTTCTACATTGAAAGGGTTACACAGCAACAGAAAAAACAGACAAAAATCTCTTACAACTGTACCTAATGCTCTGCTCAAAAATAGAGCCCGTCACTGTTATAATTTTGTACCCATAAGTATGGGCAAAGATAATTTCCTTTTCTTAGCTAACCGTTCCTATGATACAAAGCAGCACCGGAAATACTTTTCAATGCTCCCCTCATGTGGAACTCACCGTTTTTCTCAATAGTAACTATGCCCAAATTATGGCAAAGTAATGCCATCTATACTGTATCGAATCATAAATAATCAAGTGTATAGCTGTATAAATTGAAAACGCATGACCACAGGAGAAGAAAACCCAAACAATCAAGTGAAGGCCTTTATCATTAAGGGGGTATTTCGAAACCATAGATTTCTAAAGATTTTAATATATTTTAATGATATGTTAAATAATAATATTCCAAGGGTTTCTTTAGAAAAGGAGGATATTGCTTTCATTAGGATAGGATTGAATATTATATACCTTTTTTTTTGCTAAAAGGAGAGGTTTATTACTCAAAGGAAGGAAAACAAAGCAAAAGTACAAAAGTGATAAAAAGCAACAACAAAGCAAAAGTACAAAAGCGATATCGCCATCCGCAGGCCGCAGGAGAGCGTTACCCTCCCTATATAAAAGATATTAGAGAGCTAAAATGCAGATCTTAAAATCCAACACAGCAACATTGCACCTAAGGGGAATGATCGATCGATCATCAATAAACTTATAAAGTTTGGCTCCCCTCTATCGTTCACCTTGATGGATTTGGATGCGGAGACTCCAATACGCGGTCGGAGATCTATGTGCGTTCCGGCGATTGGGAAGCTCCGTGGATCTCTTCGCCTCTTGTCTTTCTTCCGGCGATTGGGAAGCTCTGTGGATCTCTTCGCCTCTTGTCTTTCCTATGAGATGGAATGATACCAACCTTAGGGCTCCCTTATCTAATATAGACAAGTCTCAAAGAGTCACACTTACTAGAGACTTCTTCGCCAAGAAACCCACATCCACTAATTCTATTGGGAGTCTTATTAGTGTGACTAGATCAAGTCTTACATTAAGTGGAATTGTATTCTCTGTTGGCATCAGCCCTGCTTGATCTGACGTGGGACCCGTGGCATGCGGGCCATACGATTTCCTACAATCTCCCACTTGGCACGAATCTCATGTACATCAAATATATCTCAGTCCCATGTACATCACATGCCTTGCAAAAACCTATGCAGGCAAAGCCTTGGTGAGGGCATCAGTCATCAATTCCTCTAAAGGCATATAGAAAATTTCTATATCATTTTTTTCATCCTTCTCTCTAATGAAGTGATACTTTATCTCAACATGTTTTGATCGGCTGTTGAACTTTGTCTCATTCACCATGGATATAGCAGATGTGCTGTCTACGTTCGTTGGGACAGGCTCTTTTTCTCCAATTATTTCCAAATCAATTAGGAAATATTTTAACCAAATAGCCTCCTGGACTGCTGTACTGCAGGCTATATACTCTGCTTCGGCTGTTGACATAGCCGTAGAGGTCTGTTTCTTGCTACTCCAAGAAACTACACCTCCTCCGAGGGTAAACACATAGCCGGTTGTTGACTTTCTCTTGTCTAAATCACCGGCCCAATCTGCATCTGAGTAGCCGCGCAGTTCCAGGACTTCACCTTGATAACATAGGCGAAGATCCATTGTTCATTTGATGTGCCGCAGAATCCTTTTAACCGCATACCAATGCGGTAATCCTGGGTTACTTAGGAATCTGCTTACGAGACCCATGGCAAATGCAAGGTCTGGTCTCGTACACAGCATCGCATACATGATGCTGCCCACAATTTAAGCGTAGGGTTTCATTCTCATCACTTCCTTATTCTGCTCGTTTGTGGGTCCCTAATTGCTGGACAATTTTATACTCTTGCAGATGGGAGTGTCAATTGGTTTACACATAGCCATATCAAACCATTTCAAAACAGTTTCCAAATAAGATCTCTGTGATAAAGTCAACAGCCTATTTGGACGATCACAGGTTATTTCAATGCCAAGGACATACTCTGCCTCACCCATGTCTTTCATCTCGAATCTTGACTTTAACCATTGTTTGATTCATTTACGGCTTCCAATTGATCACCAGCAATCAAAATGTCATCCATATATAATGACAAATACAAGTAACTACTCCCACTGCGTTTAATATAGAAACATGTGTCTGCATTATTGGAGACAAACCCTATTTCACCTATGGCCTGGTGAAATTTTCTATACCATTGTCTCGAGGCATGTTTTAATCCATACAATGCCCTATTAAGTTTGTACACTTTGTCCTCGTGACCTTGCACCACAAACCCCTCGGGTTGTTTCATATAAACTTCTTCTTCTAATTCGCCGTTCAAGAATGCGATTTTCACATCCATCTAGTGCAATTCAAGGTCACGACATGCTACCAACGCCGCTAAGGTTCTTATGGATTGGAATTTTACGACTGAAGAAAACGTCTCCTCGTAATCTATTCCTTCCACTTGTGTGAATCCCTTAGCTACCCATCGTGCTTTATATTTATCTAAGGATCCATCCGACTTTAGTGATCATACACACGATATCCTTTAGAATGTAATGGGTAGCCAATGAAAGAACAATTTTTCTTTATTTTTGCTTGTAGTTTATGTCTTTCTTGTGGTGGTAGCAGGACATGTACAGGGCAGCCCCAAACTCTCACATGTTCTAATTTTGATTTGGCACCTATCCATAATTCATACGGGGTTTTGGGCACACTTTTGGAGGGTACACTGTTCAAGATATATTGTGCCGTGTTTAATGCTTCTCCCCACAAATACAGCGGAAGTCTCGTGTGGCTGATCATTGATCTTACCATATCCATTAAGGTCATATTCCTCCTCTCAGCCACTCCATTTTTGTTTTGGGGTATATGGAATAGAATATTCATGAATGATTCCCTCACGTGCATAATAATCTTTAAATAGTTCCGAGGTATATTCACCCCCCCTATCGTATCTAATCCATTTTATTTTCTTGCTCTTTTGATTTTGGACCTCAACAACATATATTTGTAACATTTTTAAGGCCTCATGTTTGTGTTTAACTAGGTACACATAACCATATCTGCTGTAGTCATCAATAAATGTGATAAAATAGTCCTCCCCCGTTCTATTTTGGACATTTAATGGTCCACAAATATCAGAATGAATTATGGTCAATATTTCTGAAGTTGTAGTTCCTTTTGGAAATGGTCTCTTGACCATTTTTCCACTCAGACATGGTTCACATAGAGGGTACTCCACTTTACCTAAATCTTGTAAGAGTCCATCCCTAACCATTCTACTTATTCTGTTTTTATTAATGTGTCCTAATCTCATATGTCATAACATAGCCAAACCATCCATGCACACATTCACACACACATAGAATAATGAAAACTAGAGTTTATTTCATTATTAAGAGTGTCCACCAATATAATTTATCAGAAAGAAAACCATTGATTAAAACTTGACCGCGCATGCTAATTGTAACATCTTTATCTTTAAATCTGATTTCGAATCCATTCATAGCCAACTGGCTCACAGAGATGACGCTCCTCCTCATAGCTGGAGCAAAGAAAACGTCGGAGAGATATAGGGATTTTCCAGTTGGTAAGGGAATTTTGACTTTCCCTACACCCAACACATCACAGAATGTTTCATTCCCCATGTAGATACTTTGATCTCCCTGTTTCATCTCTTTCAATTCGACAAACCCAGCTTTGGTTCTTGATATGTGCCTGGTGGCTCCTGAATCAATCCACCAATTTTTGTCATTGGTGTCCACCATCATGGACTCTGTGACCATCTCAACATAATCACCATGTTCTTTGGTCACTTTACCTTGCTGGCTACTCTCACCCCTTTTCTTTCTGCATTGAGAACTAAAGTGTCCAGGCTTCCTGCAGTTAAAGCAAACACCATTCTTAGGCCCTTTCCGTTTTTTATTGCCTTTGAATTTCCTTTTATTTTTCATATTGATGGTTAATGCACCGTTATTATTCTTAGTTTTAGCAATCATGACAGAGTTTGTAGGTGTACCGCGGGAGCCTACCTTTGTCCTTCAGCAAGCAATCTAGCTTGAACCTCACTGAGGGTCACACCCTTTCGATGGCTAAGGGTCTGAGACACATTCTCCCATGAAGGTGGAAGACTCATCAGTAAGTACATGATTTGAAAATCTTCATCCATTTCCTTGCCCAAGGCTACGAGGTTACTATATCGGACCGTCATTTGATCAATGTGATCCCTTATGACCGATCCTTCTTGCATCTTATAGTTAACATATGCGCTGAATGCCTCCATCAAGTGAGATTTGGAGGTTTCATCATATTTGTCCATAGCATAGTCATAGATTTCTTTAGCAGTGTTAAAGTGCTCAAACTGCTTTACCAAATCGCTGGATATGAATCCGACCAGAAGATGCCTTGCTGATTTGTTATCAAATACCCATTGTTCATACACATCATGATCTTCCTTAGGGGCATCATCAGCGAGTTTGGAGATTGGATCGGATTCAATCACATATGTTAATTCGCCAAAGTATAGCAATGCGTCCATCCGATGCTTCCACACTGTTAAGTTCTTGCCGTTAAAAATATCAGCCTTAGTAAGATCATGCAAAGCTGATTTGGAAGACATAATTACTACTGAATTGAAAAAGAGGTTCAGATACCATTGACCGTTAAAGGAGAAAAATCACCCTTTTTCATGAACCGATGGATCGTCTTCCTTTTGCTGCTACTGCATAGATCTACTCGCAAGGATTCCGCAGAACCAAACCGTTCTTCGATCGGAGTTCAGATGCTCAATATATCGCAGTGCAAAGGTTTGACGGTCGAAAAATCTCCTTGCTTGCGTCAGCAGTCTGCTGACGTCGTACCTGCCGGTCGGCTGCGTCAGCACGTGTACCAGCGCCTGCTGGTGTGGGCCGGCTACGTTGGGTCGGGTTGGGTCTTGATCTGACCCAACATGTAAAGAAAAGAGGACAAAGGTGATTGACTCTCTTTTCCTGCACGCGTCCCGAGGAGAAGATGATGATGAAACCAACAACTGCACGTGCAAGGCTTCCACTAAGTTCTTTCCAACGCACCGAAACCAAGCCTAGATATAAAAAATGAGACTTTTTGTTGCTTTTCTTGATGACGCACGCAAGACGAGGCAACACAAAGAAGGACCGATGTACGCTGCACGTGCTTCTCCTCTCCAATGTTGCACGCATGAAACCCGAGGCGACTCAAAAAAGGAAGTCGTATTCTTCCTCTTCTCGACTTCGGTTTGCAGACAAACGAAGCAACCCTCTTTCAGACAAAAGCCTTAGATATACTCCGATCTAAACCGGACTTTGCGATCCAAACCGTCGAAACGCATGGTACCAAGCTCTGATACCAATTGATGGATTTGGATGCGGAGACTCCGACACGCGGTCGGAGATCTATGTGCTTTCTGGCGATTGGGAAGCTCCGTGGATCTCTTCGCCTCTTGTCTTTCTTCTGACGATTAGGAAGCTCCGTGAATCTCTTCGCCTCTTGTCTTTCCTATGAGATGAAATAATACCAACTCTAGGGCTCCCTTATCTTATATAGACAAGTCCCAAAGAGTCACACTTACTAAAGATTTCTTCGCCAAGAAACTCACATCCACTAATCATATTGGGAGTCTTATTAGTGGGACTAGATCAAGTCTTACATAAAGTGGGATTGTATTCTCTGTTGGCATTAGCCCTGCTTGATCTGACGTGGGACCCGTGACATGCGGGCCATACAATTTCCTACAATCTCCCACTTGGCACGAATGCCATTACATTAAATATATCTCAGTCCCATGCACATCACATGCTCTAATTTTGGTTTGGCACCTGTCCATACTTCATATGGGGTTTTGGGCACACTTTTGGAGGCTACTCTGTTCAAGATATATTGTGCCGTGTTTAATGCTTCTCCCCACAAATACAACGGAAGTCTCGCGTGGCTGATCATTGATCTTACCATATCCATTAAGGTCCTATTCCTCCTCTCAGCCACGCCATTTTGTTGTGGGGTATATGGAATCGAATATTCATGAATGATTTATTCACGTGCACAATATTCTTTAAACAGTTCTGATGTATATTCACACCTTTAATAGGCCATCCATTGTGGTTTCAGCAACTTCTTTATTTTGTTCAGTACCCTGAGTTGTAGCCCTCTCCTTAGCATAATCATCATACGCTTCATGGGTCATGTGTTGAATAAGGTCAACAATGGGTAAGCTGCGTTAGCCAGATAGTCTGCAACTTTATTTTGTGTTGAATAATGTAGATTCGTTAATAACACAATCTCTTGAAACACGAGGGAGAATGAAAGACTAGGTTCCTTTTTTATCCTTCTTGTCAAAACGTCTTCGTCGCCTTTCATTCCATAGGACACCGATCTATTGCGACTTCATCCTAATGTCTAGTACACAACTCCCTTTTCTTTCTCCCTTCTCAATTTTTTTAACTCTCTGGCCTTCTCTCTCTACCTCCTCATTTTGTTCTACTTGTCCTCTGTACCGGCTCTTTCTGTTTTGCCTTTGATTGAAAGGCTACTCTCCAAAAAGAGATTTAATTCACCAGGCTAAATCATTTGAGACTTTTTTTTTAAGGCGAAATTAGCGAAAGGTCCCTATAAGTGAATGTATCCAGCCTCCAATCCAAGGAAAAACTTTTTAAGTCCTGTAGTCTATGCAGCTGGACATATTGCGGCGAGAGGTCCCTGGATACATTTTTTATGACTGATTTACCATTTCAATCGTTTTAGGCATGAAATTTTGAATTTTGAATTTTCAAAATTTGTTTTGTCCCTTTTTTTTAGCGAGACCACCAACATCCAAACCTTCCCTGTCCCTGCCTCGCACAACCCACTGAACCCCACCCTCGCCCTTCCACTACCCGAACCAGAAAAAAAAGAAAAGAAAAAAAACCAGAAGAAAGAGAAGAGTGGTAAAAAAACCAGAAGAAAGAGAAGAGTGGTATGATCATCCTCCCTAGCACAATCGAAAATCACTGTATTCCATCCGAACCATCATCGTCCATCATCGCCATTCCCCTTTCATCATAGCCGCACCCACTCTATACGTCCCTCACCATAACCTATCCCATCCTGCCACCCAGCACCATCACCAGCCCGTTTCCCTACCCAGAAAAAAAAAAGACAGAACAGAGAGAAAAAAAAGGAGGATACATACCTCTGCCGTCGCCGGTCACTATCTACGTCGACTGCCACCTTCATCGCCGACCATCGGCTTCGTCTCCACCTAAGTAGCATGAGGCTTCCACTCCCACCTCTTCTTCCTTCCAAGATCTAGTTGCAACGAAAAGGGCAGAAGTCCCATTTCTTCTTTCACCGGCATCAAGTCTGAGGAGCCCAGCCCACGTGTCCCACTTCAAGTGACATGAATAAGGAGGATCGCCACGTGTCCCACTTCCTGCGTGTCGCTGGAGAAACAGGATCGCCACCGGACGTCGCGTCACGCCATCACCGGAGTCAAGGAAGAAGGCAACAGGCTTGCTGGCTTTTCATTTCCGGTACAAAAACCAGAGAACGTAGGAAGGAGACGACC
This sequence comes from Litsea cubeba, assembly GCA_012931725.1. Taxonomy (NCBI): domain Eukaryota; kingdom Viridiplantae; phylum Streptophyta; class Magnoliopsida; order Laurales; family Lauraceae; genus Litsea; species Litsea cubeba. The sequence goes on from CM022946.1 coordinate 103,051,085, forward strand.
TGGGTTGTTCGCCCAAGCAAGGTTCTGCCTAGGTCCGAGTCGGGTTGACTTGACTCATTTGCTGACCCGTTTCAGAAGTTGGGTTGTTTTTTTCGGCTAGACCCCACCGTGAGATCCGAACGTAGTCGACGGTGCTATGCCATCGCCAAAGAAAGAAGGCAACAGGGCTGTTATATCGTTTTTGAAAAATTTATCTGAGTTTCTAAAAATTTATCTGAGTTTTTAAAAAATTTAACCGAGCTTTTGAAAAATTTAACCGAGCTTTTGAAAAATTAAACTGAGTTTTTGAAAAATTTAACCGAATTTTTAAAAAAATTTAATCGAGTTTTTGAAAAATTTATCTGAGTTTTTGGTAATTATATCTGAGTTTCTAACAAATTTATCTGAGTTTCTAGCAAATTTATCTGAGTTTTTAACAAATTTATCAGAGTTTCTGGCAAATTTATCTGAGTTTTTGGCAAATTTAACTGAGTTCTGGCAAATCTTTCTTTGTTTTTGGCAAATTTATCTAAGTTTTTTTTACAAATCTATCTGAATTTATGGAAAGTCTATCTAAGTTTTCTGAAAATTTTATTTATATTTTTTAAAATCTATTCACATTTTTTTCATTTTATTTGTGTCTTTTAAGTTTATTTGCGTTGTTTTAAATTTATAGGTTTGAAAAACATACTTGATTTTTTGGAAAAAAAAATCTAAAATTTGGAAAATTGGTTTATCGTAGTTTAGGCAAATGTATTTGCGCTTTTTGAAATTTATTTACATTTTTTAATTTTATTTATGTCTTTTGAAATTTACTTGCGTCTTTTGAAATTTATTTACATTTTTTGAATTTTATTTGGATCTTTTAAAATTTATTTGCGTCTTTTGAAATTTATTTCCATTTTTTGAAATTTATTTGGATCTTTTGAGATTTGTTTGTATCTTTTTAAATTTATCTTCGTTCTTTTGAAATTTATTACGTTTTTTGAAATTATTACATTTTTTTAAATTTTATTTACGTCTTTTGAAATTTATTTCCGTCTTTTCAAATTTATTTATATTTTTGAATTTTATTTGGATCTTTTGAAATTTATTTGTGTCCTTTGAAATTTATTTACATTTTTTTAAATTTATTTGGATCTTTTGAGATTTATTTGCATCTTTTTAAATTTATTTGCGTTCTTTTTTAAATTTATTACATTTTTTAAAAGTTATTTGCCTTCTTTTGAAATTTATTTATATTTTTTAAAATTTATTTGAAAATCTCATTAATAGGATTTCATTAATCGTGGTCAATTAAATAGTAGTCGACCATTATTAATTGCATATCCCACTAATCGTGGGAGATGATTTCGAATAAATGGTAAATTAGACATTTTAGGTCTTCAAATTTGAAAAAATGACCTGTCACACTATAAAAAAAGATTGTGGATCTAAGGCAATAAAGTGAAATGTTTAGGGACCCGTCGCAGAACGCCCCTTTTTTTAACTCCAGCCATGGGATTCGGACCCAAGTTTAGAGAGCCTTTTTTTTTCCTCGAGCAATGGGATTCGGACCCAGTTAAGAGAGCCCGCTTATATAGGGGAAGGCAATTGGAAAAAAAGTTCACACAGGTAGGAAGAGGTGAAGTACATGGTGTTCAAATCTCAGACAGTCTGGTAAGAACTTTCGCCCCTTACCACTAGGATAAAGAGCCACACTTCATTTGCGACCCACTTATGATTTTAGAACGATTGGAAATTATCCCACCCTCCCTCATCACTTCTTGTAATGTCTGGTTGGCTGCCATAATGAGAACTCAATTTCTCAAATGGGTCATTGATCCTAGCATTGTGAATCAGCAAAGTGGGGGCCATCTATTACATCCAAACCGCTCATTTTTAGCATCCCACGTTGTACAAACCACAAACAAGTTTTCACTCCAATCAAATAAATAATCAAATAAATAATCAAATAAATGCAGACCATTAGATGTGTATACATCCCAAAACAAGATGGATTGCATCTTGTTCTCTTATGTGATCAATCTCAAGGTGGATGAAACAAGGATTGGAATAATTTTTTATATGCAACTATGACATGGTGGGACAGAGATTATGAGTCATTCGGATCTTATATGTGGGGCCCATGGATTAAATTGTGAAGATAATGAAATGGGCTCTGAGTGTTAGAGATTTTTGTCTTTGAGAATAATAATATAACTTGACATACTCGGGATTTTACATTTAATAATAAAGTACTATTTTGTAAACTTTCATTTCAAATCACTGTCTCATTATGTTTTAATTTTAATATTTTTTAAATATTTATGAATAGACGAACATATAATTCTAAAATATATTGAAATATTGCAATTCCCAAACACTAAAAGTGGCAATCTTTTAAAATCTACACAAAAAGTCTATGAATATTGTAATATCTACACGGAAAATCTTTATAAAATTCTTATTTTGCTTATACCCAAACACCCCCTAATCTGTCGATCTTTACTGAAACAGTATCCTCTTACAGAGCCATCCATTTTTTTAATTCCTCATGACAAAAACCAAAGTCATTTGGAAACTCCATTTGAGCAAGGGTGCACCACATAATAAAAGAAACTATATCATAACTTGTGGGCCCATAACATTATATCAGTATGATTTGAACTGATAATTTTGATTGCCCACCGTGGTCTGTAAAAGCCGAAGGAGTCCCAAATGCATAGTCTAAACATAAGTGCAGAAGACATGAATGTGGATGGTTAAAAGTATTCAAAAGTACTGGCTTAAACTACGGCCCATCAAGGTAGCCCCATTGAAATGAATGAAGAGAATTAAAAGGTACCATGTGGGCACACTGGATAAATGGGCCTGATTCTTTTTGTTTAGAATCACTGCAATGTGAAGGATTAAAAAAAAAAACAGAAAAGGAAAATAGGTGAACAACATGGGTACGTGATTTTTTAGTTGTAGATAAAGTGTGCTCACCAGCAAAGCCCTATGGGCCGGTATCGGAGGTCCATCACAGGGTTTTACCATAATATCAGTGTGAATTTCATCTCTAAATGCCACCATAAATCCATCAAGGAAGCCCATCTTTTCATTCATGCCATCCTCTGTATCCTTCATCTCCTTCATCCACTTAAATGCATTTGAAATTCCCTGTAAAAGGGGGAAAAGAAAGATAAAAGAAACCAACAACCTCATCATTTTTAACCCAAATACTGTAGAGCAGCGGAAGAGGAAACTGCCCATTTCCTCTTCCTTGGCATTTGATTCCTCTACGTAGAGGTCAGAAAATCAGACAAAGAAAATGGCGTAATAAAACTGTGCCGAAAACTCTGGAGGAACGGATTCCCTGCTGCATCGAGCATGATGGGGAAGGCGCTGGACGCCAGATTATGCGGATTCCACCACTGCACAAACGGACCCTAAAAACCATCGATTAAACTACTCAACTGGTGAATTTGGCTAGTTTCTACGGATTCCACCGCAGCACAAATGAATCTGGGCGTGTTTGGATATACGGTGAATTGATGTAAAGTGAGGTGGAGCATAAAAAAAATCAAGAAAGAATAAAATATAAAGGGTTAAAATGATATTTTATTTTTAGTTGTTTAGTAGGAAATCTTTTTTACTTTTTTATAGAAAAGTAGAGTTTTTGTGTCTTTTGGTAGAGAAAGGATGTTGCTTTTTTTTCTATTTTTAAAGATGGAGGAAATTTTAAAATTATCTGCTTTTAATATGACCCCTTTCTTTTTTTTGTCCAAATAATGGGGGCTTTACCTCATATCACTTAACTTCACCACACATCCAAAAATTTTACACTTCTTTTTCATATGGCCCCAATGTTTTTGGAAAATCTCTTGTATGTTTTGAAAATTCGATGCAAATTTTACATATGGATCTCAAAAAATAATAATTATTTTACACAGTAGCCCCCAAAGGAGATTTTTTCGAGTCTGTACCTGCCTATGGACCCACCAACATGTTACATGTATCAATGTAACCTGGGTTTGTGGTTCACAAGTTGCCACGCATACATTTTTCCTTTTTTTCGGGATATGTATTAATAAGAAAATAAAACTTCAACAAAGGCCATCAAGGCCCAAAATACCATGATCCCAGATGTAGAAATCTAAAAGTAATATATTCATCTATGAAAAATGGTTCGACCAATCATCACCAAAATCTTATCTTAACTATATTGGGGTCTGCTGCTGTATAACGAATTGCTTAAATCCTAGTGCACCTAGAGAATCATGTTGTAGTGCCATAAGGGCTATTATTCCATGACCAGAGTAAGTGTCAGAATCATCAGAGATGTGTATTAATGCTCTAAACGTATCCCACTTAAAGGTGTACAAAATTAACCGTTACCCGAACCGACTCGATTACGCAACCCGCCCGTGGGTCAATGGGTGGTTCATGGTAGCAGATTTTCGGTGCCGGTGCTCGACCAGACCCGACCCAACCCGATGATCGTCTGTACCGGTTAACGGGTCTCACGGGTCGGGTTACCGGGTGACCCGTAAACTTGGTAATGGTGATTTTCTCTTATTGTATTTTACTGCCGCTAATGTTAGGCGACAGTGGGAGTTGGATTGACATCTTGTTCTTGTATATATAAGCACAAAGTTTGATCTATAATTTGTCAAAGGTGAAGAAGAATACTGGAACCCATTGTGTTGAAACAATCCGTGACAAACTGACAACGGTAGAAAAAATAACATAGTAGAAAAAATCATTTGATATTTAAATGTAGCCCTATTTGTTGGCTGTTACTGTTGGGTTATGAAGAAAATAAGGAAACTGGACTCTCTGGAGAGTGGAGATTGATGGGAGAAAAAACTCGTTTGTTTGTATCCTTTTAATAAAATCACATTTTTTTTATATTTTTTTTACTATTTCTTTTTTACCCGAACCCGACCCGTGACCCGATAACCCATAACCCCAATTAACCGGGTTCGGGTGGGTTTTCACCCACATAAAATGTTTTCTTGTCGGGTCGAGTTTGACCCGAAACCCGCGGGTTCGACCCGATAAACACCACTAATCCCACTTCTTTTATTCTTCAACAGTCATATTAAAGATTTATTACTTGAGCATGTATTTAGGTGTTTCTTTCTCCTATTGCACATGAAAGAGTCTAGATCCCCTGTCACAGCTATTACACGAGAACCATGTAACACATGTTGGAAACTCTATCATGGGGCCAACAAAGAGATAATGTAGACCATTTAAGATGAATCTCATCTCCTCGAATAATAAATCTTCAAATCTCACCTTAATAGGAATTGGTCCATAGTTTGATTAAATACATGATTGAAAACATGACTATGTACTGATGTGGCATCACTACCTATTGTGGCGTTAATCACTTTTCTTTCATGTCCTCATTCGGACAGTGGGACGCATTCTTATTAAACTGAAATATGAGAATATATTCCTAGAGGGGATGAGATTCATGATCTTGAAAAGTCCGAATTAAAACGATGTGGATACCATGATGGAGTTCTTTACATGTGTTACATAATTCCCTTATAATGGCTTCCATAGGGATCCGGACTCCATATTAAATGTATCTTGGTGATGCAAGGTATTGATAAGCAAAGATAAACCGTACTAACCACCCAGTCAAGAATAGTGGGCCTAGGCCTGGACAACTTGCAATATCCAAATTTGCATTTAGGAACCACATTCAACCCAAAATCTAGGCCTACTTGTTTAAGCAAGAGTGGAGCAGAAGAAGCGTAAATGTGATATAAAACTTTATTTAAGCATGTTTGCATGAGAAAAGTAAAAAGAGAATATAACGTATTTGACATAGAGAATTTTATTTATTGACTAATTGGATGGAAAAAGGGAAGGGTAAGGTAAACTCCATATGTAACATTAAGCAGGGGCTTTAGTGCTTTATTCAGTTCCCCAACTTGTTTTACTATCTCCAACTTGGATAAATTGGAGAAAGTAGGATTTTGTCCTATACTGTTTTTAACTCTAATATCCTCTTTAATTATATTCATAGTTTGACCCATACTCCTTACTCCTCTCTTCCTAAACAAACAGGGAACCTACCCAAAGCTGACTTGACCCATTGTTCATGTCCCCGAAACTGTCATCAATGAAAAGCAAGTCACAATTTTTTAAGGCCCAAGACCTATCCTAAAAAACAATACCCAACCCGAAATTGGGTCATGTTCGGGTTGAACAGTCGGGTTCAGGTTGGGCCGATTGTAGTTTTATTACCTTTATTTTCTGCGCCGTTTCTCCTCATCCAGTCAGTTTTGAATGAAAAGCAATGCCAGAATAGAGGCACAGAAAAATTGTGCAACCGGAAAAAACAATCTCCCCCCTCATTTCGTACTCTCTTTTCCTCGTTACACTGTTGGCACGATCATGCAATGGTATTTCTATGGAAAAGTTAGAAGTCTCCACGAATACATGCTAATTATACATTTGGTGAATTCTCTGTAATTTTGAAGATTCTAAACAGCATAAGGAGCAAGGGTCGCACTTAAGACTTTGCATAAAATATGTGCACTCACTTCCTACTCTCTCTATACTACATTTTTTTGTCTTTTTGCTGCATGTATAAAGTCCACACCCAAAGTTGTTCAAAGAGAAAAGGAGTGGAAATTAATGTGCAGTTAGTTTCTAAACATGTCCCACTTTATCCAAATAAATGAATAGGTTGAAGAAAGAAGGCAAATGGAAGTTAAGATTAGCCTGACCATTGTCAATTTTAAGCTACGGCAACTACGAACAGAATTGAACTTTGGTCTCAGTTTACTAGCTCCTCTAGAAGTCAAAGCCCGAAGGGACCCAAAGTAGGCAGTGGCGGACCTAAGTGTCACAATGCGGGTGCGGTTGTGCGACCACACCCGCGAGATTCAAGAGAGTCCTAAAATGATACCTCAAAAATTCTATTTTATTAATTGACTTCTTTACCTGACTATTGCTCACACCACCCAAATCAAAATCCTGGATTCCGCCATTGAAGGTAAGGGTTCACGCTCCATATGGAATTGGGAGGATATCATCTAGTAGTGTCTCTAAGAGAAAATCGGAATTAGAGAAAGTGGCTGAGATTAACCCAAAAAAAATAGAGTTAAAAGTTGATTTCCACTTGATTTATTATATATCCAGTCGGCATTAGACATGTTAAATGGCCATATTGGAAATGGAGCAATGCCAAAAGTAACAAAAACAGGATAAATAAAATAAGAAAATAAGAAAAATACAGTTTTTTTTAAAGCATTTTCAAATAAGCATTTAGTAAAACAAACATTAAAACAATTCATTTCATCAGGACAAGGAACACCCAGAAGAAAAAAAAAATGCTTGCCTTGGAGGAATTTGGTTGCAAGGCATTGGAATTCCTCGACTTATCGACAACTCCCTCTGCTTCAAGCTTGTTCAAGAATGCTATCATGCATCTGGCCCCTTCATAGCAACTAAGGCAGATAGTGTTCCTTGGAGGCCGGAAAACAGAAGCCATGGGACTGCAAATGCAGCAATCCATTCCTTTTTCTTCAACTTGAAAACCAACTGCTGCTTCAATTCCACAGCCTCCCTTTTAATCATTTGTTAGTTGGTAGCTTCCATTTCTTTATTGTTAAAGATGCATGCATAACCACCCTTTGTCTGTTGGTTATCTCAATCATTTGGCCTTCGATGAAAATGACAGAACAGCCCTACCTTCCCAATGTATTTATGAGTTGGTAGGCACTCTTTAATTTTTTTTTCAATAATCCTACAATCGAATATGATAATATATACTGCCCTAAGGACTAGTTTTCTCATGGTGGTCCACCTTTGACTGATCCAACCCTTAATCTAATCAGAGTGTCACTCAGTTGGGCTAGGTAAAATTTACTAGTCAATTTAATCGAATTAAAGAAACAAAGGAGGACTTAAATCTAATGGTGAATATCATTTTGATCTGGGCAATTCTCAAGCCTATCACAACTCAAGTGGAAATGGTCTGATCCAACTGACCACCATTGGCCCTAACAACAATTCTTCAGGTTACTAAGGTGGAGTAAATAATGGTAGATTCTCAAAATGCTAGATTTTTTTCTCTTCTTATTTATAGGCAAGTGAAAAAAAAATCTTTAAGAAATTACAAAATTAATTAAATCTATATTCAATAAGATAAAACTATATTGATCAGATGTGGGAACCACCGTAGATTTGCTCATGACTTCAAGACAAACTACCCCTTTGACCCCAACACTTGGATGGTCCCCACCAAACCTATTTTTTCAGTTGATCATTAACTCTTACAAAAAAAAAAAATGAAGATTATATGATCAGCAGATGCGGTTGGTGCAATTATTGGGCAATCCAAGAGATAAATCATCAGGACAGCTCAGATCCATGGGACTCTAATTAGATGACAGGTGGGTTAAGGATAACATAAAGGGAGATTGGGTCTGTAGAGTTCATACATAAGAATTTTCAGGGGACATTGGTCAACTGCTAAGAGATAGTAGCTTGTCAGTTTTGAATGTATGGATGTATGCTTTGATCATGTAATCTGTGAAGGACTAACTTGTTTGGTCATGTAATTTGTCAAGGAATAAACTTTTATTAGTATGTCATGTTGGCAAGTAGGGATGACAATGACCTTTCACCTCTAAAAACAGAATGTGGGAGGCACGTCTAAACCACTTCATTCCCATTTAGTTCCAATGAAGAATGTGAAATTCATGGGGGCATTTAGTAGTCAGTAGCTGTAAGTGGTGGTTTCAATAGACCTCCCAGCCTCAATCATGGGTGCAATTAGGATTTTTGGACTCAAAATTCCAAAACGGACGACCTAAACTAAACTGTACACGACATAATTTTGAAACAACTCATCAGGGTCATCCAATGCTGACAAATGGTTACGTGAAGGATCCAGAAGGACCAGAATAGGTTAATATTGTACCCTCTAGCCTGCACAAGGGATACTTCAAAATAGGCAAAGTGTCATGCATCTGATACTTACTTTTTTGTGCAAAATTTGCGTCCCTGGAATATGCACGGCATGTCTGTACTGTATCTAATCAGTATCTACTATCTAGGCATGATAGCTTAGGTCTATTTGGATGTGGAGAAAACGACAGGCAAGTGATTCCCACTGGTAAAAAAAAAGGTGCACACTTGAAGAGAAATTACTAGTACTAGTTTTCTCTATTTAGTGATTCTCCATTTATGTTTGAATTTAAAATCATTTTGAACCATTATTTAATTGAAAAACAATGATTAAAAGGCATAAAAAATCATTTTTCATTATAAACATTAATCTCCTAGAGAACATGGTAAAAACGTTCAGAGAAAACATCTCAATCACACTGTACTCAATTAAAAAAATAACTATGAGGCTCATTATAAATTGTGTACAATGGGATTAAATTGAAAAGCCTGTAACAAGAATCAAATCCAAAACTGGATCCTAACTAATCATTTCCCGAAGTAACAACTCCAACAAGATTATCCTAATTTGAAATTTAGCTTTGATTCTCTCAACATGATCAACTGTTGAGACGAAGGATACCCTACCCTAATACTTCTATATACTATGTATCATCCTCCTCCTTTTTAAGAGGAGATTTTACGCTTCTCCTCTTTAACTAATCCAAAATGGGGTGGAGAAAAAATTCTCCCAGTTTTGTCCACATAAACTGACCTTTAATGTCATTTTCCACCACGTCCTTCTCATTGAACAGACATAAATTTGGGGTGCCAAACTGGCCTATCTATTTCAAAGCCATAAATTAAAAACTTTGACATATTATAAAATCTTCAGAAGAAAGTTACCCACTAATAAATTGAATCTGGGGAAAGAAAGGAAGGTATTGTTTGTTGACGTTTCACCAACCTCTTGTTTTGTTTGAGACAGCAGAACACTTGGGAGCCAACAGCAGAAAAAATATTGATGTGGTCATCTAAACAAATACACTCTGAAAACGACCAGTCATATTCCCAAAACCCCAAATGCAGGCCCACCTAACCATCATTGGTGGCAAAGGAAACAGCCCTTGTGAATGATGAAAGATCAACGCCGTCTGTCTAGTGGGCACTCCTGAGGGTGCTCTGCGTTCAAAACTGCACAGACCGACCATCTACCCACCAGTCCACTGCTTATGTTAATCCTTATTTGTATAGACTATAGAGGCTTTTAGAATTTTTTTTTAAGAAATGTAAATGTCCATTCACAGAATATAAACTCTATGAGTTTTAAATTGGCCAGACATCAAAGCCTATCCCAACCCAGCCAGTTGAAAATCTAGGCCCAACTGCAGTCGAGTGCAACTGTAATGTCAAGATCCAATGTAATTTTGTTAAGGGATTGAGAAATGGAATACATTGAGAAGGAAAATGATTAAGAAATCTGGGGAATGACCTACTATATATTTATATGCTCATTTCTCAAACTCCTATTGAAAGTAAAAGAGCAGTTAAAGGAAGTTTTGAAAAATCACAGTTGTGTAACTGGAATTTCAATTCCATCTCACTACAAAAATAGATTTTAGATTGATAAGAACATATCTTATCCCCCGCTGTAGCCTCAGATTTTTCTTGTCTAAATTATCTAATCGAGCAGATCCTAAGGGCACATTTTCTAGTGTTTTCACCCTGAAAATTGGAGATTTTTAGTGAAAATATTTAAATTTGTAGTTTGTTGTGTTTTTTTTTTCCCCCCTGCAGAGATTGTAAGGAAAAAAGGGTGAAGTTTCTACAACACAGTCCAGAGAGAGAGAGAGTGGCACAGGGGGATTTGGTTTCTGCAGAAAGGTCGATCAATCAAGCAGTTCAGTACTCATCTATTATCTCGGAGAGAGCATCATTCCATCTGGCATGCCATTTGGTACAGGCATCTAGAAATCTGAAACAGACTAGTGAGGGAATGGAAACCATCAATAGGGACACTACAGGCATCTAGAGATCTGTTCAACTAGCCATCCCAAAACAATTGAATCAAACAAATATATACATACACCCCTGTTCGCCATCTGTCATTCCTGTTAACACTTGTAACATAAAGCCCACTAGGCCCAGGCCCATTCATTGTAACTTATCCATTCATTGTAACTTATCTACACATATCGTGGGATTAGTTAGGATAGAATCAAATCAATTGTACAGCTTACTTTCCATAACAGATAGATTGTAATTAGTTTGATTTGCCTTGATTAAGGCTAAATATGTTTATAAAAGAGAGAAAGGATCGTCCATCAATGGCATCCTGGAATTTCCACAACTATCAATCTTTTCACACATCCTGTCATGGTATCAGAGCTACTGTTACTCTAGCCTTGTCTCTGTGGATCATCTTGTTCAGTCGACAGTCATCTGCCTTCTTGCAATTAATCAGATCAGGGATCTGCATGCAATCTTCTCTAACAAACGTCTGTGATGATATGATCACAAGTGGCCCACCAGTGATCATCATGGCATGTTACAAATCATCTACAGGAGTGGTCGCCTATCTCTCCTAGTTATTCTAAAGATTTTTTCAACATTTTTTAAAGATCAGAGGTAGGTCATTTGCTACAATTTGTGATTTTCCAATTTTCGCAGATAGATTTGATCACAACCGTCCAACATCTTGGTTTGTGGATGGATTTGGACGCATCTTGTCTTGTCGGAAAGAGATTTTGATTCTCCTTGAACCCTGTAGATCTGATTCTCCATCAGATCTAGTTGTGGGCCTCACATAAGAATTTTGAGGCCAAAATCAAGTTCGCCTGGCCTATTTTTTGGTGTTTTTTTTTGTGTAAAAATTTGTGCAGTCACTTTCTGCACTGCTGGGATACACTGTTAGCTATTTCTTGCCTCTCTGGAGCTTTGGATATTCAGCCTCTTTGTTAGTATTGTTCATCTACTTGGTGTCTGTGCTTTTGAGTTACAATTATGGACAGCCACAAAAGTGAAACTTATTTGATTAAATTCAATGGGACAAATTATTCTTCCTGGGCATTCCAATTTCAAATATACCTTAAAGGCAAAGAGTTATGGGGACATGTTGACGGAACTGATCCTGTACCTTTAGAGGATGTAAAGGCTGTCTCTAAATGGGCAACCAAGGATGCCCAGATCATGACTTGGCTTCTGGGGTCGGTTGATCCACAATACATTCTGAATCTTCGGCTCTATAAAACAGCCAAGGGAATGTGGGATTATCTCCGCCAGGTGTATCAACAGGATAACTCCGCCAGACGGTTTCACTTAGAACATGAGCTATCTCAGTTTAATCAAGGGACAATGTCCATTCAAGAATTTTACTCTAATTTTATCCGTTTATGGACGGACTACACTGAGATCATTTACTCAAGTCTCCCTGATGCATCGATTGCGGTGGTTCAAACAATTCATTCCACTAGTCAACGGGATCAATTCTTGATGAAACTGCGGTCTGAATTTGAACAAGTTCGTTCAAATCTGATGAGCCGGGTGCCTCCTCCATCCATTGATTCATGCCTAGGAGAGCTTCTTCGTGAGGAACAACGACTTACCACCCAAGCTGCTCTTCACCAAGCTATATCTTCAGGACCACTAACGGCTGCCTACCTTGCTCGTCCTAAACAGCAAATCAGGGACATGTCCAAAGTACAGTGTTACTCTTGTCAGAAGTATGGCCATGTCTCCACTCGATGCGATCAGAAATTCTGTTCTTATTGCAAACGCAAAGGCCATGTTCTTCCAGATGTATGGGGTATCGCACCTGTCATATCCCATTCTCATTTTAAGTATTTTGTTACATTTATTGATGATTACAGTCGCTTTACATGGATTTATTTCTTACATTCAAAATCTGAGGTGTTTGTTACTTTTAAAATTTTTTTAGCTTATGTGGAGAATCACTTCTCCACATCCATTAAAACACTTCGCACAGATTCTGGTGGTGAATATGTTTCAAATGAATTTCAAAATTTTTTACAACACAAAGGAATCATTTCTCAAAAATCTTGTCCTTATACACCACAACAGAATGGTGTGTCTGAGAGAAAAAACAGACACCTTTTGGACATTGTCAGATCACTTCTCTTAGAATCATCCGTTCCGGCCAAATTTTGGCCTGAAGCTCTGTCCACAGCAGTTCATGTTATTAATAGACTACCATCCCCACGTATAGAAAATAACACACCTTATTTTCGTTTATTCCACAAGCATCCTACTTATTCTCATCTCCATACGTTTGGGTGTGTATGTTTTGTTCTTCTTCCCCCAGTTGAACGAACAAAACTATCTGCTCAATCATCTCAGTGTGCTTTTCTAGGCTATGCGACTGACCAAAAAGGATTTCTCTGCTATGATCCGAAAGTCAAACGTATCAGGACATCTCGTAATGTTGTGTTTTTCGAACATCAATATTTTTTTCAGCATCATTTAGATCATGAAAATCCTACTGTGCTTTCTCTTGTTCCTGACTTCTGTGATGATCATGTTCCTTCCTTGGACTCTACCAAGCCTATCCTTGTGTATGAAAGACGTCGGCGGGGAAATACGATTGCAACTGACACTCCTGATTTGTCAGCTTCCTCGATACTTGACCCAGCTCCAACTCCAGACATTCCTCACTCAGTTCCTGTTCGTCGCTCCTCTAGAACTTCCCGCCCACCTGATCGGTTTGGTTTTACCCATACATCCTTACTTGCTACTTTGTCTTCTGTTCACATTCCTCATCATTTTTCTCAAGCAGTGGAACATGAGTGTTGGCGGCAGGCTATGCAGGAAGAACTTGACGCACTTAAAATGAATCACACATGGGATGTCGTTCCCTGTCCTCCATCCATCAAACCCATTGGCTGTAAATGGGTGTACTCTATCAAGCTACATTCTGATGGTACTCTTGCTCGTTATAAAGCTCGGTTAGTGGCACTTGGCAACCGTCAAGAGTATGGTATTGACTATGATGAGACATTTGCTCCGGTGGCCAAGATGACAACAGTGCGTACTATTCTTGCTATAGCAGCATCTCGTTCATGGCCTCTTTATCAGATGGATGTGAAGAATGCCTTCCTCCACGGAGATCTTAAAGAGGAAGTTTACATGCGCCTTCCTCCAGGATATGCTACTACCTCTACTCATGAGGTGGCCCGGCTCCGTCGCTCACTGTATGGACTCAAACAAGCGCCCAGAGCTTGGTTTGAAAAATTTCGGTCTACTCTGCTTCATCTTGGATTTGCTCAAAGTCCCTATGATCCTTCCTTGTTCCTCAATAACACTGCTCAAGCTACCACTATTCTCCTAGTATATGTGGATGATATCATCATCACAGGCACTCACAGTAAAATGATCCATAGTCTTCAGTCCTCGCTTCAAACTGCATTCCATATGAAAGACATGGGTCCTTTAACATATTTCTTGGGTCTTGAGGTTCAACAGTCTAGGAAGGGATTGTTTTTACATCAGCATAAGTATGCTACTGATCTTATTGATCTTGCCGGCCAAAAGGATGCAACTCCTGTGGACACTCCATTAGAGGTCAATGTAAAACTACGAAAAGATGATGGGGACCTCCTTTCCGATCCCACCTCCTACAGACGTTTAGTTGGGAGTCTCGTCTACTTGACTATCACTCGGCCTGACATCTCATATGCTGTGAATGTTGTTAGTCAATTCATGCAAGCCCCACGCCATCATCATCTGGTTGCTGTCAAACGGATTATTCGGTACATTCTTGGTTCTCTGACACGAGGATTGGTGTTTCCGGTTGGCACCCCACTCACCCTAAATGCTTATTCTGATGCCGACTGGGCCGGATGCCCGGATACTCGCCGATCTACTACAGGCTGGTGTATGTATTTGGGTGAATCACTCATCTCTTGGAAATGCAAAAAGCAGGAAAGGGTCTCCCGGTCTTCCACTGAATCCGAATATCGTGCTATGTCATCTGCCTGTTCTGAGATCCTTTGGCTTCGTGGCTTACTTGCAGATCTGGGGTTTCCTCAGACTTCCCTACTCCTCTTCATGCAGACAATACTAGTTCCATCCGTATCACTGAGAATCCAGTCTTTCATGAACGGACAAAACATATTGAGGTGGATTGTCACTTTATTCGCGATGCTTATGACCGCAAGATCATTACTTTACCCCATGTTTCCAGTCAACTCCAACTTGCGGACATTTTCACAAAAGGATTGCCTCGGCCACGCCATGAGTTCTTGATTCGCAAATTGCTGTTGTTTGACCATCATCAATTTGAGGGGGGGTGTTAACACTTGTAACATAAAGCCCACTAGGCCCAGGCCCATTCATTGTAACTTATCCATTCATTGTAACTTATCTACACATATCGTGGGATTAGTTAGGATAGAATCAAATCAATTGTACAGCTTACTTTCCATAACAGATAGATTGTAATTAGTTTGATTTGCCTTGATTAAGGCTAAATATGTTTATAAAAAGAGAGAAAGGATCGTCCATCAATGGCATCCTGGAATTTCCACAACTATCAATCTTTTCACACATCCTGTCAATTCCCTCTCACTTACTCTCTCCAGTCACTCTTTCCCTCTCTTCGTCCTCTTCCTTCCATTTCTCTATCTTCATTTGCACCAAACATACCATTTTAATTTAGAAATAGAGGAATCCTCTCTCTTCAACAAAAGTACGTTGTGTATTGTCACTACAGTGCAAGCCGTAGAATCCACAGCAGTCTTCAAACATGTCTTGACAGTTCTAGCAGAGTAAATTCTACTTGATCAGTGGGAAAACATGCCTAAATGACAAAAGATACCAATGTGCATAGTATATGTTGCTTAGGGTAGTGAAAAGAACTCAATTAGTGTCAGCCAAGTTGGACACCAAACACCTGATTACACCAGAAATGATCTCGTCTAGTGAACCTCTATTATTAGTGCCTTTAACATCCCCTCTCTTCTCCACGATTGTCACGATCTTTCACCTCCAAGGAATCCCCTTCCATCTTTTGGCAACTCTCTCCACTATTGACCAACAACTATCATTGCCCCCATCATGAAATGTTACACATCTTGAGTCTCAAGAGAAACTAGTCACTGCACCTCCTTTTCCTAACCAACCACTCATGTCCATGTCTATCAATCATTGAAGCAGCGCAGGGGAGAGGAGGATAGCCAACGGGATATTCTCCAAGCCAAACGACTTAGGGTAGGATGTCTAGGTCTCACACCAAAGAAAAGAGAAAACCACACATTGAGCAAACTCAATTTTCATTCAATTTCTGTATATCTCAAGAGAAGGGATTGCATCCTTCATATAATAGAGTCTCAACACAATTTTAGCAAGTTATAAAATTTTAGAAACTCCCTAATTCTGCTAAATCATATCAATTATTAGAAATCTTAGATACTCCCTAATTCTGCTAAATCATATCAATTATTATAAATCTAATAAATCTAGTAAATTTGGAAAATCATCTAGAAGATCTAAAACTAGAAACTGTCGTCGGAGAATCTTGGATTCTATCATGGCTGGGCCTTGTGGGCTTTGGGCCTTCTGAAATAAACTTTCAAACGTGATCTAGTGGTCTGGCCTGCATTAGCTCTCCCCTTCTTGGAGGGAACTTGATTTCGAGGTCAGTAGGTTGCCTCCTGGATCTAAGATCAACCGTACAAACTTTTAATGTGCTGCTCGATTTCCATCTTTTGTACATAGTGTGGAGGCTTCATGTGTTTTGTACTTCCAACTTAAGCGGTGCAGGGGAGAACGAGGATAGCCAACGGGCTATTCTCCAAGCCAAACGGCTTAGGGTAGGATGTCTAGGTCTCACACCAAAGACAAGAGAAAACCACACATTGAGCAAACTCAATTTTCATTCAACTTCTGTATATCCCAAGAGAAGGGATTACATCCTTTATATAATAAAGTCTCAACACAATTTTAATAATCAAGTTACAAAATTTTAAATACTCCCTAATTCTGCTAAATCATATCAATTATTATAAATCTAATAAATCTACTAAATTTGGAAAATCATCTAGAAGATCTAAACTAGAAACTATCGTGGGAGAATCTTGGATTCTGTCATGGCTGGACCTTGTGGGCTTTGGGCCTTCTGGAATAAACTTTCAAACGTGATCCAGTGGTCTAGCCTGCATCAATCATGCATCTATCAAAATATTGAATGATTCATTTTTATCAGTTCATAAAGACCATCTACATGGTCATCCACTACTGGCGCAGCAAATCTTCCTTGGTATCTCGCTGATAGTGGAAGAAAATCATGCTACAGACAGAAGAGGCCTGCCAATCTCATTCCAGCAAATTTGAGAAGTGAAAATGCAATGGTTGATGCCTCGGAAAGGGGAGTTTTTAGAACAAATATCGTTTTTTAATCTCCTAACCTCTAACCTGCTTCATTTTGGTCATTGGTTTTGGCGTGATCAAGTTGACCCTCTTTTTGTGGCCTGTCAATTTGGTTGCCCTTGGATCTCTTCATATAATGTAAATTATCTTCTACATATTCAAGATTCAGAAATAGATAAGATCATTTTCGTAATCTCCATTAAGATACTTAGAAAGCCTTGCCTGTACATACTTCTTTTGTCTTCTCTACTCGCACACCTAATAATGAAATTTTGGATATCTACTTCAAGGTCGGATGTGTGCATTGTGATATTGTGCAAGACCAAGTGTTGAATCCAATGCCATGGTTTTGCCATGTTGAAGCTCTAGATCCAAAGATTAACCAATTGATCAATCTCTCCTCCCCATGGCTCCATCATCAACTCTCTTCTCATGATGTGACTCAGCATAATGTGTCTGCAGTTCTAACGTTGAAGGCTCAGGTTTTGTAAACCTTTTATTTGCATCATGTCTATGGTAGTATAGTCCTCAGAAACTTGTCTTTGACAGCCTTAGGAGCAACATCATGCTTGCTTGTGTGCAATGAGTTATCATAAATCCCATTCCATATTGCAGACATCTGAATCAAGCTCACTATGTCTCGCTTTACGTGTTCAAGTGCAGCTCAAATACCAATATTTGTTATTCAACGAAAGGCTTTTTGGTGAATTTTATCTCATCAATGAAAGCATATGATTTTCCTTGTTGATTGTTCTTTTCGTTTCCTGCTCTAAAGGATCTCAAGGATTCATGGCTGCAAGACTTGTACGTCTTGAGAAACAAAGTTCCAAATATGTGTAGAATTAACCGACCAAGAAAACAACTAGATATAGAGAGTACCCAAATCCACTTAGGGATTCTTTGTTCAAAACCAATCAAATCAAGGGGAACGACACAAAAGATGAAAAAGACCATCGTCTGGCCATGAGAATGGCCAAGCCATCATCTAGAGTAGAGGACACCCTTCATTTCTTTCTAGGTTTCATGAACATCGTTTGCTTTGACTCCTGTTTCTGTGATTATCACGACAAACGAATGTCCAAATTTGAGCTTGAGATGAGACTATTGCATTTTCAATGACACGGCCAACAGTTTGGTTCTCTCAACAAATTTAGTCATCCGTAGGGATGCTAACATTGGTTTGTTTGTTTTTTTTTTTTTTATTATTATAATGCTAACATTGGTTCTCTCCACAGATATTTCAAAACTAAGAATAGAGACTTCCAAATGGGGTTCTGGGTGTCTATGACGGGTTTCAGATAGAATGATAGGTTCTCAAGGGGTGTGATGAGAAGTTTATTCTTCCCCATTGCCCTTTTTATTGGGTTGAAGCACATCCTGAAATCTCAAACCCTCAAAGTTCAGCTGAAGGATAGACAGCTTTACCTAAACTAAGATTAGATTTTACCTCAGTTGAAAATGTTTTCTGGCAGTGGTGTATCCCAATCTTATCCATCTCATGCCACACATCATATGTGATGGGTCAAAATAAAAAAATTTGGACCAAAGAATAACAAAAGAAGAAAGGGAGGATGGTAAAGAACATTAGTCTCTCTCTGAATGGCACTGGTTCTTAGGATGCGCAATATGTGAAAGAGTGAAATAAAAATAAAAATGAGCAAAGCAATATGATTAAAACATAAAAAGAGTTGGATTTCTGCGATTATTCTTTAACAGGAATTGTTGAATATCAAAAGCTTATTACGCAAAATCCCATTTTTTTGGAACGAGTTGAAGGGGTGGGCATTATTGGTGGGGAGGAAGCAATAAATTGGGGTTTATCGGGACCAATGCTACAAGCTTCCAGAATCTAATGGGATCTTCATAAACTTGATCATTATGCTACGAGCTTCCGGAATCCAATGGGATCTTCGTAAAGTTGATCATTATGAGTGTTACGATGAATTCGATTGGGAAGTCCAGTGGCAAAAAGAAGGAGACTCATTAGCTCGTTATTTAGTACGAATCAATGAAATGACGGAATCCATAAAAATTATTCAACAGGCTCAGGATGGAATTCCCGGGGGTTTGGCTTTTGATAGAGAAAGGGATTCCGAATGGGTTTAGTCTCTCTCTCTCTCTCTCTCAATGGCATTGGTTCTTAGGATGTGCAAGATGTGAAAGAGTGAAATAAAAATAAAATGAGGAAAGCAATATCATTAAAACATAAAAGGAGAAGACAAAGAGAGATGTTGGGAAACATGATGACAACAAAAGAATTTTGTCACTCTCTATCGGACTTGTGACTGCAATGACATTGAAATCATGCAAGCCTAGCCTTTGATACCACTTCTAAAGCTTTTAAGTGCCATGAGAATCCAAAAATTCCCACAGGAACCATGGAGAGAGCTCAACAGTGATAAATGGAAAACCCTCCCCTATTCCACCTAGTTGCTCGATTTGAAGGAGGAATCCTCACACCAAAGGAAGAGGTAAAATTCACTTCTCAAAATATTTTCAACAAATGGTATGTCTTTCATTTCATTAACCATGACAATTATATATTTCACAGTAATAACCTTTCAATTGTGAACAAACTCTAATCATCTTCTAACCACTAACTAGGTTGCTACTTATTACCCATATACCACATGTGCAACCTGCCAAATCTTGACGAGAAAAAAAAACACCTCAACCACTTTCAATCAATCAAATGCATATAGACACAACCAAACATACAACTAATGACACCCTTAATATGAGGGTCACCTTCAAATCTTCTGTTATCGAAAGTCAAGTCGACAGATTGGTATACATGTAATAATTAAAACTGCATCAATCCCATTAAATTACAACCAAGCACCCAAAACCCTAAACCCCGACTTATATTAAATGGAAACGAAAAGAAGAATAACAAACAGAGCCTTTTAGATAGGGACATATCTCTTGATCACTTGCTTCCCGGCAACTGCGACTCCGGCGGCCAACCCTCCAATTGCGCCGGCCACGGCCGCCGAGCGGGGCCCAGACGCGGCCTTGTAGAGCACCCCGGTGCCCAGCCCCGCCACGACACAGTTCAGGAGATCATCGGTCCCCCTGCCTGCGACCATCGCACTCTCCAGCCCGGCGAAGATCAGACCCACGATGCCAAGGGAGTTTCCAAATCGCCTGCCGGTCTGGCCGGAGGAATTGAGGAGGCGGTTGATCCGGAGCTTAAGGGTGTCGCTGGGCTCGGCCGATCTCAGCCCTTCGATGGCGCCCTTGGCGGCGCCGGTCATGGCGCCGGTGAGGTAGCCGGAGCCAGTGTAGTACTGGAGGTTCTCCCCCCAGGAGCGGCGCTGGATGGCGGCTTCTTCGTGGAAGAGGAATTCGGGGGAGGTGGGGAGGTTGTAGAGGTTTTGAATGGGGATTTGGAGGTCTTGGTACGGGTGGTAGAGGCGGGTATTCCGGTCAGATGACTGTTCAGGTATGGCCATTTATCAAGAAGTTGAGTTGGGTTTTTTCCTTTTTTTGGAATCAGGGTTTAGGGTTTTAGGGTTTTCAAGGAAAGTGGAGGGCTACTGGTACTATTCCTCTCAGGGTTTAGGGTTTTAAGGGAGAGGAGAGATTTTTATACGAGAGCTTTTTCCTACCCTGCTTTCTCGGGGAGTGGGGTGGGTCATAGGTGTTTTGTAAGAACGTTACATTTGAACGTAAATAATCTAATCTCTCTCTCTCTGTCTGCTTCGAACTTTGGTAGTCACCTTTTCCCCTTACAAAGTGGAGCTCTTGTCTTGGATCTACCTTTGTATTTGAGCATCTGAAAATTGATTCGGATCTTTGTGTGGCCTCACGCACAGTGGCAGTGAGTGGCTCACTGACTCACTCATGATCTGCCGTGCCCGTGTGCATGGCAATCTATCGATAGCAACCTAGCGGACCATAAATGATCCACTAAAGGTCACCATCGAATTTTTCCTCATTAGACCTGGACTCCTAAAATTTTTAATAAAAAATAAAATGATTGGAATTTTAAAATTCTTTCAAGACGTTTGAGAGCTTTTAGTTGGCTGAAATCTTAAAATCCAACCATGCAACCATGCATTTAGAAATGACAGAGGGTTAAGGGATCACATTATGTTAAAAAATGTTGAACACCTTCATCTCTTGTCAGAAATCCTAGCAATGAAACAAGCCCTTAACCTATCCATATGAATCGAAAGAGTTTTTACATGAAAATACTCATTAACTTACATAAAATTGTAGGCAACAAATTGTATATATTGACATTAAAGGGACTTGCTCCAAAATTTTATCTTTTTTTTTCAACAATTTTTCCCTCAGTATCTTGTGATATAAAGAAATCTGTCAATTATTTATGGATTAAATGAATAAAATACACTATAATACACTTTTCTCTATATTGGTGGCTCGGATTTCTCAACGTATCTCCACTTATTCTCTTCTTCCTAGTATCTAATCTCCCTTTGATTTTCTTCATAATCTGAAAGAGATGTGTGGATCCTACTATTCTCCCTCATATAAGAAGTTATTTACGCCTTCTTTTGATTGATCTAAGGTTTGTCAAACAATTAGATTTCAAAACTTGGTTATTTAACCCAAGCAGACCATACCATGAAGTAAAAAAAAAAAAAATCATATAATTTATCCATCCTTTTGCTATAAGGAAAACTAAAAATAACTTCCTTTTCTATATTTCCTTCATTAAGCACAATTAATCTAGAAAAACACAAAAAAAAAAAAAGAAGACTTCAAGTCATCTGTATTTGCATTCAGGCCGTAGTTGTGTATTTGAAATATATTGTCTAAAAGATGGAAGAAGCAAATCATGAGTCCCTCACTGCGTGGGCCATCGAAAGAAAGAGAAACAAAAAAAAAAAAACAGATAAGGGGGGAAATGAGGGACAATTAAACAAGAGGAAAGTAGGTATGTCAAGGAGGTAAGAAAGTTGATAGATCACATCTGAGAATCATGAAGAAAAGCTCAAAGATTGGATAGTAAGAAGAAAAAGTGAAACTGGGTAAAGAAAAAGGATTTTGTACTTGGTTTTTATGAGGATGTATAATCTATCTTGTGATATTGAAAAATGTAGGAGGGTATCCGAACTGAGCAGGGAGCCCGTTCTCGGTGGGATCGCCACCCGTCGGTGCCCACCCAGCTGGACCCTCTACAGGGGATAGGCGGGGCCCAGAGCCCCGCGCCTATTGTGTACACTCGGGAGCGCAAGTGGTACCAGAACTCACCCAGATTATCCTTTATACAGGAGGTCTCGGGTTCGAAACCTGGGAAGGCCCCTGGGGTGCATGATTTCCGAATCCACCCTGGGACAAACGCACAAGGGAGACAACCTCTCCCGAGTGTACACAATAGGCGCGGGGCTCTGGGCCCCGCCTATCCCCTGTAGAGGGTCCAGCTGGGTGGGCACCGACGGGTGGCGATCCCACCGAGAACGGGCTCCCCTGCTCAGTTCGGATACCCTCCTACAAAAAATATTGCTATACTATAGGATATATCCTGCAATATCATGACATATGGGTAAATTTGTAAAAAATAAAAATGAAAATTTGGAGGGAGGCCTTAACATATCAATTTTTGAAAGTTGTTCCATTTGCTACTGTATAGGGTCCAAGGAGTATATTGCCCCGTTTGTCAATCTACATGTAAAATAAAGACAAAGTAAAGCATTTATTTCTCAGACATGAAAAGACCATGGGTTATAACAAAAGTATACAAATTCAAAACTTTGACCTACTTTTTCAAAAACAAAGTAAAAAAGTAACCCTTCAAACCACTAAAGGACAAAAAAAAAATTACTTTTTACATAAAAATTCAAAAATAATTCATTACTAATTTACTGAAAATAAAAGACCATCATAACTCCCTTATATTTTATTATCTTGATTTCTTATTTTACTTTACCATTTTTTACGAAAAAATTACCAAACGGGCAGAGTTCCTTGAATCTAACTATGCATAAAAGTAGCTAAAGACTTAAACTATAATAGTTAATCTTATAAATTTACATATCTATCTCTTCTTTGGTAACCTGGAAAAGCGTTACTTTATAGATGATCTAATTGATGGATTTGGATGCGGAGACTCCGACACGCGGCCGGAGATCTATATGCGTTCCGGCGATTGGGAAGCTCCATGGATCTCTTCGCCTCTTGTCATTCCTGTGAGATGGAATAAATAATTACCAACCCTAGGGCTCCCTTATCTTATATAGACAAGTCCCAAAGAGTCACACTTATTAGAGACTTCTTCCCAAGAAACCCACATCCAGTAATCCTATTGGGAGTCTTATTAGTGGGACCAGATCAAGTCTTACATTAAGTGGGATTGTATTCTCTGTTGGCATCAGCCCTACTTGATCTGACGTGGGACCAGTGGCATGCGGGCCACACGATTCCTACAATCTCCCACTTGGCACGAATGCCATGTACATCAAATATATCTCAGTCCCATGCACATCACATGCGTTGCAAAAACCTCTGCAGGCAAAGCCTTGGTGAGAGCATCAGCCATCAATTCCTCTGAAGGCATATAGAAAATCTCTATATCATTCTTTTCAGCCTTCTCTCTAATGAAGTGATACTTGATCTCAACATATTTTGATCGGCTGTTAAACTTTGTCTCATTCACCATGGATATAGCAGATGTGCTGTCTACATTCATTGGGACAGACTCTTTTTCTCTAATTATCTCCAAATCAGTTAGAAAATATTTTAACCAAAGAGCATCCTGGACTACTGTACTGCAGGATATATACTTTGCTTCGGCTGTTGACATAGCCGTAGAGGTCTGTTTCTTGCTACCCCAAGAAACTGCACCTCCTCCGAGGGTAAACACATAACCGGTTGTTGACTTTCTCTGGTCTAAATCACCGGCCCAATTTGCATCTGAGTAACCACGCAGTTCCAGGACTTCACCTTAATAACATAGGCGAAGATTCATTATTCCTTTGATGTACCGCATAATTCTCTTAACTGCATACCAATGTTGTAATCCTGGGTTACTTAGGAATCTGCTTATGAGACCCACGACGAATGCAAGATCTGGTCTCGTACACAGCATCACATACATGATGCTGCCCACAATTTGAGCATAAGGTTTCATTCTCATCACTTCCTTATCCTGCTCGTTTGTGGATCCCTGATTGCTGAACAATTTTATACTCTTGCAGATGGGAGTGTCAATTGGTTTACACATAGCCATATCAAACCGTTTCAACACAGTTTCCAAATAGGATCTCTGTGATAAAGTCAATAGCCTATTCGGACGATCACGGGTTATTTCAATGCCAAGGACATACTCTGCCTCACCCATGTCTTTCATCTCGAATCTTGACTTTAACCATTGTTTGATTTCATTTACGGCTTCCAATTGATCACCAGCAATCAAAATCTCATCCACATATAATGACAAATATAAGTAACTACTCTCACTGCATTTAATATAGAAACATGTATCTGCATTATTGGGGACAAATCCTATTTCACCTATGGCCTGGTGAAATTTTCTATACCATTGTCTCGAGGCATGTTTTAATCCATACAATGCCCTATTAAGTTTGTACACTTTGTCCTCATGACCTTGCACCACAAACCCCTCGGGTTGTTTCATATAAATTTCTTCTTCTAATTCGCCATTCAAGAATGCGGTTTTCACATCTATCTGGTGCAATTCAAGGTCAAGACATGCTACCAATGCCGCTAAG
The DNA here is from genome assembly GCA_012931725.1 of Litsea cubeba. NCBI lineage: Eukaryota > Viridiplantae > Streptophyta > Magnoliopsida > Laurales > Lauraceae > Litsea > Litsea cubeba. The sequence continues at coordinate 103,076,029 of CM022946.1, forward strand.
GTTCGTATGGATTGAAATTTTACGACCAGAGAAAACGTCTCCTCGTAATCTATTCCTTCCACTTGGGTGAATCCCTTAGCTACTAACCGTGCTTTATACTTATCTAAGGATCCATCCGACTTTAGTTTCTTTCTAAGAACCCATTTACATCCAATGGCTTTTCGATCTTTTGGAAGATCAACCAATTGTCATACTTAGTTCTTTTCAATTGATTCTATCTCCTCTCTCATAGCCTATAACCAATACTGTGCATCCTGCGCTTTGATCGCTTGAGAGTAAGAGTTTGGATCTAAATCTTGCATGGTTTCCAATAAACTGCAATAATCATCTAGATATGCCGGTTGTTTCCTCGCCCGAATCGGCCTGCCAATCGGCTCATTGGGTTGTTCAATCACCTCAAGTGGGCCCTGGCCAGGAACTCTAGGTCCAACATCCTCTTCGTCGGAACCCCCATTTGCTTGAACCCCCTTGCCCTTAGAGATTTCATATAATTCCACACACCGTGGTTCTACTCTAGGACTGACCGTCGGATCTTCAAGGAAAAACACATCTCGGCATTCCATGATTATCCTATTATCGTGATCATACACACGATATCCTTTAGAATGTAATGGGTAGCCAACGAAAGAACAACTTTTCTTCGTTTTTGCTTGCAGTTTATGTCTTTCTTATGGTGGTAGCAGGACATGTACAGGGCAGCCCCAAACTCTCACATGTTCTAATTTTGGTTTGGCACTAGTCCATAATTCATATGTCTTGGGCACACTTTTGGAGGGTACTCTGTTCAAGATATATTGTGTTGTGTTCAATGCTTCTCCCCACAAATACAGCGGAAGTCTCGCGTGGCTGATCATTGACCTTACCATATCCATTAAGGTCCTATTCCTCCTCTCAGCCACGCCATTTTGTTGTGGGGTATATGGAATCGAATATTCATGAAGGATTCCCTCACGTGCACAATATTCTTTAAACAGTTCCGAGGTATATTCACCCCCCCCCCCCCATCGAATCTAATCCGTTTTATTTTCTTGCCCTTTTAATTTTGGACCTCAGCGGTATATATTTGAAATATTTTTAAGGCCTCATGTTTGTGTTTAATTAGGTATACATAACCATATCTGCTGTAGTCATCAATAAATGTAATAAAATAGTCCTCCCCCGTTCTTTTTTGGACATTCAATGGTCCACAAATATCAGAATGAATTATGGTCAATATTTCCGAACTTCTAGTTCTTTTTGGAAATGGTTTCTTGACCATTTTTCCACTCAGGCATGGTTCACATATGGGGTACTCTACTTTACCTAAAGCTGGTAAAAGTCCATCCTTAACCATTCTACTTATTCTGTTTTTGTTAATATGCCATAATCTCAGATGCCATAACATAGCCAAACCATCCATGCACACATTCACACACACACACACACAAAATAATGAGAACTAGATTTTTTTTTCATCATTAAGAGTGTCCAACAAATACAATTTATCAGAAAGAAAACCTTTGACTAAAACGTGACCGCGCATGCCAATTGTAACCTATTTATCTTTAAATCTGATTTCGAATCCATTCATAGCCAACTGGCTCACAGAGATGACGCTCCTCCTCATAGTTGGAGCAAAGAAAACGTCGGAGAGATATAGGGATTTTCCAGTTGGTAAGGGAATTTTGATTTTCCCTACACCCAACACACCACAGAATGTTTCATTCCCCATGTAAATACTTTGATCTCCCGGTTTCATCTCTTTGAATTCGACAAACCCAGCCTTGGTTCTTGATACATGCCTGGTGTCTCCTGAATCAATCCACCAATTCTTATCATTGGTTTCTACCATCATGGACTCTGTGACCATCTCAACATAATCACCATGCTCTTTGGTCACTTTACCTTGCTGGCTACTCTCACCCCTTTCCTTTCTGCATTGAAAACTAAAGTGTCCAGGCTTCCCGCAGTTAAAGCAAACACCATTCTTAGGCTCTTTCCGCTTTTGATTGCCTTTGAAATTCCTTTTATTTTTCATATTGACGGTTAACGCACCGTTATTATTCTTAATTTTAGCAATCATGACAGAGTTTGTAGGTGTTACACCGCGGGCTGCCTGCCTTTGTCCTTCAGCAAGCAATCTAGCTTCAACCTCACTAAGAGTAACACCCTTTTGGAGGCTAAGGGTCTGAGACACATTCTCCCACGAAGGTGGAAGACTCATCAGCAAGTACATGATTTGAAAATCTCCGTCCATTTCCTTTCCAAAGGCTGCGAGGTTACTATACTAGACAGCCATTTGATCAATGTGATCCCTTATAGCTGATCCTTCTGGCATCTTACAGTTAACATATGCGCTGAATGCCTCCATCAAGTGAGATTTGGAGGTTTCATCATATTTGTCCATAGCATAGTCATAGATTTCTTTAGCAGTGGTAAAGTGCTCAAACTGCTTTACCAAATCGCTGGATATGAATTCGATCAGAAGATGCCTCGCTAATTTGTTATAAAATACCCATTTTTCATACACATCATGATCATCCTTAGGGGCATCATCAGTGGGTTTTGGAATCGGATCGGATTCAATCACATATGTTAATCCGTCAAAGTGCAGCAATGCGTCCATCCGACGCTTCCACACGGCTAAGTTTTTGCCGTTAAAAATATCAGCCTTAGCAAGATCATGCAATGCTGATTTGGAAGACATAATTACTACTGGATTGAAAAAGAGGTTCAGATACCACTAACCGTTAAAGGAGAAAAATCACCCTTTTTTTTCTGAACCGGTAGATTGTCTTTATTTTGATGCTACTGCGTAGATCGGCTCGCAAAGATTCCGCAGAACCAAACCGTTCGTCGATCGGAGTCCGGATGTTCAAGATATCGCAGTGCGAAGGTTTGACGATCGAAAACTCTCCCAGCCTGCGTCAGCAATCTACTGACGTCGTACCTGCCGGTCGCCTGCGTCAGCACGTGTACCAGCGCCTGTTGGTGTAGGCTGGCTTAATCTGGGTCAGGTTGAAACCAGTTTAGCGCAGGTCGGCCCAAACTGCAGTGCTAATTTCTTACTGCCTTTCCTTTCTGGCGCGCGTCCCGAGACGAGATGAAGACATGTTACTGTTGCAATGACGCACGCATCCCAAGGAAATATGAGAAGACTAGATCTATTGATGTGTTGTACCCGTTTCACATGATGTGTGGTACACGTATTTCTCGAGGAGAACAAAAAGAAACGAGTATTTGTTGCTCTCCCTGATGACGTGCGAAAACACGAGCCTACTCTCGTCTGTTTCCTCTCGACTTGGTTTGCAAAAACGAAGAAGCCCTCTCTCTGTCCGACGAAAACTGCATATCTACTCCCATCTAAACTGCAACTTTGCGATCTAAATCGTCGAAGTGTACGGTACCAAGCTCTGATATTGGGGACTTCTTCGTCAAGAAAAACACATCCACTAATCCTATTGGGAGGACAAGATCAAGTCTTACATTAAGTGGGATTGTATTCTCTGTTGGCATCAGCCATACTTGATCTGACGTGGGACCCGTGGCATGCGGGCCACACGATTCCTACACTAATAGGAGGTATTCTCCATATTTTTGGTTCAAAACTTTAAGATTTCAAATCTTACCCATCCATTTGCTTAAATAGAGGCCCTCCTGTCTGTTATCCACCAGCCACTCACATTAGAGGGCATAGAAAAAGTGGAGAGGAATTGAGCTAGAGTGAGGGCTTCGGTAATTGCCAACAAAATAGTTGCATTCCTTCTAGTTTCATTGCTTTAATTTATTCTTGATTTAAGCGAGCATACCTGATTTAATTGAACGTGTTCGAGTTTCTTTAGATTAGATCATTCATCTTATTTATTCATGCATATTCAAATTAATCATTCATCTTATTCACATTAGTTTGATTCCTTCATTCACATTAGTTTTAGTCTCTTGCATTTGATCAACTCATATAACATGATTGTGCATATTTTGATTGGTTATCTTCTTGTTTAGTTTTGTGCATCTTAAATCCATCATCTAGTTTGTCTCAATCATCATTCATCATCAAATAGTGATTTTGCATTCATCATCACAACTCACTACAAGAATTTCCACTTTTATCGTCGTTTTTTGCTTGCTCAATAAATAAATACCGAGAAAAGTATAGCTTTTGCGCCGACAAAAGCTTATTTCGCCGGGAAAAGATACAGTTTTCCCGGCGATAATGTTTCGCCAACAAATGTTTCATCTTTCTCGGCAATTTTTTTTTCGCCGGCAAAGGTAATATTTTTGCCGGCGAATATTATTTTTCGCCGGCAAAGGTAATATTTTTGTCGGCGATTCTTTTTTTCACCGGCGAAGGTAATATTTTTGCAGATAATTTTTTTTTCGCCGGGAAAGATAATATTTTTGGCTGAAAATTTTCACCCGTCAACTCGGAGGGAAATTCCAATCTTAGAATTGTTTTCACCGGCGCACTATTGGCGCCGGGATTTTATAACTAATAACCCCAACGAATTCTCAATATGGAGGGGGATCTTTATATACATAGAGTGAAACAGACCAAACGTAAGTAAGATGCAAACTCAACTAGTTGTTGTGAATCCAAAATAAAGATGTTAAAGTTCTCAAGCAAATGTGAGTTTAGACAATCAATGTCCATACTCCATAAGAGAGTCTTTGTCAGATTAACACTTCTATGCTTCTTTTTTCCAAACAGGGGCAAACTTCTCTACTTCTGTTTCTTACATCAAATAAGAAAGTTCTATACCAAGTGACAGTCTCAGTTGCAATGAAAAGTTTTGAACAAAAGTTCTAGCTTTTCTCTTTTGTGTTGTTCACTCCACGCCTGAAGATGACAAGTAATACTATTTGTAGTGATAAGTGAGTCCCAATCAACTCCATATGATGACTCTTAGGTTTATTCTACTTCAATTTCTATAATTAGGCATTTTTCCCATTACACAAACAGTTCAGGCAAGACCAAAACCAGCACAATGCTCTGGGACCTGATCACAGAACCAGCTGTCCTGATGGGAGAAGTCTTATTTCTAAGCAGAAGAATACAAGAGCTATTAGAGCCTGTTTTTATGTAACTACTATTTACACATTGATTTGTAATATAACTCGCATTTGCAGGGCGAGGATGTTTGTTGCATATGCAAAATACAAACATTGGCACCATTAAAATATGGCATGGTGCGTACAGCCCCAATATGTAATTGTATGAAAAGAATTTGCTGCATTATTTGATGGCTGCCAGATCATCTCAAGTCTCAACCAGTCTTGATTCTCAACTTGATGTTCTAAAAAATAGAAGTATAAGAATGTTGACCTAAAAAATCTAAAAGATGCTCTAGTTGACAACAACACACACAGCAACAAAGACGCACACATATCTGGGCATCATACCCATTAGCAATCTACAGAGGAAACACATATAGAGGTTATCTGCAAACTGCTGGAAACCCAAATCAGGGGAAAAATCAAAGCAAAACAGAAAATAAAACTACAAACCTCAAGTCCGATCAAAATGGCTGTTGATCGGCGTCATTTACCACGCTTACCTCCCGTCGATGAAGTCCAAGAACGGTCGTCTCGAGGTCTTGCTCAGATCGTGTGAGTTTGAGAGTTGAGAGAGACTCTGTTTTCCTTGAGCATATATGCAGACAAAGGGAGAGAAAGAGAAAGCAGAAAATATTTTTTAATGAATGTCGAGCTACAGTACCAAGTTAAGTGTAAAGAGCCACTGTTCATGAATGTGATTTTAAGGGAAGAAAAAAGAGCCTGATGTGAACAGGTTTTATACAACTTTAGTTACTTTGTAGCTAAACATTGCATTTACATAGCAACATGCGAATGTTCTAAAAGTTCTCCATCGACCCATCTCCTTTATAACAAAAAGAAAAAAAAAAAATCGATGCATCTTAAAACCCCTTCTGCATCTCCCTCAAATCGCCATTGCCCTCTGCTTCCAGCAAGGTTGATGAACATCCATCCATCTCTGAACATTGGTTATAAGTTGTACTTACCCTTAGAATAATTTTCAAGTATGAAATTGGATTTGTTCTTTTCCCATTTTATTTCTTAATTCCAACCTATGGAATGCTGATAATTTCAGGTGGAGGCCGAGTGTGGAGCAGGGAGAGTGACAACAAAGTGAAGGGAGAAGGAAGAAGGGAGCTCGAAGTGGATTCGCACTCCCTGCCATCTTCCATTCTTTTTTTCTTTTCTTTTTTTTTTTTTATGTGTTACCCCTGCTGCTGCCGTTTCAGGTGGAGGCCAGGCGCGGTCAACAGAGAAGAAGAGGGAGGAGAGTGAGGGAGAACTTGCCAGGTATGTGGGTCCCGCCCATTCTCTTCTTCCATCTTCTTGTCTTTTTTTTTTTTTGAAACATGGCTGCTGAATGAGGTTTGGGCATTTTATGCGTGGTGGATTTTTAAGAGGGAGGAGGGGGTGGAGTTGTCTCAGCTGTGAGATTGGTGATCCCAGCCCCTTGATTCCGATTTGAAGGGTTGCACGGTGAGAATTTCATGTCAAAATCAGTTTGGGTGGAAAATGGGCATTCACTGCGACTAGTTGGGATTTTGGTGGGATAATGAAGTGGCTATGTGAAGGTTTTTTAGGACCCACTAGAATGAATTACTAGTTCTAATTTAACCAATCAATGCAGCGGAAATAAACCAATCAAACAATATAGAACTAGCTATCTACCAATCACACACCACAAGAAGGCAGACACAAATTTTACCGTGGAAACCCTTTCCGGGAGAAAAACCACGAACCAGAAATCAAGAGTTCACGAACAGTTTACAAGATATACTCACAAGCTCCTGTACCTCAGTCTGTACCTCGACCTCAGGACTGTAGTTGTTCTTGCACAGAATCCACTAACACGGCTTCCACCGTGCACCGTTCTCCTTACTTGATCTCCTCGCACCTTGTCCACCAAGATGATCAATCTTCTACAAGAGAGTAGAAGCAACAAAACCTTCTAGAGCAGTCCTTCAGAACAATCTCTCAATAGCTCTAGAGAAACAGGAGAATCTCTCTTAGGATATACTAATCTCAGATCAAAAGAGATAATTAACTTCTTGTGTGTCTTGTTTGGGTTGAGAGAAACACCCAATAAATAGGCCCAAATTCGTGCATAAGTATTCTACATAGACTCCAATCAGAATAGCACTTAGCATCAAACTCTTTCATAGAGTCCGAATCAGAATGGGCATTCCCGTCATAGCTCGCTCTAGCGAGCTTGTGTCTCGCTAGAGCGAGACACAATTCTGCCTTGGGCAGAATTGGCAGTCTGTCAAGTCTTTTGACTTTTTAAACCTAACAATCTCCCCCTTTTGGCAATTCTTGGACAAAATCCCCTAGAAAAATACAATTTGAACTACCCAAAATTAAAACCCAAAATACATTGAATTTTAAAAAAAAATCAGCACTGTAGATCTTGTATTGCCTTTGCTTGCTTGAACGTTCAGATCTTGAATTGTCTTAGCTTGTAAAGCTCCCCCTAGCTCCATTCTTCTCCCCCTATTTTTGTCCATAATTGACAAACAAATATTATCATGCAGCTTCTGTCAACCTGGATGCAGTAGCTCCCCCTCAATATTGACTCCCCCTCAGAAAGATCTTCGTATCAGCACTGGGGTGGGGACTTGATCTTGAAGATCAGGGGTGATGAAGCTTAGGCACATACACTTGTAAATTTAAATATTTCAGCAAAGTGTGTACCAATACAGAAGAGACGTCTTCTTTCTTGACCCAGACAGCTTTGGTATTCTTCTTTGTCAGCTCAGCCTTCTGCGTTTTCCATTGCTTCTTATTCGGTAAACTTCGCAGCTTGTTGCAATGGGGTCGAATGTGTCCTTTAATTCCACAATGATGACAAGTGGGGGTTCGTTCAGGACGTAACACATTCTGCTTCTTTGGAGCTTTCTTTGCAACACTAACAACAGGATTAGTAATAACTGAATTTTTAACAAAACAATTTTTACCTTTGGCATTTGAAGTGGATGCTCCATTAGCATAGCCAATACCATTCTTATCAGTGTTTGCCTTTTGACTGCACAGGATGTCATCTAATTTTCTCGATCCAGTGTTCATCCTATTCAATGAAGCTTTAGCAGTGTCTAACTCAGATAGAACCATCTTGAGTCTTCCATTCAGATCAGAACTCTCTGCTTTCAAAGTCTTCATATCATAATCAAATAAGTCACACTTTTGTGATTCTGCAGTCAATCTGTCAGCCAACTTGTTATTTACATCCTTCAATTTTTGTACTTTTGCAAGTGAATCTACAAGTTCAGCTTTCAAGGAGGAATTCTGCTCTTCAGACATTTGCCAATTAATAGCAACTTTTTCATTCACTTTAACCATCTTCATGGTTTTCTTGAAAAGTGTTTCATATTCACCTTTCCAATATGTTTCTTCCTCTAACTCAGTATCGTGATCAGTCTCAACTTCAGAAGAAACGTGGGAAGCAATAGAACTAGAAGTTGCCATAAAAGCAATAAACTTCCCCCTGCCAGTGTCAGACTTGGAATTTTCATTATTCTCATCAGAAGTGTCATCTTCCCAAGTAGTATTCAAGGCCTTCTTTTGAGATTTTTTGTTTCCGCAATCATTAGCAATGTGTCCATAGCCTTGACACTCATAACATTGAATCCCTTTAAAATGTTTATTCTTTCCAGAATTTTTAGGGATCTTCACATTGGTTTTCTGTCCCTTCATAAAAAGCTTAAATTGCTTCATGAACCGTACAGCAACTTGGGGATCAATTTCCTCGGAATCTGAATCTGAATCTGAATCACTTGCATCTTTCTTATATGATTCATTGGACGCTTTCTTGAATGATTCCTTAAATGCTTTCAAAGCAATACCTTGAGATTTTGTCGTCCCATTAGACCTAAGGTTTGCTTCAAAAGTTTGTAGGTTGCCAACCAACTCATCAACTTTGAGTGTATTTAAATTTTTATTTTCCTCTATGGCCACAACCTTTCTGGGAGAGACCTCAAAATCTTTTTAACAATTCTGTTTTCAGGAATTGGTTCTCCCAAAGTAAAGGTATCATTCACAATTGCATTCAGCCTCGAATTGAAATCATCAAAAGTTTCATCATCTTCTATCTTTATGGTTTCGAAGGCTGTATACAATTTCTGAAGTTTCGACTGTTTGACGGTGTCAGTCCCTTCATGTACAGTCTGTAGAATATCCCAAGCTTCTTTTGCAGTAGTACATGTAGAAATTCTACGAAACTTAGACATATTAACTCCATTATAAATAGCATTCAAAGCCCTAGAGTTACAAGTGGCAGCCAACTCTTCTTCCTTATTCCACTGATCTTCAGGTTTGGGACCAGTTACCCCATTAGCAGTAATAGTGGGCAAGGAATAGTCATTCTCAACAGATTTCCAAACTTTCAGATCTATGGCTTTCAAAAAGGCAATCATCCTGGCTTTCCAATAAGCATAATTGCTACCATCCAACAGAGGAGGCTTATTGGTTGAAGTACCTTCGCTGTAGATATCCATTCTAGCAATTATGGATCAACACAATAAAATAGTGTAACCCGCTCTGATACCACGTGAAGGTTTTTTTAGGACCCTAGAATGAATTACTAGTTCTAATTTAACCAATCAATGCAGCGGAAATAAACCAATCAAACAATATAGAACTAGCTATCTACCAATCACACACCACAAGAAGGCAGACACAGATTTTACCGTGGAAATCCTTTCCGGGAGAAAAAACCTCGAACCAGAAATCAAGAGTTCACGAACAGTTTACAAGATATACTCACAAGCTCCTGTACCTCAGTTTGTACCTCGACCTCAGGACTGTAGTTGTTCTTGCACAGAATCCACTAACACGGCTTCCACCGTGCACCGTTCTCCTTACTTGATCTCCTCGCACCTTGTCCACCAAGATGATCAATCTTCTACAAGAGAGTAGAAGCAACAAAACCTTCTAGAGCAGTCCTTCAGAACAATCTCTCAATGGCTCTAGAGAAACAGAAGAATCTCTCTTAGGATATACTAATCTCAGATCAAAAGAGATAATTAACTTCTTGTGTGTCTTGTGTGTCTTGTTTGGGTTGAGAGAAACACCCAATAAATAGGTCCAAATTCGTGCATAAGTATTCTACTTAGACTCCAATCAGAATTGCACTTAGCATCAAACTCTTTCATAGAGTCCGGATCAGAATGGGCATTCCCGTCATAGCTCGCTCTAGCGAGCTTGTGTCTCGCTAGAGCGAGACACAATTCTGCCTTGGCCAGAATTGGCGGTCTGTCAAGTCTTTTGACTTTTTAAACCTAACACTATGATTCTTTTGGTATTCAGATTGCTTTGAGCTCGGATTCTTGGATTCATGATGTGGCCATGGATCTCTCTCTTTTTCGTTTCTTTTTTTTTTTTGGTCGTTTGTTGTGCGTGTGTTTCTTATGTGATTGAACGTGCTGTATATTTCTTGATGGATGGCGGTGGGGTGGAATGGAATGAAACAGTGAGGAGGTGGAATGTGGTGAAGGCGGAAATCGAATGGGTCTTGTGTTTTGTGTGCTCATTTGATGCAGAATGGGTCATATGTACAGGTGAATGTAAAGGCTCAAGGGTCTTCTTGTTCTGTAAGTGTTTTTTTTTTTTTTTTGGTAGAATCTTGTTCTGTAAGTTGTCATTCTACCTGAGCTAGCAAATTCACATTGTGATGATGTGTGTAAGCTAGAATTTTAACTAGAATATCTGCTGCCTCTATTCGTCAATGTATCTAAATCTCTATACCCTGCATCAGAGCTTTTTGTGTCTTCAGATGGGCCTCTCTGAGCTGATATTATTATTTTCTGAATCTTACATTTCTTCCATGAGATTCCTTTATAATCATATGTGGTAGCATTTGGCATTGAATCCTATTTTTTTCATCAGTCTATTTCATTTTTATATTTGTATTCTTAAGTTTGACTTGTAAGAACACTCTGTCAATCTTTCAAGGCTTTCCAGAAAAAAAGGGAAAAAAGCTGATTGTAGTTATTAGTCACCTATGTTAATTGATATTTTACTGGTCTTTTACAATGAAAGACATTGTTGGTTGATGAAACAACTATTAGATTTTGCCTTTGCATTTTAATAATGAAGAAGAGTTCTACGATTAGAGGATTTTATTTATTGATATATAAAGTTCTCTCTGTAATGCTAAGATTTTTTTTAAAGATCGAGACTAAGATAGTGCAGCAAATAAATTTTAATTAACATCTTGCCAGACTGTTTTAAGCTTTATCTTTCCTTTATTCTTATCTGAATGCTTCTCAAATTTGGTTGTTTTCTTAAGTTATATATATATATATATATAAAGAAGCTATTTTCTGAAGTATTATTCGGTCCTCGGGTTTTGTTGTTTTCAAGTGGTAATGTTTCATATATCCTAGGTTAGATATGTTCCATTGAAGTCCCACACATCCATTTTCTTAAATTTTGTAAATATATTTTTTTGTGTCATGTTATTTTGTTGTCTTTACACACTATTTGTTACATTTGGAAGTTTCAAAATATGTTGCTAAACAGTACTCCCTTTTGTTTATCTCATGGAACATGTCCTTAAAAATTAAAATCTTGAACTCCTCTGTCATGTGTTCTTGCATCTCCAAAATTTTCATTTTTAAATTTGAGAAAGCAAAGAAATTTAACAATATACATATGTGACTTTTTGTCTGTTTATGAATCCCTTGTAGGAGAAGCACACTCCTTAAAGGTTGAAAAGATCTCACTAGGGAAAGTCCGAGTATCAAGATGTTTTAGTATTTCTGGTATTTGATGCTCGAGAGAACATAAAGATATATCTTTTTTCTTCTTGAGTTCTTCCTTCAAGCTATGGTAGCTTGGTGCTGACCACCGGATATTTTTTTTTGTTTTTGTGTTTCTTGTTTCATTTCAGTCATCAGCCTACGGTAATGTTCTTGTATTGAATGGGGCAATTCAAATTACAGAGAGAGATGAGTGTGCTTATCAAGAAATGATTACACACTTACCACTTTGCTCCATTCTGAATCCTAAGAAGGTATCCCTTTGCTTGTAGAATTATAAATTCATTCCTTTTAAAGTTCTTAAAGCATTATAATTGTGTGAATTATTCTTTTATAATATCTTTATCACAGTCAAGTTGTAGCTCAATGCCTCAATGTGAGACATGTAGTCTAGAATGCTAAATACAACTACTAGTACTGGCATGGATTTTAGTGGGGATATGATCAAAGGTTGGGAATATGAGAAGAAACACTAGAAGATATGCAGAGGTTTGTGAAGATGTCAAAGCAATAGTAACGAAACAGAGGAATGGAGAAAATTGGAGAAAATGTCTTACCACATTATGTGGTCGACTGATGTTTTTAGAGGGATTAAATGGAATCCAGTTAGACTACTTGGTCCAGTCAAGGCTTAATAAAAATTATAGGGAATCAATTATTGCTATCTATATCTGATTACAGGAAATCAGTGATCTAATCAATCTAATTACAGAAACTATGATTAGCGTTGACTATTATACATGAGATTAAACGTGGGCCCTCCTTAGTTTCTGTGATTCCCACTGTCTCTATATGGTCAAGTCAGTGATCACTGATGTAGACCACGGTAGGAAGAATTGGCAGGTTAGTCCCGAGCTTCGAGATGGTTCATCCAATGATCCTCACTCCTGCCTATTGGTCTAGAATCCTTTTATTTTTCTATGTTGGATCATCACAACCTAAATGGGATTCGGTAAACTAAGATTTACCTCAGATGAGTTACCTTGGGATTTTGTTCCCATTCTCAATGGCATGAAACTTGAAATCCATATATCCAACAATGACTCCATTTTTTTTATAACTGTCCTACATAGGCATCCAATCCAATTCTTTAATGATTTTAGAAATTAGTGAACTTAATATATTTTTTATGGAGGTGCAAAGTGCCAATCCAAGCTGACCCCCCCTGGATGAAGGGTGATCACATTGTAGTTATTTGCCTTCTTTATATTATTTTTTTTTAAATGTTGCTGAAATTGTGCTGGATGGACAATGGACACTTTTAGAATATGAAAGGGTTTTCTTTTTGTGGAATTCTGGGGCATTGAGGTTTCAATGGAAACCTTGTTGAGTGAGTGTGCCTTTTGGCTTATAAATGGTGTTGATATATTGCTGCTACATCAACATTTGCAAGTTCTTTGGTTGAGTTTCAAGTGTTAAATATCAATCCCTTACAAAGTTGACTGCGTTTTCCTTGTAAAGACACCCCAAAATTCATCTCCTACAGTCCAAATTTTCCTATGGTGCTGAAGATGGTGTTCATTACCAATTAGACACAATAGGCTACATGTATAGTCTTGGGTTTGGGGTTTACAATACAATAATTTTGTCCTTGTGTTACAGCAACCCAAACATTCACTTAGAGAATTATACATTTCCTTCTTAGCTTATTGGGTATTATCAACTTATGACGAGTGTTCAAATATGTGCAGCTCTGCCTATTTGCACCATTTTTCCTAGTTGACAGAATCCAATTTTGTTAAATAAACTACATAAACAGAGTAACCTTTCTAGTTTCACTTGTTCTCTACATTTAAGGAAGTTTTGTGTGATTGGGAATCTTGAAGTTTCAGGATTGCCACAAATGCTCAGGATGACCACTCATTGGTATATAAGCTTGTAGGTATCAACTACTGTGTATTTCTCGGATTGTTCTGCATAAGGTGGATGTCTGACCACAATTTAAAAAAAAAAAAAAAAACAAAGACATTGTAGATTAGTTTTGGAAATAGTGCTCCCATGCGAGAAATCAAAACAATTTATATTTTGTTGAACATTTGGAGTTTCATCATTTTTCTCTAGTTTGTATCTTCTTATTTAGACTAAAGCTAGTTCTTTCACTATTTACTTAAACAGTTGGACTTGTTCTCATCATTTTTCACTATTTTCTCAACTGATATAGTGAACTAATATGAGATTAGTAGATTTTTTGAGCCCTAAATTCTCTCTGTCCCCTAGAAAATACCACATTTGGTGGAGAGTATTTAAGAATGACCACATTCAGAATCCATCAAAATTCCCACTAGAGAGGATTTTGCAATGAAAATTGAAAATGGGAAATGTAGAACTCTTCTTCTCAATTTATCTACCCATGGAGATCTATTGCAGTTCTGAGCCCACCAACGGTGATATGATTCTGGTATTTCATTTACCTATTTAAAAGCACATCAGATGGCGTAAGATCTTTATACTTCTGAGGGTTGTTCTGAGCCCACCTGGTTTGTGTATATATGAACAGTTATTTTTTCTTATTCTCTCTTCTTTTTTTTTGCTGAATATATATGTATGTCTCTGTGTTCTATGTATTAAGGTTTAAAGCTCATTTGAATCAACAATGAATGTTGACATTTCACAACAGCATCCATGTCTTGTGTAGGGATATAATTTATACCAATGGATGTGATGGTGAACCAAAATCATGCTTTGGTCTATCGTTTCACTAAGGGCACGTTTGGTAATGGGAGAGGAATTCGTGGGATTTAGGATTCCTCTCTTTCACTGGAAAAAGAAAATCAATGCTAAGGATTTGTATAGCTAATGGTTCCTGTATTCCACGTTTGGTTGTGATTTGGAGACATCGCGAATTTCATCAATCCATGTTTGGTGTTGAACACCAAAATCCGCGATAGTAAACTACCCACTTAATATGAGGCTATGCAGTTTGCCATGACCAAGACATATGACTGTATCAAGTGAGATCCACTTCTTGATATAGGACAAACTAATAACTACGTATCACAAGTGCACATATGATTGAGTAAATGGGGCTCATATTAAATATTGAACAAATTAAGGCCAATTATCACAAGTGCACATATGATTACAATGATGGGATACATTTATTATTTATTAATTAGACTATATTCCATGGATGGGGTGTTAATTTTTTTTATTGAACAAGTGGGACCCACTCTATTCCTATTTATTGAACAAAATAAATTGATGGGACTAAAAACTAGCTAATTCAGAAACTTAATAGCCGAAATTCAAAAGTATGTTGTGAATCAATTTAAAAAATAATTAAATCAGACCTTAAAATTTTCAAAAAGAAAAAAAAAAGGACAGAGTCTCCCCTTAATGAGAAGACAATCTAAATTTCTTCAAGCTACATAAGTACCTGCTATATTATAAACTAGTGATTGCCCATACCTGAAGTCACGGCGCACCATGTTCTGAGCACAACTAAATCTTAATACTCTTCTTTTGACCACCTAACAACTAATCTAAATTTTGGCACCCTATGAGGGGTAATTCAGTTCACCCTATTTAACGATGTCCTGATTAGGTCCCTAGTCAAAGATCACATATTATTCCTAGACCTTTGATTGCCTTAGTAGAGTTTTTATTTTATTTTATTTTTATTTTATTTTTTTTTGCTTTTGACACCTTTTTGATCAATGGCAGAACAATAAGAAAATAAATACTCTTGCTTTTCTTTTAAATGAAGAAGAGATTACAATACCTGTAAATAATTCAAACTTGCTGCCCCTTTTTGCGCAGCACAAACCAAGATGTGAACGTGCTTTTGATGGGGATGGCAAAAACTTGTAAATTTCTTCAACTTTTAGCCCCTTTTTTCATTTCCCTCTTAAATTCAAGGGTCCAAAATATCCATAGGATTTATGTACATAAATCCAAGGGTCCAAAATATCCATAGGATTTATGTACATAAATCCAAGGGTCCAAAATATGGGGAATTCAAAAGACTGAGCTCCCTTATTGTATAGAGTGACTGCCCGTACCTGAAGGCACGGCGCACAATGTTCGAAGCACAACTAAATCTAATTACTCTTCTTTTGACCACCTAACAACTAACTTGAATTTTGGCACCCTATGAAGGGTAATTCGGTCCACCCTATTTAATGACGTCCTGATTAGGTTCCGAAGCAAAGATCACCTATTATTCCTGGACCTCTGATTGCCCTAGGAATTGGCTCATTGCAATCTGCTCGTCAAGGGCTTTTCATCCATATATAGAACTTTGAGATCCGACGGGCGGATCAAAAAAATCATAATAGCAGGTCCCACCTCCCCGGGTTGCCCACCTGAAAAACCACCTATCACTTCTAGACCCTTGTTTGCCCCGAAAGTTGGCTCATCGCGATCTACTCATTGAGGGCTTTCCATCTATATATAGAACTTTAAAATCCGACAGGCGGATCAAAATCTACGAAACCTGGGTCCCAGTTTTTGGGCCCAAAACCTCTGATGCAGCCCACTTTTTGGGCCCAAAACCTCTGATCCAGACCTTGATTGGGCCCTTAACTAAACCTGTCAGACCTGAGCTGAACCTGATCCAATTCAGCCCATCAAACTCTAGCCTAAATCAATCCGAACCCAAATCCAACCCAAACCCATCTAACCTGAACCTAACCCTAGACCTGGCCCAGACTCCTTGACCCATCGCCCGGATAAAAGAGAAAGAGTCCAGGGATCTGCAGAAGTAGTGTCCCAGATCTCTGGACTCTCAAACCCTCTTAAACCCCTCAACCCCTTTCCTCTTAATCTCAGCCCTATGATATATGTACATAAATCCAAGGGTCCAAAATATGGTTAATTAAAAAACTGGGCTCCATTACAAAAGAAGTTTTTTTTTTTCTTGCTTTAGACACCTTTTTTGATCAATCGCAGAGCAATAAGAAAGTAAATACTCTTGCTTTTCTTTTAAATGAAGAAATGATGGCAATAAATGTAAATAACTCAAACTTGCTACCCCTTTTTGCGCCATAACCAAGATGTGAACGTGCTTTTGATGGGGATGGCAAAAACTTGTAAATTTCTCAAACTTTTAGCCCCTTTTTTCATTCCCCTCTTAAATCGAAGGGTCCAAAATATCCCTAGGATTTATGTAAATAAATCCAATGGTCCAAAATATGGGGAATTCAAAAACTGAGCTCCCTTATTATATAGATTATTTCATAAACAACCATGATACCCTTTCGAACTATGAATTTCAATTTATACACAACCACAACTCTCTAATAATTTAAATGCAATTATAAAAACATAAAATAAATCTCCATGCAAGTCAATATTAAGCCAGAAAAATAATAAATTGTTATTAGTGTTTATGAATCTCAAACTAAAAAGTCAATGTTAAACCATTAATATAATAACTAAGACAACGAAATAAACTCTTATAAAGAAGAGGTAAAAAATCAAAAACCACCCTTGCATCCCACATTTCTTCTGCTATGCTTTCTCGCAATTGAATCATATAATTCCTATTTGCTTATTTAGGTCCTAGAATATTATTTTCAGGTTGGTTATCATTAAGCTCATCACCCATATCCACATCTTCTAATGTATGATTCATTGCCTCATCAAATATCGCATCCTCTAAATTCCATTGTCGGATGAAGTTATGCAGAATACAGCACGCCACGACTATCTTCGCTTGTGTCTTGATAGGGTATCGTGGAGCAATTTGAAGTAGAGCAAAACGTTGCTCAACGCTGCAAATGTTCTCTTAACTACATTTCGTAATTTTGAATGACGCAAGTTGAATAACTATGGTTCTTTATGGGCGCGTGTGTAGTTGACCATTCTTTAAAATGGTAACGAACACCGCGAAAGGAGCAAAAAAGCCTCGTGTATTCGCGTAACCAGTATCATCCAAATAGTATTTGCCGAAAAAACACATACTTACTGATTATTATTATACTCAAAATAATAGACATGTTTTCAATAAGAAAATCACAATATATTACCAATTGGAACATGAAATTTATTGTGAGGCTGCTTCAAAATCAAGTTTTGAAGAATCTTAGCATATGATGCTGACCCTTCCCACCCAGCAAAAACATATTGAAACTTCATGTCGAATGAAACCACAGCCATAACATTTTGAGATAATGAACCTTTCCTATTACGATATCAAACTTGGTCCTCAAGCCTCACCCATGCAGGGATATGTGTTCCGTCTATTGCTCCAACACAATCATGTAGATGGATCAAACACTCGTTAAATTAAGCAGAGTTTACATCACACTGTACCATTTTTTAAATGATTTAAAATGATTTTTCAATTTATCCTTATTGAAATTTGTGCCGAACTGCGTTTTCATTTGTTTCGTTATTTCACTCCATCCCTCTGTGGTGAACCCACCGGGTATGGATTTTCCTTCTTTGCATTGTTTGCGCATAAAGTGGATGAGCATTTCATCTTGTCTAGTTGTCCATTTCATATTCTTTGAGTTTGACTTATCAGAGCGAGGACCCTGGGAGTTAATTTGTGTAGTCATCCTACAAATTATTAGAGATGATTATGATCTAACAATGAAAAAAAAACGAAAGCTCTTGTCCTAAGACTTCAATCACAGTCAAAATGTTCAAAGGTAAATACAAACAGCTTAAAGTGGATCACCAAAATTCTTAAATAAATGCATTTAAAACAACCTTTAAATGTTCAATTGGGCGGAACAGAGTACAAGCATTCCAAAAAAAACGGAACAAATTATGGGAGAATGATAAGAAGAGCATAGTGCATTTTCTAGGAAAAAATCTTCTCCAATTTGAGAAGAGTTCCAAAATCAATAATTTTTAAGTCTGCTTATTTTTTTGAATAAAGTTTTTCCATTTACGCTTCACTATAAAAACCGAATTTAAATGTCTTATAAACACAAACAAACAGTCAATTGCCAATTTTGGGTAGCTGATGAACTGGAAGAGAAAAATAATTTTGGCCCTTCCATTTGTTGAAGATGAGAACTACCAGGTTAAGGTTGAAACAAAGGTAGGACTACTTATACATGGCTTAGTTAGGTTGATAATATACGGAAGGACTCAAGTTAAGACCAGTTAAGGGTTGAAACAAAGTGAGGACTGATTTAGCTCGGTAATGTTGATAATATATGCAAAATATTTCTTTTTTCAAATATAGCTGTGCATTTTGCTCCAAGCATTTATTACGAAGAATTCAACACATGGTCTGAGTACAGATATTGAAATATTCCAAGTTGTGTAACGTGTTGCTAGATTAGTAAAACTATAAATATGCTTTATAATTCTGACATATAATTAGCATGGGTATAAGCTACAAAGAACAAAGTAATTAATTCATCAACTTCTCTAACACTTGGAATAGAGGAAGAAGTCACCAAACTTAATTCTAGACTACTTGGATATATGCATGACATTTAATGCTCCAACAGTAAAGAAAATTAAAAAAAAAAAACCTGAAAAGAAAATACATACAAACAGTTGATGCTCGAGTAAGAATCTCTAAAAAGGGAAAAAAAGAGAAAAAACTAATATATACATACATATAAGTGATCAGTGCAAGGCTTCTTTAATGCCCTTCGGATTTGTGGGCGGGTAAGACCGACAAGAATCAAGATTATTATTTTTGTTGTCACTGAGGTCGTCTTGTTTGTTTCATTCGATTTAATATATAAGAATTGAAAGAAATATTTCTAGAAAGGTTAAAATTGAAGAAACAAAAGGAGAATCTCTGAAAATGAACATCAAAGTATCTCCTCTCTAATGAAAAATGAATCAAGTGGATATGGGAATTGAATACCTAGTTGCCTTATGCAACATATTTTATATAAACCCACCATGGCATCACCTCACATACTTACAGCATCCAGAACTCCCTGCCTGACCAAAGTATGGGCGAACTTTGAAAATGAGCCCATTACAGCATTTCAACATGCAGTTGGGATGCATACTTACAAACATCCACCGGATGTTTCTACAAAATAAAAAAAAAATGCAATTGGTATGGTCCGTATGGATAAGGATTTTCATCACCAGCCGAGTCAAGATGCACAAGAAGAAACCAAAATCAAGCTTTAGAGAGATGGGCAAAAAGGGACATTAGTCCATATCATGATTATGAGATTAAAATTCTTGGAACATCATTATTTTTAGTTGTTTTCATAGCAACCACAAGCAATATTCAATGTTGAAAGTTCTTATCATCGCTAAACGCTAAAATCAAGTTCTAGAAAGTAACAAGCATTCAAAATATTGAAGATTTGGATAGGGACACCGACCAAATTGACATCCTCCTACTGCTACATGAGTCCTGGAAGGAAGAGAGATGCTTTCTCCCCATTATATTATCTTCTCCAAAATTTCTCTTTTCTAACAAGTTGTTTGAACAGAGAAGAGAAAGGCCAACTTACCAGGTAGGGAAGGGGAGAGAGAGAAGAAGAGAGAGAGAGAGATGGGCATACCCGAAAATGAAGGCCGGCGAGAGAGAGAGAGAGAGAGAGAGAGAGAGAGAGAGAGAGAGAGAGAGGCGAAGAGAGGCTTCTTCGAGGAGTCATTCTAAGATCGCACGAGAGATCGATAATGAGGTGATTTCGGAAGTTGAGGTGGGATTTTGACTTTTATACCCACCCCCTTTAGAGGGAGGATTTGCATATTCGATGGAAGGGGGTCAGATCAGAAAATCATATAGATAGGGGATCTTAGGCGCTAAAAATCAGGGATGATTTGCTGTAGCCAAACTAGGATATAGCATAAAAATTGTGGAAATGAGAAATTTTTTCACCTCAGATTTTGTTACCACCAAATAGGGCTGCACAAAAATAACCGTAACCCGCCAACCGCCCGCCCGCCCCGCCCCGCCCCGCTAAAAGTGGATATACGTCAAAACCGCCTTTTGGGGGCGGGCGGTTTCAATCCGTACTAATGAGCGGGCGGTTACGGTTTGACATTTGAGTGGGCGGTTTCAAACCGCCCCGCCCGCTCATTATTTAAAAAAAAAAAAAAAAAAAAAAAAAAAAACATCTTCATCTATTCTTTATGGATAACACTTCTACTCCAAATCCTAGTGCAATCCAATACAAGTCTAGATTATATTGTATGAAAGTTTGACAACCTTACAATTTTATCACTAAACTAAACATTGATGTTTATTATATTTTATCAATTATTATTCTAACTATGATTTTTTTTTTATTGCAGGATTGCTTCAAATTATATATCGATCTTTACGAACTTGAAGTTTAGATTTTGAATTTCTTTTAGCATTTGGACATTGAATTTTAAAATTTGGAGGTTTATTTATTGAAATTTAGACATTGAATTTTCGAATTTAGATGTTTCTTTGTTAGGTTTTTGACTTTTGGACGTTAGATTATATAAGTGATTGTATTTTTTAATTTTGGTGATGCCTTTGGACTTTAATTTTACATTGATATAATTAGTTGAAAAATTTTTTTATTACTGATTATTGACTTTTATTAAAAATCATATTTAATTTTTATTATTTATGTTAAGTACTTTGAAACTTTAGTTACATTCTATTAGAAATAAAAAAAGAGAGAGATAAGTACAAATACCAAACCGCCCAACATACCGCCCAAGTCGCCCGCTAAAAAAACCGCCCAAACCGCCTATACTTTGGGCAGTTACGGTTTCTATTTTTTACAAACCGCCATAAAACAAAACCGCCTAAACCGCCCAATAACCGCCCAAGCCGCCCGCCGTGCACCCCCACAACGTGCCCTAAGATTTATGGCTAATAATAAATGAAGGGCTAGAATGATCTGACATGGCTGAGTTTTTTCCTTTTTTATTCCTTTGTCCCTCATCCACAAGGAGACCTTTTCATGTACCCCACCCTCACGAGCTAGATTGCACATATATATATGAGAAGTACGCAGTCTGCTCATAGGAGAACATTCCCCATGAAAATAAGCAAAAGTAAATCCCATGCTTGAAAATTGATCAATCTTTTAACGTGGGCCAGACTCTATTAGTGAAGTAGATGCACACTGCCTTATAAGTTGAAAACAAAAGGCTTAAATTAATATATATAAAGCTCTTCTAAGATTTACAAACTGCATTAGAGAGGAAAACAAATATTGCTGAAAGATTAAGAAAAGTTAATCAAATCCAAACTCCTAGAGAAAAAAGGCAGGTAAACCTAAGAACGATAGATATGAGGCCTTAAATGATTCAAATTGAAGGGTTCCGAGCAAAAGGAACTGAAATTTCTTAAAGAAATGGTTCAAATTGAAGGGTTCCGAGCAAAAGGAACTGAAATTATAGGGGTAGAATCTCACATCCGGTTTGCTGCTTTTGAGTTTGTTAGTCTATTATTAACATGAACCCTAAGATCGAGAACATCATGATTATCACGTGTAGGATTTAATCTTAGATGGATTAAAGATTACCTCCAGACATCCTGATGCAGAGAGCTTTCCGATCCTGCTGTCTGATATTGTTGTTGAGATCCGCCCAAGAAGAGTTTAGGGAATAACTTCAGTTTCTCTCTCCTTGCCTATAAGCCTTAATGTGTTGAATTTCGTGAATGAGTCTTTGTGATGGAGGAAAGACTCTATTTTATAGGTGAAGAGAGGACCGAATTTTCCAATTAGGATTCCAATAGTTTTAATCTCAACCGTCCATCAAGGTAGAGTTTGTTATGGAATATATCTCTTTAGGAAACCATGTATGAGTAAAAGATAGCATGTATCCTATGAAAACGGGATTCCTATAATGACCACAATTTATGGAAAGGTAAGGACTTGTGGTCTAAGTAAAAGACCTAAAGTAATTTCCTTATAGAGTTATCTTGTATTAGAAGCTAAAGAGGAGCCAAAGATGCCTTTTAGAAAGAGAAAGTGTCATGACCCTAGAGGTTGAGTCCAGGGTCATGACGTGTGTGGGATCATCAACATTGCTAATTGAGGCTTTCCCATGCGCATTGCCAAAAGGATTCCACTATATGAGGCTTACTAGGCCCTCAGATCCATGAGAGGGATTCATGGCACAAGCTTGTGCGAGCCATTTGTAATAACAAGTACATAAATAAAATCATAGCATGGCATCTCATAGACTTGACAACATAAACAAACGCATTATATTCAAGCTTAGACATTTACAACAAAAGATAAGTTTAATGAAAACCTAAAAAATAGGCATGCAAAACAACGACGATAAGTACTAAAGATACAAAAGATGATTCCCAAAATAAAGGTGTGGCAAACTCCGGCACTTTTGATGTCTCACTTCACTTCGTCAATTGTCTACTCTCATACAAATAGCTTGCACAAACTTCTATCATGAATCCCTCAAGGGTCTAAGGGCCTGTTTACTTACTAGAATTCCTGACAGGAATTCAGGTTGTCTGGGAGTTCAGAATTCCCGTAAAAAATTTTGTGTTTCATTATCAGAATTCTCACATAATTCATGGGCATTTGAACATTCTCCATTAAAAGTTTGGTAAACCTCAAATAGTGAAATCTTGTGGACAGTGCACGCTAGAAAACCTCAATTAGCAATGTTAATAATCTTTCGCATGTCGCGACCATGTACTCAACTTCTAGGCTCGTGACAGTCCGAAATCAAAGCGAGACCAGTTTCTCGGGTTAAAAAAAACTAGGAACACTAGGATGCTCGTGAGGCTCGTTAGAACTGTAATGGGTAGATTTACGTTCTCGGGTGCCGCTCTATGTATGAGTTCCCAGACCGTTTCTTACATATGCTCCATTTGCAAATGCATCGTAGGTCACAGATTAAGATGCGAACCATGGCGCTTCTCGAACCCAGAGTGCTAGCGATGATATATTCAGTACATTGTTGCATGTGCATGCAACCCCGGACTCAACATTTGGGCTCGTGAAAGAGAGAGCTGCATGTCATGAAAAAAAAGTACTCCTCGTCCTAGAACAAGACCATTTAAACCCTAAATCGACAAATCTACCAAAGATATCGAGAAAGTAATGGAAAAAAAAAATCTTCACACATGCGAAATTGAAAATGGATCATAAACCGCCATTCATACCTAAAAAACCACTTCAAAAACACTAAAAATCAACCAATCTATGTCCCGATGGTATTGTCGGCACCATCAGAGGAGATTCCATCACATCTATAATAGATTTTGGAGATTAAGAAAGGAAACCATGGAAATCGAAGAAAAACCTCCGATCCAGATTGTCATATCACTGATTCAATTCTCCACTCGCGAAGCTTGATCTATTGGAAATTTGAAAGTTGGAGCTAGAAATCAGAGGCGAAGGTGCAATTCTTATCAAGGAGAGGGAGATCGAGGAAGAGAGATGGTGTTCATTTGGAGAAGGGGGAGAGAGGGAGGGAAGGAGCATTAGGGTTTTATGGAGATGAAGAAATTCGAAAGAGAGATCTCTTTCAAAATAGAAATTAGTGAATGAGATATGACTGAGATCTGAGAAATGAGATGAGGATCTCTTAGTGATCTTTTTTAATCATGGATTTTGAGATTCAATCCAACAGTAGATAACGGTTTGATGAGAGTGGAATGGGTCCTGATACCAAATAATTGAAGAGGAGAGTGTGAAAGGGCATGCACTGATCAAAGGTGGTTCCAAGTGGGCCCCACGGAGCTGGACTACATATATATTATTGCTCCTAGGATCATATTGCTCTATTTTAGTTATGTATTTTAAATGTAATCAATCTAATGCTAGGCCCAATTATGACAAGAGTAGATTTTGATCCACAGTTAGTAGGAGCAACAATTGCTTTGTGTGGTTTGGATAATAGATTTGAGATCTAATAATCAATTTATAGCTCCAATGATCAATTTATAGCTCCAATGATCAATTTATAACATGGATTTAGATGAATTATTTCATCGAACTTTAATTTAATAAGTGAAAAAAAAAATCAATTGAACCTTCACATCAAATTCTAGATGAAAATAATTCTCAAATTACTAATTGTAAATGCAAATGCAAATTGGTCGCTTAATATATTGTTAGTTCAATGGTGAGGCACCTCTATCTTCACTGAAATGACCAAACTTCAATGCCTTGTCATAATGGTGATGGTTAGGGATCTGAATAGTGTACGTGAGTTATATAAAAAAAATAGATGACAAATTGGTCGATGTGCAATTAAATAACTATGTTCCTGTGTTTATGACCACAAAGTTACATTAAAGCCCATGAAATAAAAAGTATGTCCCTGTGTTTATATAACCACACAACGACAAAAAAGCGCATGAAATAAGAAGCATAAGCTAACCCCACTTACAATGCTTACGAATGCTTACAAAATCTCAATTCATTCTCCTACAATTGACCCGAATCTCTCCATCACTGCCAGTGAGCGGCTTCATATTCCCCATCTTTACCATAGAAACACCAAAATCCGCCCAGAAGGCTTTTGAATTTGTACTGTAGTACCTCACAAGACCATCACTAGCACTCCCATCACTCTTGAAGAGCTCTTGGTCTGTGTGAAGGAGACCCTCCTCCTCCAGCAGGTCATTGAAGTAGACAGTGTCAAAGCTTGTTGTTGTTTCATCCAATGGCGAGGTGTTATTGTCCCCTCCAGTAGGGGGGCATTGCATCTGGAGAGCACTGGCAAAGCTGGAGTCAATGTTGGTCTCGTCGTATATCCGGTTCTTGAAAGTGGTGCACCGGGCCATCCCGATGGTGTGGGCACCAGATAGGACGACTAGGTCCTCAAGGGCCAGGCCATGTGACTGGAAGTTGGAGAGTAGAGCAGGAAAGTCCAGAGTTGGGGGCGGTATGTTGTTGTTGGCATCGTTCTTGCTTGCAGTCCTCGCATCCCTCCGGCCAAGCAATACTTGGTATGATTGGCCTCCCAACTGCAAGATTAAAACGTGTTAGCTAGCGTCAGATTGATTTTTAGTTCAAATAGTTAAAATTTTTTAATACTTTTCTTTCTACCAATAATTAATGAAAAGATATAGCATAGTGAAGTACTAGATTTGTTAACCCCAAAGAGTAGCTCAATTGGCTTAAGATCACGGTTTGCACCTGGAGGTTGTGGGCCCGAAACTACATTACCACGCTGGGGCCCTAGGCCCAGAGGGATAGTAAAAAAAAAAGTACTAAATTTATCATGATTATGAGTACGTACATAAGCTAGCTAGTTGAACACTTAACCAAATTTTTATTTTTTAAGCAATCCAATTTTATAACTTGCTGTTTGCCACACAGTTTTATTATGATGGCATAATAAACCAATCAAGAGCATTTACAGAGTAGTAGTAGTAGAAGCAGCTGTAGTAATATTGATAATAATAATATTAATAAGTAGGAAACGTGCCCACTGGCTCCTCATAAAAGATTGTTTAGTAGATAAAAAGAATGATCCCATGTTGTTGTCAGTTGGCCCTATGTGAGCACCGGTAATTGTGGGCCCCACCTCTTGTCCCATTTGCGTATGGGAAGAAGGGGGATAGAAAGATCTCCCCCAACACGGCCAATTTATGTTGAAAGAAGCTCTGATCATCATCATTGGCCCCATTTCATCTATGGTCAACAAGTTTTCACCAAGTAAAATGAGCGCATCCAACGGTCCAGTACATTCGGATGGTGCCAAATCCTGTGACTCATGATTATTAGGGAGGCCTTAATTTGTTTTATGGTCCACTCGAATGCATCAAAAAGTGAGCTCCACCATGTGTTCCAGAGCACCGTCGCTCACCATAAAGTGAGCACTGGGGCTCAGCTGAGGAATTCCATTGCGGTATTGACTGCAACTAAACAAGATTTATCTTTTTTGTGGGGAACTGCCTTTGGGTTGATCCCATAGGGCTTAGTGACACTGTATTTAACATGTATAGAACGCATTGTACCTATCTTGAGAGCATCGATTGACATTTCTGTTAAATGATATTTTAAAGGCCTTTTCTTTTCTTTACTTGTAACCAAAAGCACAAATGAATGCGATAAGCATTGTAAGTATCGAATGGATGAATCATCTCAGCATGCAAAATTTTATATAACAATCATGTTGAAGTGTGAATGTAAAACAAGTAAAGAAAAGCATATAACGCACATGTTGATTAGAAAATTTTACATACAACCACCTAGCTTTTTTAGGCATTTACAAAGAGTCACCTTCAGGTTTGGTTTTCGTCACAATTTTAATTCACTTTGACCAACATAATATTCATTTTTCGTCACTTTCATTGAACCCACCTAGCTTTTTGTATTTTCTTTTTATTTTTTAATTTCATTTTGACCTTTGACTCTCTTTCATCTTCTTCAAAATAAAATCAGTCATTCACATCTTATCTACTGAACTTAAATTATACGACCTTAGATAAGATGGCTATAAATATTTAATTGTCCTTGTTTTTTTCTTGACTAGACCTCATGGCCCTCTTATATCTACTGAACTCCACTGCCGGTCATATTTTGAGAAAGAAGAGAGAAATGGAACTAGAGGATGGAAGTAGGAGTTTCATTAATTTTGTTGCATGGGTGCTATTGTCAATTAAAAAAATTAGCCGGGTTCAATGAACTTGGTGCAAAATTTGTCTTACCATTGCTCTAAGTGGTTGACTGATAATTTGACAAGAATACATGCGGTTGTAAGTAAAATCCAAAACTAAAGGTGGATATTTGTGAATGCCTGATAAGAAGGTGACTGTATGTAAAGTTCTAGAGTCCGGATCTCCTGTCAAAACGAAACAGGGAGATACTGTTTCAAAAGTTCTAAATATTCTTTCAGCAAAGCAATAACTATGCTTTTAACTCTGTATAAATTAATTAATCCAACACAAACCACAATCTAAAACCCTCTAAGATAGCTGATCATGTCAATAGATAGATAGATGTGTTCAATGCCTAGCATGGTCGAGAACGCGACTCACCGTAACAACCGAGTCACGGGCTGCAATAGCTAAGATATCGGCGCATGACACCACACTGCCGTAGCAGGCCGAGTCGACGGCAGCTTTGATTTGATCCACCACTTCGAATCCTCTCACTGAGTTGAGGTTGGGCGCTGCTGTCTTCTCCCCTGTGAAACCAGGGAAGTCATCCAACAGAAGTGACCCATCACACCCCTGCACACAAACCAAGCATCAATTACACCATTAATAGGCTAAGACTACACTGTAGGAACCAGAAAATTTTCCTCCACCAGTTTTCTTTACATTTAACCAAAGAGGTTTCAAATAGAAGGGCAGGATAATTGGCCATTTCCTCCGAAGCTAAAAACAACAAAACAACAACAGCAATAGTAATAGTAATAGTAATAATCTTACATTAACAAAGCAGTCATGGAAATGCAGTCGAAGCAATGAAGCGCCCATGCGAGGTTCACGGCCGATTGCCTGCTCCACAACCATCTTAATCGTAGGCAAAGCCTGGGAGCACGCCTGGTCGTAGAAATCAGGGGAGAGCTGTGCAGTAGTTGCAGAAGCTAAAAAAGCAACCACAATCACAAACATACAACCAAACATTGACCTGAGAGCAGCCATGGCGATATCGTGAGATCAATTATCTTCACTTTTGTTTAAATGATTCTTGTTCATGGTGCTGGAGACCAGAGAGCTGGAGTTTATATAGGCAGAGCCGCTGTGTCCCGATTACTGTCTTGTAATATCTTAGTTTTATAAGCGTATTGACAGAGTCTATTTAGCTTCATTGCTGGTAACAAAGACGTAACAGTGCAATTCTCAGACGTTATTGACTTTATCAAATGAAATGTACAGTTTCAAACAACAACAGACGGTGGGCTATACTGAGTCTATGCATAGAACTTTCTAAAAAGGGCATCCAGAGGTGGGGGAGGGAGTATGTATCAGCCAATACATAGTGGATTTCGTCAAGCTCCATGACTCAAATATATCGTCAGCCAATACATAGTGGATTTCGTCAAACAAATAAAGAAAATTAGTGTGATATCCATGACTCAAATATATCGGTTAGGACACCAATACTGATGATGATGGTGAGAAAGTGGGCTCCACCATAGGGGAGTATTGAAAAGTATTCGTGCCTCCTCTACTAAGATGTTATCAGAGCCAACCATCGTGGGTTCGAATCTCAGTTAGAACGACTTGGCGCAAAAAAAAAAAACAAAAAAAAAAACGTGCTGCCAAAAGTGCGCCGACTGGGTTCCACCTGAGGGGGAGTGTTGAGAAAGTGGGCTCCACCCGAGGGAGAGTATTAAAAAGTATTTCCACTGCCCCTACTTACGCCTAGAGGTTTTGGTAGGAATGGCTAGTTAAAAAGTATTTCCGCTGCCTCTATAAAGCCTCGAGGTTTTGGTAGGAATGGTTAACTAAAGAAATTTAAGATGGTATCAGAGCCAACCGGTCGCGAGTTCGAATCCTAGGAGGGAGGAACAATTCGGTGCGAAACCCTACGCTTTTGGACTACGGGATTGGGAGCCTGTACTACGCTGCCCTCATGCCCCTGTTTCTAAACCGTTTCCATCAAGTTTCTCCAGTCGGGAAGCTTTTCGGTCACTCGAATTCTCCATTCCTTTTAAGTATTTTTATTAAGAGGCGAATTGGTAGAAGAAGAGAGAGCATTTAAGAATAGTCATCGGTTTTATTGGGTAAGATTTTACCGTTTCTTTTCCTCTCCTTAATAGTCGAGCTTTTCACTCCTTCCTTTGTGACTCCAGATTGAATTCCTTCTTCAGGTCTTTCTGCTGCCTCTAGTAACACCTCTAGGTTTTGGTAGAAATGGCTAGTAAAAGAAATTTAAGAGATGCAACCACTTTGTATCGGACTAGCTATATGGACATAGCTTGGGTGATGAGGGCATGTGCAGTGCCAGCAGCATGCCGGTTAAGCATTCGATGTTTTGATGTTAAGAGTGGGAATTCTCCTATGCATATGTGAGGCACCACCCCTTGTGGACCCTCATTTGAATTTGAATATTATAATTATAGCCTATGTTATCTAATTATACTATTTATTAAGGATTAGTAAGGGTAGAGTAGTATATTAGCCTATTTTCTAAGGGTTAGTGTCTTTTTGTAGTTTATAAGTTCTATGGGGTGTCCATTATAATTGTTAGACTCTGTTAGTTAGTTAGAGGCCTTAGCTAGTAAATAGAGTTAATAGGAGGGGTTTCCACATAAGAATATTCCAACTCGTCTAAAAAGGATATAACTACCCTTGTACTTATCTTCATTTTCCAGTAAACTAAGGACCTTTTGGTCATTAGCCACTCAACATAAGCTATAAAACTAACCTCTCCCATCCCAAACGAGCCTTCATCTCTCTCCCTCTCATTTCCCTCTCTTTTCCCTCTTCTCTCCCATTATCCCTCAAACTCTCTCATTTTCATATCTACCCTAGATCTAGAATCCTAGCAAGAAGAAGAAGGAGGATTACTACAAGCTTCAGCTATCATCTCACCTAAGGAGTTCTTTTATCTTATAGATCTCACCTCTCTCTTCTAATCAAGGGATTTTTCATCTTCCAGTTCAATTCCATTAGAATTCTCTCTTTCTCTTTCTAGATTCTCTTTCTCATAGCAATTCTCTTGTGGATCTGGGATTAGGCGTTAGAGATCTCTTTTGATCTAGTTTTTGGGTTTGAATGTGTGATTGGAAGACCCTAAGAGCTTGGGTTTTCATTTGGAGCTTAGATCTCTCTTTTATCTCCCTATTTTTCTTGCTATTGAATTGAGGCAAGTGCAATATACCTATTTAGCATAATTTTTTTCCCTTTGTTTGATTCTGTAATTTCAATTCAATTGATGTTTGAATGCTAGGACCTATCTTTTGAGCTTATTTTCATGGTTTTTGGCCATAGATGGATGAGTTTATCTCATTTGAAAGATCAATAGCCCAATTGTGGATGTTTGGATGTGTATTGAAGTGTTTTTGATGTTTGATGATGTTTCCATGATTGGTGGATGAGATTCGATGGGATTTGGATGGAAAATGGATTGAAGGAGAGAAATCCAGAAATCTGGACTTTGTTGTAGTCACGTGTACTCGGTCGACCGACCTTCAGTCGGGTCGACCGGGGACACTAAATTTCAGGAAATCCAAGTCCCAGTTAAGGACTCTGTGAATTTACCATTCTAGTGTACCTGGTCAACTGGACCCTGTGCCAGGTCGATCGGATACACAGTAACCACAGGGACTTGATTTGGGAGATGAACTTCTCTTAATACAAAAAACCCAGTGTGCACGGTCGACCGGTCCTTGTTTTCGGTCAACCAGGCACAAAGGATTTCCAGGATAAGGATTGAGAACTGGGACATCCATTTGCTACAAAATCTCAGTGTGCGTGGTCGACTGCCCAGGCCAGGAGGTCGACCCAGACACACATAGAGAATTCCATCTCAGGTCATTGCCTGCCAGGTGATTGACTATTATTTCCAATGTGCGCGGTCGACCGACCAGGCTAGGAGGTCTACCGGGCACACTGCGCAGAGGGTTGACCTGGGAGTCAACATCCTGACTTCCCAGTGTACTCGGTTGACTGGACCACGTGCTCCATTGACCAGATACACTGCGTTCAGTGATTTTCCAATTTTCAATATCCGAGGTTGTGATCTATTGTGGGGCCCATTGACCATCCAAATAGACTTCCATTGATGTGTCAAGCACGAGTCAATGGTGTGGCTCAACCTTGACTCATGTGGACCACCAAGTAGGGTTTAGGGTTTGGATTTGAAGTCAATTCGATCCTTAAACTTCGTCGAAGATGCCCGTTACATCTGGAGCACCAAATACAATATCCATTGGCATTTGAGACTTCATTTAGGAATCAAATTAACTGATATGAACCTGAACCTGAAAGTGGACCATTACTTAGAATGGACTTTCAATATTTCCCGTTGATTCTCTTACGTTGGAGGTTTACTATACTTAATGCATCATTGTCACTCTTTTTTCGTTGTTATTGCTTATACCTGTTAATTAAATGGAAAATGGATGACCTGAACCTAGGATTACTTAGAGGCGACCCGGTGATGTGATTGGGCGATTAATGACCCGTGTCTATGTCTAGGCGGGCCCTCGTATGGGCTAAGATGGGAGGTGTGATACCCTAGGATGAAAAGGTTGGTTAAGATGGACTTGTGACTCATTGTGGATGAGGTGGACTGATTGTTATTGGAAATGAACTTGTTACCTTACTTGGACTGTTTTAGACTAGGCCATGGTTTTGGTGGGCCTGGTATGGATCCAATGTTGGACTTGGACTGTGTTCCATAGATTGAACTAGTACTTGGACCTCTTAGGGACTTGTTAGGACCTTGCTCGCGCAAGGTAAGCCCAGACAGACACAGACCTATATTATTTCCTTGAGTCGGCATTAACATTTACTCAGTTGTCTTAAGCTCGGCCTTTGGACTGATCATCACTGATAAGAGCTATTACGAGTGTTGAGTAGGCTATCATGATGAGCTATGTTTAGATGGTCGGTGTGATACCGGGTCCAGTATGAAAGTGATGAGTGTTATTTACGGGGCTCGTCATTTCCCATCATTGTTACTTTTCCCCACCGCGACTGTGTTCAGTATGGGAGGGCCGCGGCGTGATATACTGTGGTATCCAGTTTGTGTGAATGTGCCAATTTGATGTTTGTTAGACTAGATAACTATTTATCCTGATTCTAACTACTTATCTTGCTCAATCGCTTAGCTTTTGTATTATTGTTAATTTCATTGGTTATATGATCGTCTCTACTCTTTTGATGCATACATCATATGTTATTTGTATACTGTGCCTTGCCGGATCTCACCTATTCTTGGTGCTTAGTATTGACCCTGACTACGTGGACGACGCGGTCATCGAGGCGCCCATAGCCGGAGACTATGGATGGGGGCCCAGCTGACCAGAGGTCGAGCTGGATGATGGAGTGCCTACACATGGGGCTTGAGAGTGTCTTTCTTTTGGGTTTGAGTGATTTTTGTTGTGAGTAGGGAGATAGTTTGATATGTTAAAACTTGATATATTCATAGTTGAGATTTAGGCTGGAGTTCAGCCTTGCTACACTTGATTTATTTTTTATGATACCTTATGCTTCCACTATTATTACATTTGCTTCCGCTGTAATCATTACGCTTGCGCAATTCAACCGTTGATTATGATGTTATTAAGAAAGTTTTAAATTGGACCTCACTGCAGACCTACGAACTTAGAAGTTCTCGGATTTTCTGGGAAGTAGCGCACCAACTTCGGGTACCTTAACGGTTATCTCGGTATTCGGAATTGGGGCGTTACACATATGCCTCTCACCGTATTATATTGAAGGCAACATAGTTGGGATCACCTTATGATTTATATGAACCATATGCATACACAGGACCCTGAACTACGCCAGATCAAATGAGGTTTCACCGATCCAAATGGACTGGACCGTTTGATCGAGGGTCAATGTTTTTCAATACTATTAAGTCATTAAACTTGTGGGCCATATATGAAGGGATTAGAGGCATGAAATTGACCTCAAACTTGATATTTGTGCCCATCCAAAATGGCTCTTTCCATCCCCTAGTCTCCTGATCAGTGGTGCCTAGGGTGGGCCCCATCAAGCAAAGGGTGAGAGGTGTGTGTGCACAGGGACATTGCCCGGTTAACAATAGTGTGAGCCAGTTCTGTTCAAAAGCTGTATAGCACAATGGACTAGTTAAAGAGATTGAAGCACTACAACAAAATGCACTATTCCCGGCGTTTTTTCCCGGCGTTTATAATTATGCCGGCAAAAGTATAATTATCCCCGGCGAAGTCCGATTTTGTGCCGGCAATAGTATAATATTGCTGGCGAAATTTATTCGCCGGCATTTTCTAAGTTTCGCCGGCAAATAGTTTATTTTCCCCGGCGTATATTCTGCTTTCGCCGGGAAAATTACAAGTTTTCCCGGCGTTATTCTGTTTTCGCCGTCGAAGGTAATTTAATCCCCGCCAACGAATTGTGATGGTTTCGCGCCTCCATTTTATTTCCCCCGCTCTGATGTTAACGTTTATTTCCCCATTTCAATTTCATCGATCCCTCTCACGCTCTCTCCCAGCCCTCTCTTCCTCGATCGCTCATCCCCATCCCTCTCTCGCTCTCTCCCATCCCTCTCTTCCTCTTCCCGGATTCTCTCTCTCAGGCAGCGCCCACCTCTGCTCCATCGCCAGACCCATCTCGAGATTCCCTTCATCGATCTTCTCCTCTCCATTTTCCTCGCAGCGGCAGCATCCATCGCTCACCCTTTCCATCTTCCTTGCAGCGGCAGCAGCCATCACTCGCACATTCAGCTGACCATCTCTCCCCTGCCATCCTCAAGGTCTGTCTCCCTCTCCCTCTCTCTTCTTTTCTCTCTCTCTCTTCTTCTTTGTTTTCATTTGTTTTTAGATCTGGAATGAAATAAAGGCAAATATTTTTGACCTATGGCTGAAAGTGCCATTATCTTTAACCTAGGTCTTTTTTGCAGCCTTATCCAGGGAGCATGCCCCCCAATCTGATGGGATAGGGCTCAGACAGGACTTAAAATAACAGGAATGCATTGTTGGTGTGAAAGCTCTGTATTATCCTAAGTTATAGTACAATATGATGGTTAATTATCAGTCTCATTACGAGATTGGGCCCTCTGTAATGGCACCTAAATAATCAAAGACAAACCCCAACAGAACTTCTATCTAGTATTGAATAATGTGTTAGTTCTATGCTGTTGTTTGCTAGATACAATCTCAGCATTTCTTTCTATTGATGGTGCATGAGTTGTGGAGAGGCAGATATGGTCTCTCTGGGCTCTGTTTCATTTCATAAAATCAAAGTAGATGGTCCACTAATACAAAGGTTTCCATCAAACATTTGGGTTGAAGATTACCCTTTTCCAATAGTCATTTGGACTTGCACTAGCCGAGAAACCCCAGCTATCCATTAGATCAACAGGGAGATAGATCTGATTATTTACTTCTGTTGACATGAAACCCTACATTGGCATCCATGATATCATGTAATTTCCTCTTATAAATTGAACTGGCCTAGGTTATCGATCGAAAGTGGGTTCTTGTCATTGGCGTTTTGTTGCTACCTCCCTTTTCTTTCGTTTCTTAATTTTGTATGATTTTCGTTATGGGTTTGATATTGTGTGGAATTGATTAGGTTGAATTCCCTTTCCGTTTTGAGTCAAAAAGAAACTAATACATCAGTAATTAAATTACCATATTCGTGCCACCACTGCCACCCCTAATCATTTACTCATTTGTTTATTAAGCATGATTGGTTTGACCCAGTGCCAGATACATGTGTCAAAACTTTTTTATCCTTGAGTTGCTACTGCCTAATGTGTTTGTTGAGGTCGGTCTCATTCTAACCTATGGTTGAGCCATTGGTCATCTCTTTAGGACATATTAAAACGTTTGATGAAAGAAAATCCATCTGTGCAAGGTCATGTTTCAACATGTTCTTGACCATTATAGAACTTATCAAACCTTCATCAAGCAGTTCAACTCCTGTACTGTTTTCATAACATTGATCTTTAATGAAAGCATAGGAAGACCAAAGCGGCCTTCGATAGTGGATATACTAATTTTAGTGTTAATGAAATCACAACAATGCAGAAGCTTGAGGGCCTGTTTGCTTAATTCAAAGTGCCCAGGATTTCTTAGCGAATGAATTTTCTATCCAAAGAGCAGAAGTGGATGCCTAGCACAGACTAATCAAAATATCACCCCTTTGATGAGAAATGATTGCCCACTTCTTAGTCACTGTATGCATGTAAATCCTTGAGCCAGTTTGGATGCAGAAAAAAGGAAGGAAAAAATTCCTCTAATGAAATATATTTGCCCTGTTTGGATCTGCTTTTAAGGAGGGAAGTAACACTCTTCTTAGATAACTCTGTTTTTTTTTTTTTTTTTAAAAAGGAGAAAAGATTCTCTTTTAAGGGCACAGAGAACATCCTTTTTTTTCTCTAATGAAAATAAATTTTACATATGTAAATGTTATTTATGCAAATGTTACATGTATGAATACATTACCATGAGTCAAAATGAGTACATCCAATAGGGGAGGGGGTTGTAGCTAGGTGAGATGCCGGTTGACCAAATAATCTTTTGTGATTTGGGGTTTTGAGAAGCGAAAAAGTGTCAACGATGCAAAATAGAATGAAAAGCAGTTGATTTCCATTCTCTCTCTCTCTCTATCTCTCTCTCCTCTGCAATTTTTGCATTAATCTTACCTTAATCTAAGAGGAAAAGAGGAGAAGAAGTCCATAGATAAGAAGTGAGATTTAGATAATTGTATTATTTCTTTTTCTTGTTGTTTAGTAAAGGATGGGTTTCTTTCTTTTGTCATCTCTGTTTAGTCTGGAGGCAGGCCGGCCAGACCTCTCTTCTCATTGAGGTGTTTAGCCAATAAGCGATTGAGCATTGTCTGCTGACCAGGACTCATCATTGTCCGCTCAAATAAATGGCTCTGTGACTCTGAGACTTGATAGGGATATCTTCATCAAACCCCTGGCCCCGAAAAGATCTTTGAAACTCAAGCCATGTCAAAGAACAGAACTACTTTAACTCGTAGGTATCTTTGAATCATAACAGCTAAAGATTTCATTTTCTGTCTTTTTTCCCAAATAAACTTGTATAATGTAGTTACTACCGACAGCCCACATGTGGATTCCAGCTTTGAGGCCTTTGTGCATTGAAGAATCAGCAATATCTTTTTGGTAAGCTGTGGCATCACAAGTTGGCTGCTAATATTCAAGTTATTCAAGGTCTTGTGCCTTTAATCAAACGCATGTTCATGGGGTTCCAAACACTAACAAACATAAAACTAGAGCTTCCTGGTTGGGGCCTTTGCACCCTTTGTTCATCTTCATCTTCTTCCTCTCTCTCTATCACAATTTAACACTTCAATTCCCTCTATCACAAAAGGACATGTAGATATTGTTAGTACGAGGTATTCTCTTAGCATAATGAGTACTCCATGTTTCTTAATTTGGCCTTCTGTGCATTCATGTGAATTTTTTTTTAAGCAAAGAGGGCTTGATGTATAACATAAATGAATTTTTCATACCATGCACTACTTTTGGCGCAACAGCTGGTCTCAGCAAACTGCCTTGAGGCTTTCCTTGTGTATGATAAATTAAAGCTCGATTTTTCTCCTTTTGAAGCTGTGTTAGTTTCCATTTGGTGCAAAATACGAACGAAATCCACTTTAGCTTCAACCCAGAATCTGATTTCCTTTTTTTGTTTTTTTTCTCTTGTTAGGTTGGAGCTTTGAGAGTAGTAGCAGAGGAATCCTATCACTGTCTGCGAGCAGGTATCTCATTTGAATCTTAATTCCTCAGTTTGAAAGAAACATTGTTTCTTATGATTATAGATGGGAAATTAGTTGAAAGGATTGAATAAAATAAATGTGTAGATTGATTATGAAAACATGCATATCATATGGGCATGGGGCGAGAATATTCATGAATATGCTGAGATTTGAGTTGCATAGAATAATTAGATTCATGGAGAAGATATGTTGATGCAACCCAAATTTGAGTTTAATGGATATCTTATCATTCATTTCTTTTTTTACATTTATTTTTAAACCATCTAATGGTTGAATTTGAGTTAACCACCACCTTACACATATATGAACAGATATGGACAAGAGTTGGATGCTACTGTATCATAATAGATTCAGTCAGCCGTATATAGACGGGGTGAATTCTTTTATTGAATTCGCAAAGGCAAATTCGCGCGGGAGTAGAGTGATCAAGTGCCCATGTAACTATTGCTGCAACAGTTTTGACCATGATTATGAGATTGTGAGAAACCATCTACTCGTACGTGGGAT
This sequence comes from Litsea cubeba, assembly GCA_012931725.1. Classification (NCBI taxonomy): domain Eukaryota; kingdom Viridiplantae; phylum Streptophyta; class Magnoliopsida; order Laurales; family Lauraceae; genus Litsea; species Litsea cubeba. Next base: position 103,113,517 of record CM022946.1, read on the forward strand.
GCTGGTATCCTACGACACCTGGTTGCAGCATGGGGAACTTGCACAATCGGATGATAGCGAGGATGAATCGAATGAGGACCGGGATGGATATGATGAGTTACTAGAGGATCATGGCAGGGGGACTTACATGATGGATGATACCCTAGGGATAGATGATGTGCGAAACTTTGAAATTATGCTGGAGGCTTCCCAGCGTGGTTTGTACCCTGGTTGTAAAGATTCAGAAACGCTGTTAGCGTTTGTCATTAGGATGCTACATGTGAAGGTTCAATATAGGTGGAGCAACAAGTCATTTGACAAGGTCTTGGAGATATTTAGGGACGTCCTACCAGAAGGTAATGTGGTGCCCGGCGTCCGTCTATGAGGCCAAGAAGCTACTGCGTGACTTGGGCTTAGGATATGAGCACATTGAGTCCTGCAAGAATGATTGCATACTTTTTTGGAAGGAGAATGCTCACCTGGATAAGTGTCCGGAATGTGGGGAGCCTAGGTACAAGGTCAATGATGGCAAGGGTAAGCAAATCGCTCATAAGATATTGCATTACTTCCCATTGATACCTAGGCTACGGAGGTTATACATGTCCCGGATGACGGCCAAAGAGATGAGATGGCACCATGAGAATGGCATGGATGGCGATCTGGGTAGGCATCCGGCCGACTATAATGAATGGAAGGAATTTGATTTGAAATTTCCAGAGTTTGCACGGGAGATCCGCAATGTGAGGTTAGGATTGGCCACCGATGGGTTTAACCCCTTCGGCAACATGAGCACTTCTTACAGCATGTGGCCCGTCGTACTCATGCCTTATAACCTTCCACCCTGGATGTGCATGAAGGACCCATTTTTCATGATGTCCTTACTTATTCCTGGGCCGCAGGCTCCTGGGAAGGAGATCGATGTGTACCTAAGGCCCTTGGTTGATGAGTTGAAGGAGTTGTGGGAGATTGGTGTCATGACTTACGATGCCCATAGTGAACAGACCTTCCGAATGCATGCGGCTTTGATGTGGACCATTAATGACTTTCCCGCGTATGGTAACTTATCTTGTTGGAGCACAAAAGGTTATTTGGCTTGTCCCCCTTGCAACGAAGATTCATTATCGTGTAAGTTGAGAAGTAAGATTGGGTGGGTTGGACATCGAGCTTACTTGTCTGAGAACCACCTCTGGAGAAGGAGCAAGAAGTTCAATGGTAAGCCAGAGCATAAAATAAAATCCTTGGATTTACCGGTGCAAAGGGTACTTGATCAGTTGGATCAACTACCAGAAGTTAGGTTCGGGAAGGGCCCCAACAGCAGGAAAAGACCTCGTGAGCCTACACTATTAAATTGGACAAAGAAAAGCATCATGTTTGAGCTACCTACTGGAAGAAGTTAAACCTTAGGCATAACCTTGATGTCATGCACGTAGAGAAGAACATCTGTGAAAATGTTGTTTGGACAGTGGTAGGCATAGATAAGAAGAATAAGGACACAGATAAAGCGCGCGATGATTTAAAGGATATGGGCATCAGGCCGCAATTGCATCTGCAGAGGAATGAAGAAGGATCCATTGTGAAACCCCATGCATCCTATACGTTGGACCCGAACAGAAGGAGGGTTTTTTTCGAATTCTTGAAATCAATCAAGTACCCGGATGGCTATGCAGCAAACCTCTCAAGGTGTGTGACATCGAAAAATGGCAAATTATTGGGTATGAAGAGTCACGACTATCATGTGCTCCTACAACGTCTACTTCCGGTTGGCCTACGTGGTTATGTTGATAAGGAGTTAAGTACAACTCTATTTGAGTTTGGCAGGTTCTTCCAGGACCTCTGCTCGAAAACATTGAAACAGAGCGATTTAAAAAATTAGAGGAACGGGGAGTGTTCATACTTTGTAAGCTCGAGAAGATTTTTCCTCCGGCATTCTTTGATGTAATGGTCCATTTGGCTGTTCACTTGCCTCGTGAGGCCATGCTTGCTGGACCGGTACAATATCGGTGGATGTACCCCATTGAAAGGTAACCGTTACCAAGTGCTAAAGTGTTTTTGGTTGTAGTAATGTGATTGTCTTGTATAAGTAACCTTAATACTAATGTCTCTTTATTTGAAGGTTTCTAGGGACTTTAAAAGGTTACGTTACTAACCGAGCACGACCCGAAGGCTCGATCGCAGAGGCCTACATTGTCAAAGAGTGTTTAACTTTCTGCTCAATGTACCTAAAAGGGACTGATCGAGATGAACGAAATGATGATGGTGGTGTGCGTGGTCCCGGAATGGAGATATTCACACAAAATGTCCGCCCCTTTGCACCGATCACAAGGGCACCAGATCCTGTTCAAAGTGAACGCAACATGGCTCACTGGTTTGTTTTGCATAATAGTCCCGAGTTAGAGCCATATCTTGAGTAAGTGCTTTGGCTTAACTACATGTTTGCATAGATTGTGTCCTTGTTGATCCTTCAACTACGTTAAATTGCTTATGAATTGCATTTCCTTACGTAGGGAACACAGGAATACAATACAAAATCCAGAAGGGCATGACCTAAGTCAAATACAGCGAGATCAATTTCCAAAATGGTTCAAGCAACGTGTAAGATATATGATCCCCTATTTGCACGGTAAACATGATCTAATTGGGCCTGAATTCACATTAACTCAATAAATTATGTTGCATGTTGCTCATGTAGATGAATGATTTGCGAAATCAAGGGTCGCCAGAAGCAACAGATGAAATGTGGTCGTTATCAAATGGTCCCGGTTCGATAGTATATATGTATTCAGGGTGCATATTCAATGGTGTCCGATTCCACACCAGAGATCGCGAGAAAAGGCGTTTGTGCCAGAATAGTGGTTTGGTCGTGCAAGGGGAGCATCTCGGGAAGACAATTGACTTCTACGGGTACTTGTGCAAAGTCTGGGAATTGACATACATGCATGGGGGTAGGGTGGTGTTATTCCAATGTGAATGGTACAACACCGGTACCAGAAACAAAGTATATACCGATCAACACATAACAAGCATTTATGTTACTGGTCGGTGGTATAAAGATGATCCATTTGTCCTACCAAGTCAAGCAAAGCAAGTTTTCTATGTTATTGATACTTGCAAAGGCAACAACTGGAGAATCGTAGAACGAGTCAAGCATCGAGGAGTCTGGGATGTACCAGAAGTTGATGATGTGCCTAACGAGGCCTTCCAGCAGCACGAAGCAAGTGATGTTGTCCCAATCTGTGTCGAAGATAACGATTTGAATTACTGTAGAGATGACATTCCGCCAGATATAGTTAATGGTGAGGAGCCATTGGCGGAGCATAGCGATGGCGAAGATGAAACTATGGCGGAGTATATAGACGAGGATGATGATGAAGACAATCTGCATAGCCAGTCCGATCCAGATATCGATCCTGACGTAGACTAGGATGTGTAGTTTTTGTTTTCTAATTTCTGTATGGACAAGTGTTCTAAATTAATGAAGTTGTTCGTTTACATTTCATGACTCATTTTATATATATCTCATTTTATTTCATTTTATTCGCCCTCATTCTCATGTGTGTCATATATAGTTCTCAAAAATGCCCAAGGGAGGTAAAACATATGTCAGGCCTGGCTGGGTGGCCAAACAGGCAAAGTTGACAGAATACGAGAAGGTGAGAAATAAGAACATCATGGAAAGAGACGAGAAATGTCGTGCTATGGGGGTAAAGAAAATAGCCAGCACTGTTTTTGGATTGAGTCAAACGGGCAGAACGAAAAGTGGAGTGGGAAATAGAAAATCGGGTGAAGATGACGATGATGAGGAGTATCGACCGCCCCAGTGTGATTTTGGGTTGGTTTATTCAGATGAAGATACAGGTGATGATGGGGATGATGAGTCTTCTGGGTCTGATCATGCGAATATGGTAATTTCTGTCTATTGATTTATGACAAGCCATTCTAGTTATAAACATCTTTCATCCACTTTATTATGTATTTCAGTACTAATACTTCACTGTTGTGGCGTGACAGGGTTACTGATATGACTCTAGGGAAGCGAAGTAGACATGCTTCCGTTGTAGCAGCTGCACTGTCCCAGACTATACCGGCACTACCTCAAGTCACACAGTCTTCACGTGCAAACCGCAACGCCCGATGAGGCGGCCGTAGCTAGACCGACACAGCCTCAAGAGACACGGCCTTCTCATGCGGATAGCATGCTTAAGGTGGCGACCAATTCTAGACCGATGGATCCTACAGGGATTGCCGTGTCTTCTGGCCAGCCTGACCAGGTTTTGAGTCAGCGTACTCCGAGCAGTAGTGTTGGTGAGAAATTTAGAATTATTTACGTTAAGATTTACATTCTTTTAATTTTATATGCTTAGTAACAAAATTAATATTTTGATCATGACATCATTAGGCTTAGGCGAAGGCTCCCGCCGTGTACGGGGCATGACACGGGGGCTGAAGGTGCAAAAACTGAGGCGGCAACTTGGCCATGCCATACCAATTTCGATCCCAGCTTCGAGCCATGCGCCAGAGGGTGAATTTGCCACTGCTTTTGCGAACCTTCTCGGCAAGTGATTCGAGCTGAGGCACCTGTTCGGAAAGAAGGCTGGAAGTCTGTGCCTGAGGTGATCAAGAATTTGGTGGTAAAGCAGAGTTCAGGTAATTTCATTTGCGATAACTTGATGCAGATTCATGGAGACTCATTAATATTTATTTGTTGTCTCACATAACATGTTTATGTTTGCAATTACAGCAAACTTTTGACTTCGGGGACTATGTGAACGATCCGATCATCAGGGATGGCCGTTGATGTGAAGTGCAAGAAGTTGTACAGGGACTGGAAGCACGAATTACATACCCACTATCTGTCCCTTTTGGAGGCAAGGGTGCCCGATCCAAAGAACCACCCACTAAAACCTTGTAATGCAGATGACTGGGCCTGGATGATCGATAATTTGTGGGAGACTATGGAGTGGAAGGTAAATTTTAATGGTTTTGTATATATATCTTCCTCAATTATTGATCAAGATCATTGCAGTAGTTAAATTTTGTTTCTACTAATACCTTGTTTTTTATTTATCTGTGTAGGATAAGTCAAAGAAAGCAAGAGTTAGCCGATCGAAGATGCCATGGAATCATACGAGCGGCTCTAGATCGTTCCTAGCACGTAGTTCTTTAATTGTAAGTGCAGATTTAAGAATTTATGCCATTTGACTAAGTTATGAAAATTAAAGTTATTATATTAACGAAAATTATAATGTCATAACAGATGGCACATAATGATGGGCAGGCACAGGCTTTTCCCGATTTCTACCACGACACCCACTATATGCATGGGCAGAAAAAGTGGATAAATGAGGCAGCTCAGAAGACACATGTACGTGCCTAAGTCATGTCTTATATATCAATACAAATATACTTTTATACATTTGTTAAATCACTTTATTTGATTTTACATGTTTAAAAATGGCAGGAGGAATTAGTACGAGTTAGCGCCGAACAATCCCAACCCTCCATAACATCTCCGTTGACAGAGCAACAGATATCCGTTCAAGTGCTTGGGCATAGATCGGGATACCTAAAGGGTTTTGGCGTCCGGACAAAATCTTGTTTAGCTTCAAGCCAGAATCGGACAGGCCCTGATCCTGAGGTACAACATTGAGGCACAGGTTGCTGAGTTTTCCCAGAGAACAATTTACTTGGAGAACTTGGTCCTCCAGTTAGCTCAGCGTGTAGGCGTAGATCCAAACACAGCTGCTGGTGTGGATGGTGAAGGTGGAGATCAGGATAGGACTTCTCCAGGTTTGTATATGACTACTCTTATCAGCTTTGGGACTTGTTTTTGTTGTTTCTTATCAGCTTATAATGCCTTGGCCTTTCTATTATTTTCTCCTTTCACTGATATTTCCAGCCTTTCATTTCTTTCACTGATATTTCCAGCCTTTCATTTCTTTATTATATGTTATATTAATCTCTCTCTCTCTCTCTCTCATCTCTCTCCTCCTCTCTCTCTCTCTGTTGTTTTATTTGCAGGATTGAATGAACATTGATGATAAAGTTTTGTTGAAAGATTCCATGCAGGAAAGATGCAGCCAACATGAAGACCAAAATGGATGCAGAGTAGCAGATTGCTATATATTAAAATGGGATGCATGGAGTTTTTTTAAACGACATTGCAAATGTTGGAATGTCATAGTAGAATGTTAGCATGGATTTATATTTTGTAATGGTAATGTTAAAGTGTGTTGTAAGGATATTTGAATGTTTAAATTTTATGGTATGGGGTTTTGGTTGGTACTGTAGGTGCTTGTCTATTTGGGTTTTGGAATATGATTTTTTTTGTCACAGGGGAACAATTGAGCTAGTTGTTACTTTCCCCTCACAGTTCTTGCATCTGTTTTTTTCGTTGGCAAGGGGGTGGGTGAGAGAGAGGAAAGTAAGAGAGGAGGTGGTTGTTCAGGTGGGTGTGCAGGGTGGTGGAAGAAGAGGAGGCAGTGGGTGTGCAGGTAGGGTGTGCAGCAGGGTGGGTGTGCAGGGTGATGGAAGAAGAGGAGGCAGTGGGTGTGCAGGTGGGTGTGCAGGTGGGTGTGTAAAGGGTGGTTGTTCAGGTGGGCTGTGCAGGGTGGGTGTGGGCAGGGTGGTGGAAGAAGAGGAGACAGTGGGTGTGCATCAGGTGGTGTGCAGGGTGATGGAAGAAGAGGAGGTAGTGGGTGTGCAGGTGGGTGTGCAGCAGGTGGGTGTGTGCAGGGTGGGTGTGCAGGTGGGGTGTGCAGGGTGATGGAAGAAGAGGAGGTAGTGGGGTGTGCAGCAGGTGGGTGTGCAGGGTGATGGAAGAAGAGGAGGTAGTGGGGCAGCAGGTGGGTGTGCAGGGTGGTGGAAGAAGAGGAGGCAGTGGTGTGCAGGTGGGTGTGCAGGTGGGTGTGTAAAGGGTGGTTGTTCAGGTGGGCTGTGCAGGGTGGGTGTGGGCAGGGTGGTGGAAGAAGAGGAGGCAGTGGGTGTGCAGCAGGTGGGTGTGCAGGGTGATGGAAGAAGAGGAGGTAGTGGGTGTGCAGGTGGGTGTGCAGCAGGTGGGTGTGTGCAGGGTGGGTGTGCAGGTGGGTGTGCAGGGTGATGGAAGAAGAGGAGGTAGTGGGTGTGCAGCAGGTGGGTGTGCAGGGTGATGGAAGAAGAGGAGGTAGTGGGGCAGCAGGTGGGGGTGCAGGGTGGTGGAAGAAGAGGAGGCAGTGGGTGTGCAGGTGGGTGTGCAGGTGGGTGTGTAAAGGGTGGTTGTTCAGGTGGGCTGTGCAGGGTGGGTGTGGGCAGGGTGGTGGAAGAAGAGGAGGCAGTGGGTGTGCAGCAGGTGGGTGTGCAGGGTGATGGAAGAAGAGGAGGTAGTGGGTGTGCAGGGTGGGTGTGCAGGGTGATGGAAGAAGAGGAGGTAGTGGGTGTGCAGCAGGTGGGTGTGCAGGGTGATGGAAGAAGAGGAGGTAGTGGGGCAGCAGGTGGGGTGTGCAGGTGGTGGAAGAAGAGGAGGCAGTGGGTGTGCAGGTGGGTGTGCATGTGGGTGTGTAAAGGGTGGTTGTTCAGGTGGGCTGTGCAGGGTGGGTGTGGGCAGGGTGGTGGAAGAAGAGGAGGCAGTGGGTGTGCAGCAGGTGGGTGTGCAGCAGGTGGGTGTGTGCAGGGTGGTGCAGAAAAATGGGCTGTGCAGGGTGGGTGTGTGCAGGGTGGTGCAGCAGGTGGGCTGTGCAAGGTGGGTGTGTGCAGGGTGGTGGAAGAAGAGGAGGCAGTGGGTGTGCAGGTGGGTGTGCAGCAGGTGGTATGTGATGCTAGAGGACGACCAATGACCATTGGATGGTTGGAAGAACTGAGGAAGAAGCACTTTCAGAGGCAAATAACCTGTTCTCTGGGAAGAAACTTCAGATTGCTCGAGACCCAGATGTACTAGACACATGGTTTTCTTCTAGTGCGCCACAAATGGACTGGGCAATTCTTTGCTCTTAAGGTAATGCTTGATTTAAGATTCTGATGATGATTGAATGTGAGGTTTCCCCAATTCTTTATACAATGTAGAATCTAGTTTGGAAATACATATAACTTTTCAAGTCACTTTTGACAGTTCCAAATTTAAGGCAATATCATAAACGTCTGGTACAAAGGAGTTTTGCTAGACTCCCTGCTTCTTCTCATCTGTTGTATGGAGAAGTTGAATTGAGAGTTGTTGCATCCTCTTAGGTTGTATGAAACTGATTTTTGTCTTGGTGATTCACATGTGTCAACTAGAAGTTTTACATGCATCAAAGTCTATTTTACATTCACAGTCCTTTAAGATGGCTGGATTGTTCTCTGTTCATGCTTCTGTGGATCTCATTTATATTGACCTGATTGTTCAAATTATCCATGAAACTAATTCGAAAGTTGCATTTTCATGACAAGTTGTGTTTAGCCAGCGCAAAACATATTTACTTTGACAAAGCACTATAAGGAAAACTCTGCTTGTGTCTATTTATAAATCGAATCAAATCCTTTTTTTCCTCAAATGTCATCCTAAACAGATGTTTAAATACTATGATGCAAGTGCAGTCGTTTTTAAAATTTATTTGTTTGGGGGGGGGGGGGGGTTGTTTAATCATGTTATTTCATATACGTTCCTTCAAAATTATTTGATTCATATCATTTGATGTAGGAAAATAAGGATACTGGTGCAGACAATGGGTTGATCGGTCAGTTTGGTGTTGGGTTCTACTCGGCTTTCCTTGTTGCAGAGAAGGTAGTCAGCCTTTGCTTTTATTTTATGGTGATATTGATCTTTATCTTTAGAATTTCTGGGCTCAGCTTTTTTCTCTTCTGAGATGTTCATTGTAGTTTCTAGTAACTGGGTGAAAGCCACACAAATGTGAAGCATTATTGTCTAGCACTAGGAAGAATGTTTGAGCTGATAGAATTTTTGACTAATTGTTGCATTTTGAGCTGCGTCTATATGTGTAGTTATATATATTTGTGTGGGTTCCAGGTGGTTGTATCTACTAAAAGCCCAAGGTCTGATAAGCAGTATGTTTGGGAAGCAGAAGCTGATAGCAGCTCCTATGTGATTAGGGAAGAGACTGATCCTGACAAACTGCTGCGCGGGGGGACACAAATTACTCTCTATTTACGGGTAAGATGATCTCAATTCCTTCCATTGGCAAATGTTTGTAACATTCATTAAAATCTTTGGATTATTTATTCTGCTCTTGCAGACAGACGATAAGTATGAATTTGCAGAGCCTGCAAGAATTCAAGGATTGGTTAAGAATTATTCTCAGTTTGTATCCTTCCCTATTTACACATGGCAGGAAAAATCAAGGACAGTTGAGGTGAGGATCTTTCATGGTTTTTCCTGTTTGCCAAATTACGTTCTGCAATGCTTGTAATCCTTCTCTAAGTCAATAAAGAGCATATGGTCCTCTCTTAACTTTTCTGTAAGTTGTCTTAAAAGAAACTTTCTGTCTCCTCTCTTAACTTTTCTGTAAGTTGTCTTAAAAGAAACTTTCTGTAGTAAATCTACCTGGCATAAAATTAAGGTCTCTCTCTCTCTCTCTCTCTCTCTCTCTCTCTCTCTCTCTCCAAAATATGATTATTGCAAGTGTTACTGTTACTCTTTCTCAAAGCCTCATCCTATGACTCAGAAGTCCAATAGCTTGTAATTTGCATACTATTGAATTCTTCTATTAATGGTTTTTATTTATTTTATCCATGGACATAAATATAGGCTCAAATACAACCCAAGTACACGCATATAGGGTAATAACTTAAATTCTTCCATTGACACCTTTTTTTAAAGTCAGGATCAGGCTCTACTCGATTCCGAGTCGGGTTGAAATCTTCTCTTCCTCTTCATGGCAGATATTGAATTTGAATCCAAGGATGAATCCTGGGCCTCAAAGAAAAAGTTTCTGGACATGGACAGACCACACCCTCAACAGTATCAGAAAGTGTATGGATGATTGCCCTTGAGCCCAAATCCTCTTCATTTAGTCTTTTTTTTTTTTTTTTTTTTTTTTTTTGTAATTTTTTCAAATGTTATCTTTCCTCTGTGGATTTTATATCTTTGGGTGGAAAGTTCTTACACTAGTGGATAGTTCTTTCCCATTCTTTTGGTTGGACCACTTGCGAGAGAGAGAGAGAGAGAGAGAGAGAGAGAGAGAGAGAGAGAGAGAGAGAGAGAGAGAGAGATTTTGTTTTGCTAAACTATCTTTGTTATTTCAGCTTCTACTAACTTAATCTACTTGAGTGCATGTGCATTTGTGAAAAGATGGCAATAGTTAGTGTTTTATTTGGTATTCTAATGATATTAGAAATGTTTAAAAAGTAATGTTTGTTGTGTTTGAAATTGTGCGTACAGGAGGCTGACAAATACAGGAAAAATATTAAAAAATATATATTTTTTTAAATATAAATGCTTTGCCGGCGCATTTAAAATGCCGGCAACAATTTTAAAAAAAATTATATTAATGTTTTCCCGGGGCACACAGACGCCGGCAAAAGTTTTTAAAAGTTTTTTGTTAATTTATTATTAAAAAAAATTACCTTCCCCGGCGCGAAAATAACGCCGGCAATGTGTTACCGGCGCATTAATTCACCGGCAAAAGCATTAAACAACGCCGGCAAAAGTTTTAAAAAATTTTAATAACTCTTTTCCCGGCGAAAATAACGCCGGTAAAAGGTTTAAAAAAAATTCTTTTATTTGCTTTCTCCGGCAAAAAAAAAACGCGGGAAGTCCTTTCCCGGCGAAACATAACGCCGGGAACAGTTTTTAAAAAATTTATTACTGCTCTTTTACCGGCGAAGTAAATTATTTTGCCGGCGAAAAATAACGCCGGTAATGTTGATTCCTTTCCCGGCGTTTCTACATTTTGCAGGCAAAATACATTGCTGGCGTAGTATTACCGGCGAATTGCCGGCGCATCAAAAATCGCCGGGAAATCAATTTCCCGGCGCTTTCTTGACTTTTGCCGGCGTTTTCTTAGCGCCGGGAAAAGTGAAATTTCTTGTAGTGAAGGTTCAAATTTTCCCAATAAACTTGATTATGTAAATAATAATATATTTTAAACGGCAAGGCTCTCCTAAGTTTAAGCTTAGGATAAGATTCCGTAAACTAATGCTTCTGGGCACATCCTTGGTCCATCCAAATGGACCAAACACACGATCTCCCTAAATTGCATGTGCCCACCAACTTTTGGTCAAATCCAAATTTACTAGACAATTGGATCGACTGTGTACGGATCCGAATGGTCCGTTGACCATTAAACTTTTAGTGCCTAGATGCATGGAGATGATAGAAAGCACAGTTGGGGTTGATTTTTTATGGGAAGGAGGGTCCTAGGTAGTCTTTGAAATCCCCCCACCCCTATCCCCATGTGCGTCCTCAGGTGGGCCCCACCACATAATTGAGCTTACTTCAGCTTACCTTATCTTAAGCTTCAGCTTAGGAGAGCTGGCCCGTACTTTAAATACTTGATAAAAACATGTCCGAGAAAAACAAATGTTTATGTTGGCTAGTATCAACTTGATCCCTACCCGTCACAATGTGGGTTTGGTATCACGTATCATTAAGTCTGTCGTCAGGGCCGGCTCGAGACAATTTGAGGCCTAAAGTGACAATCCTAAATGAGGCATTTTATATGTTTTAATATTATTATAAATATTTTATTTAAAATATATTTTTCTTACTTTTTGTGATGCAAAACTACTAATTAAGTTTTTATATTCAGGTTTTGCTAATATATCTTAAGTCCACCTCCAAAACCCACATGAAAACTTTGTACCCATCCCCAAAACACACATGGAAAACTTGGGTCACAAAATCCAACTACCTATTTAGGAACCCCCCCACCCCCCCCCCCCCCCACCCACCCACACCCCCCCCCCCCCACACACACACCACAAAAAAAAAAAAAAAAAAAACCTTGAAGTTGCCACTGGTGGGGCTCAAAGCATTTTCACCTGCGCACGGTGCGCATACGTACCATGAGTCAGGACCATCCAAGATGGACTTCAGAGTTGTGCTCCACGTATTGGATGTTCTAGATGCACGATGCTCATATGCACTATGGGCAAGTGAATAAATTTCGGCGGGGGCCCATTGTTTATCTTAAACTTTAAGATCTATTATTAAGGCTGAAATCCCAAGCTATGGATCTATTACAACTACATCATGATCAAATCTGAATGGGCCCCTATTGAAATAGGATACACAAAAATAATGTAAAAGACATGGAAAGAAAATTCATGACAGAATGTATGGTTGAGATTATAGACTGCTAGAAATATAATGGTATGCTAAAATCAATTGGACTCTAGCAATAGTAATATAAGGGGCAGAGTTGGAAATATAATAGGCCATAAATGACACTTTAAGGACCCATAAAAATCTTGGTTGTATTTTCGGGGCCTTATATTTTGGGGAGAAAAAAAAGGGACGGCATCTTACAAATTTGATTTTTTGGAATTTCAAAAGTTGTCAGCTGCTATTATGGGGCCTTTTTTGGGCCTTATTTTTTGGGGCTTAAAGCAAAGGCTTTATTGGCCTTATACGAGAGCCGGCCCTGTCCGTCATATAGATTGGGCATGCTATGGCGAATTAGGTATAAGTATCACGTTCAAGTTCACTTGACCAGAGAGTTTCTTAACATAGGAGCGGATATTATCTCCAAGGATGAGTTTCTTACCGATGGATGGCCCCTAATGGGCTGGGCCAAAAAAAGTTTGTGACCCGTGCCAGACCTTAACCCTAATTATCCCTCTTGATACTCATTCTGTATGTACCTAATAGTTACAAAAGTCAATGAGTCTATCTTGTCTCAGATAACCCACTCTAGGGGAAACAGAAGACCCAATCAAAGACTGGATTAGGTAAAAACCTGTTGACTTGGGTAGAAGGAAGAAGCGCAGCCTCAATGTGAGTAGGTCAACCACAAGCCATGTAGATATAATACTAGTGGAGCCCTGCACGTGCAACGAACACACAGTTTTACTAAGAAAATCTTTAAAAAAAATAAAGTTCTTAAAAAAATTCAGTGCAAGCTTCAATACATTTAAAAATAAAATTTCAACAGAAAATGAGTGGTTATAAATTGCAAGGCCCATGCAATGTCCAAATATAGCTGACACTACTTTTTTCCTATACATTCGAAAATAATAAAATAATGATATAGTGAGAAAAATGAGATCTCAAAAGACAATCGATATGAAGTTTATATAACTTTTTAAGGATATAAATCACATATTTCTAGATAAATTTATCATGAATGTGTACAAATAAATTTAAATTTAATTTTTTTAACCTGTCAGGTAGACTTATCAGCTTCTTGGTAGACTTGACCTGCTAAAGTTGGAGTCCAGTCTAAAACATAGTCAAATTGATAACCTACAGTTTTATAAAAAATAAAAATAAAAATTAAGGACTAGATGAGCTTACTGTTCTAATCAATTACCATGAACATATATATATTATATGTTCACTACAAAATCAGTTTCTACTAAGGAAAAAAAATTAATTATATCCTGCCTAAGGACATCAGAATAACAAAACTGAGATGATGCTTTTAGTCTTAACTTACAAAGAAGAATAACATCTCACACCGACCGTCAAGAATAATGAAATAATCCGGCTTGTCCTCAAGCGACAAGGATCAACAATGGTGGAACAAAAGACCAAAAAAAAAAAACTGAATGAAAATTTGGAAATTAGTGAACAAAATGGTTCAATGAGAACCACGAATGAATGCTTATTGGTCTTATCCCACTCTTGAGGGGTTTAGAGGGTGATGATTGAAGAGGCCTTGGTCTAAAGTGTAAGAATTTAACTAACATAAACTAAAACAGGAAAAATAAACAAAATAAAATATCAGATTCTTATACAAATATCGATTATGTTTTTGGCCTTTTGAATATTAACACCTGTATTGCCTAAAAAAAATCCCTTCCCCTTCGACTCTATGGAGAAGGAAAACAAATTCTGACAGATAATGAAAAGCTTTTCCATGCCTCATAGCATCGTCCTTTTAGTTATTGTGTACTTTGCTTTTCTCAAACCAAGACACTTTCTGTTTGAGTTTTCCATTTTCCTATCTCACATGACAAAACATTATCAATTTTACATTTTAAATGCTATGCACAAATTCATATTCCAAACATAGAGTGAGAACTAAATACAAAGTTCTACCATAAGGAAACACGAAACACGCACAATTTGTAAGCCTGGAGTTAAGATTCAAGAAATAAAACATACATATATTTAAAATTATCTGAGCATGAAGGCTATCAATGGGCCTAACTTTGGCCCAAATAGGAATGAGAAAGAAAAAACCAACTCTTCATCATCATTTTTTTAACTCTGGTTGCACCCATTTTTCTTAGAATGAAGATTTTATTGCAACATTAAAAAAAATTGAAGAAGAAGACACAATCAAACGATAATAATTTCAGTAGACAGTACTCACTTACATGTATGAAAACTCCCTCCATTCCAAAAGAAGCTAAGATTCAATGAAGAATCTGTTAAAATGCAATGTTCTTCCTTACATAATTACTCATCGAGAAAAACCTTATACCCACAAAATTCCCTACATTGAAAATCTTGTAGTATCTGAATAAGAAGAATGTTAAAAGAAAATTGAAAAAAGAAGAGGGAAAAAAAATAACATTTGAGAAATTAATTTGAGATAGATTCCAATCTTCTCCACATTTTCCTTTTCTTTTCTCCACGACCTTAAAAAAAAAAAAAGAACAAAGAAATCGAAAAGAATTACTTGATTTATTGGAATGTATTAAAACAAAATTTTATTACATTTAAAATATCAGCATTTACTCAATAGAAGAGATTAAAAAAATTATTAGGATCGTGTGTGCCAAGTTTGATCTAGATCCGGGTTCATTTGGGTATAGTAGGGGGTAGTTAGCAATTTTCCAGAGGATTTAGGGGGCTTTCTCGTAATTTTAGATTTTTGAGATTATGGTACTGTTGGATAGATATTTTTAATTCCTAAACTTTAGTCTTCTAGCTCATCTTGATCTGGGTCCTCAAAACCCCTCTAAATCCAAGCCTGACCCAAAGTCTATTTTAGACAAACTGGGAGTTCCCATTATGTCCCCATCTTTATCCATCCGACTCACTCTCTTATCTCTTTTATTTCTCTTTTCTTTATCTCATTATATTTCCTCCCTTACTTCATCTTACTCTCGTTTTATTGGGCAGGTGTGTAGTGAAACCATACTACATCTTACTCTCTTTTATCATAAGATATAGATTATAAAAGTGGCCCCAGGTGTATAGTGAAACCAAATGTCATTTTGTATTTTATATTATAAAAGTGGGCCCAGGTGTATATTATAAAAGTGGGCCCGATGTGTAGTGAAACCAAATGTCATTTTGTTCACTAAATGTCATTTTGAATTTTAAATTATAAAAGTGGGCCCAGGTGTGTAGTGAAATCAAATGTCATTTTGTTCTCACTAAATGTCATTTTGTATTTTATATTATAAAAGTGGGCCCAAATGTGTAGTGAAACCAAATCTCATTTTGTTCTCTTTTATAAGAGTAGATATGAATGCTAATGTAAATTATATAAAACTAGTTTTTACAGTGCCTTGGTATTTGTTTAAGAAATAACGCCTCCTATATGCGGCCCACCTTAATGCATGACAATTAAGGCGGGCACGGTGATGTAAAAAAGATCTAGATGAAGGGAATATGAGATATCAGTGGAACAAATGATTACAAGTCTTAGTCTTAAGTTCTCAGAATTTTAATATTATGATAGAAAGTGGCATATAATATCTAGACTAGTATGAAATTAGGATAAATACTAATTCTGGGAAGATAGGTGTGTAAAAGAATCATATTAATTAAATGTGGCCCTAGAGTACGATATATAAAAGCTGCAAAGGAGAGGTTCTGGAATAGTAGGTAATCCTGAGAATTACACTTTAAAGTTTAAATAGAGATGTGAACATAGTAATTTGTAATGATTAGGAATTTCAAAATCAAATTAAGTAACCATTGGGTGCATGGATTCCACGAGGGGAGTGTCCAACGCGCCAGTGATTTATTTGGTAGTTGTTATGACTTCTGATTAGTTCAATCAATGATCATGTAATCAGGTGAATAATTTATATTCATTTGAGAAACGTACAATATGTGGAATGCGAGACTGATCAACACATGAGATCATATTCAATTAACTACGTAATAACGCGTTGTTAATAAACGCTTGAAGACCATTTCAACGAGAATTGCATTAAGTTAAATATGACAGGGCAAGATACATGTTATGTATTTACAACATTTATATAAGAGTTGTGAAAGACAGTGCTCCGGGCCTTTTCTTTAAAAATTCTCACCTCTAGATGTGCGATGTGGAGGATAGGATGGATAGGTCAGGAGATGGTTTTAGAGTGTCCCAAATGATTCTACAATTTTGTGGGATCCTCTGCAAGTTTGTGGTAGCAATTTCCCTACTTCATTTTTGATGTGCTCAAATTATTAACCGCAATCACACAACTATCTATTAAGTAGATAATGGTAAATACGGGTCGATCCACAGAGATTTGTAAAAACAAGATCCAAAAATCCTCGATCAGTTTTCACACTAGGGATTTTAAAACCACAATTAATCAAGAAATTAATAACTAAAATGATATCAAAGGAAATCTAAACACAAACTAATCAGAGAAAGAGAGATCAGGGTATTGGATTTCACCAAAATAGATTTAATCATTCCAAAATTACATCAGTCTTATCCCAACAAAACTCAATCCAATGTGCAAGCAACTGCCTTGGATCGGAAGATTTAGCTTTGAAAACTTTTTTCTCTTACAAATTAAATTCTCTAATTAGTACCTAAGACTCCCTTCACTTCAATATGTTGAAAATCTAATAACTATTTATCAAGATCAAGCACAAACCATTAAATGAATTTAACCAAAACATGATATGTCAAGATCAAGCATAAAAAGTAAAAGATATTCCAAATAATCTTTACAAAATCAGAAGTTGAATAACATTCATGAAGGAGAATCTATTAAATCACTAAGCATAATGAGGGAAAGACATAGAAGAATAAGGAACGATCTCACCGATTTTGGTTTCCTCCTCCACCCTAATCCATGGATTAGCCAAGTATTGTAGAACAAACAACAATAAAGAAGCAAATCTCCATTATTGAAAGCCTTCAAAGTTGTTTATTACACCACTCAATCTCCACCTTCACTTTCTAACAAAGATTAAAGAAAAATTAAATTACCTTAGGAGCAAGAGAGAGCCTCCCCTTAAAAAGAAAAAAATACAAGAAGAAAAAGAAAGACAAATCTTTCAAATTCATCATCCCCCATATCCCTCCAATTGACAGCCTGTTTTGACCCCCAAAACGTCAGAATTGGGAGATCCTCGTAAGACATGATATTCTTCTCCTTTGAGTCCTCTTTCCAACGCATCTAATCTTGTCTTAATCGGAGTCTTGAGTCACAAGTTATGGTCAAAATAGTAAAGCTTGCTCAGGATGGCTATAATTTCGAAAATCTTCTTTCCTTCATGATTTGATCACTTGCTAAAGAATAGCATTCTTATTGATGTCCATGAGATTCCTTCCCTTCTTTTAAAGTTGATTGCTAATTTTTAGCAACCATTAGCAAGCATTAGATATGGTGGGGGCCACCAAATTCGATCTCCAAAAATAAAAATAAAAATAAATTGTGCCAAGTCTTGAACTCATGACCTCTAACTTGAAATTCCAGCTCTCCTCCAACAAGCTTAAATACTTTTTGTGTATATCTTTTCTCAAATGGGACTTTAGCTTTAAACCTCTCCGAATTAAGCTTAAATATGCTCAGCGCCTTCTAATTCCTGCATAATAAGAAAAATGCTATAATTAGAACATTTAAGACAAAATAAACAACTAGTAAATTCAAATAAAAGGGTAGTTATTAGTATTATGCCATGCATATCAAATACCCCTAAACCTAAAGTTTACTAGTTCTCGAGCAAAAAGAAAAAGAGTAAAAAGTAAAATTAAATGTTGAAAATAGAAATCCTAACTCACTTTCGCAGGAACCGCGGTTGCATTTAGCATATGCAACAAGCCGTTAAACCACTAGATTACCTCTAGTGGACGAGTGTTGTCTCGTGAGGGTTTGCAGTGAATTTACCCACAAAATTCTTTTCTTCTCTCTCTCTCTCTCTTTTTTTTTTCAAAGTTAAAACCAAATGAAACTTTTCCAAAAGAAGATTTATAAACACCCAATATTCTCGATTCTCAGAATTTTCAAAGTTAAGTCTGAAATTTGGTTCACAAATCCTATCTTTTGGTCAGAAATTCTCAATATCATGCTAAGTTGATCGTGCACGGTGAAAAGTGTGTATACGTAAAAAGACATAAGTCTCAAATGATCAGCTAGAAACTTCCGTGGAAACGATTTTCAATCCAAAATTTTGGGCAACCGAACCTCAGCAAAGAAAAACAGTTTCCTCTCAAGGCGACCATGACGGCTTTCGCACTATTGTTTTTTTTTTTTTTTTTTTGAGATATGTGAGTTTGACGCCTAGGTCCCTTAAGCTTTCTAATTAACCCATGTAACAAGCATTAGGCCAATGACTCCCAAACCAGATGGCTTTAGGGCATTAGGTATGTAAAAACCCTACGGGCTTACTGGCTCGGGTTAAAAAGGCTACGAACCCAAACTAGTCACAAAACTTTTTATTCTTTTCAAGATTTCTAACTAATTTTTTTTTTTTACTTTCCAACAATAGGCAGCCCTTTCCATGTGCCCGAATTAACTCACCGGTTTGTAGATAAAATCCATCCAGTTGAACCAGGAAACTGTAAGACTAAGGGTCAGTTTTTTTTCATCATATTTTCAATCCAATCGTCAACGGAAATCATAGCTTCACATTCAAAACCTTGAAAATATATAGCACCTGTGTAAAAGTGAAGGATCATGATTCAGCACTTTTTCAAAAATCCTTTCCTTAAACAAAATAGTAAACCATTGTTTTCTTTTGCCCAAAGCATCGAGAATTCCAAAATTCGAGGTATCTTCGTTTCATAAAAATCACTCTTTGAAGTTTCCTTTCTCAAACACAAATAACAAATTTTTTTTTTTGAAAATTTTCCTAAAAATCCTGGAAAATCAAACAAAAAGAGTGAAATTCTTGTCTAAAGATGAACAAGTGTGTTTGTTCTCACCCCCCAACCTAGCATGAACATCGTCCTTGATGTTTAAATAGATGAAATGCAATGATCAATAAAACATGGGGGATAAAAGTACAGGAGGGCACCTGAGAAAAACTTGGAATTGCAACATCATGCCAAAGTTAGACAAAATAAAAGACAACAAAAGCAGGTAATCACTGTACATAATATACACAGAAAATACACTGTCAGATCCAGTGCTCAATCAATCCTGGTAAGCAGGATCATCCAGAGGTATAGATTCAGCATCCGGAACAACATTCTCCAAGAATGGTTTCAACCTTTGACCATTGACTTTGAAAATATTACCATCCTTGGGACTTTCGACCTCAACCGCACCATGGGGATGAACAATATGAACAATGTAAGGTCCAGTCCAACGAGACTTCAACTTTCCAGGAAACAAGTGCAACCTGGAATTGTACAATAGGACTTTATGGCCCGGGTGAAATTCTTTCCTGAGAATATGCCTATCATGTATGGCTTTCATTCGGTCCTTGTACATTTTGGCGCAATCATATGCATCATTTCGGAGCTCTTCCAGCTCATCAAGCTGAAGTTTCCTAGTCTCCCCTGCCTTATCGAGAGAAAAGTTGAGGCGTTTGATCGCCCAATATGCCCTATGTTCCAACTCGACAGGGAGGTGACAAGACTTCCCAAAGACCAATCTATAAGGGGACATTCCGATTGGAGTCTTATATGAGGTCCTATATGCCCACAGAGCATCACTCAAGCGCAATGACCAGTCCTTTCTAGTGGGATTGACTGTCTTCTCAATGATGGTCTTAATCTCTCTGTTGGAGATTTCAACCTGACCGCTCGTCTGTGGATGATATGAGGTGGCTACTTTATGAGTAATAAAGTATTTCCCCATCAAGGCCGCAAAGACCCGATTACAGAAATGCTTTCCCCCATCACTGATGATTGCACGGGGAATACCAAAACGAGCAAACACGGTTTCCTTGAGAAACTGAACTACCACCTTGTGGTCATTTATTTTGCAAGCTATTGCCTCCACCCATTTTGACACGTAATCCACAGCAACTAGAATGTATTGATAGCCATATGACACTGGGAAAGGGCCCATGAAGTCAATGCCCCAAACATCAAAGATTTCAATTATCAGGATTGGGTGTTGGGGCATCTCATTCCGTTTTGTGATTCTCCCTAATCGTTGACAACGATCACAGGTTTTGCAATAATCATGTGAATCACGGAATAAGGATGGCCAATAAAATCCACACTGCAAAACTTTTGCAGCGGTTTTCTTTGCCCCAAAATGTCCACCACAAGCGTGGTCATGGCAAAATGCAAGAATTTTTCTTTGGTCACAGTTGGGGATGCATCGTCGAATGATCTGGTCGGGGCAATACTTGAACAAATATGGCTCATCCCAAAAATACCATTTTGCCATAGATAGAAAACGACACTTTTCTTGCTTAGTCCAAGAACTTGGCATTTGCTCTGTAACAAGGTAATTCACAATGTCTGCATACCATGGGATTTCAGCATGTGAGACTGACATAAGTTGCTCATCAGGAAATGTTTCTAAGATAGGCAAGGACTCAACAGTAGGCTCTACAAGTAATCGGGACACATGATCAGCCACCACATTTTCTGACCCTTTCTTATCTCGAATCTCGAGATCAAATTCTTGCAATAAGAGAATCCACCGAATCAGCCTAGCTTTCGCATCCTTCTTTGTGAGAAGGTACTTAAGGGCAGCATGATCAGTAAATACAATGACTTTTGAGCCTATCAGGTAGGGTCTAAACTTTTCCAGAGCAAATACGACTGCCAACAACTCCTTTGCCGTGGTGGAATAGTTGAGTTGAGCGTCGTTCAGAGTCTTACTAGCGTAATGAATCACATGAGGAAGCTTATTAACTCTTTGCCCTAAGATGGCACCAATTGCATAATTGGAGGCATCACACATGACCTCAAACGGCAGAGTCCAATCAGGAGGCCGAATGATAGGTGTTGAGGTCAATTCCGTCCTTAGCTTTTCAAAGGCAGCTAAGCAATCAGGAGTAAATTCAAATGAAGCATCTTTGGATAACAAATCACACAGAGGTTTTGAGATCTTACTGAATTCCTTGATAAAACGACGGTAGAAGCCAGCATGGCCCAAGAAGGATCTCACCTCCCTCACTGTCTTAGGAGGTGGTAGGTTTGCAATTAAATCTACCTTTGCCTTATCAACTTTTATTCCCTTCTTTGACACTATGTGTCCCAAGACAATTCCCGATTGCACCATGAAATGACACTTCTCCCAATTGAGTACTAAGTTCTTTTCTTCACATCTCTTTAGCACAAGTGTCAAATGAGATAAACATTCTTCAAAGCTAGACCCAAAGACAGAGAAATCATCCATGAAGACTTCCAAAAACCTCTCCACCATGTCAGAGAAAATACTTAACATGCACCGTTGAAATGTTGCGGGTGCATTGCATAGCCCAAAAGGCATGCGTCTATAGGCAAATGTGCCAAAGGGACAGGTGAATGTTGTTTTCTCTTGGTCCTCAGGGGCAATTGGAATTTGGTTATATCCAGAATAACCATCTAAGAAGCAGTAGTATGCATGACCAGCTAGACGCTCCAACATCTGATCAATGAAAGGTAAAGGAAAATGGTTCTTCCTAGTCATTGCATTCAACTTTCGATAATCAATGCACACTCTCCAACCAGTTTGGACACGAGTGGGGACCAATTCATTGTGTTGGTTGGCAACTACAGTGACACCAGACTTCTTGGGTACAACTTGGACGGGGCTAACCCACTTACTATCAGAGATGGGGTAAATAATACCTGCATCTAGTAGTTTCATCACTTCACTCCGAACTACTTCCTTCATAACTGGATTTAGCCGCCTTTGTGGTTCTCTTGAGGGTTTTGCATTTTCTTCAAGATAAATTTGGTGCATTACCACAGAGGGGCTAATCCCTTTGATGTCAGCAATGGTCCACCCAATAGCTTCTTGATGAGCGCGAAGCACACCAAGTAACTTCCCCTCTTGATCTTTCTCTAAATCTGAGGCAATGATGACAGGTAATGTCTCCGCATTACCAAGGAAAGCATACTTTAATGACTCAGGCAATGGTTTGAGCTCTAGCTTAGGAGGCTCGACAATGGAAGGCACGGATACCGAAGTGGAAACCAGTAAGGGCTCTACTCTCTCTCTCTCTTTCTCTCTCTCTCCAACGGCCAATATCCATTTGAGGGGCTGAGTCCAACATTGCATTGACCTCGCGAATGGATTCATCAATGTCAATATCAAAGTTGAATTGGGCCAAACATTGTTCCAAAGGGTCATGATAACAAGACTGTTGTATTGTCTGACCTATCAGGACATCAATCATGTTCACCTCTTCCTCATCATCCATCTCAAGGGATTGGAATCCATTATTAAAGACATTCAATTCCAACTTCATGTTACCGAAGGCCAATGTCATTACTCCATTCCTACATCTGATAACTGCATCGGAAGTGGCAAGGAATGGGCGGCCCAAAATCACAGGAATGTGACGGCCCGGATTCATGACAGGTTCGGTATCTAGTACAACAAAGTCGGCAGGAAAATAGAACTCATTAACCTTTATTATGACATCCTCCACTATTCCCTTGGGAACCTTAACTGACCGATCTGCTAGACTCAAAGTTGTATCTGTGGGCTTGAGCTCCCCCAAACCTAACTGTTTGTATACTGAGTAAGGCAAAAGGTTCACACTTGCCCCAAGATCCAAAAGACATTTATCAACCATTGTGTCTCCAATTCTGATAGAGATTGTAGGGCATCCAGGGTCTTTATATTTTGGAACAATTGTTTGTTGGATCAACCCTGAAGCTTGAGCTGCCATCACAGCCTCCCTAGGGACAGAAGTCTTTCTCTTAAGAGTGGTCAGCTCTTTCAAAAATTTGGAATATGAAGGTATCTGCTTGATGGCATCCAAGAGAGGGATATTGATTTGAACATTCTTAAACACCTCTAAGATCCCCTCGAAATGTTTATTCTTCCTATTGTCCTGGGATAAGGAGCCTTGGGTATGTAGGGTGTTACTGGATGGTTCTCTATAGGAGCCTGGTTCATCTCCCCTTTCTCTTGGACATCTTGCCCCTTGTCCCTGTTTGGTTCACCCACATTTACATTCATTTCCTCAGGCATTTTGACTTGGTTATCCACTTGCTTGCCAGACCTCAAGGTGTGGATAGCTTGTACCTCATCATGGGGTAATCCTGGAGTACTATCTATTCCAAATTGACCTCTAAGAGCATTCTGAACATTGGGCTGTACCTTGGGATTAGGAACTGTTTGACTTGGAAACTGCCCTTTCTCTCTCCCTCCTACTGATATCGCTAACTGGCCAAGTCGGACTTCCATCTTGGCAATGGCCTGGGCAGTAGCCTGATTCAACTGGGCTTGGGCTGTGTTGGTTTGCTGCTGCTGTTGGATGAATTGTTGTTGCAGCTTCATGATATCAGTCATTATAGTTTCCAAGGATGAAGACTGTTGCGGGACAGATGGAGAGTAATTTCCCATTGGGTTAGGAACTAGAGTTCTACAGTTGTTGGGCTGTTGAGGAGCAACATGTGGCTGTTGAGGAACCAAAGCTTGGTTCGTCTGAGGGTACTGAGAAGAGCCTTGCCTTGAAAAGTTCTTTTGGAAACCCGGAGGACCACCACTTTGTTGCTGAATAGGTTCACTCTGCCTATAGGAGAAATTTGGGTGAAACCTATTGTCAGGATGGTACGTCTGACTAAAAGAATTTGGTGTAGGTTTCCTAAAGGTACTATATCCATTGATGGCATTGGCTTGCTCAGCTTTAACGACCGATAAATTTGGGCAGCACTCCACCATGTGCTCAGAACTATCACAAAGGACACACATCGCACTTGGTTCAGATGCAACATTCATCAAAGAATCCTGGTCTTGTTGGGGGTTCCTGTTGGCCACCACTGTAAATGCATCAAATTTCTTACTTAGATTGTTCAACCCATTTACCAGACTAGCCATAACATTTTTGAGATCAGGATCTGTTTTCATCTCATAAAGTCCTTGCTTTCTAGACCCTATCTCTTCTCTCTCATATCCTCCATCATTGCTACTCTAGTTTTGCGAATTTTCAGCCAGCTCTACGAGAAAGTCGTACGCTTGATTGGGAGTCTGATTCATAAATTTCCCTTTGTGCATAGACTCAATCAATGTACGTTGTGCAGTGGTTAATCCTCTATAGAAGAAGTGGACCAACTGGGCTTTGTCAAGCCCGTGGTGTGGGCATTTAACTAGAAGGTCATGGAACCTTTCCCAAGTTTGAGAAAACTCTTCATCAAGTCGTCCCCTAAAGTTCCTAATGGCATCCTTCATTTTCTCTGTCTTGGCCATTGGGTAAAATTTTGCCATGAATTTCTTTGACAACCCATCCCATGTTGTTATGGAATTAGGAGCAAGAGAATTCAACCATGCCGCAGCGTGGTCTTCTAAGGATAGGGGAAAGAGCCTTAACTTGACATTATGTTCATCCAAGTTCTGATTTTTAAATGTCTGACAAATTGTCAGAAATTTGTTCAAATGGATGTAAGGTTGCTCACTCTCAAAACCATGGAACTTAGGAAGCATGTTAATGGTAGCAGCTCTAATCTCAAATTGGGCTGCAGTGGTTGCAGGTAGAACTATGCAAGTGGGTGGGGTAGCAGAAGCGGGTGCAAACATCTCATTCAGAGTTCTCTCTCGGTTTTCCATTTTGGGATCAATTGAGAAACTTTCGACAAACTTGATGGGTATCTCAAATAATTCAACTCGGTCAAGACGACCTCTCTCACGTGTCCAAGTTTGCATAAACCAAGCACACCTTAATGTTAACACACCAACAATCTAATGGGTTAGCCTATGTCAACTAGACAGCTCCTAACTAGTTGAAGAGTGCACCTAGGCCTCCAATTTGGTATTATGAAACCTTAGTTGATAGATCAGCCCCCAGGTAAGGGTAGGATTATTTAATTAACCCGTTTGAAGGACCCTTGCCTAGAACAGTCTAGCTGTCTCCACACTCTGGACAAGGCATTTCTTAGATCAACTTTGGTCAAATAACGTAATTGGTGCAACCTTTGATGGTCTTCGTCCTAATGAGCTCGAAGATCCAAGGGCCAATGTCTAATTGATTTTAAATTATTGGCTTGGTATCTAAAGTGGGGTGTGGTTAACCTAATGGGCAAGAATCCGGTGATGAAATCCGGTCCTTATCTTTTGGGGGTGAATGCCCTTACTAAGTGTGTGATTCCAATTTAATCAATGTGTGACATTCAATCAATCACACTTTTGCTAAATTTCAACAACCATGAATTAACCCACTTACTGAAGAGGCGTGGGTAGGGTTTCAGTACTCACCTCCCACTCAAGATGGGGGAAGATCTATTGAGTCGACTCGGGCCACTGATACCTAGACTCAGTGTACCAACTTGAGGTGCAGAGACAGTATCGTCCAACTATCGTCCTTCCCTGCCCCTAACTATTACAATTTGGACCTTCCCAAAATTTAAAAATAATTAAAATTATTACACTTTGAAAGTCCTACTACAATGGATCTAAAAAAAAAAACTACTACTAAAACAAAAATTTCTTTCCCGCTTTGAGTATGTTTCTTTGCAAGATTCTTCTCTCTTTTTTTTCTTTTTTTTGGCAACTTAATCGAAGATTCTTTGTGCTCCAAATCTAGTAACTTCTTTCTTTCTTCAATCCTGCAAAATCAACAATACCAAAGTAAGAAAAAAAATGCTAAATAGCTAATATCCTAAAAGGAAATTTTCTTTTTTTTTGTTTAAAAAGTAATAAAATAAAATCCTAAACTAAACTAGAGTAAAAATCAGAAATTAGATTTTTGAAACTGTTTTCAATAACAAATCCCCGGCAACGGTGCCAAAATTTGATGTGCTCAAATTATTAACCACAATCACACAACTATCTATTAAGTAGATAATGGCAAATACGGGTCGATCCACAGAGATTTGTAGAAACAAGATCCAAAAATCCTCGATCAGTTTTCACACTAGGGATTTTAAAACCACAATTAATCAAGAAATTAATAACTAAAATGATATCAAAGGAAATCTAAACACAAACTAATCAGAGAAAGAGTGATCAGGGTATTGGATTTCACCAAAATAGATTTAATCATTCCAAAATTACATCATAGTCTTATCCCAACAAAACTCAATTCAATGTGCAAGCAACTGCCTTGGATCGGAAGATTTAGCTTTGAAAACTTTTTTCTCTTACAAATTAAATTCTCTAATTAGTACCTAAGACTCCCTTCACTTCAATATGTTGAAAATCTAATAACTATTTATCAAGATCAAGCACAAACCATTAAATGAATTTAACCAAAACATGATATGTCAAGATCAAGCATAAAAAGTAAAAGATATTCCAAATAATCTTTACAAAATCAGAAGTTGAATAACATTCATGAAGGAGAATCTATTAAATCACTAAGCATAATGAGGGAAAGACATAGAAGAATAAGGAACGATCTCACCGATTTTGGTTTCCTCCTCCACCCTAATCCATGGATTAGCCAAGCATTGTAGAACAAACAACAATAAAGAAGCAAATCTCCATTATTGAAAGCCTTCAAAGTTGTTTATTACACCACTCAATCTCCACCTTCACTTTCTAACAAAGATTAAAGAAAAATTAAATTACCTTTGGAGCAAGAGAGAGCCTCCCCTTAAAAAGAAAAAAATACAAGAAGAAAAAGAAAGACAAATCTTTCAAATTCGTCATCCCCCATATCCCTCCAATTGACAGCCTGTTTTGACCCCCAAAACGTCAGAATTGGGAGATCCTCGTGAGACATGATATTCTTCTCCTTTGAGTCCTCTTTCCAACGCATCTGATCCTCGTGGGGGCCACCAAATTCGATCTCCAAAAATAAAAATAAAAATAAATTGTGCCAAGTCTTGAACTCATGACCTCTAACTTGAAATTCCAGCTCTCCTCCAACAAGCTTAAATACTCTTTGTGTATATCTTTTCTCAAATGGGACTTTAGCTTTAAACCTCTCCGAATTAAACTCAAATATGCTCAGCGCCTTCTAATTCCTGCATAATAAGAAAAATGCTATAATTAGAACATTTAAGACAAAATAAACAACTAGTAAATTCAAATAAAAGGGTAGTTATTAGTATTATGCCATGCATATCAATTTTCAAATAAAATGCAACTGGATTTTGCGGAGCTCAGTTTACCAATAAGTCGATTAGGACAATGAGACATCTGAGAGAGAAAAACAAAAGTCCATAATCAATTACATTTAGACCCGTTTGGATGTCTACGCAATAAAATATTTACAGATTTAAGTATTACAAGAATAAAATAGTATAGAATACAATAATGCAATATTACAAGAGTATAATATTTTTACTGTTTGATAATTTTTAAAGAATATTATATATATTAAATTGAACAGTTTGGAAAGTGTTATGATTAAGTAAATTACAATATAAGAATTTTTTATTAAATATTTTAATTTATATGTAATTTTCCATTTCCAGATAAAAAAAAAGTGATGTGGTAAAGTAAAGTTTAACTTTCATGCTTTACTATAAGTTACTTTTCTTTTATCACATAAAACCATGGTAAAGTATAATAAAGTAAAGTCAATAAAAAAATAATTACTTTATAACTCTCTCTCTCACAGTTTCTTTACCACATACTTCATCTGACCTTACCTTATCTCACATTTTACCATGATATGGCATCAATCTTTATTTTACTTTACCACACCCGTAAACAAGTCATTTTTTATTTACCATAGAAAACTACGATAAAATGTGATAAAGTAAAGTAAAGAAAAGAAACTACTTTACCATTCCTTTTCACTTTACTTCACCATGCACTTTATCTCACCTTTACTTTACCACACCTTTACCGTCCTGTGAGATTTACTTTTACTTTACTTTACCATATATGTAAAAATACACATTATGATGAATTTGGTGAACTAAAGTCTTTACTTTACTCTACCACTTTCTAATAGTCATTTTAAAAGGTTCTTATGTTATAGAAAGTTTTCCACGGGAGGAGCTTTAGGAAAGGATATTGATTGAGCTTTTTGAAAGAAAATAATATTTTTTTCAAATTTTTCTTGAGTTACCAAACGCACAAGATTTTCTTCTTTAAAAAATAAAATATTATATCCTATAAAATATTATTTTCTTGTGTCTTCTTGTGCATCCAACAAAAGGGCCTAGTAGGCCAATTGACCATAGAAACTGTAATGCTAATTCAAAATGCATTAGAATGATATGGTCTATGCAAACTCAACCAACCGAAGATTGGGCAAACCATTCAAGCCTTGACACCTTAAACTAAGGTGGGCCGCATCATTAAAAATAGGGGATTGGACATATCAATCCCTCTTAAACCCTGCATCCCCAATTTCATGACTGAGAATCTAATAATGTCTCCAGAGTTGTTTAACTTTGGTACACTTTCTTTTTTTTACTTTTATGCCCTGGATCCCATGTGTCAGACCCCTCCAGACAGGCCTAGTAGGCCAATTGACCATAGAAACTGTAATGCTAATTCAAAATGCATTAGAATGATATGGTCTATGCAAACTCAACCAACCGAAGATTGGGCAAACCAATCAAGCGTTGACACCTTAAACTAAGTTCGGCCGCATCATTAAAAATAGGGATTGGACATATCAATCCCTCTTAAACCGTGCATCCCTAATTTCATGACTGAAAATCTAATAATGTCTCCAGAGTTGTTTAACTTTGGTACACTCTTTTTTTTTTTTTTACTTTTCTGCCCTGGATCCCATGTGTCAGACCCCGACCCAGGTTTGGAATATTTAATTATGTTTTACTAGTGATTAGTTAATAAGTAGGGTTAGTGGACGAGTAGCCTAATCTTTAAGCTAGATTAGAATGTTTGAATAGCTTTGGAAAGTTTCGAGAGTCGTTGACTTAGGCTTGACGCGGGCCGAGGCGCCCGTGTGTTGTGTGTAAAACTTAGGTGTTTAACCCTGATTTTTGTAAAATCCCAACTTTTATTTATTTTGATTCATTTCACTTAGATCATCAACTTTCATGTTTTGACTGTTTTGATTTAATGATCAGAAATCACGGTTTTCGAGAAAAATGGCAAAATTAACCTTTCACACAAAATCTGTACCCAAATTTCAAAAATTTCAGAAATTGACAAAATATATTTTTTGGAAAATAGATATTTCGTTGATCGTTTTTGTCTTCTTCGTCGTTTTCGTTCGAGACCCGTAAACACCATTTTCAGCCCTATGAAGATTGGGACCTACAAACCCATCTTATATAAGGAAGGGTTCTCTTCTCCCTTCATTCTATCTTCTTCCTGCAACGGTTTGAGCCAAGGGGTTTTTCCTCTCTCCCAGCACTTTCTCTCTCCTCTGGAACACCCATCTCTTGGAGATTTCTTGAAGATTTGATCTCCTAGGGCTCTTCCTCTCCTCTCAAGCTCTTCAAAGAACCTCTTTTGAAGGATTTTGAGCAAGGATAAAGATATCTTTCAAGCTTCTCTTCTTCGTTTGAGCTCTTCAAGGTTAGCAATGGTTTTCCAATCTTGAAATCTTTTTTTTTCCTCATCATTTAGAGCGTTTTCATCACACATGCAAGAGTTTTCCCTTGAGATTTACAAATGATTGATTTTAGGGTTTTTCTTGGGAAACTTTTGGGGGTTTTTGTAGATTTGGAGCTTGAGGCCCTAGAGAGTTTTTTGAGGAGTAATTTATCTCTCCTCTTGGCTTGAGGCAAGTAAATTTTCATATACTAGGATGTATTAATTATCTCCATTGTAAATGTGGGTTTTCTATGCATCTTTCTTCATTTATTCTTTCTCTATTGATTAGTAGGTTGTCTACCTTGATGTGTTTACGATTTGAGTAGGTCTTTCTACTTGGAAATGTTGTTTTCTACAACATTAAGATTTCTTTTGGATCAACTATGTTTTTGTCATGGCTTGTCTAATGGAGGGTTTGAGTTGTTTGAGGGTTTGAATGAATTAACGTGATGGTTCAAGGGAGTTTGACTGAAGCTATGAGAGGCCCAAGTTGTATAAAATTCATATGGAAAAGGATGGAGGGAAAGAAAATCAAGAAAAGGAAGAAAAAGGTGCAAATCTGCACTTGAAACGGACTGGGGCAGAGCCCATGGGTCGCTCGAGCAGACCAGGCTCTGCCTGTTCTGGGCAAGCCAGAAGCATGGCCCGCTCGAGCGACCCATTGGGTCCTGCTCAAGCGGACCAGATTCTGGATGGGCCTCGCTCGAGCAGACCTTGGGTCGCTCGAGTGAGCCCAGCCCATGTCTGGGTCTGTTTTTGGGGATATTCTTTGGGCTGTTTTCAGCCCACTTTCTAGGCCTATTTCAGCTCGGTTCAGCCCATTACTCCTATGTAATTCGAAGCCCATTTAGACCCTATTAATGCTAAAAGTCCGGAATTAGTATGATGATTTGAATTGATTCAAATTATGCAATTGTGATGGGAAAAGTAATGGAATCATTAACAAACTTTTATTGGGGAAGATTATTAAAGTCCAAATGTACATTTTATTCCCTTAATTATCAGAGATCTTCAGTGGCACCAATTTTTTTTATTAAAGATTGACATTAGGGGACTAAGTGTGCATCAAGACAACCCGTGGTAAACCAATGAACCATCATACACTAAATTCATTCCATGTTAGAAAGTTTTGTCCGAGTCCGGTTATAAATCAATTTGAATGTTTTGAGTGTTTTACCACATTTATGAACATTGATAAGACTACTCACCTCATTTTGTTCGGATTTGTCGGTATGCTGGATATGTATTCGTTCGGAGTAGTTTTCTTATCGATTTTGGAAATATGTCTTTATGAATGGATTTGTATTATTTCAAGGTTTCGAACTTTTACTCTAATGGCACCACTAAGCTTAGGTTACCTTGTTGGTGATCATCCGGCTTGGAATCTTTAAATTATCTGCCAGCTGCAGCTGGATTCTGTTTGTACCGACCATGGCAAAGGTTTGGTATCCGGTCTCACGTGTAGTGGCTACGGTTCTGTCTGATAACGAGCTTGTTCGTTCAGGTCCACGATTAGTGGCTACGGTTTCTGTCTGCTCTTGTTACTACGGTAACAGGAGAATATAGCTATACGTGGTTTGCCAATGTTTTATCCATTTGATGTGTTATTTTATGGTTCTTGTTTATTTCACTTATCATAGTCTTGGATTCGTTAATATTTAAGATGTCGATCTTTTATCTTATCATTTCTGTTATTTAGAATTTTAATCGTAGTTCTCATTTATTAAATGTTTTACTCTTTATACCATTCTACTATATGTTATATTTGCTTGCCAGACCGTCGTGTCTGACCCCTTTTTGTTTGGTGCCAGATGTTGAGCCCCTCGCCCTTGAGGCGCACTTTGAGGCGGACCCAGTAGTCCTTGTGGAACGCGAGTGGCAGCCTGATGATGTCGTTTAGACGTCGGGTTGACTGTAGAGATTCGATCACATTCTGGGGTGGATTCTATTTTTTTTTTTTGGAGCTTGATTGTAGCCATTGTGGGCTTATTTTTAGAAAATTGTAATTATTGACTAATTGACTTTTGTTTTAGATTTGGAACTAACTTTGGGGCCTATCTATGGAATGTTTATCTTTTTTTGGTACTAGTCTTGTGCGTTCTCATCCTATACACACGTTATGGACTTTTATGTTTGCTACAATGCTTCCGCGTAAATTATTCGTGTGAATGTGATTATTATTTTATATGATGGATCGAATTACGAGGATCCTTACCGCGGAAACCTGTGGGAAACAAGCGTGTGCGGGCGGAATTTTCCGGCCTGTCGCGCCACGACCCCGGATTAAGGTCTTGTTTAACGGGTCCTCGGTCCGGGGGCGTGACACCATGATATCATGGGAGTTTAAAAACCCATGATATCATGGGATCCAAATGTTATAAATTGAAAAGCCCATACATTAAAAAGCCTACAAAGTCTTCTTATCTGGACCTGGATAGTATTATATCATGAGTTTTTAAACTCCAATGATATCATGGGATTCAGCGTAGAAAAATAAAAAAAATATTGTGGACCAGAGTCGTTTTATAGGTTTTTAGTCATGAAATTGGGGGAATAAATTTTAAGGGGAATTAATATGTCAAATCCCCTTAAAAATATGTAAAACGACACGAAAGCTCAATAATCAAAAGTTATAAATATTTCAGTTACCCATTTTTCTAAACATAGGATGTCGCTATGTTGAGTTTATAGAACTTTTCCTTATATAGATGATCAATGGAAGGCGTCAGTTAAAGATGGCTTAACTTGAGACATGAGAATCGGATGCTAAGATCGGTGGACCAGCAACATGTCTATTAAAATGTTTCTTGCTTGAAACCAATAGCTTGTTATGTCTTTCCTACTAGTAAGTGATTCATTTCTTTACGTAGTAAGATGAGAATAAACTGAAGTGGTCCACAATTGCAAACTCAAAGGCCATTTTAAAGCCCGTCCTGGACAAATTAAATTGAGTTGTTTCCGCACCAAAGCTAAATAATCAACGGCTCTTGTATTGAGTAGGCTTTTCTAAAGAGACTTTGAAAAGTAAATGGGACGAAAGCTGAGTAATAATATAAGATCCATGGACTTACTACAGTATGAAATGCAGACATTTTTTTATTTTTATTTTTTTTTATCTTCTTAGGTTGGGATATTGGTCCAAAAGTGGTACATTAAGTTGAGAACCAGGCTGGGCATGTCTGAAACCAAGGTCCCGATACCACTCAAGTATGATCTAGTGGATTGGCAAATGCACTTATGCATTTGATGAAGAGAATGTTTCAATCCTTGAATCCTTGGCCTTCTTTGCATGCTTCAAATCATGCAACTATGGAGACATAGGGAAGATTGGTAAAGATGCTTTTCTCACCCTGTATTTGGTCCATAGAGTCATAGACTGCTTATTTTCCAATTGCTCCTAGATACAGCTAAGATCATTTAAAGACTTGTTTTGGCTAGTTTCCAACTGTCACTAGAGCTCCTTTTATTTGGCCCACAGTGGGTCCAATATCCAGTTTGGACCACTCATAAGCCCATTTTCTCTGAACTAGTTAAGCTAAGATTCAAGCCCATTTACAGCGCTCAGTAAATTTAGTCTCGTGAAGTGAGTGCAAGGACGACCACCTTCTAATTTTAGGAATCTTTAGGCCTAATTAGTCTCCGCCATGTACCCAATATCTCAAGACCCACATAGGGGTAGTTTTAACCCTGGTATCGATGAAAATGGATCAGGTACTGCTGCGGGTAAGCATATGCAGTTGTGAGGACCCGGGTCAGTTGCGAGCAAGGCAGGGACTCCGTCCCACATCGCCTATGAGGCCGCCCGAAGCCAGGCTTATAAGTGTGAGCCCCCTCTTTATTGGTATAACGCGTTTTGGGCTAGATGCCTGCCCGCTCAAAGCGGACAATATTATGTGAGGGAGCTCTCCTCCTCAAATCTCTCTCACATTCTCATTTCTTTTACTCCCTTTGGTGAAGGCAAGTGGAATAGCACTATGTGTTTTATATGCATGTATATTTCCTTTCTTTCTTTCTAATGTAATTGTCTAGCCAACCTCTAATTCCAAGCTTGTTTGGTTAATTTGGATTTCACATGCTAGATTAAGTATTTAATAGGATTGGACCTTAATTGAATGGATGGGTTGTTGATGGGAGAGGTAGGATGGATGTGGAGAGAGAATGAGGCTCTTTTTCTTGCAGGGATGGTCTTGGAGGAGATGGGATTTGATTCCCCAAGGTTTGGACTCAAAATGAGTCATTTTCTACAATTCTGGACACTTGGCTCGAGCCAACCTTCAGTTCGCTCGAGCCAAGGAGCTTCTGGGAAGCTTGGCTCAAATGAACCTTAGTTTGCTCGAGCCGAAGAGGTTTTATGAGCAGTCTGCTCGAGCAAACTTTTGTTGGATCAAGCGAACTGCTCTAGGCTCAGGATGACATTCTTCCAGAAGCCATAACTTTTGAATCGTTCTTCGGAATTTGGAGTTCTACATATCGCCGGAAAGCCCTCAAGAAGTAGAATCCAATGGTATACTAATCTCAAAGATTAGAGATTGGGAAAGGAAGTGGGTATTGGATCAATGAACCATGCCCTTTTCTTTTTTGGAAAGGGATTCTAAACCTAGTTTGGAGCCTAGGTTGGAACCTATTGACCGTACCCTTGCATGACCAATTGGGGATAATGAAAATGGAGCACGATTGGCTTGGTGTACTTCGTTGGTTGTCCGAAATTTTTCGTATATTAACGTAACTTGGCCAAATGCGTATGGAATTGAGTTATTTGGTGCCCAATAACTTCCGTACACCACGGGCCCATTAAACGAGGATACCATTGACTCATCCTTCATACGTACTCCGTTGGGGATACGTTCATTACACAGTGGACAACTCTTGACCTATGATCGGGTTGTTCTTCACTCTTGACTCGCAAATCATGTATTCGTAGCTTGTCGTACCTTGTAGACTCTAATCTTGTATACTTGTTTAATTGTTACTTAACTTGTAGAATTAGGATTTGACCAGACTTAGAGTGTATCATGTAGGAAATCGTGTGGCCCGCATGCCACGGGTACCACGTCAGATCAAGCAAGACTGATGCCAACAGAGAATACAATCCCACTTAATGTAAGACTTGATTTGGTCCCACTAATAAGACTCCCAATGGGACTAGTGGACGTGGGTTTCTTGGCGAAGAAGTCTGTAGTAAGTATGACTCTTCGAGGCTTTTCTATAAAAGATAAGGGAGCACTAGGGTTTATATTATTCCATCTCACACGAAAGACAAGAGGCGAAGAGATCTGCGGAGCTTCTCAATCGCCGGAACGCACATAGATCTCCGGCCGCATGTTAGAGTCTCTGCATCCAAATCCATCAATTGGTAACATAGCAAGGTTTCGTGCATTTTGACGGTTTGGATCGCAAAGTTAATGTTTAGATCAGTCTAGATCTAAAGTTTTCGTTGAAAACCCAGCCTCCTTCGTTTTTCTTTGCAAACCGAAGTTGGGAAGAAGGAGACGAAGTTGTGTTGCCTCGAGTTCCGTGCGTCATAGGAAAAGAGAAGACAACCACGTGCATGATACCATTCTTTTGGTGGAAATCAAGACCACCATAGCCTTGGTTTCGAGCATTGGAAAGAATTCTTTTGGTGGAAGCCCGAACCACGTGCAAATCTCACGTCATTGGAGAGTTTTTTTTTTAAACTTCACATGGACGCGTGTTAGAAAGGTGTGGAATAGCACTTCACCTCATTACAGGTTGGGTCAGACCAAAATCCAACCCTGTCCAGCTTAAGCAGGCCCACACCAGAAGGCGCTGGTACAGCATGCTGATGCAGGCGATCAGCAGTTACGACTTCAACAGACTGCTGACACAGGCTGAGTGATCATCGACCGTCAAAACTTCGCACTGCGATATCTAGAGCATCCGGACTCCAATCGACCCATCAGTTTGGTTCTACGGAATCCTTGCGAGCATATCTACGCAATGGCAGTGAAAGGAAGACAATCCACCGGTTCAGAAAAATGGTGATTTTTCTCCTTTAATGGTCATTGGTATCTGAACCTCTTTTTAAATTCAGTAGTAATTATGTCTTTCAAATCAGCGCTGCATGATCTTGCTAAGGCTGATATTTTTAACCGCAAGAACTTAGTCGTGTGGAAGCGTAGGATGGACGCATTGCTGCATTTTGACGGATTAACGTATGTGATTGAAACCGATCTGATCTCCAAACCCGCTAATGATGCCCCTAAGGAAGATCAGGATGTGTATGAACAATGGGTATTTGATAATAAATCAGCAATGCGTCTTCTGGTCGGATTCATATCTAGCGATTTGGTAAAGCAGTTTGAGCACTTTAACATTGCTAAAGAAATCTATGACTATGCTATGGACAAATATGATGAAACCTCCAAATCTCACTTAATGGAGGCATTCAGCGCATATATTAACTATAAGATGCCAGAGGGATCGTCTATATGGGATCATATTGATCAAATGACGGTCCGATATAGTAACCTCGCAGCCTTGGGAAAGGAAATGAACAAAGATTTTCAAATCATGTACTTGCTGATGAGTCTTCCGCCTTCATGAGAGAATGTGTCTTAGACCCTTAGCCTCCAAAAGGGTGTAACCCTTAGTGAAGTTGTTGCTAGATTGCTTGCTGAAGGACAAGGGAAGGTTGCCGACGATGTAACTCATGTGGCTAAATGTGCAAGAATTTTTCTAAGACTTGATTTTGTGACACTCTTTTTAAGATTTGGATAGCATACTAAACTAAGATTTCGAAACTTATTAACAAGCTAAAATCCTATGGAAAATTTTGGATGTTTATTTATTTATTTATTTTTGGAAAAAAATGAAAAAAATTTTAAAACTAAATATTTACAGGCAAATGCATGTGTGCAATGCAGTGCCACACCCCCAAACCTAAATCGAACATTGTCCTCAATGATATGCAATGCGAAATGTGAAATGATAAATGGACAAGGAAAAAAAATCGGAACGCCTTACCATGGGTTGATGCAAAAAATTGAATATTGGGTTGCCTACCAACCAGAGCTAAGTTTCACGTTGTCAGCCCGACGTGACCCTGAAAATTACTTATGCAACATATACATGGTCCTGAAGAAGGGTGTCTTCAACATCCCTGTCCTTAAGCTCCAGAAAAAGGTTTCAACCTTTGGTCATTGACTTTAAAAACATCCCCATTCTTGGGGTTCTCAATCTCAACTGCCCCATGAAAATAGACAGTGCGCACAATGAAGGGTCCAGTCCAACTGGATCTCGGCTTTCTTGGAAAGAGTGTAGGCGAGAATTATATAGAAGAACTTTCATGCCTGTTTCAAAGGATTTCCTCAAAATAGATTGTTCGTGGTTTTTTTTCTTCCGATCCTTATAAATCTTGGCATTCTTATAGGCTTCATTTCTAAGTTCCTCCAGCTCATTGAGATGCAACTTGCGTAGGTTACCAGCTTTAGCTAAATTAAAATTGAACATTTTGATGGCCCAGTAAGCACTATGCTCCAATTCTACTGGCAGCTAACATGCTTTCCCAAAGACCAATCGATATGGAGATATTCCGATCGGGGTCTTATAGGCAGTTCGATAAGCCCATAAAGCATCTGTCAATCTTGAAAACCAGCCGTTTCGGGTAGGACTAACTGTCTTTTCCAAAATTTGCTTTATTTTCCTATTGGACACTTCCACCTGTTCGCTAATCTGGGGGTGATACGGTTTTTTCATAAGATTCTCAAAGGTGCTATTACAAAAATGACTCCCACCATCACTAATAATCACCCTGGGGGTACCGAGTTTAGAAAATATATTTTCTTTAATAAATTTGATAACTACGTGACCATCATTCGTTCTGGTTGAAATCGCCTCTATCCATTTGGAGACATAATCTACAGCAAGCAAAATGTATACGTTGCCGAACGAACTCGAAATTGGACCCATGAACTCTATGCCCCAACGTAAAAAATTTCTACAATAAGCATCGTATTTAAAGGCATCATGTTCCTCTGCATAATTCTGCCTAATTTATGGCAACGCTCACAATGCAAACAAAACGTTTGACAATCCTTGAAAATGGTGGGCCAGTAAAATCCGCACTGCAACACCTTTGCAACGGTCTTCCTAAAACTAAAACGCCCACCACAGGCGTGGTCATGGCAGAAGGATATCACACTTAAATAGTCCTCTTCCGGAATGCATCTCCTAATGATCTGGTCTGGACAGTACTTGAACAGGTATGGGTCATCAAAGAAGAAATGCTTAACCTCAGACAAAAACTTAGATCTATCATGTTTGGACCAGTGATCGGGCATCTATCCAGTGACCAGGTAGTTAACGATATTCGTAAACCAAGGGAAATGGGAGATACTCAACAACTGTTGATCCGGGAAAATCTCACTCAATGGGATGCTCTCATGCTTGTGGTCAGTAGGTAATCGGGAGAGATGGTCAGCTACAATATTTTCAGAACCTTTTTTGTCCCGAATCTCAAGGTCAAACTCTTGTAGCAACAGAATCCACCTAATTAGATAGGCTTTCGCATCATTTTTCATCAACAGGTACCTAAGGGCCGAATGATCGGTGTAAACTATGAACTTAGACCCAATCAGGTAGGGTCTAAACATCTCCAGGGCAAAGATGACAACTAACAGCTCTTTTTATGTGGTTGTGTAATTCAGCTAAGCGTCATTCAAGGTCCTACTGGCATAATATATGACATGGGGCAATTTGTTGACTCTCTGTCCTGACACAACCCCAAGCGCAAGGTTAGAAGCTTCACACATGAGTTCTAAGGGAATTGTCCAATCCGGTGGCTTCATTATCAGGGTAGAGGTCAACTCCTTTTTCAATTGTTCAAATGCTTGTAGGCAAGGCTCATTGAAGACAAAAGGCACATCCTTAGATAACATATTGTACAAGGGTGCAGCTATCCTGCTAAAATTCTTAATGAACCGTCTATAAAAACCAATATAGCCCAAGAAAGATCTGATGTTCTTAATCATTTTTGGCGGTGGCAGGTTGAAAATGAGATCAATTTTGGCCTCGTCGATCTCGTTGCCATTCTCAGAAATAACATGGCCCAAGAAAATTCCTCTTTTCACCATGAAATGACACTTCTCCCAATTCAAAACAAGATTATTCTCTTGACATCTCAATAAAACAATGTTCAGGTGATGCAAACATTCTTGGAAATTACTCTCGTGGACCGAAAAATCATCCATAAACATCTCTAAGAATCACTTGACCATGTCCGAAAATATGCTCATCATACACCTTTGAAATATCGCAGGTGCATTGCACAGTACAAAAGGCATGCGCCGGTAGGCGAATGTACCGAAAGGACATGTAAAAGTTGTCTTGTCCAGGTCCTCGGGTGCTATGGGCATTTGATTATAGCTGGAGTATCCATTAAGAAAACAATAAAAGACATGATTGGCTAGTCTCTCAAGCATCTGGTCCATAAATGGGAGGGGAAAATGGTCTTTACGGGTGGCCGAGTTCAACTTTCTATAGTCAATGCACACTTGCCAGCCCGTCTGGGTCCTTATGGGCACTAACTCGTTCCCTTCATTCTTCACAACAGTTATCCTAGACTTTTTTGGCACAACATGGACTGGGCTCACCCATGAGCTGTCCAAAATAAGGTAAATGATACCTGAATCCAACAGTTTCAGAACCTACACTCTTACGACATCCTTTATTGATGGATTAAGACGCCTCTGTGGTTCTCTGGAAGTTTTTGCATTTTCTTCCAAATGAGTCTGATGTTGAACAACAGATGGACTTATTCCTTTTATATCTGCAATTGTCCAGCCTTAGCCTCTTTGTGATCCTTCACGATCTCAATCAATTGTTGTTCCTGGACTTTTTCCACGTCCGAGGCTATAATGACGGGGAGGGTCTCAATCGGGCCCAAAAACACATACTTGAGGGTGTCAGGTAGTGGTTTTAGGTCGAGGTTGGGCGGTTCCTCAATTGATGGAACAGGTGGGGCAGCTGATGGAGTCAAGATCTCTGGCTCGGGATTCCATTGACTCCTTTCAAAAGCAGGGGCAGAATCCAATAACGCATTTACTTCTTTAATAATATTCTCAACATCAATGTTACCTCCAAAATGTGCAAGACGGGCCTCTAATTGGTCCTCACAAACTAACTGTGTGTCCTACACTTTCAATAAGCTCCTCTAGGTAACTCACCTCAGCTCAAAAATTTCATAATCACTCTCATCTCTGGGTTACTTGCCAACGTTGAAAATGTTTATCTGGACTATCATAATCCCAAACGATTGGTGCATCACACCATTTCGACAATTAATCAAGGCATTGGAGGTGGCAAGGAATGGTCTCCCTAAAATTACCGGGATCTTCACGACATTTTCGATTGGTGGTCGGGTATCAAGGACTACAAAGTCCACCGGGAAAACGAACTCACCTACCTTGATCAAAACATCATCAAGAACACCTTTGGGGGTACCTAAATGAAGCATCAGCTAGTTGTAAGGTCACCTTTGTCAGTTTCAACTCCCCCAAATCTAACTCCTCGTATATTGAATACGGGAGCAGGTTGACACTCGCACCCAAGTCCAGTAAAGCCTGTTCTATGTGATGATCCCCTATTTGACAAGAAATTGTAGGACATCCAGGGTCCTTGTATTTGATTGGGGTCGAAGTGGTAATGATGGAACTACATTGCTGGGCTAGAAAGACCTTTCTGGGTACATTGGTTGTTCTCTTGAATGTGCATAAATCTTTGAGAACTTTGGCATAAGTTGGGATCTGTTGGATGGCTTATAATAGTGGGATGTTAATTCTCACTTGCTCGAACACTTCAAGGATCTTATCTAACTGGACATTATTTTTCATTTTACCTAGCCTCTGAGGGTATGGGGCCTTGGGAACAAAGGTTCTAGGAGGGGGCTAACTTAGTGTGGCAACTCCTATTGGTTTCTCAAGTTCCTTAGTAGGCTCTGGGTCCTTCTTTGGTTCCCCGGGTTCTTCTTTCAAAACTTGGGTCCGCTCAAATTGCCTAGGGTCCTATTCTGGTGTGTCAGCCTCCCTTGAGGCCATTCTACAGGTGTTAACTGCATGCACTGCATTGACCTGCTCATGGACTTCGCCCTTGTCATCATTGACAACAAATTGGCCCGTTGAAGTTTGTCCTTTGGGGTTGGCTTCGGGCTGACTTGGAAAGGTACCAATGTCTCTTTGAGCTATTGACCTGGCCAGCTGGCTGACAGTGTATTCAACTTGGCAATGGACTGGGTATTTGTATTCAAATTCTGAGTACTGCTTTGCTGGAATTGGAGGGTATTTTGTACCAACATTTTCATTGTGTCCTCTAAAGAACTTATCTGTTGATTCTAGGGATTATGATTCTGATAACCTTGGAGCATGGGTGGTCCCTGTGACACTTGGGGTACTTGAGGCTTTTGGTATCCCGGAGGTGGTGATGTGAATTAAATCAATCCATTAAAATTACTGCAAGTGCACTTATCTTGTTGAGATAGTGGCAATTACAGGTCGATCCCACAGGGAGCACTACTGAGTTAAAATTTAAATCTGATTTTTTTTAAATCAAAGATTAATGAATAATTGAGATCTAAGAAAATCTAGAAGAATTCAGAAACAAACTAATCAAATATATAAAAAAATAGATCGGAGCATCCAGAATCCACTAAGCAAGATTATTAATCCATCATGCAATTATTCTATTATTTCTCTCAAAATAACTCAGATCATAAACAAATCAATGTTTCGGATCCGGATGATTTGCCTTTTGCAAAAACTAGATTTTAATAAAAAGAATAAGATCACAACCCAAGACCTCCTTCACCTCCTTCACCTCATAAAAGAATGAAAAATCATAAGCATGACTCATCAAATTAAGCATAAACTATCAAAGGATCTCAACCCTAAGCATCATCTATCGAAATAAGTATAAATCATCAAACTATTTTCATTAGAAACCAAAATAGAGGCTGCCTAAGGCATGAAGATAGATCTATTATTCTAATAGAGCATGCATTTAAAAGAGACAAGAAGGTAAATAGAAAAATCACATAGAATAAATTAAAGATCTACTTAGCTTCATCTGTGTGCTCCAATCCAGAAATCTAGCCAGCCATTGAAAAAATAACTCCATAAGTAATTTCATTAATAGCTTATTCTTGTACAGTGGTGATGGACCACGCTCC
Organism: Litsea cubeba; assembly: GCA_012931725.1. Taxonomy (NCBI): domain Eukaryota; kingdom Viridiplantae; phylum Streptophyta; class Magnoliopsida; order Laurales; family Lauraceae; genus Litsea; species Litsea cubeba. The sequence continues at coordinate 103,155,461 of CM022946.1, forward strand.
TGCTCGGTTCTATCGAGGTCGGCGGACGTGGGAGTCCGTTGGGTCCGACCCTTTCGTAACCGGGGCGCAGAGGCATGCATCAACATTTTTGTTGTGTGGGTGTGCCAGATTTTCTATTTTACTCGGAATTGTAAGTGGTGATCCGGAGATCAACCTTCGCAAGTAAAAAAGAAATCAACTTCTTTCAAGTTTTCCATTGCACATATATTTAAGAAAAGAGACATTTTTCTTGGTTTGCCGTGAAAGGCGATTTTTTGGCATTTATAGCCGATTTTGGCGTTTATAGCCGGTTTCTGGCGTTTATAGCCGATTTTGGCGTTTATAGCCGATTTACAATCCTTATCAATAATGAAAGACAAGAGTTGTGATTTTTGTCTCTTTTGAAAAAATACAAACTACAATGAAAAGCAAGAAAAGGAGGATATAACTTCTCAGGAGATTGTGGGGGACCCGTTTAGATTGACGGTCGCAAGCCATATGTGGGCTTCGCCATCATCCATGCAGATGAGAACAGAGGATGCTATTGATTCGCTTGGCTTGGCTATAACCTCAGGTTTTTAGAGGACAAAGACCAAAAGGAGGTCCTATGTCCAATAAAAAACCGAGTAGACGGGCTGAAAAGCCACATCTAAGCCATTGAAGGCAGAAGGAGAAGGCAAGGACCTTGTGGGGTACCCCCAAGGGACTTTTGTCACCTTGTAGTGGTGGTCGGTGTAGTATTTCTGCAGAGTTTTCTCTCTTTTCCTTCTCTGAATTTCTGTGCTTTGTCTGTGTCTCTGTCTGTGATTTTTTCTGATCTCTTTCTTCTTGGAGAGCTCTCCTATTTATAGGCTTTTAGGTAGCCAGTTAGGAGGGTTTATGGGCTTTTATTGTCATTAAGCCGCATAATGGGAGGAGTTACAGGATTTAAATCTTTATTTTGTAACTCCTTTTTCTTGGCTTCTGATTGGCCGGAGGAGATTGAGGGCATTTAATCGCCTTTAATCGCCATGATGGGAGGAGTTTCATGGGTTAAATGCCATGAATCTCTTGACTTGTAACTCTCGGATGCTTGCTTCTGATTGGTCCATCCAAAGAAATGGATTAATGACTGTAATAAAGCTAGTCAATTAATCGCATTAAGTGGTCGCCGAGCAGTTGAAGAGTCGCGGGCCGTGCCGCGTCTTTTGGGATTCTTCTGGTAATGATCATCGATGGATCTTCACGTAGATCGACATCGGATGACCATGTGACTTCACGTGTTGGTTGCCAACAGCGGGTCAGTGCCATCTGTCCTGTCGATTTCTCGATCGGTCGGGTAGAAAGTACACTTTTTTTGGTTGACCGGGTGGCGATCAATGTTGTTTTCGATACTTTTGATGATTGACCCGTGTTTTTGACGGATGTCAGAGGATTTGGTGTCTCAAAAGTATGAATTTTGGAAACTACCAGAGGCTGGACGCTTCGAATCGCGAAAAAACGGCGAAAACCGGGGTTTCCGGGGCCTTCCCGGCGATCCTTTTTTTCCTTTTCCACGTGTTTGCTTTTTTTTTTTTACACATTTTTTTTTCTTCTTTCTTTTTTTTTCATGTTTTTTTTTTTTGTTTTTTTTTTGTTTGTGGGCCGTACGGACAGATCAATACGGATCTGGCCGTACGGCCACGTGGCATGTGGGCCATCCCCTCTTTTTTTTTTCTTTCTTTTTTTTGTTTTCTTTCCCTCTTTTTTTTTTCGAGAAAGTTTCTTTTCTTTGTTTTTTTTTGTTTTCTTTTGCTCATCATGATAATGCCCCTTTTTTTTTGGCAAACCTAGATGTTCATGCATGCATTCAATTGTAAATTAAATTTGTAGCATGATGTGATAGCATACCTGAAAGTTTTCAAAAATTTGGGAATTTGGAGTTCGCAGCGATGTTGAGCCCTCCTGATTTTGCAGAGACTTTGGGGTTTCGAAAGTTTGGAGTTTCGGAGCTCACAGTGATGTTGAGCCCATCTTCAAGCTTTCTATTTCTTTCGGGATAGTTCCTTTTCTTCGGAATTGCCCCGTCATCATGTCAAAATTTCGCCAGATTTTTTTTTTTAGCGAGATTCTGTCATTTTGATGTTTGATCTTTTTCTTTTCCATCCTTTGCAGGTAGTTCCTCCAGAACGAACAATGGTAAAGAGCCTGCTACAAGCGCTCCTCGTCGATCTGCTAGACTTCTAATCCGGCCGTTCAGCAGGCCTTTGAGAAGATCCAATGTGTTGAGAGAAATCTGGAAGAATGCGACTCCCTCAACAGAGATGAGATGAGGCAACGATTGATCACTCTCAAGAGAGAGGAATTCTATAAGATCATGGTAAGCGGTCGTCCATGGGTGATGGAAGATCAGAGTGTTTTACCCAAGCCTACCTTCTTCTTTGGTGATGCTGTCCCTGATGACATGACATACCAGAGGAGATGTTTTCAGCTCTCTTTCACAGCAAATGGTGAGAAGAAGACTGTTGCTACCCGATCGACGTTTGATCGCACCATCTCGATCATGAGCCTTGCCCCCACGTGCTCTAAGAGGGAAGATCCTCCAAGCTGGGTGAGAAGGACAAATGTAATTAAGACCGGGGTTTTTGTTGGCGGTTCTCCTGGATATACGGAGAGGTCGCCTGTTGACATGGACCTGTTGATGCCATCCAGCGGCTACCAGGGTTCTGATTATCCGTCGGTCGATTTGAGACCGGTGGGCCTTGGTATTTTTAGCGGTGACGGCAGCAATTGGATCAAGCCTTTTCGACTCCGTGGCCGTTTCAATGCTGACTCTCGAGTGGAAGTCGTGGACTGATCGCGTCCTGCTGATTGGTGGCGCCGTTTTTGAAGGAAGCCGGGATTTTTGATGCGGTCCGTGCCTTTAGGGAGACCGTGATCTTTTCCGACGAGGCCTTCATAGCTATGCTGGAATCATTCCTCCCATAAACCGATACCTTCCTTGTGACGAATGGCGAGATTGGTTTTTCTTTGAAGGAGCTGAGCGCCATTGCTGGATTGCCCATCCTCGGCAAACTCTATGAGGAGTTTATGCCGATTGACAGCGTCCTTGAGGGGCAGTCTGAGGAGTTCAGGCTTCTGTACTTTCAGCTCGTCGCCTTCTATGATTTTTTGAAGGAGAAAGAAGGTTTGAAAGTTAGATCCAGCAGTTGGAAGAGTTCTAGCTCTTCATTCCCCAACTTTTTTGATAGCAGGGGGTCTTCTGATAGCGTGACCCAAGAAACCGGAGCTCAGGATCCAAGTTCAAAGAAGATCTTGGCCATGCAAGAAGAGTTGAGAGATTTCTGTGCCAGTACAAACACCATATGTGCTGACATTGCACTGCGGAGAGATCTCGCTGTTTACCTCACTTATTGGATTGGTGAGGCTCTTTTTGCTGGAGGAGATGGAACGCACATCAGGCCGCATTGTATTTTTCCGGCTTGTCAAATGGCGTTTGGAGAGCAGCTTGCTTTGGTGCCAGCTCTTTACTCCTACCTGTGTACCGAACTGCAGGCTGCTGCTTTTTTGGTTCGGCTTGGGCTTCCCATGAATAGGGTATTTTCAGCCCACATCTTTTATTCGTGGTACGTGTACCACTGTCCTGGCTTCCACCGGCTGGGTGCTGCACAGGATGATGATCCTCTGATGATTCGACTGGCTAAGGGCAAAGCCGTGTCCGAATCACTTTTGCTTGCCCGCATGAGGATCCGACGGTTCAGGGACGTCGAGATGGGGCAGTCTTCAGTGAAGCTTTCTCCGGAGTTGCGGAAGAAGGCTTTTGATTTTGGTGCCTCCCGAGACTCTACCAGGGCGGGGTCGGGAAGGCATTATTCCTTGATGAATGCAGAGAGAGAGAGTGGCTTTTCAACATACGTGTTGGCACGATCGTGTACCGTAGACATCTTTGCGTCGACATCCAGCCGTATGTACCTTCTCGCTTTGCTTTGCAGCTGGGCTTTTCTCAAGGCATTGTTGGAGCGCCTTCAAGCATGGTGAAGCGCTTTGGAGGTTTACAGGACGGGAGAAATGCATGGGCTTTCTATAGTGCTGAAGATACTACAGCCATGATTTCTTATCCTGTGTTGCTGACTTCCCGGACTGCCGGCTTTGCGAAGTGGTTCGCGGAGAGCTTTTCGGCATATCGGGGGCTTTCCAAGAAGGAGCTTGATGTGAAGCCGGCATCTGGAAAGGGCCTTGGAAAGTCGGATGGCATCCGGCGAGAGGAAGTTTGGGCCTTCCTTTCTGGAGAGAAGCACAAGATAGGCTTTCTCGGTGACCAGGGCGTCATTGGTTCTGAAGCTGTTCGAGAAATACCTGATGAGGCTTTAGAGCAGCTAGAACAGGAGGAAGCTGAACTTGGTGCTTGGATGCAAGCGACACAGAGGTAAGCTTCCGTGGAGTCTACTGGCAAGAGTAGACCATCCAGTGAGGAGTCAAGTGGGAAACCTGACTCTGACAGCGGGGCAAGTTCCTCCAAGAAGCGAGCCCGCAGGAGTAAGAGGAGGAGGAGTTATCATCGCAGCAAGGGGCAGCATGAGGACTCTCCTGACTTGGAAGTTCCTCTTACTATCAATGAGGATGTGCGAGTGGATGCTGACGAGCCTCCAGAGAAGAGAAGCCGAGAAGAAGAGACCGTCGGTGAAGGTATGATTCTTCCTTTTTCTCTTTCCATTTATTTTCATGGGATTTTCCATGTTCTGATTTGCTTCTTGTTTCTGCTTTTCTTTTTTTTTTTTAGCAGAGGAAGACTTAGTGATGCCTGAGGTTCCAGTCGATGAGGTGGTGATGGATCCTGTCGGGGCACCTGAAGAAGATTCGAGGGACTCTGGAGTGAATCCAGAATCTCCAATTGGTACGACTTCTTTTGCTTTCTTTTTTTTGTCTGTGACTTAGTTTGCTAACACATTTCTTGCCAGCTGACTTGCCACAGGATTCCGATGACTTTGAACCATCGATGGATGCAAATGTTGATGATGCTTCCGATGAGTTCATGGAGGAAGAAAGTGTTCCGCCAGTCGTCGAAGAAGGTATTTTGTAGTAATAACCCTGATAATGATTTTCAAATAGGATCATATTCATACCTTTTTGTGTTTCTTTGGCAGGTTTTGAAGTGACGGAAGATGGTCTGTCGCTTCCTTCAGAACCAGAGCAAGGGATGCCAGAGGTTGATCCAGAGGTAGAGACTCCTGGGACCAGTTCTGACAATGTTGAGGAGATACCTCGTGCTGAGATTCCTTCCCGAGTAGGAGCAGCTTCAACTGGAAAGAGTTCTTTTGTTACTCTTCCAACAGATGATGACATGAGCAGCCGACCAACGGAGTTGGGCGAATCTTCAGCTGGGCCATCTCTTCTTTTTGCGAAGAAGGTGGTGGTGCGAGTTCTGAGCTCTTGGATTGAGACTCTGCTTTCTGGGCACTTAGATGCCGGATTTGGGATGATCCAGCATGTGCGTGAGATTCTCGGTGATGCTGAAGAGGCTGGTCTAGATGTCACAAGTGCCAGGGCGATCGTTGATAGGATCATTGAGCTGGGTGACAAGTGGTATGAGACCATTGGTTTTCCTAATGACCAGTTCTTCATGGAGATGTTCCTGGACCCTACGGATAAGGCTCGGTCTAACCTGGATGAGGCTACAGAAAGCATGAAGCAGGTAGTCCGAGAGAAGAACTTAGAAGAGCTAAACATCATTGGGCTGACACATGACCTTAACATCCTTGATAGGGAGGTCGATAAGGCCAGGAGACGTCTTGAGCATCTGCAGGCACAAGTCGCTGCCAAGTGGACTGCAATAACAGAGGCTCGTGAAAGGGAGACTGCTCTGATTCACCGGGTTGCAGATGCCAACCAAGTTCTTAAAAGGAAGTCTGATGAGAACAAACAATGTCGAACTGCTCGAGATAAGCTTCCTGGTGGGAAAGAAGGGGTACAGCCCACTCCAGCATCTCATGGCAAATTCCTGAAGAAGCGTGCCTTGGAATCTTTGACGGCTGAGGCCAGAAGTTTGCTTAAGGAGCTGAACTCTTGGCTGGAGACCATTTTTGATTGAGCTCCTGATTTTGTAGCAGAAACTATCCTTCTCTCTTTTTTTTTCTTTTTTTTAGTACCACTTGTATTTTTTTTTGTACCTTTTTTTGTAGTGCTTGCAAACACTTTCTTTTTTTTTGGTACCACATGTATTCTTTTTGGTACTCTTTTTTTGTAGTGCTTGTGAACAATTTCTTTTTTTTTGGTACCACATGTATATTTTTTTTTGGTACTCTTTTTTTTTTTTTTTTTTATCCCTACGCTTACTTGAATCTTTTTGTGATAAAAGTAATTGCTAAATGGGATTTGATCAAAAGCTTGTCATTTTGTGAAAATCTTTTGTCAAATGATTGTTTTGGCATGAAAGCCAGATTTTTGCTTGTGGCATGGAAGCCAATTTTGGCATGAGAGCCAGCTTTTTTTTTTTGTGGCATTGATAGCCGAGGTTTTTTTTTTTTTTTTTTTTTTTTTTTTTTTTTTGTGGCATCTATAGCCAGTTTTGGTGGCATTGATAGCCGAATTTGTGGCATTGATAGCCGGGGTTTTTGAAAGCCAATTTTTGTTTATGGCATTGATAGCCGGTTTTATTTTGGTGGCATTGATAGCCGGTTTGTGGCATTTATAGCCTGTTTTGGTTTGTGGCATTGATAGCCAAGTTTGTGGCATTTATAGCCATTTTGGTGGCATTGATAGCCGTTTTGGTTTTCAAAAATGCAAGTATCGACTAAAAGTCGCCTCCCTGCTGAATGTTCATGCAAGTATCGATGGAATGTCCCCTCCTTGCTCATTCGGTTGCGAGTATCGATGGAATGTCGCATCCTCGCGGATTTGGGTGCAAGTATCGATGGAATGTCGCATCCTTGCTTTTCAAAAATTTTGGTTTTGCGGGTACTGACTTGATGTAGTTTCCCCACGATTTTTTGAAATTTGTGGTTTTCTCGAACCTTTGGGTTATGGATATCAACTGAAGTGTTGCGTCTCCATGGTTTTTTAGGTTTTTTTTTCGAACCTTTGAAATTTGGGTTGTGGATATCAACTGAAATGTTGCATTTCCACAGTTTTGGATTTTGCAAGTATTGACGAAATGTCGCTTCCCTGCGATTTTGGAAGTGTCGAACATGGTTCATATGCTTCCGATTTGTGCGAGTATCGACTAAGCGTCGCTTCCTCGCGGTTTTTTGAAAAACCATTTTTTTTTGTTTAAAGACACGAGGGTCATAAGCTTTGACCTAAAACCATTTTGGCGGTAAAAGGCAGGGTGGACTGGGGTAGAAATCCCTAAATCCGGATTTTGTTTCAAACCATGAATTTTGGATTCAAGGGTTGAAAATTTTGGTCAAGTTAGGGAAAGGTTCCTAAAAACGATGGATCCCCGGCAACGGCGCCAAAAACTTGATGTGAATTAAATCAATCCATTAAAATTACTGCAAGTGCACAGTTATCTTGTTAAGATAGTGGCAATTACAGGTCGATCCCACATGGAGCACTACTGAGTTAAAATTTAAATCTGATTTTTTTTTAAATCAAAGATTAATGAATAATTGAGATCTAAGAAAATCTAGAAGAATTCAGAAACAAACTAATCAAATATATAAAAAATAGATCGGACCATCCAGAATCCACTAAGCAAGATAATTAATCCATCATGCAATTATTCTACTATTTGTCTCAAAATAACTCAGATCATAAACAAATCAATGTTTCGGATCCGGATGATTTGCCTTTTGCAAAAACTAGATTTTAATAAAAAGAATAAGATCACAACCCAAGACCTCCTTCACCTCAAAAAAGAATGAAAAATCATAAGCATGACTCATCAAATTAAGCATAAACTATCAAAGGATCTCAACCCTAAGCATAATCTATCAAAATAAGTATAAATCATCAAACTATTTTCATTAGAAACCAAAATAGAGGCTGCCTAAGGCATGAAGACAGATCTATTATTCTAATAGAGCATGCATTTAAAAGAGACAAGAAGGTAAATAGAAAAATCACATAGATTAAATTAAAGATCTACTTAGCTTCATCTATGTACTCCAATCCAGAAATCTAGCCAGCCATTGAAAAAAGAACTCCATAAGTAATTTCATTAATAGCTTATTCTTATACAGTGGTCTCTCAGAAATCTCTTTTATAAAAATCCTAATTTCTGAAACAGGGCTTCAGAATACCCAAGAATAATTCTTAAATTCTATTAATTAGGAAAAGAAGAAAAAAATGAGAGAGAACACTGGTGGACGTCCAAGGGAGGGAGTGTCTCCTGTAAGCTTCCTTTTGGTTCCTCTTATAACTCCGGTTATCTTACAGATACATTGAATCTGGACACTTTCTTTGCAAATTTGATTTATCTTCATAGATAAGGTATATCTCTTATCTCTTTTGAATTTGAATGAGGTGGAAGCTTCTGGAAACCTCTGGATGACTTGGCTAATCTTTAGATGGGGTCCCACAAGGGATGTGCAGCAATTGATTATCAACGGTGTGGATTTAATTGCAATCTCGTCTAAAAATGAACATGAAAATCTCTAGGCCCATAACTTTGTTAATTTAGCTCTGATTTGCACATTTTGGGGTGCACTGATATCTACTATGAATAAGCTTTCCAACGGTAGGTAAATTTCATCGATCCGAGGTTGGATTGAAAGGTATGGCCATTTGAAGATGAGTTATCCTGAGAAAAACGGGATTAACTTTTGAAATTTGATTTGTCAAGGATTCTTTCTCTCCACAACTCTTATTTTCCAAAGGAGGTCAAATGTGGATGATTCAAACTCTTTTTCTTTTATTCCAATCATAATTGTACTCTTTGAATTATCCATTAATAATTTCAAATCTGCAACTACTGCGGACCCTGCCATGTAGGACATTTCATCTGCTTGAGTAGGGGGCCCTATGAGAAGTCTTCTATTATAGTTAGGACTCTTCAACTGACATGATGAGTGGACCCCTCCTTTGATTGATTTTCACATGGCTTGTGTGTGGGGTCCACGTGGTGAGTTCTTCTTTTCAAACTTCAATTCAGCAATGCAGGGCCCATGGTGACTATGTGTGCTTGAAAGTGGGTTCCATGATAGAGGCCTGCAATTATCATTTTCTGCACATTCTAATTCAACACATCAAATACTGAAGAGCCCATATTTAAGCGGGACCCATCCGGACAGAGTTCTACTCCAACTGGGACTCTTCGAAGAAAATTTACAAAACATTCTAAATTAATGCAGAAAGTGTATGAAAAGTATGAAAATTCAGGTTTCTAGGTGAAAATGCATGAAATGATGGAATTAGATGAATAATGATGCAATTCACCTAATCAAATCCCTAATTTATCCTAAAATGATGCGTAAATGTGCAAATTCATGAACTCAACAGGTGGCATATGCTAGGCCATTGGTTGATAAGGATTTCCTTGGTATTGTCTTTTGGTCCATGAAAAATTAGGATTATCCTTCCAACTAGGATCGTATGTATTTGAATACGGATCATACCTCGGTCGCTCATATCTGGTATTTTGGTAAACTGCACTCACCAACTCCATACTCTTACTCTGACTTTGACCAAAGAACGCGCTACTTTGGGATCCAGGATGGGTAAAATCTCCACAATTAGTGTAGGGTGGGGCAGAAGGATCACTAACTGCTTGGCTCATCTTTAATGATTCCAGGGCTTTTGGGGTGGTTTGCTGACAAGTTTGGTTCATTTCAAGGGCTTCTAAATTCCTTGTCAGCGTGGCCAACTTGGCATCGGCCTCGAATTTGGGTTCCACTCTATGTATGCCCATTTTTTATGCAACAATGGGTCTTTTGGGACCCTTTCGGATAGGTTCCCATTGGAGAGTGTTCTCAGCGACCTCCTTAAGGTATGTCCAAGCTTGGTCAACTATTTCTTGAGTGAATACTCCGTTGCAGAAAGATTCCACCATGGTCTTAGTGGGATAGTACGGTCCTTCATAAAGGATTTGGACTAGCCAGATCTTTTTGAATTCGTGATGCTGGCATTGTAACAGTGAGTCTTTTGAACCTTTCCCTGTACTTATACATGGTTTCTCCCTCCAGTTGGTGAAAGTTGTTCAGGGTATGTCTAATGAAGGCCGTTTTCTATTTTGAATAAAACTTTTTATAAAAGGCCTCGACTAGTCCCTCACATGTGTTTATGGAATAAGCTTGTAGGGCGTAAAGCCATGCTTTCGCCTTCTCCTTCAGCTAGAACGAGAACAACCTAAGCTTGAGGCTTCTTCGGACATTTGGTTATACTTCATGGTCCCACAGATTCCCTCAAACTCTCTCACATGCTGATATGGGTTCTCATTTTCCACCCCTCGAAAATTTGGTAACATATGGATTAAGCTAGATTTCAGCTCAAATGAGGCATTTGTGGCAGGTATGATGATGCATGAGGGCTGGGTAGATCGGGTTGGGTACATGTACTCCCTAAGAGTCATGGGTTGGGTTGGTGGGTTTCCGTTAGCCATTTCCTCAATGACAATGGGGTCCGCAAAATTTTCAATAAGGATATCAAATAAATTGATGCTCTCTAAACGACCTTGCACACATAACCAATTGTGCATAAACTAACGCTCAACTTCGAAAATGATGGTCCGCTCAAGTGATGATGAACAATGATTAATGCTTAAACACAAACAAGCAAAACAAAATGATTTTGGAAAACAAACAAAACTATGCTTAGCTAAGGCTACCTAAGATTAAATTAGACAGCTCTTAACTGTGAAGAGTACACCTAGGCCTCCAATCCAGTCCTATGAAACGTAGTTTTCCAGGCAAGCCACCAGGGGATTGGTGGGATCACGATGCGCGTGGCAAAGGTTCCGCTTAAATACCAAACTCCTAGAACAGATAAACTGTCTCCCTTAAGGCACAAGGTAGAGGTGTACAAAATTAACCGTGACCCGACCCGAACTGGTTACCTGACCCGACTCGTGGGTCATTGGGTGGGTCATGGTAGCAGACTCTCAGTGCTCAACCTGACCCAACCCGATGTCGTCTGTAACGGTTAACGGGTCTCACGGGTCGGGTTACCAGGTGACCCGTGAACCCGGTAAACTACTATTGATCCATCATTCCATCCATTTATGAGTCTGGACCCTCTCTGATTTGGGACTCACAAGAAATTGGTTAGGCGACTCAGTCCTCTCTCTTTTGGACTACCAACAGTCAACAGGGCAAGACTAGGATAGAACATGGATCGGGCCCATTGCAGTTACGTTGCTATTTGACTATGGGCTGATCTTTAAAGATCAGGCCTATTACGTTAACCAGTTGCCAAACTGAACAGGCCTGAAGGTTATGTCCAGGCCCAGCTAATTTGCAAAAAATATATATGGCCTATATATAAATGTCGGTCAGTCCTGCAAGCATTAATTAAAAGGGTCATCAAGACCTGACCCACATGATTACCATGCAATAAAATGAGCCAAGGCAAAACCCCATGACCTGAAAACAATCTTAATCTATGTACTGCAACGGGTGGTTGTAATCAAGAAAACAAGGACCCCATTCTTCTTTAATTTTATTTTCCAATTTTAGATGCCTTAAATAGTAAACCTCATTTCTATTTTACCCAAACCCGACCTGTGACCCGTTGACCCATGATCCGATTGACCCGTGACCCAACTGACCCGTGACCCGACTAACCTGTGAACCAAACGGGTCGAGTTCGGGTGGGTTTTCACCCATATAAATTTTTTGGGTTGGGTCGGGTTTGACCCGTTGAACACCCCTAAGACAAGGCTATTCTAGGCACCGATTTCCATCAAGGAGCGCAAATGGTACAACCTTTGATGGTCTTCTCCTAATGAGCTCATGTCCTAAGGTCACGTTTCTACTCAAATTTTATTAAAGGCTAAGGATTCCTAAGTAGTGAGGAAAATAAGTTCCTATGGGCAAGGAAATGGTAATGAAATCCAATCCTTAACTTGTCGGGGGTATGATTGCCCTTACTAATGGGTCATTTGTCTACACCCATTTACATATGTAAATGGTGAATATGTGTAACATTTACGTATCAATCATGATTGTCTACAATTATTTACGCATCTTGTGTGTAAATGGTGTGAAAATGAGCCTATTTTCACACCAAGATTTGAACACCTTTTGAGGTGCGCTTTCAAAGAATACCCGTTGTTGGAGGCGGACGGTTTGGTGTTGGGGCATTTCCGTGAAATAGGTTCCAGGTTCGAAACCCCCTTCAATGCATTAGAAAAATAATAATAAAAGAGGTCTCAAAGTTTGGGCATTTCCATGAAAGAGTTTATGGATTCGAAACCCCCCTCCAACACATTAGAAAAATAATAATAAAAGATGCCTCAAAACGGATGATTTTAAGGGACAAGATTTGTAAGACAAAAAACATATTAGAAGATTAAAGTGGCTCCAATGATTTTAAGGGAAAAAATCTGTAAGACAAAATACATATTGATAATCAAAATTTTAAGGGACAATCTATAGGATAAATATCTCAGTGATTTTTCTATATCAACTTTTAACTAGTTAATTACCTTATTATTTTAGTTTTCTTCCAATATCTCAATGACTTTTCTAAAGTCGTTTATTATTGCAATACTTTAAAAATCTTTAAACATGTATATATGAATGTAAAAGAGAAGAAATAATGTATTTTATATAGCATTATGTCATCATTCAAAAATAAATATTAGCATAAAGCTTATGAGATGCGTGGGTTAAGTTTTATGCAAATTGAATAATGAATTAAGATCAATATTGAATCGAATATCAATTAATAAAAATATTAATAATAATGCTATTTGCTTAGGGCCCGTTTGGATGTATACAGAATAAAATATTTACAGATTTAAATATTACAAGAATAAAATAGTATAGAATACAATAATGCAATATTATAATAGCATAATATTTTTACCGTTTGGCAATTTTTGAAGAATATTACAGATTTTAAATTTAGCTGTTTGGAATGTATTATAATTAAAGTAAATTACATTATAAGAATATTTTTTAATTAAATATTTTAATTTATATGTGATTTACCACGTCTAGATAAAAAAGTAACGTGGTAAAGTAAAGTTTAACTTTCATATTTTTACAATAAGTTACTTTTTTTTATCACATAAAACCATGGTAAAGTATAGTAAAGTAAAGTCAATAAAAAAACTACTTTTTAATTCTCTCTCCCAATTTGCTTTACCACATACTTCATCTGATCTTACTTTACCTCACATTTTACCATGATATTACATCAATCTTTATTTTACTTTACCACACCCGGTAAACAAGTAACTTTTTATTTACCATATAAAACTACGATAAAATGTGATAAAGTAAGTGAAAAAAAAAACTCCTTCCTTCTCACTTTACTTCACCATGTATTTTATCTCACTTTACTTTACTACACATTTACCGTCCTGTGAGATTTACTTTTACTTTACTTTACCATATACGTAAACATACACATTATGATGGATTTGGTGAACTAAAGTCTTTACTTTACTCTACCACTTTATAATCATCATTTTAAAAGATTTTTATCTTGCATAAAATTTTCTACAGGGGGGAGCTGTAGGAGAGAATATTGAGCTTTTTGAAAGAAAAGAATATTTTCTTCAAGTTTTTCTTTAGTTACCAAACGCACAAGATTTTCTTCTTTAAAAAACGAAAGATTATATTCTATAAAATATTATTTTCTTGTGTTTTCTTGTGCATCCAAACAGGCCCTTAACCACCAAAATATAAATTCACATGTAATTAGCCAAATATGTTGGAATGTATTTTTGTGAACGTGATCACTGATAGAAATGTATTTTTTTGAAAAGTATATTTCATGTTGAAAGACATGCTCTTTTTGAAGGATCTAAAATGCAAAAAAAAAACTTTGATATAAAATGAACCATTTTTCTCCTTTTTTAAATCATTATATTAGAATTTAATTTAATGAATAATAAGTATCATTTACAAAATCTTTTAATACATTTACACATATCATTGAAACAAATATAGTAAAATAAATCACATATGTAAATGATGCAAAAATAGTGTTATTAGACAAACGTTGTAAAAAAAAAAAAAACGCATGTGTAAACGTTAAATACTTAAAATTTGAATATTCATCATTTACATGTGTAAATTGTATTTACATATCCCATGTGTAAAAGACAAACGACTCCTAAGTGTGTGCTTTCCAAATTACTGTGAATTTTAAAATGAATAAGCACTACAAAGCAATTAAACAATCAAACAATTAACAAAATTGACCCACTAACGGGGGATGCGTGGGTGTATCGAAATACGCACCTCCTAAACTAAATTGAGGGAAGATTGGCTGAAGTCAACCCTAACCCCCGAAACCAATCTCGGTGTACGAACTTGGGGGCCCGCGACCGTATCGTCCAACCGTCCTCCTTCCTTAATTATTACAATGCTTTTAAAACTTAAATGAATTTAAAAATTATTACAAACTTGAAATGAATCCTAATACAAGATTTTCTAAGAAAGCAAATTCATTTCCTAAGTTAGAGTTCTTTGGTTGCACTTTTCCTCTTTCCTTGCTCCAACAGCAGAATCCCTGAAAATACAAATAAGGAAAATGTGTAGAATCTGCAATGAAAACTAAAAGAAAGAATAAAAATGCAACTAAGCTATATGAGAGTTGAAAATCCTTAAAATCAAGGATTCCGATGTACGCCGATCCCCGGCAACGGCGCCAAAAACTCCTTGTATATCAAATATGGTTGTCTCAAGTAATATAGACTATAGAAGTCCGAATATCGTTCCCACAAGGATCGTTATAAGGAAAATAACAATGAGTAATGAAAAGGAATATCAACTCAATTATAGCTAACAAATGCAAATAAAAAATAACAACAATAATGGAAACAAGAACCAAGATAATAACAAGAAAAATAAAAAAATGCAAACTAAAAGAACACAAGAAACTAGATAACAAAGAGATGTTAGTAGAAATAGTTAAATTCAAGTAAGAACAAGGTTAGTAACAAAGTTAATGACAAAAAAAAAAAAAAAACAAGGTTAATAACAAGAACAAATGAGCAATGTTAGATAGATCAAATGAGTAAGTGTGTGAAAATAACAAGTGAAAGATGGAAAATGAGTGGATGGAGATAAATAAAAAAAAATGTGCAAAAGTAGTGTAAAATCAAAGGGGGCACAAAAACAAACACATAGAAGGTAAGAAAAAAATAAGTAAAGGATATGATGGTGTGGATAGAGAAATGGAGTGTATGAATTAAAATAAGTAATTAAGTATGTGAGAATGTGTATAGAATCAAACCAAAGCAAATAAAATAAGCAACAAGCAATACTAATGGATAGATTGAACAATCTAGAATCCACTAAGTGACACTAATCTAATACTAATGCTCTTCTCTTTTCCCAAACGAATATTCAAATCTAATGACAAATCAATGCTTAGATTTGGAAAATATAACTTTAAAGCTCTAAGATAGAAATTAACAATCTAATAGCCAAGACTTTCTTCCCTTCATAAAAGAAAAGATTCCTAATGACTATCTATCAAAAGTAAGCATAAACCATCAAAAGATATTAACTCCTAAGCATGATTTATCAAACCTAAGCATAAATAGTAAAAAGAATGCTAAGATAGAAAATAAGCATGGAAGGTAGCACATTGCAATGAAGAAAAATCTATCCTAGCATGTTAAGCACATAAACAAGGAAAATTAAGAGCATAAGCAAAAGGAATAACATTAACTTAGCTTCATCTAGAAGATCCAATCAAAGGGATTAGCCATCCATTGAAGAAGACAAAGCTTTTCTTCCAAATCTTCAATTTTTACAAAGCTTTCCTCACTTTCTCTCTACAATTGCTCTCAATTATATGCATAGCTTATGTAAAGAGGAGGATGCTCTCCTTGCTTTTGTATTTAATGCCTAGAGCTCCCTTCCTTATATAGAAATATTTGCCTTGCTCTCTTTTGGTTTCTTTCCAATGTGGGACTTCACAAGAATGAAAATATGAACATACGAATGTGATTCCCATGTTAGAAAACTGCTCCCATATTGATGTGCGATTTTGACCCCCGAAACGTCCGAATTGGGAAAAATGTTGTAAAATATGATTTGTAGATCTTAGAACAAGATTTTCAATGCTTTTGAGATTACCTCAATTGGACACCCGAGTAAAAAGTTATGGTCAAAATACCAACCCATGTCTTTCATTTTTCTTCTTATTATTGGCGTAATTTTATCATTTCTTCATCCAATTGTCTTCCAAACTTATCCTTACTCTCTTTAACTCTTGAATCTCAACTTTAATCTTTAAATTAATCTTCAATTAACACCTACAAAGAGAAATTAACATAATTGGGACTATTGTCGAATATATTTTGTATGGAAGCTATTGGAACTCATATAAATGCATACAAATGGCCATCTATAATGGAAAGATATGAGCAAAGCATGATGGGGATGAAATTTATGATTTTTATGCTAAAAATAGTGTTTTGAGTTCTTTTTATCTTTGAAAACTCTTCAAATAATGCTATGAAAGTGTATCTTTTGTAAACTCATCACACGCACATTTAAATTCAAGCACTTCTTGTTTTATTTTCTTCTTATATTCCTTATGCATTTATGTGAAATTCATGCATAGTTTATTCATTGCATGTATCTTCATATAGATATATCATAAGGTTAGTGAATGTTTGAGTGGCAGGAATGAAACTTTCAGGTCTGTAAGAAAGATAAAAAAAGTCGGTTTTGATGAACCTATGTTGGACATCTAAACAGTCCACATATGTTGACAAAATGACATACTTTTGAAGCATGAAATCAATGGATAAAGGTACGATCAATTATGATTAATTGAACATAAAGTTTGGTACAGATTTAAGGATAAAAGATCTTAATTTGGATGGAAATTTTCGAACAAGAACAATGCTGGAAAAATAGTCCCTAATACCAAACATCCCACTTTCTGTACAGTTTCAGAAAAACTACATAAACAATTTTTGGCAAAAAGTTTGACTTGGGTAGACCATTCAAATCAAGGTATTTTTCTGTGAGACTTAAGGAAATCGAAGTTCTGAATGTAGTCTCCCGTGTCCCAAAATTCAAGATCAAAAAGATTTCGGTAGTTTGGTGAACCAGTGGCTTGAACATGGCACATTAGGCCAATTGTGTGCAGTACAATTTTAGTTATTGAGTCATATTCATTCATTCATACCTTCTTTATTTTAAATCCTTTTTCACTTCTGTTTTTTTTTTATTTGATTCATGCATCATTGTAGTTCAAGATCCAACCATTAAACTCAGTTTTAGGTTGCATGAGATTAGAAAAAATCATGCATAAAAACATCCCAGCATACTAGTTTTCATACGTAATTAGAATTTTTTTAGCATATCTCGGCATGCATTGCAGTACAAACTTTCTAACTTTAAGATTAGTTTCTTAATCTGTATTTTTGATTAATTAAGATAATTTCCAACAAAAGATATCTTTCTATATTTGTTGAAGATTTTAAAGTTTGGGAATTCTAACATAGGTAGTATCTAACTTTGATACTATCCAATTTTTTTGTGATTTGGAAATCTTAATTTAATTATTTGGAAAGTCCTTAACTTTAGAATGCTACTTGTTTAATTCATTAACTTAGGAAAGTAATTAACACATCATAGTTACTAATTGAGTGTAGGTTCTAACTTACATAGTTACTAAAAAAATTTACTTTCTTAATTTAAAAACTTTCTAAATGGAAGTTGATTTTCAAATCTTAATTTTTGGAAAGTATTTAATTTGAGAAAGACAACTAACTTGATTTAGGAAAGTAGATCTAACTTAGTTATTTAACTTACTTTCTAATTTTGATTTAGGAATTTAATTTAGAAAAGTTTCTAACTTAGGCAATTTTTAATTTTAGAAAGTTGTTTGCTTGCTTTATTTTAATTGATTTGATTTGTTACTAATCATAGTTGAATTTGTTTGATTAATCCACTCATGGAAGTTTTATTTTTGGGTTGTTTCTAATTTGATGTTCTAATTTGTGTATTCTTTTACAGCAACTTGTAATTATTTTTATATTTAAGTTTCTAGTTTAAGGGATTTTTTTATTTCATTGGATTGTAATTAGATCTTTTAATTAAAGTAGGAATGATTGTGATTAGTTTTTAATTTGGCTAGTTTAAGATTTTATTAAGGGCAGGTGTAAGTTGGAAAGCTTTATCTCAATTGTTCCATTTGGATCGACCTGGTCTCACCATTCTTAATACTACAATTGAGGCTCGACACTTGGAGCAGCGATACCATACCATGAAGTAAGAAAAAATACATATAATTTCTCCATCCTTTTGTTATAAGGAAAAGAACAAATGTCCTCCTTTTCAAGATTTCCTTCATTAAGCACAATTAATCTTGAAAAATATAAAAAAAAAGAAAAAAGTAGACGTCAAGTCATCTATATTTGCACAATTGTTCACGTGTAGTGGTGTATTTGAAGTTTGGATTCAATAAACTTTTCCTAGATCTTTGAGAAATATCTATTTTCCTCTCTAATGTAGTTTGTAAATCTTAGAAGAGCTTTATATATATATATTGATTTATGCCTTTTGTTTCAACTTATAGCGCAGTGTGCATCTAATTCACTAAAAAATTCTGGCCCACGTTAAAAGATTGATCAATTTTCAAGCATGGGATTTAGTTTGGCATATTTTAGTGGGCAATGTTCTCCTATGAGTAGACTACATAGTTCTCATATATCTGCAGTCCAGCTCATGGGGGCCCACTTATATAAGTGGGGGTGGGGTACATGAAAAGAATTCCATGTGGATGAAGGGAAAAATAGGCTTGTCATATCATCTTAGTGATCTTTTAATCATGGATTTTGAGATTCAATCCAATAGTAGATAAAGGTTTGATGAGAGAGGAATTGGGCGTGGTACCAAATCATTGTGGATGACACTGTGAAAGGGCATGCACTGATCAAAGGAGGTCCCAAGTGGGCCTCATGAAGCTGGACTACAAATATATTAGTGCTCTTAGGAGCACATTTCTCTATTTTAGTTACGTATTTCAAATGTAATCAATCTAATGGTAGGCCCAATTAGGACTAGAGTAGATTTGAACAAGAGTTAGTAGGAGCAGCAATTATTTTGTGTGGTTTGGATATTAGATTTTAGTTCTAATAATCAATTTATAGCTCTAATGATCAGTTTATAGCATGGAATTAGATTAATTATTTCATCAAACTTGAACTCTGAATTTAATAAGTAAAAGACAAATTAATTGAACCTTTGCATCAAATTTTTATATGAAACTAATTCTCAAACTACTAATTGTAAATTCAAATGCAAATTGGTCGTCAATATATTGTTAGCTCCATGGCAAGCTACCTCTCTGTTAGAATATAGAAGACAGTGTCAAAAGTCAACAAAAACGGCAGCAAAGAGTATACAAAAAAAATGTTGTCAGACAAGGTTCCGTCCTGAGAGGTACCTCGCTATAGTGAGGGTGACGCGCAGAGCCCAGTAGGATCCGGACTCTGAGAGAAAGTTTGAGAAAACTCTCTTTTCTAAGTGGATAATTACAAGGAGTCTTATGGACGAATTCTGGGCTATATATTGGGTGTTTCTCACAACCCCAAAAGAGACATAGATCATCTCTCAAGTTCTGAATTAGTGATCAAATTGAGAGAAATTTTCTCTAGAGATTTTTGAAGAGTTGTGTTGCCAAGTACTCTAGAGAGACAAATTCTTCTGCATCCCTTGTTGAAGATCATCTTCTTGCGTAGAAGATTTGAGGAGTCAAGCGCTAAATCTGTTGCAATCAACGATGTGATATCGTTGAAGCGTGATGTGATACAAGGTAACTTCAGTCTTTAGATAGGGGATATCTGGAGAAGAAATCTGAGTTTCTTGTAATTGCGAGATTCATAGTGTTTGATTAGATCCAGTTCGGATCGGTGGTTTTTTACCCGGTTAGGGTTTTCCACCTTAAATTTGGTGTCCTTGTGGTGTGTGCTTGTGATTTTATTTACGCTGCGTAGATTATTATTTTTTGCACGCTTTTGGTTTGATTGATTGAGTGGACCAATCTAGAGATCTTGAACCCTAAACCCTCAATTGGTATCAGAGCGGGTTACACTAATTTGCTATGTTTGATCTAAAGAGATTTCTAGAATGGTGCTCAATCGAGAAGGGACATCAACTTCTAAACCTCCTTTGATAGATAGTTCTAATTATGCATATTGGAAGTAAAGGATGATTGAGTTCCTTAAGTCCATTGATGATGATGTATGGGATATTGTTGAGGAGTGTTACTCCAGACCAACAATTGTGGTAAGTGGATAAACTGTTCCTAAACCTAAAGCTGAATGGACTAAGGATGAGAAACATGCCTCCAATTGTAATAACAAGGCAGTGAATAGTATATACAATGGAGTGTCTGCTGAAGAGTTCCGTAGGATTTCTATTTGCAAAACTACAAAAGAAGCGTGAGAAGTCTTACAGATAGTGTATGAGGGTACAGACACGGTAAAGCAATCTAAATTGCAAAGGCTGACTAAAGAATTTAAAACCATTGTGATGGAAGAAGATGAGACCTTTGATTAATTTATGCAAAACCGAATGATATTGTCAATTTTGTTTTCAATCTGGGTGAGGAAATTCAAGAAAACAAGATTGTCAAGAAAATTCTGAGGTCTCTACCTTCGAGGTTCGATTCTAAAGTTGATGCTATTGAAGAAAATAAGAATCTTGATACCCTCAAGGTCAACCAGCTAGTTGAAAATCTTCAAACATTTGAAGCAAACTGTTTGGATAAAGGAAAATCAAAAGAGAAAGGTATTGCTTTGAGGAGCCAACTCAGAATCAAGAAAGAAACCTGAAAAGAAAACCGAGTCTGATTCTGATTCTGAATTTGAGGCTGAAGATGTTATGGCTGAAATATTTAGTTGTTTCAAGAAGTACATAAAGTCAAAACAAGTCAAGTGGAAGAGTTTTAAATTTATGAAAAAATATCTGCAAAAGGAACTAAGTGTTTTGAGTGCCACGGCTATGGTCACCATGCTAGTGAGTGTGCCAACAAGAAAAAGGGTGCATTGAAAAAGGCTCTCAACACAACTTGGGAGGAACAGTCATCAGAAGAAGAACAAGATCATTCAATTGAAACTTCTGAAAATGTGAATGACAAGTTTGTGGCTTTCATGACTAGGTCTCTGTCTGACAATGATACTGATGAAGATCATGATAATGAGATGTCAGATCAATAGAAAGATTATGAAGAGTTCTATCATACTACATATGCTGATTGTGTCAAGATGACAAAGTATGGCAAGAAGATTATTATCAAGCTTCAGGATGCTCAAGAAGAAAATTCTGCATTGAAAATTGAATTAGAGCGAGCACTTGAAAATGTTCATCTCTTGGAAAGTCAGAAAATCAGCATGGCTGAAACTTTGACTGCTGAGGGTCAAAAATTTAAGAAGGTTGAACAAGAAATAGTGAATCTGAAGAAAGAGATAGTGATTGTGAAAGCTGAAAAAGAAGATTTGCAAGGAAGATTGAAGATCACTCTGTCTGAACTAGAAGTGAAACAAGCTTCACTAAACAAGATGAACATTGGTTCGAAGACTCTTACAAACATCTTGTGCAGTCAGAAGTCTCAGTTTGACAGAAGCGGTCTCGGTTATGATCATGGTGCATCCACTTCAAATGCTAAAGGTAAAATAATTTTTGTTTCAAGTGTTGCACATTTTACTCCATATACTGCGCTTTCAAATAATGTGTCAAGTAGTTTCAAGAAAAAGAATGTGTCACAGGCTGCACGCACATCCACTTGTCACCATGGTGGAAAGAAATGACACATTCGTCCCCATTGCAAGAAGCTACAAAGTCTACCTAAGACCAAGCAATAGCGGAAGAATTTTTCTCCACCCAAGACAACT
Organism: Litsea cubeba; assembly: GCA_012931725.1. Classification (NCBI taxonomy): domain Eukaryota; kingdom Viridiplantae; phylum Streptophyta; class Magnoliopsida; order Laurales; family Lauraceae; genus Litsea; species Litsea cubeba. The sequence continues at coordinate 103,177,371 of CM022946.1, forward strand.
CCAATTTGGGTTAGAAAATCTGATTTGCCAAAGGAGTTTGCTCACACTGTGCTGAAAGCTCAAAATACACAAGTGTGGGTGACTAATTATAAAAAGCCCTGATCAAGGAGGTCAAGTCTCCACCCCAGTGCTGATACGAAGATCATAATGAGGGGGAGCTTGTGCTGCATCCAGATTGACAGAAGCTGCTGATGATTTTTGTTTGTCAATTATGGACAAATTCAGGAGGAGAAGAATGAAGCCCGGAGGAGTTTTACATGCAAGGCAATTCAAGATCTACAGTGCTGATTTTATTTTATTTTAAAACTCATTGTATTTTGAGTTTTTCTTTTGGGTAGATCATATTGTATTAGGGAGATTTGTCCAAGAATTGCCAAAAGGGGGAGATTGTTAGAATATAGAAGACAATGTCAAAAGTCAACAAAAATGGCAGCAAAGAGTATAAAAAAAAATGTTGTCAGGCCAAGTTCCGTCCAGAGAGGTTCCTCACTATAGCGAGGGTACACCTCGCTATAGCGAGGGTGACGCGCAGAGCCCAGTTGGATCCGGACTCTGAGAGAAAGTTAAAGAAAACTTTCTTCTCTAAGTGGATAATTACAAGGAGTCTTATGGACGAATTTTGGGCTATATATTGGGTGTTTCTCACAACCCAAAAAGAGACATAGATCATCTCTCAAGTTCTGAATTAGTGATCAAATTGAGAGAAATTTTCTCTAGAGATTTTTGAAGAGTTGTGTTGCCAAGTACTCTAGAGAGACAAGTTCTTCTGCATCCCTTATAGAAGATCATCTTCTTGCGTAGAAGATTTGAGGAGTCAAGCGCTGGATCTGTTGCAATCAACGGTGTGATGTCGTTGAAGCGTGATGTGACACAAGGTAACTTCAGTCTTCAGATAGAGGATATCTGGGGAAGAAATCTGAGTTTCTTGTAATTGCGAGATTCATAGTGTTTGATTAGATCCAGTTCGGATCGGTGGTTTTTTACCCGGTTAGGGTTTTCCACCTTAAATTTGGTGTCCTTGTGGTGTGTGCTTGTGATTTTATTTCCGCTGCGTAGATTTTTTTTTTTTTTGCACACTTTTGGTTTGATTGATTGAGTAGACCAATCTAGAGATCTCGAACCCTAAACCCTTACTCTCTCCCAACATAAATGACCAAACTTTACCGCCTTGCCACAATACTAAATACTGATGGTTGGGGACTGGGATAGTGTATGTGAGTCGTATAAAAAACTGAAGACGAAAAATTGATGAAATTAGTCAAATTGATCGATCTTTAATCAAATAACTTTGTTCCTGTGTTATTTCATAAAAGAGCATGAAATAAAAACCATGTTCCTGTGTTTATATCCACACAGTGACACAAAAGCGCTTGAAATAAGAAGCAAAAGTTAACCCCACTCACAATGCTTACAATTGCTCACAAAATCTCAATTCATTCTCCTACAATTGACCCGAATCTCTCCATCACTGCCAGTGAGCGGCTTCATATTCCCCATCTTTATCATAGAAACACCAAAATCCGCCCAGAAGGCTTTTGAATTAGTACTGTAGTACCTCACAAGGCCATCACTAGCACTCCCATCACTCTTGAAGAGCTGTTGGTCTGAGTGAAGGAGGCCCTTCTCCTCGAGCAGGTCATTGAAGTAGACAGTGTCAAAGACTGTTGTTGTTTCATCCAATGGCGAGGTGGTGTTGTCCCCTCCAGTAGGGGGACATATCATCTGGAGAGCACTGGCAAAGCTGGAGTCAATGTTGGTCTCGTTGTATATCCGGTTCCTGAAATTGGTGCACCGGGCCATCCCGATGGTGTGGGCACCAGCTAGGACGACTAGGTCCTCAAGGGCTAGGCCATGTGACTGGAAGTTGGAGAGTAGAGCAGGAAAGTCTAGAGTTGGGGGTGGTATGTTGCTGTTGGCATCGTCCTTGCTTGCAGTCCTCGAATCCCTCCGGCCTAGCAATACTTGGTATGATTGGCCTCCCAACTGCAAGATTATAACATGCATGTTAGGGTCCGATTGATTTTTAGTTCAAATAGTAAATATGTTAATAGTATTTTTTCTACCAATAATGAAAAGATATAGCATAGTGAAGTACTAGATTTGTCATGATTACGAGTACATAATTAAGTTGAATACTTAACCAAATGTTTATTTTTCAAGGAATCCAATTTGTTGTTTGCGGGACATTTTTATCATGATGGAATAATAAACCAATCAAGAGCATTTACAGAGTAGTAGTAGCAGCAGAAGCAGCTGTAGTAATATTGATAATAATATTATTAATAAGTAGGAAACATGCCCACTGGCTCCTCATAGAAGATTGTTTAGTACATAAAAAGAAAAATGAGCCTATGTTGTTGTCAGTTGGCCATCTATGAGCCCCGGTAATTGTGGGCCCTACCACGGGCCCCATCTGGGTATGGGAACAAGGTGGATAGAAAAATCCCTCAACAAGACTCATGTATGGTGACAAAGGCGCTGATCATCACTAGCCCCATTCAATCTATGGTCAACAAGTTTTCACCATGTAAAATGAGTGCACACAGCTTGATCCAATAGTCTAGTACATTCGGATGGTGTCAGACCTTGCGACTCTTGACTATTAGGGGAGCTAACCTTTGTTTTATGGCCCACTCGAATGCATCAAAAAGTGGGCTCCACCATGTGTTCCAGAGAACCGTCGCTCACCATAAAGTGAGCGCCGGGGCTCAGCTGAGGGATTCCATTGTGGTAATGACTGCAAATAAACAAGATTTATGTTTTTGTGGAAACTGCCTTTGGTTGATCATATCCGCTAATTTTATACGGAGCGAGTCTTTATCGTAACCTGCAGCCAAAACCTCAGTTTTGTGTATTGGGACCCACAGGGCTTAGTGACAATGTAGTTAACATGTATAGAAGAACTCATTGTACCTATCTTGAGAGGATCGATTGACATTTCTGTTAAATGATATTTTAAAGCCCTTTTTTTTTCTTTACTTGTAACCAAAAGCACAAATGAATGCGATAAGCATTGTAAGTATCGAATGGATGAATCATCTCAGCATGCAAAATTTTATATAACAATCATATTGAAGTGTGAATGTAAAACAACTAAACAAGTAAAGAAAAGGATGTGACGCACATGTTGATTAGAAAATTTTACATACAACCACCTAGCTTTTTTTGGCATTTACAAAGAATCACCTTCAGGTTTGGTTTTCGTCACATTATTAATTCACTTTGACCAACATAATATTCATTTTTGGTCACTTTCATTGAACCCACCTATTTTTTATTTTCTTTTTATTTTTTTTAATTTCATTTTGACCTTTGACTCTCTTTCATCTTCTTCAAAATAAAATCAGCCATTCACATCTTATCTACTGAACTTAAATTATATGACCTTAGATAAGATGGATATAAATATTAAATCTTTCTTGTTTTTTTCATGACTAGACCTCAAGGCCCTCTTATATCTACTGAACTTCACTGCTGGTCATATTTGGAGAAAGAAGAGAGAAATTGAACAAGAGGATGGAAGTAAGAGTTTTATTAATTTTGTTGCAAGGGCGCTATTGTCAATTAGAAAAAAATTAGCTGGGTTCAATGAACTTGGTGCAAAATTTGTCTCACCATTGCTCTAAGTGGTTGACTGATAATTTGACAAGAATACATGTGGTTGTAAGTAAAATCCAAAAATAAAGGTGGTTATTTGTGAATGCCTGATAAGAAGGTGACTGTATGTAAAGTTTTAGAGTCCGGATCCCCTGTCTCAACTAAATAGGGAGATACTGTTTCATCCTAGGCCAGATACATCTGGCCTAGGATGAAACAGTATCTCCCTGTTTGGTTTTGGTTTTGGTTTTGACTGGGGATTAAGACTCAAAAGTACTAAATATTCTTTCAGCAAAGCAATAACTAATAACTATGCTTTTAACTCTGTTTAAATTAATTAATCCAACACAAACCACAATCTAAAACCCTCTAAAGGACCAATAGTTGGGCTGATCATGTCAATAGATAAATAGATGTGTTCAATGCCTAGACATGGTTGAGAACGCAACTCACCGTCACAACCGAGTCACGGGCTGCAATAGCTAAGATATCGGCGCATGACACCACACTGCCATAGCAGGCCGAATCGACGGCAGCTTTGATTTGATCCACCACTTCGAATCCTCTCACTGAGTTGAGGTTGGGTGTTGCTGTCTTCTCCCCTGTGAAACCAGGGAAGTCATCCAACAGAAGTGACCCATCACACCCCTGCACACAAACCAAGCATCAATTACACCATTAATAGGCTAAGACTACACCGTAGGAACCAGAAAATTTTCCTCCACCAGTTTTCTTTACATTTAACCAAGTGGTTTCAAATAGAAGGGCAGGATAATTGGCCATTTCCTCCGAAGCTAACAACAACAAAACAACAACAGCAATAGTAATAAACTCACATTAACAAAGCAGTCATGGAAATGCAGTCGAAGCAATGAGGCGCCCATGCGAGGTTCACGGCCGATTGCCTGCTCCACAACCATCTTAATCGTAGGCAAAGCCTGGGGGCATGCCTGGTCGTAGAAATCAGGGGAGAGCTGTGCAGTAGTTGCACCAGCTAAAAAAGCAGCCACAATCACAAACATACAACCAAACATTGACCTGAGAGCAGCCATGGCGATATCGTGAGATCAATTATCTTCACTTTTGTTTAAAATGATTCTTGTTCATGGTGCTGGAGACCAGAGAGCTGGTGTTTATATAGGCAGAGCCGCAGAGTCCCGATTACTGTCTTGTAATATCTTATGGGCGTTTTATAAGCGCATTGACAGAGTCTATTTAGCTTCATTGCTGGTAACATTGACGTAACAGTACAATTCTCAGACGTTATTGACTTTATCAAATGAAATGTAAAGTTGCAAACAACAACAGACGGTGGGCTATACTGAGTCTATGCATAGAACTTTCTAAAAAGGGCATGTGGGGACGGGCGGAGGGGAGTGCATCAGCCAATACATTGTGGATTTCGTCAAGCAAATAAAGAAAATTAGTGTGATATCCATGAGTCAAATATATCGGTTACGACACCAATATCGATGATGATGTTGAGAAAGTAGGCTCCACACGAGTGTAGTATTGAAAAGTATTTGTACCGCCTCTACTAACACATCGAGATTTTTGTAAAAATGGTCAGCTAAAGAAACTTAAGATGTTATCAGAGCCGGTCATCGTGGGTTCGAATCTAAGGAGGAACGACTTGGCGTAAAAAAAAAAAAGAAATGCGTGCCTCCAAAAGCTCTGACCGGGTTCCACCTGAGGAGAGTGTTGAAAAAGTTTGCTCCACTCGAGGGAGAGTATTAAAAGGTATTTCCGCTGCCTCTACTAAAGCCTCGAGGTTTTGGTAGGAATGGCTAGTGGTTTTGGTAGGAATGGTTAGCTAAAGAAATTTAAGATGGTATGAGAGCCAACTGGTCGCAAGTTCGAATCCCAGGAGGGAGGAACGACTCAGCGCGAAACCCTACGCTTTTGGACTACGAGATTGGGAGCCTGTACTACACTGCCCTCGTAACATTTTCCCTCAAGCTTCTCCAGTCGGGAAGCTTTTCGGTCACTCGAATCTTCCAGTCTTTTTGAGTATTTTTATTAAGAGGCGAACTGATAGAAGAAGAGAGAGCATTTAAGAATATTCATCAGTTTTATTGGGTAAGATTTTACCGTTTCTTTTCCTCACCTTAGTAGTCGAGCTTTTCACTCCTTCCTTTGTGACTCCAGATTGAATTCCTTCTTCAGGTCTTTCTGCTGCCTCTATTAACACCTCGAGGTTTTGCTAGAAATGGCTAGTAAAAGAAATTTAAGAGATGCAACCACTTTGTATCGGCCTATATGCACATAGCTTGGGTAATGAGGGCATGTGCAGTACCAGCATCATGCCGGTTAAGCATTCGGTGTTTTGATGTTAAGAGTGGGAAATTCTCCTATGCATATGCGTCTCACCGTATTAAAGTGAAGGCAACATAGTAGGGTTAACCTTATGATCTATCCGAACCATATGCATACATAGGACCCCTGATCTACGCCGGATCAAATGAGTTTTCACCGATCAAAATGGACTGGACCGTTGGATCAATGGTCAATGTCTTTCAATAATATAAAGTCATTAAACTTGTGGGGCACATATGAAGGAATTAGAGGCATGAAATTGACCCCAAACTTGATATTTGTGCCCATCCAAAATGACTATTTCCATCCCCTAGTCTCCTGATCAGTGGTGCCTAGGGTGGGCCCCATCAAGCAGAGGGTGAGAGGCGTATGCGCACAAGGACATTGCCCAGATAACAATAGTTTGAGCCAGTTCTGTTCAAAACCTGTATAGCACAATGGACTAGTTAAAGAGATTGAAGGTTCAAATTTTGCCCAATAAATTTGATTATGTAAATAATAATATATTTTAAATACTTGATAAAAACATGTCCGATAAAAGCAAATGTTTATGTTGGACCTGGTATGGCCAATTAGGTATAAGTATCTCGTTCAAGTTCATTTGACCAGGGAATAGGGCCGGCTCAACCCTTAGGCCAACAAATTGCCGAAGGCCCCCCAAAAATCTCAACCCCAAAAAATTTCAGCCTCAAAACTAGTCTCCTAAAAATTCAATTTTCAAGGCCTCGATTCTTGTAAAAATGTCAATAAAAGTACAAACACATACCCATTCCAAGTTGCCACTTGTTCATGCATTATTAAAGGAATAGAGAGAGTCATTGGTTACAAGATGGGCATGCCCATCCCAAGGTGCCACCTTTTAATATATCATTAAAGATGAGAGAGCTGTTGGACGTTGGATACGAGATTGAGTTAATTGGGCATGGGATTTGAGTTAATTGGGCACGAAATTAAGTTAATTGGCGCATCTTGTTTTTAAGTATTTTTTACTCTAGCATGGGCATTACCCATTTATGATTAATAAGCAGGAAAAATAGATTTTAAATAAAATATTTATAATATTATTAAAAGTAGAAAAAAAAGCCTCATTTAAAATTTTCGCTTTAGGCCTTACATTGGCTCTGGCCGGCCCTGCCACGGAACAGAGTTTCTTACAATGGAAGCGGATATTATCTCCAAGGATGTTCCTTACCTCTGGATGGCCCCTAAATGGGCTGGGCCAAAAAAAGTTTGTGACCCGTGCCAGACCTTAACCCTAATTTATCCCTCTTGATACCCATTCTGTATCTACCTAATATAGTTACAAAAGTCAATGAGTCTATCTTGACTCAGATAATTCCACTCTAGGGGAAACAGAAGACCCAATCAAAGACTCAGAAAAAGACTGGACTAGATAAAACCTGCTGAGTTGGGCAGAAGGAAGAAGCGCATCCTCAATGTGAGTAGGTCAACCACAAGCCATGCAGATATAATATATGAATGCTATAATGTAAATGATATAAAACTAGTTTTTACAGTGCCTTGGGCCTTGGCATTTGTTTAAGAAATAACGCCTCCTATCCGTGCCTCACTTTAATGCATAACAATTAAGGTGAAAAGGACAGGTTCTGGAATAGTAGGTAATCCTGAGAATTGCACTTTAAATAGAGATGTGAACATAGTAATTTGTAATGATTAGGAATATCAAAATCAAATTAAGTAACCATTGGGTGCATGGACTCCACGAGGGAAGTGTCCAACGCGCCAGTGATTTTTTGGGTAGTTGTTGCGACTTCTGATTAGTTCAATCAATGATCATGGAATCAGGTGAATAATTTATTTTCATTTGAGAAACAATATGTGGAATGCAAGTGAGACTGGTCAACACATGAGATCATATTCAATTAACTACGTAATAACGCGTTGTTAATATACGATTGAAGACCATTTCAACGAGACTTGCATTGGAAGGAAAGTTAAATATGACAGGGAAAGAGACATGTTATGTATTTACAACATTTATATAAGAGTTGTGAAAGACAATGCTCCGGGCTTTTTCTTTAAAAATTCTCACCTCTAGATGTGCGATGTGGAGGATGGGGTTGGATAGGTCAGGAGGTGGTTTTAGGGTGTCCCAAATGATTCTACAATTTTGTGGGTTCCTCTGCAACCGGAGTTTGCGGAGCTCTGTTTACCGATAAGTCGATTAGGACAATGAGACATCTGACAGAGGAAAAAAAAATCCATAGTCAATTACATTTAGTAGGCCAATTGACCGTAGAAACTGTAATCCTAATTTAAAAAGCATTAGAATGATATGGTCTACGCAAACTCAACCAACCCAAGATTGGGCAAACCATTCAGCCTTGACACCTTAATCTAAGGTGGGCAGCATCATTAATAATAGGGGATTTGAGATATCAATCCCTCTTAAACCCTGTAACTCCAATTTCATGACTGAAAATCTAATAATGTTACCAGAGTCGTTCAACTCTGGTACACTTGTTTATTTTTATTTTTTTTACTTTTCTACCCTTGGATCCCATGATATCATGGGAGTTTAAAAACCTATGATATCATAGGATCCAAATATTATAAATTGAAAAGCCCGTGCATCAAAAGGCCTAGCCTAGAAAGTCTTCTTATCTGGGCCTAGATCCCACTATATCTTTCTGCTTCAAACCAGTAAGGTTTTTATATCTTTCCTACTGGTAAGTGATTCATTTCTTTACCTAGTAAGATGAGAATAAACTGAAGTACTCCACAAACTGAAAGCCCATTTTAAAGCCCCTCCTGGAGAAATTAAATTGAGTTGTTTCTGCACCAAAGCTAAATGATAAACGGCTCTTGTATTAACTAGGCTTTTCCAAAGAGACTTTGCAAGCAAATGGGACGAAAGCTGAGTAATAATATAAGATTCATGAACTTATTAGAGTAAGAAATGCAGTCTTTTTTTCTTTTTCTTTTTGTGATCTTCGTAGCTTGGGATCTTGGTTCGGAAGTGGTACATTAAGTTGAGAACTCAGGGATCAATCTCCGGACATGTCTGAAACCAAGGTCCCGATACCATTCAACTACGATCTAGTGGAATGGCAAATGCACTTATGCATTTGATGAAGAGAATGTTCCAATCCTTGAATCCTTGGCCTTTTTTGCATGCTTCAAATCATGCAACTATGGAGACACAAGGAAGATTGGTAAAGAGGCTTTTCTCACCCTGTATTTGGTCCATAGACTGCCTATTTTGGAGCACTCATAAGCCTATCAGTGGGTCCATTATCCAATTTGGAGCACTCATAAGCCCATTTTCTCTGAACTAGTTAAGCTAATTAAGATTCTAACCCATTTACAGAGCTCGGTAAATTTAGTCCCGTGAAGTGCGTGCAAGGACGACCACCTTCTAATTTAAGGAATATTTAGTCCTAATTAATCTCCGTCATGTACCCAATATCTCAAGACCCACATAGGGGTAGTTTTAGCCGTGGTATGGATGGAAATGGGTCAGAAACTGGTAGAGGTAAGCATTTGCCGAGCTTGGACATATATATCCGAGCCCATTTGATATTTGGGTGGGCCTCGATGATGACATTGAAAGCCCAAAGCCTGACCCGGCAGGCACATCCGAAGGCCTCGATGACGACATTGAAAGCCGGCCCAAAGCCTGACTGGGCACAGCCGAAGGCCTAGATGACGACAATGAAAGCCCAAAGCCTGACTGGGCACAGACGAAGGCCTCGATGATGACATTGAAAGCCCAAAGCCTGGCCCTAATAAAGAGTACTTGTGACTTAGTAATTATTTTATCCATACAGTTTATAGAAAGCCTGAACAGATGATATAAAGCCTGGCCTTAACCTACTGGCTGCGTAGTCACGCCTGAGCCTCACACTTACGGTCCATATCGGGCTTGGGTTGGATACAAGCTTGTGTTTCTAAAATTGGACAGGATTTGGATATGCCTTAACTAGGGCTATCAAAGGGCCTGGACCAAGCTAGGCAGAGGTAAGCCCTTATCCTACCCTTACATATGCTGGGCCTAGGTTGAGAAAATATGTCAGGGGCCATAGCCTACAATTTCTAGGCCCCTACCTGAACCTCAAGGGCCAGAGCCGTAAGAAAATAAATTTATTATTTTAATATATATGCAATTATAGTAATTTCATTTTCTGTGATTACCCTTTCTATATAAATAGAGTTTTATTGGTTGGCGAGGCAAAACTTCTTTTACATTTCATTGAAATGTGTTTTTGCTCTCTTTGTAAAGACTCCAAAAATTGGTTTTTAACCCTTTCAGTTTGAAATTGCTTCTTGAAAAATTATTTAAAATTCTTTTTCCTTTAAAATTCGAAAACCATGAAAAATGTTAATAGGAATGGAGAAAAAACAGTTTTCTTTGAAAACCATTACCATGACGAAGATTAAAGTGTTATACACAAATGCCCGGCAAGAAGATACTTCAGCAATCTGTTTTTGATCCTTTTATATTACCACTTACAGATTATATTTGAGGGATAAGATTCATATGACTAGTATATGAATTCCTGGCCTCTCAAGTCACAAGCACACACATGCCCATTGAATTCACACTAGCCGTAGTTTGACGCTGACCTGAACATTAATCACCGTTGGATTTTATCAAAGTAAGTGTTTATGATGTATAGCCATTAAGTTGTGAAGACCACCTAAAACTAAGGAATGGGATCATTTAATCTGCTTGATATTGTGTGGGTCCAAACCATCCATCGCTCTGCTTTGATTTTCATGCATGAAGGAAGGTCCCTGTAGGAGTTGTTACTTTTTAAGAAAAGTGCCCAAAGCACTCCAGGCCCTATCTTCCTTGAGACCAGAGAAATCCTATGGCTGTAGACTGGGGTCAAAATCCATCAATAGAGGCATAACCTGTGAAATGCAAGCGGTTCAGTATATGTCTTTATTGGATAAAATTTAAGTCCAATAGGAGTCTCTCCACTGTTATATTAATATCGTGTACATATATTTTACGTGTGATTAATCTGATAGTAGAACTAAAGCTATTGAAGTCAAATTTGACTTATAGCCAATATGAAAGGACATTATTTTGTGTGATGTGGATTTTATAAGTGAGACTCTAGGATGGATATATAAAGCTTGGATGTAAAAGTTCATGATTCCACCATGGTTCTTTATAAAAGTTGACATGCAATGTCATAAATTTCTAAGCGGAAGTCATAAATTTCTAAGCGGAAGTCTAAGTGCACCGATGGGGAGCCCGGGCTGTGGCCCGGCTCCCCATTAGCAGGTCTCAATTTCTAATACCTCTTAAATAAGTTCCGGGGACAGGGGGGTGGTTTTAGAAATTTTGAAAAGCCTCTTATATTTTAAACAAATCTTTATGTTTCTTTATCTTGGCCCTCCCAAAAAGTTTTCTATTTTACATGGGGGCCCTCCCAAGCAAACATGACAGTTTGTTAGTAGCTGCCTTCACCAACTTTAGCTTTCTGGGTTGATTCTTTTCATCCCAGAAATATGGCGTCTGCATGAACCTCTCAAATTAGGTTGATATTAATGTATAAAGAATGACACACGTCTTGATGTTGAGGTGTACGTCCTGGGAAGCGGCTCAAATACTTCTTAAAAATCCACCAGTGCTATGAAAAAGTTCTGGGCCTCGTACTTACGCCTGTTGAATCTTGTTGAACTTATTAATACAGGGAAAACGCATTCCCTTTGTCATATTCCTAATTTGCCTCTTACAAACGAATGGTATCATTCGGCCACTTTGTATCTTCCATCGATCATGAAAATTGTTAATTTATATTCCATTGATCATGAAACAAAAAAAATGCACACCTTATTTGTTTAAATAACTTATTTGATTTTGGAATGACTGTTGTCTTAAATGTCCCTACATCTCAATCATACTCGATCGGGAGTATCTACATGGCTTGATCTAACCAGGAAGACCGATCGACTTAAGTGATCCAGTCAGTCTAAAGAAGAGAACTAGGCAACAAATGAGCACTAAGTTCTAAAGATTGACCCAACAGGTCAAACATCTATACATAATTAGTTCATACTTCCAAGCTATGGTCATCAAGCTTAGTGCTAAATCAAATAAAGCTAAATGAGTGAGAACAACACTATTCAACCCTACGTAAATCTTAGGGTCCGAAGGTCTAGGATTACATGTTTTTTTTTTTTTTTGAACGGTAACGAAAGATTTCATTTAAAGAACAGAAGGAACAAAGTACAAAAAAGCGAAAAAAAAAAAAGGAAGGGGATGTGCAGGAGAAATGCACCACCTCCAACCCTACTAACAAAACCACATCCACCCAAAGAAACAACATATCAACCACTTACATAATCACACTCACCCAGGAAAGAAACCTATCAACCCCTTACTTGGCTAACACATCAACTATGGAGTTAGCCGATCTAACCTCATGACGGTAACATTGAATCCGATAGATAACTCTCTAATTTCATTCAGGTGGAAATAAAATTTCTAAGGATTAGTCTTCCGCTTAGATACTCATGCGATCACATTAGAGGAATCACTTTCCATAATAAGAGTACCGTCATATCTACTAGAAAACAAACGAAGACCTTCAAGAATGGCTAGCACCTCCGCTTCATTGGAATCGCACACACCCACATACTTGAAAAACATCATTAATATGTATCTTAGTGCTTCTGAACGTAATTACATTTGAGGCCCCAGGTTCACGTACCGTTGACCTAATGGTGCTTTAAACATGTCTCTAGGTGGTCCGGAGGTGAATGACAACTCAAAGCATCGCCCTGCATTGATCTTGAGTCAAAACAAATGTTGGGCAAGGTTCGATGTACAGGGATCCACCAATTTCTAAGTTTAGGACCCCCCCAATCTAGCGGAGATCAAATACAAGTATTTGGCATCAGTTCAATAGCTTAGAAGTCCTCAAACTGAGTTAATAGGGTGCCCACACCTTGACCACAGGGTCAGTAGCTGATTGGGAAAGGACTGGTCAGTCCAATGGCCAATATTCGGCTGTTAGGAAGTCCAAACTGTCGAAAGGCTTGATTTAGGGTCAAGATGGAGAGGTTTGATCACCACTGGGTCTCACCTAATATGTTTCTAAGGTCCAAAGACGATGGAGAAAGATGAGGATCAACTCACGACAAAATTGTGGGGACAGTCAAAGGCCGAGTGGTCAAAAGTAGACCACCGAGTCACAAAAAGGCAGACTGCAAAGCTTTGTGGCTAACCCTTAGACTCCCAGGGCTAGTTATAATAGTGCTCACAAGTAGCCCTGCGGTGCCAAGACAACACTCGGCCGTTTGCATCCTAGGCGCGATTTTGGGTCCTTTTACCCATTTCTTTAGGCATTGCTGAAGTTGGGGAGTTTAAAAACATGTAAGTGTTAAAACACAATTAATCTAACATATTTAACACAATGTTGAAGCTTAAAAACAATGGTTTTCTACCATGTGTGAAAATTTAAGTATGAAACACGAAAACTAGTGTTAAGTGCACAAAAATTCACAAACCGGGGGGTAGTGCTATTGATGATGGCTTGAGGAGGATGAAGCTCCTTATAGATGAGAAAAAATCGCTGCCGGCCTTGAACTTGAGAAAGGGGAAGAGAAAAAAGACAATGAAGGACCCTGGCTTGGGCAGCGCAGGGCTCTCCGATGCCTAAGTTAGTTGCAGTTGCACGACTAAGCAGAGGTAGGAGATGAAGTTTGGGGAGGAGATGGCCTACCAGCTTGTGGTTTTGCCCTCTTTTTACCTGTTGAAGGCTTCTGAATATATATAGAGGGAGAAAGTTGACTTTGGGGCAGGCACTTGAGTGAGAGGTTGTCCCATCGTAGCCCACTCTGTCCCATCGTAGCCCACTCTATCCCATCGGGCCTTATCCTAGCGCCTGGGCGGTGCAGCAGTGTCAGGGATGTCAGGGATTTGGGCGGTGCCCTTATCCCGTGGTACGTGGCTAACTGTGCATATAGAGACATCTGTCACCGAGACCAAGACCGAGGCCAAGGCCAAGGCATTCCGAAATGGGGCACACGACCGAGATCGGGACAAGCGAATAGCTTAATTTGTCAGGTGCCGAGAGCAAGGGGCATTTTACCAAGACCAAGCATTTGGCTGAAGTGGAGAGTCAGAGGAAATATCCCCCACACAAAGCCCTCAACTTTTGACTTCTTAGAGTGCTCTTATCCCTTGGAAGTTGAAAGCTAAATAGCATGACAGTCGGAACATTGAGTTTTGATATTCTGAAAAGCAAAGCTGGTGCCATCACTGAGCTTGATATGTTTGAGTATCGAGGGCTGGTGGCATCACCGAGCCTGATTTTTCTGAAGCTGGTGCCATCACAAAGCTTGATATATTTTGAGGATCAAAGCTGGTGCCATCATCGAGCTTGGTGCCTTGGAACATCGAGGCTGGTGGCATCACCGAGCCTGATTTTTCTGAAGTTGGTGCCATCACCGAGCTTAATGCCTTGGAACATTGAGGCTGGTGGCATCACCGAGCCTGATTTTTCTGAAGCCAGTGTCATCACCGAGCTTGATATATTTTGAGGATCAAAGCTGGTGCCATCACCGAGCTTGATGCCTTGAAACATCGAGGCTGGTGGCATCACCGAGCCCGACTTTTCTGAAGTTGGTGCCGTCACCGAGCTTGATATGTTTGAGTATCGAGGCTGGTGGCATCACCGAGCCTGATTTTTGCTTGATATCGGGACCGAGACATGACTGGCTGGTACTCTTACCGGAGCCAGTGTAATCTTTTTGGCTAGCAATCTAGTACTATTTCCGAGATGCGCATGTGGCCGAAATCGGGACATCACTGGCTGGTATTCTTACCTGAGCCACTATAATCTTTTTGGCTAGCGATCTGATACTATTATCGAGATGCGCATGTGGCCGAATTTTGGACATAACTGGCTGGTACTCTTACCGAGGCCAATATAATCTTGTTGGCTAGCGATCTGGTACTATTACCGAGATGTGCATGTGGCCGAGTTTTGGACATAACTGGTTGGTACTCTTACCGAGGCCAGTGTAATCTTGTTGGCTAGCGATCAGGTACTGTTACCGAGATGTGTATGTGGTCGAATTTTGGACATAACTGTCTGGTACTCTTACCGAGGCCAATGTAATCTTGTTGGCTAGCGATCTGGTACTATTACCGAGATGCGCTTGTGGCCGAGCTGACTCAATGTCGCTTTTTCCCTCGAGAGAAGGGAGATGTGTCGAGATTTTCCGAAATGTAGCCATTCATCCAAGGTTGGATGAAGCCGACTTCGTCTAGATATTACTGGATTCCTTGCTTGACTTACTGGTCAAGCCATTCTTTGAGCTCCGCGTTTTCCTTCAGCCTGCGCCTTAGTTTCTTTGAGGGACTGGAGAATGGAGCTGAGGTTGGCTCTTCTTCTAGATGTTGCTGGAGTTGACGGATTAACTTGTCCTGCGCTTAGATGGCAAGGTTTTGGGCCCTGATCTTCACGAGTAACGGGTTGTCACCGTCAATCTGATGATGGGGTTTGTCTGGCAGAGGACCCTTTTGCCGGGAAGCTCAAATCGAAGGCAATCTCATCGAGAAGGCATTATTGCCCCCTTTGAGGATGAACCTAATTGAGTTTCCAGCTCTAGGATGCTTGCTAAACCAGACCTTGCCCTGGACCTCCTCTAGCGGGGGACCGGAGGCAGCTGCGTTGGTAGTGCAGATGGCTTTTTCCCATTTCTGGTTCTTCGAGGCATGGTGGTTGGGAAGATGACTTTTTGTTCATTTCCCACAGACGGCACCAATTGTAAGTGCACAAAAATTCACAGACCGGGGGTAGTGCTTTTGATGATGGCTTGAGGAGGATGAAGCACCTTATAGATGAGAAAAAATCGCTGCCTGCCTTGAACCTGAGAAAGGGGAAGAGAAAGAAGACAGTGAAGGACCCTAGCTTGGGCAGCGTAGGGTTCTCTGATGCCTAAGTTAGTTGCAATTGCAGGACTAAGCAGAGGTAGGAGATGAAGTTTGGGGAGGAGATGGCGTACCAGCTTGTGGTTTTGCCCTTTTTTTACCTGTTCAAGGCTTCTAAATATATATATAGGGAGAGAGTTCACTTTGGGGCAGGCACTTGAGTGAGAGGTTGTCCCATCGTAGCCCACTCTGTCCCATCGTAGCCTACTCTATCCCATCGGGCTTTATCCTGGCACCTGGGCGGTGCAGCAGTGTCAGGAATTTGGGCGGTGCCCTTATCTCATGGTACGTGGCTAACTGTGCATATAGAGACATCTGTCACCGAGACCGAGACCGAGATCGAGACCAAGGCCAAGGCTATGGCCTTCCGAAATGGGACACATGACCGAGACCGAGGCCGAGATCGGGACAAGCGAATAGCTTAATTTGTCAGGTGCCGAGACCAAGGGGCATTTTACTGAGACCAAGCATTTGGCCGAAGTGGAGAGTTTGAGCAAATATCCCCCACACAACTAGCATACAAGATTATGAGATTCGAAATTGACACTTGCCTTGGCTTCCTCAAGCTCAAAAGCACTCTAAATTAGCTCAAGAACATCTGAAATCACTATCCAAGAACTCCTCCCCAAAATCCACATAAAAAACCCATGAGGATAAAAAAATACGAAGAAACTATGGGAGATGGAGCTTGCATGTTGGACTTATGGTTGAAATACAACCCAAAACAAGAATCTAAAAGGTGGATTAAGGGGGCTCGGACGAATTTGGCTGAAATAGAACCCTTACCTCAAAGTGTCAAGTCATGAAGAACACATGACCTTGGGCTACCACGAGTTGAAATCCAACGATTAAGGGGGCTAGGACGAATTTGGTTGCTTGAGGAAGAGGAAGGAAAACGGAAAATAGCGAAAGTGGGAAAAACGGAGGAGAACCGAGATGGGCACGACAAACCACCAATGCGAAGCTATTGAACTCGTTGGGACAGGTGAGGATCGGGAGAGGAGAAAAGGGGGTCCGACCTTAGGGGCATAGACTGTGGGCCCCACCACATATGACATTTTGAATTGCGAAAATGGAGCCCTACTTGACCTCTGATGACACTACAACAAAAAACACCTTTGGTGACATGAAAAAATGTCACCAAAGGCCCATTTTTTGTCACCTATTATCTTTGGTGACACAGGATGGGGTGTCATTGTATCCATGACACTAAAAGTCAATGGTGACAAAATTTGTGCACTTGTCACGAAATGATGTCAACGGTGACAAAAACATGGTGTCACGGAAGAAAGATTTTCCGTGACATAGTAGGGTGTCACTAAAAGCAATGGTGACAAAAGTACAGGTGTCATAGAAAAGATATCTTTTGTGACAAAAATTGTCACTAAAAGTATTTTTCTTGACAACAGAATGAGTGTCACCAATAATATTACCAGGTTGACACTCAATGGTGACATACTCTTTTTGTCACAAAAAAATACAATCAAAATATTTGTGCCACCCAAATTATCATTTCACACCTGCTTACAAAGTTTCAAATATTTATATCCAGATACACCCATTAACAAAACTTATACCACAAAAGATGCAAACTATCATTCAAATCAAATATCCAACAAGTCAACATTCTAATATCCAAGTTCACAACCCTTCAAAATATTCATCATTCAATAATAAACACTTCAAAGTTAATAGCTTTAACATAACTACAAAACAACCATACAAGGTGTGTCGGTTCAAATTAATTACAAAAATAATTCAAAACAAGTAACTCCATGCATCTTGGTGATCATCTTGGTTAACTGCCAAAAAGTCTTCAACTCCATCTTCGTCATCTTGGTTAACTGCCAAAAAGTAACTCCATCTTGATAGTTACCTACCTGTATAAAATCGCAACAAAAAAATATAATTATTTAACACTAGAATTGGGAGCTTTCTTCCCTGTACATGAATGTGACATCTATACTATATTGCATGCATTTACTTATTGAGAACTTTTTTTTTTCGTTTTTTGAAGAATGACGATATATTGCATTTACTTATTATAACTAGGAATGAAAACTATACCTCGAGATATTCACTCGACAAAGTCAGAGTCTTGATATGTGAAAGACCAAGCAGAGGTTTGATTGGATCAAAAGGAGGAACCTGCAGGGCAAATGGGCCATTGTAATCAATCATGACATCAACCAAAATTTACTAAAGCCATCAAATACACATCCACAAAAGTTATTTACCATTAAACACCATTGGAAGGTCCAAACAGAATGTTCAAAAACCGCCCCCAGGGAAGCATACTACATGTTATCAAAGAATTAAAACTTGAGAAGTAAGCCTGCATACCAAATTACTAACAAGCACACAGGTCATTAACAGGTGGCTCAAAATTCAAGTTTTTTTATAAAGGTGCAAATTTATGCAAAACATAGTGCTAACCTAAAGTATCCATCAATGAAACAGCACAATAATGCAACAAAGTTGTGACTCTAATAAAGTAGATTAAAGTATACTAGATTAAAGCACAATAATGCAGGCAGCTGAAACATACAACCTAATGAGACAGATGCATGCCCAGGTGTCTAAGAAAATGGTGGACCACTGGACCATAATCACTGTTCATCTCCCTGCTGATCAGCTGTGTTCACTGACATGAAAACTCCACCTATCTACCGTTTGGTACGTTGATAAACCTAACATATACCGACTCATTGTCTGCTAAGGACTGGAAAGATAAAAAGGTATGTCATTCTTGGAAAAGTGTAACCTAGGCTTTCCCGTCTGCCAAGCCCTTGTGCCACTAGACTAACCCTAAAATAGGAGACACTGGTGCACCCACAAGCACTCACTTGGTGAAGAGAGAATGCAGAAAATGCCCAGCTGCAGAAATTAAAGGAAAGGGACGTGTAACTAAAGTGGGCTCCTGACGGCAACATATTGAGAAACTTACTTCTTATAGAGATCAAGTGTCCTGACGGCAACATCTAAAGCAAATTTCCCTTGGTTTGTCTTACCAATCTGACAGTATACACGAACTTTAGTCCCTGAGCATACATGATGATAGGATCAGGATCATGATAAACAAATTGCAACTTTCCAGAGCCAGACCATTCAAAAGAAAAATAAAATATTCAAGAGACTTGATGGTGCACAGTGACATCTAGCAAACCATCAGCAGGGAAATACCACTATTTCTAGTTTTGTGCAGACAGTCTATCAATTAATGCTTTTAAAGTACTAGAGACAATTAATGCCCGTGCCTTTGAATCCAAGACCTCCACCAAGCCCAGCAGGTTTACTAATTTGTGTAAGAAACATTAGTCAAAACAGCTAGAGATCACACCCACCAGAAAAAAAAATCCTGTAAATAGGTTTAAGATTGGTACCTGCCTAAAGAAGATGGAAATTATGTACTTATAATCAGGACATGCAATGCCTGATACTTCATTCCATACAAGTGCCAATGGTGTATGGAACAAATCCCTTAGAATGTAAAAGGCTAGAACTTTTCCATCTGTTGGGTTGAAAAAAAAATGCTTTGTACTTGAAAGGGAGCAATTGAATGACAGAGCAAAATGGATTAAGTCACAACTAAGACAGCTTCTTCAAAACTTAAAAACCCAATTTTCAAATCAAGGCAAAGAATTCAAACATTCACTTTTACTTTAGAATTGTTAGGTGTCCTTTATTTGGCTTTGCTCTTTGAAAGTAATCTTCCCTTTGAGCCCAACAGAAGTATCCCTCAAATAGTTCCTAAACATGATATTAAAAAAAAAAAAGATTAAAACCAGCTTGTTAAATGAGAGTAGGTTGATATGATAAAACCCCTCAAACAACATGCACAAGGACACATGTTAGTCATTGCATCCAAATATACCCATTCACAAGGATAATTTTTGAACAATGACTTCCTACATATCCAAAATAAATAAATAACACACCCACAGAGGCAATAAGTTTCATCTTAGTGAACAAATTAAAGGAGAAGAAACGCACCCAGATAGTAAGAGTAATGGGCACACCTTCAATTACATCGTCAGTGATGCAAATGCACAACCTGAAATGGAAGGAATGTATATTCAATGGTAAATACAAGCAATGTTGCACATGTATTACATAAATGCATTTTATAATGTGTCCATTTTACAGATTGAGCAAATTACACCTAGCAAACAAAGGTGGGATGAGTGCAAGTAAACATCATGTGCAAGCCTTGCTAACAAAGCCTTGCTAACAACACCATGTACAAGTCAGTCAGTATTGAAAACTACTCCAAAATAAGTCAGTCAGGGATTCTGTCAGAAAGGCAAATTCCAAAACAAATCAATTTATCTCGTTTCTCAGCTCACAAATAGATTTGTGATTCTGTCAATATGAAGCAACTGCATTTTCTTCTCATTATCAAGTGGGATAATAAGATGATAACAGCTAAAACTTGTTGTCACTCTTTTCCTAGATTGCCCAACCACTCGGCAGTCCAACATCCATTTTGAGAGACATGAATTCTGAAATATATCAATACAATCAATACAGTCAATACACTCCCTTTCCTTTTCTTTTCTTCCTTCCCCCACTTCTCTCCTTCTTTTCTTCCTCCCCCTACCACCTGTCACTGCTGCACCCCCACTGCAGACCATCACCACCTGCACTCACCCTGCACCACCTGTGAGATTGCAATTTCACAAATGAACATGTGACAAAAAAAGAGAGGAAACTGAAGTCTTCTCTTCAACTGCATCCACTCAAATTAAACTTCCACCAAGCACTCTCTCACTTTGGAAAACAAAGGAGGGTATTGTGATGTTTAGATGTGCAAAGCTTGTGTACTTCACATGAAACTGTACTCGAAGCATATGGGTGAGATCTGAGCAAGTGTACTTATTATAAAATATTTTCTTTTTTCTTTTTGATGGAAAAAATGCCTCGGAATTGGTAAATAAATTAATCCAGCCAATACACAGCACCCTGTCGGTTTTGACCAAGCTCTAAGCTATCACTAATAATTACCACATCTATAACTAAAAGGATACTCAATCATCACACTATAAGAGTTACTGGCAATAATTATGCCCGAAAAAAAAAAACAATGGATACAGAAATAAAAGTTATAGAATCGTACTTAGCTACTAAAACTCAACATTCATGAGTACCTGTTGGAAGTGCCCATCACTCAGGCTTACAGAAACTTCCCACCTGTCATTAACTTTCTCTGTAAACCCTGGTGAGTGAATCACCAAGACAGAGAAATCAGTTTCATACAACCTAAAAGGATGCCACAACTCTCAATTCAACTTCTCCATACAGCAGATGAGAAGAAGCAGGGAGTCTAGCAAACTTCTTTGTACCAGACGTTTATGATATTGCCTCAAATTTGGAACTGTCATGAAAAGTTATATGTATTTCCAGACTAGATTCTACATTGTATAAAGAATTGGGGAAACCTCACATTCAATCATCATCTAGAAAAAAGAGCATCAAACACTCCAAAGGATCAATTCAAGCTCTTTACCTGATCAGACAAGATAAGACAAGAAAGCCAAAGCAAAAAACTAAAACCCCAGATAAACCCATCAGCCAAATAAGAAACAAAAACAAAACCAAGAATAAAAGCCAATAATCATTATAAAACCAAAAAAAAAAAAGAGAAAGAGAGAACAGAGAATAGAAATAGGAAGGGAGTAGACCCACATACCTGGCCCTCTCTCTCCTCCCTCTTCCCCTCAGCCCACTCAGTCTCCACCTGCAAACAACAACAGCAGGGTTAAAAAAAAAAAAAAAAGAGAAAGAATGGAAGATGGCAATAGGGAATGAAACCCACATACCTGGGCCAAAGCTAAGCTCCCTTCATTCTCCCTGCTGCTTGCACGATTCCCACCTGAAATGGCAGCAATGGGATTCAAAAAAAGAAGAAGAAAAAAGAAAAGAGAAAGAAAGAAAGAACATAAGAAATAGAATGAGAATGAAACACCCATACCTGGCCCTTTCCTCCCTTCCTTTCCTCTTCTCCACCTTGCCAACGTTCTACTCTTCACTTTCCCCCCGCCTCACCTGAAGCAACAAGAACAAAAAAAACAGAGAGGGAAAGAATGAATGAAAAAGGAAGGGGGGAAAAGACCCCAGCCCTTGTGACCTAAAACGCCCAAAGATGGATTCCAAATATCATGATCTAACATCTGCCACAGCAAAGCAAATTGAAGATGGAGCAATCCAACAATACCTACCTATACAGAGGATGAATCTATTTCTCTTCTGCTCAACTCAGTAGTCAATGGTGCATCCAATTACACCACCCAATTCAAACATCTCTCTATCTCAAATTACACTTTCCATCCTCGAAATTGCTCTAACATCATCAATCCACATGGAATTAAAAGAAAATAGCTTTGGTGTGATTTGATACCTCGGGCGCGGCACGAGGGTAATGGATTCCAGACGAGATGAGCATCCGACGCTTCCCATCGATGATCAGAGCTCTGTGATCGTAGCTTACATTGAAGGGTTTAAAGAACTCAGTGCAAGCTGTGATTTGCAGAGTCATCGCAACAAGTATAAATTGCATGATCGTTCAAAACCCTAACATCTTTTTCTCCTTTTCTCTGCCATTGTTCTGCAACAAAGATACCCGCCCAAATCTGACGAGGATTCGCCCAAGTCCGACGAGGAGAGCAACAAAAACTCGCCCTTCTTCTCCGGCGAAAATATTTGTACCTAGGAGATGCTAGAGAGACACAGGAGGTGGCACACCGAGAGAGATGCCGAGGGAGATGCAGAGGTGAGGGATGGGGGTGGTCTTCTGATGAATGGTGGAAGGAGAAGGAGAATGGGTTGCATGGATCGGCCTCAGCTGATGGGGATAGAGGATCGGCCTCAGCTGATGGTGATGGAGAGGTCTGTGCAGGGAGGAAGAAGATGGAGAGGGAGATGGGGGGTTGCTGGGCAGGTCTGTGCAGGTGATGAGAGGGATCGTGAGATGGAGATGATGAGAGGGAGAGGGGGATGAGGTCGCCTGGGAGATGGAGGAGAGGGGGTTTCTGCGCCTGGGAGAGGAGATGGCTTGCGTGGGAGTGGGGGAGGGAGATGAGGGATGGAGGCAAGAGATGAGACTTACAAAGGGAAAGGATTGTTTACCAACGAGAGAATGATACCGAGAGACAGTTGTAGCCTTTTAGGGATTAAGAGATGGAAAGGGGAAAAAGGGCTTGGAGAGGGAAAACGTGGCTGTGGAGGCGGGAGAGGGTAAAAATTAGGCCATTGCATTGGTGACAAAAAAATTTTGCCACCAAATCTATTGGATCTTTTGGTGACAAATTTTTTTGTCACCAAATCTCCTCTCTATTTGGCACCTAAGTTAAAGACTTTTCGTGACAAGCAAAAAATTTTTTTGTCACCATTGTGTACATTCCGTGACAACATTGATTTTTTGTCACCAAAGGGTGTCACCAATAGTGCATTTTGTTGTAGTGTGACTTTGGACCAAGAACAAGAATTTCTCAAAATTAAAGGAATGCAAATCAATTCAAGGTCTTCGGAGAAAAATGATTTTTTACAAAAATGACTACTATATCCCTAGTATAGTGAATTCAAGAAACGAGGTGTTTCGAGTGAACATAGGTTGAACACGAAAGTTGTTGGGCATAATTTGATCTAACTTCTCAACCCAAAATGATAAGCTTTTTAAATTCCCAAAACATCCCCTAAGTACTTCCGAAATCAAAACTAAACCCTTCCAAGTACCAAACTTGATCCGAAAGGTCACGAGCCTCTCCAAAACTCTACTAAACGTTATTCTAACCTTCTAACTCAGTTAAACATCCTCGAAACAAACTCCTCCATTTTTTTAGAATTTATGAACATGTTCTACTTTGCCCAAGATTTGGTCAATCCGAAACCAATGCCCCTTGAAACCATTTTTAAAACACTTATCTACCAAACTAACAACTAACACTCTTAATTACCTATAATGAGTAATTAATCATCAATCATCATAATTAATTAACTAATAAACATAATTATCCAGTGTCAGGGTCTTACATATATCATTCCCCATATGTTCCACCATAATACAACATCCAATTTCCTAAAACTTGGGCGCCCATTCATCATCACAGGGTTTCCAAGCATGTCATAGGGGTTCAATTCAAATTAATTAAGAAAAGATCTTAGACCATGGGCGTTTCTACACAACAAATGTTGCACATATCCCATCATAAGGCACCCAGTTAACGTTCTTCATATGGGTTGATTCTTCCCGTTGAAGATATCTCTTGAAATTTCATATATGTAGTTCTAGAAGACATATTCATAATCTAAATAATAATAATAAAAAAGAAAGTATAGATACCCTGATTGTTCACGCTGGTCAACTTCTTTTATAACTGTTGGACTGTCTTTTACTTACTTTCTGTCATGACCCGAAATTTGGATTAAGGGGTCCCGAAGCGCACGGAAGCGTATTAGCGAAACTTTTGGGGAATAATAGTTATTTATGATTTTTCGCGCGCATTTACCTATAAGATTCCGCTATGTGAGGATTACCAAGCCCTCAGATCCACAAAAAATGTTATGGCGGAAGCTTGTGCGAGCCATTGCACATGACAAGACAATCACATGGCATCATATAGACTGATGATGATAGAATGAAACTCGTTTCCATAATTAAGACTCGAGTTTAAACAAAATAAAAGGTGCGATAAATCTTAATTACAATCCCCACAAAAAGGCTCGAAACATTGGCCAAATAAAACATCCTTAAAGATAATTGTCCAAGAAGGGAAGTCAATTCCCAGAAAGATAAGAATTCCGTAAAATGTTGTCATGAACTCCGCGGCATCTAATATTCCACTCTACGTCATTAGTCGTCCACTCTCGTACAAATGGCTTATTTTTTTTATGACTGCCTCAAAGTCCTGTTTGGGCGCAAGGAGTTCGATACCTACAACACCAAATGTAGGGTCAGACACGAATGCCTAGCAAGATTCCATAATAAGAGCATAGCATGTGCATAGCAAGATGAGTAAAAGCATGTAAATCATAATGTAGTTAGTAGATCATAAAACTAGGCATGCACTTGAAAAGAATGTAAAATAACATAATATTCAATTTTACATAATAATAAGCATGACTTAATGGCATTCCCATGGCTCAATTCCACTTGGTCATCAATATTCGCGGTCATACTACTCGCAATCGAAGCACGCAATGCAATATCATGGGCATATTGTTCGTGCAAGTGAGGTGAACAGTAGCGCAAGTCACGGGTATACTTACTCTCCCAAGAGTAGCAACGAATGTAGCATGATGAGGGCATACTACCCGATCCGAGGGCATCAGCAAATGAAATATCATGGGCACACAACCTTTTCCAAGGATAACAGCATAGTAACTAGGTGAGATCGAGCTGGGTGTTGCCATGGGCGGATCTAGGGGGGTGCCGGGGGTGGCTGCAGCCCACCCCAACTTTCCCAAAAAAAAAAAAAAAAAATGGTGCTTGAATGCGAGCCATTGTTTGTCAATCAGTTGATGCTAGCAAGCCTCTATAGTCTATATGGATTAGATGTCGAGATGCTCAGACTCCATATTAGAGCTTCAATCAATATTTGGTTATACTGAGCATGAACATGAGTGGTATTAGTCCCTTTTGGAAAAGTATTCAGGATAACTACTAATTGCTTAATAGTTGGATGACTAGTTATCCAAGATTAATTGGATGCTCCCAAGAAAAAATTTGGATGGCTCCCATTTTGTTACCTCCAATTAATTTGCCACTATTACCTACCAAAATTTTTTTTGGAGTTACAATTAGTAGTAGCAGCCCCTCCTTACTTATAATCCTGGATCCGCCCTTGGGTGTTGCTGAATCCATAAGTCTATACATAACTAGCTTGCTTAGGTTTTATATTGAGAAATACCTCAGAACATGGTCAAAGCTCCGAAAACTAAGGAAACCAGTCAAAGCAATAATTTTTGGTTAAACATGTTTAGATGGGTTCCAGTTAGAGAAAAATACAAGTTTTGGACAAGATCGGGTTCCGGTTATGCAAAACAATCAACATTTGTTCTTTTTGGGTGTGTTAAAACAAAGGTCAAGTAAAATAAAAATTCTAATGAAATTCGAGATGCATTTCAGCAAGAAATGGTAGCCCCTCGGAAGGGGTAGGGCTTTCAAATGCTCACACACCACCGACGAGACCTAAAGATCGGAGTTCATCCATGGTCAAAGCCGGGCGAAGATCGTGCGCCAATCCCAAGGAGTCCCAAGGCCAAGACACTAAGGCTGGGTAAGTCCACGATCATAATAGGAACAACAATATAAGGCTAGAGTAATGTAAAGCATTAAAATGAGAGAATAACATGAATATGACATTAGTATCAAATCCAAACATTAAATTGGGTCCCATACTAGATATCCTAGGGACATGGATTGCCTTAGATACGAAAACACGATGACTTTCAATTCTATTCACTCTTAGGACTAGAACACTGGATTCTCAATATACTTGGTGCAACCAAAAGGTAAGGACATCCCAACCCTAAGATCGGATATAGTTGACCATCATAATGCTACGCATGCCTCGAAACAGTCCGGAAGTGTACATTAGATCAAAACACTACTTCCGATGAGTAACAAGTACAAAATCAAGTTGGCTAAGCTACCATGGCTTGAGGACCACAACTGAGAACCATTGCCCGGAACCACTGCTGAGGCCCACTTCCGAGTTCCGAGAACCACTATCGAGAACCAGGTGACCACCGATAATCAATTGACAACTGAGAATAGGGGACAACAACCGAGAGCACCAAGGGGAACTTTCTGGCCCGGTTGTGAAGTGTAAAAAAGTATTGTTTTGGCCTATTCTTCATCTTTTGCAATTTTTCAAGTTTGAGTAACATTTCTAAGATTTAGGAAGCCAAAAGAAAACATCAAGGAAACAAGTTATGTTCCATAAAAACTTGGAAAATCATGACTTCTACATACATGGGCGAAACTTGAAACCAATATAACATCAACACATGACACGAATCTTAAAATGGGCACTTGCCTTGGCTCCAAGCTCTCCTCAAGTCATCCTCTCACACTCCCAAAAGTTGCAGAACTTCCACCCTCAAGAAATCCCCAAATCCAGACAAGGAAACCTAGAAGTCCAAAACCCATGTTATGCATAAACAAAACCTATGCAAATAGAGAAATGGGGGCTTCTAAACACAAGGGAACAAATGAGGAGGGAGATCTCACGTCTAGATCTTCCAATGAAGAAGAAAAAGTCCAATAAGGGCCCGCTGTGCATGAACCTTCGCCAAAACGATGGAGGAGAGAGAAGAAGAGGTGTTCTTTCACTTGTCGGGGATTTGATGGGGAACACTTCCGGGAGCTAGATTGAGCAAGGGAGATGAAGGAAGAGAAGGGGTTGCTGGGCAGCTGGGGTCTGGGTCGTGTCAGAAGATGAGGGTTAGGTCTTTGGGGTTGCTCTTATATAAAGGAAGTCCGGTTACTTTGGGTGTCCACCACAAAGACTAGCTTGACTTACGACGCATAAAGAGTGTGTGTGTGGTTTCGCATGGACTTGGGCGAAGCTATAAAGCCCACATTCAGGACCTATGGAGATTGTTTCCAAAAAGTCAAGTTTTCAAAAATTATTAGTACCCCCCTTAAAAGGGTGCTAAGGTTAAAAATGGGTTTTTGGGATCTCGAATGGACCTAGGCTGAACACGAAAGTTATTAGGTACGACACGACCTGAATTTTGGACCCATCATGGTAATTTTCCTGAAATCCCTAAAATACCCCTAGGTTTCCCTAAAATCCAAACTAGACCCTTCCAAGTACCAAATGTTGAACACCCCCAAGTGCAAGGTTGAGAAGCAGTATAACCCGGTAAGTACTTGGTCGAATCCACATGGATCAAATGATGTAAGCACTTTTCAACTTTAACATGTCCTAATTAAAAGTTAATTTTAACCTAAAAAAAATTACTAAGAAGTTGAAATCGGAGTTTATTTACTAATCTTCCAACAAAATAAAAAACCTAATCTAATAAAAAAAAAGCTCTAAACTATGCAACCCTAGTTGAGCTAGAATCAGCAAAAACACAAACTAAATCTAAACAACCAGTTTAATATGGTAAAAATCAATTTAGATTACCTAAATTCTAATCTGATTTCCAAAGCTGAATTCAATGCAAATTAATATGAATGAATGATGCAACCCTAGAGAGTAAACAATGCAATCCTAAGAAAACTTCAACGATATGATGAACGCTGAAACATTCTAAGTCTGAGATTTTTTTTATATTGGCCCAATGACCAGTCTACGAAATTGGGTAAAAGCCATCATTTCATGTGCATTTGTGGACTTAATTAGGACAAATGTCATCATAATACCAGGATTTCATGCATTTGAGCATAAATGTGGACTTTTAGTCAAAATCAATTAAAAATCATTAATTTCACATGAAGTTATGATATTGATAGTTTACATCACCCCCGGGTCCCACCAATTAGGTTCTAAGCACTGTGGCCTCATTGCATCCATTGCATTATCTAGGACCCGTGCATCTCATGCATTGTATTTTTAATTAATTCATTGCTAGTGACTTGGTTGTCTTATTGTGTAGGAATTGTCACGGCAATGGGGGCCCATACTAAGAGATAATTTGGAAGAAGAATAAAAGGAGAAGAAACAATAAAGAAAGGAGGAAACTGCACCCACACTGGGCGTGAACCCCCATGCACGCCCAATAGGGGGGAAATGGGAGGAGGGTCCCACTGTTGCTGCATAATTCTCTCTCTTTTCAAGTTTTCAGAAGATTTCTTCCTCTCCTATCATGATTTGAAATTCAAAATAAGGAAGGAATATTCTATTAGAAATCAGAGAGATAGAGTCTTATTTGGAAAGCTCTCTCAAAGAGATAGAGTCCATTGCAAATCAAAATTCAAAAGCCAATCCCCCTTTTTTTTTTCAGGATAGCCTATCGTAAAATAGTCATAACCCAGATCTCATAATACTACCAGAATGAAATTATTGTCACATCCGGGCCAGTTGGGAGCATCCTTGTCATCATGAACGATGTCGCCCCCTTCAATAAGACCAGCACTCAAGACCAAAAGAACAAGAAGCAACCAAGAAAACCACTTGCGAAAATCTATGAATTCCCAAAATCCAACACAAATAGGAACTAGAAGAAGAAAGGCACATTGGGAAATTTCAAAACATCATCTAAAACAAGGGATTTTGTTCCCTCCCATTTGAATTTCAAAATTTGGTCTATTCCCTCCCATTTGAATTTCGAAATCATCTAAAACTAGGAAATAAAATATATTAAAGGGCAAATCAGTCATGAAACATCATGTTAAGGAGCTTTAAACTAGGGATTAAATTCGTGATATAACTTCAAATGGTTAAAAGGGCAAATCAGTCTTACAAATGTATGATATGTTATACTTAAGGACCTCTACCAGGAATAAGTCTAGATGCATGGACTAGAAGCCTTAACTGAAAATCATGTGGATTAAAGGCCTTAAATGTCAATATTAAGGGACCTCTAACTAATTTACTGTAAAAATATGAAAAACGGGAGGAAAGTTCAATAATCAAAAGTTATTACTATTTCAGGTTCCCATTTTTCTAAACATAGGATGTCGCTATGTTGAGTTTATAGAACTTTTCCTTATATATATATATATAGATGATCAATGGAAGGCCTCAGTTAAGATGGATTATCTTGAGCAGCGGATGCTAAGATCGGTGGACCAGCTACATGTCTAGTCCAATATTTCTTGCTTGAAACCAGCTACATGTCTAGTAAAATATCTCTTGCTTGAAACCAGTAGGTTTTTATATCTTTCCTTCTGGTAAGTGATTCATTTCTTTACGTAGTAAGATGAGAATAAACTGAAGTACTCCACAAACTCAAAGCCCATTTTAAAGCCCGTCCTGGACAAATTAAATTAAGTTGTTTCGGCACCAAAGCTAAATAATCAACGGCTCTTGTATTAAGTAGGCTTTTCTAAAGAGACTTGCTAATGCGGGTAGAGATGCGGATAGATAGATTAGTGTGTACTCGGATGGAAGTGCTGACCTTGAGACCGTACCCGGATCTTTGGAGTCCTTGTTGTCTCCCCAGAAAGCAGCATGAAGTTGGAGGGAGTAACTCTTTGCAACAGCCACAATGCGATCAGCACAAAGAGTTATGCCGTAAAAAATGGGCTTGTTTCTGCCAAGCCATAACTGCCAAATAATGGAAAGGAAGACCAGATGCATGGCCGTGTCTGAACTCTCTTCGTGCTTGCTGAACCTCAGGTTGTCACGTAACCAAGGCTTAGAAGTAGAAGCTCCTTTTCCAGAATTGACTCATAAAAAGGTTGGAAACCCATTGTTGGGGCAAGTAGAGGATGGATACAGAACTAGAATCGATAGGAGCAGAGCGCATCTTACTGACTTTAGAGAGGAAGGCAAGCAAATCCGTCAATAGAGTGGAATTAGGTTTTTTCGGTCTTTGAGTCTCGCATAGGTAGTTCTTCTCTTTGCCTTTAAGCCGGCTGGTTGCTAGAGTGAGGCAGTTGATCCGAGCAACTCCTCCTTAAGAAAGTGTGAAAACTTCAATAAGATGATGACTAATGAAAATCTTTCTCCCAAGCAATGTTCAAACCCGCAAGAATGCTCTTGAACGGATGGACTTGAATACTCGTTCGTTGCAGTACCAATATAGCAGGTGTAAGCACAAATCCAGTTCCCCACCCCGACCGAATGAAAGGCCTCGATTCGTTTCTCAAAGGATTTATCCTCGCGAAGGCCTACCAGAGGACGACCTGTGAATAGTTCATCCAAGGATATAAAATCCCGCATAAAAAGCCCCATTACATTACACCTACCTCTTTGAGAAAGATCAAAGGGAGGCCTCCGCCAAGACTACTCGTCCAAGTTTCATTTCGCATCTTGACCC
Organism: Litsea cubeba; assembly: GCA_012931725.1. Classification (NCBI taxonomy): domain Eukaryota; kingdom Viridiplantae; phylum Streptophyta; class Magnoliopsida; order Laurales; family Lauraceae; genus Litsea; species Litsea cubeba. The sequence goes on from CM022946.1 coordinate 103,208,137, forward strand.
AATACCGAGGGAGAGGCTAAGCATTCCTCCGAGGAACGATCTAGTATGCTCTTCCGCGAGATCTTTCTTTCCTTAGCCAGCAAACAAAAGAAAGGCAGGCAAAGGGAGAATATGCAACTATGAGTTGTCAATTAGATCCTTTATGGAAATGGCAAACCAATTCGAGGAATTTTTCACAGAGGTTTTTGACTCCTCTGAGATTTAGGTCCTTAAAATGATCCACAGTCTCCATTTCAAATCAGCTGAGTTCTGGACTCTAAGTGGCATAAATCCTCCTTCTCCTTGTATTAGAACCTCAGTTCAGTTTATAGGTTTGACTCCTCCTCCCCATCCTTTCTTTAATTACAGTGGTGCAGCCAAAGGAAATCCTGGATTAGCTGGAGCGGGCGGGCAGCTAAGAGATTGTAATGGGGTATGGGTTAAGGGATTCACTAGAAACCTGGGCTTTACTTCCTCAGTTTCGGCTGAGCTTTGGGCTTTGCGTGATGGCTTGAAATTGGCCCTTGATATGGGAATCTCTGATCTGTGAATTGAGTTGGATGCTCAGGTTGTGGTTCATTTGGTCCATCAAGACTCTCACCAATCCCACTATTGGGATACTCTAATCATACTCCATTCATTTCAGTTAGGAAAGAGAAAAGCACTGTTTAGCTTAGATCCTCTTTGAGATGAAATGCGGAAAAGTCCTAATCAAAGGCGAAAGGCGCCATCCAAGCAAAGTGGGAATACCCAGCAAGATCCGACCAACAATCGAGTTCATACCCGGCTCAAGGCTTTAAAGAAGAAAGCCCAGGCTCAAGGGCCCATCTCTGTCATATTGTCAAGCCAAAGAAGAGAGAAAGCCTAGCCCTTAAAGCAAGCCTGCTTCACCTTCACTTCCTTCCGTACCTGATTCTTAGTCTGCTCTAAAGGCAGCCAGTGACTCGAGGTCTTCTGGAGTGAAATCACTCTCGGGTAATTCAATGGTTCAGCTCTGGTTCAAATGGTATCTGGGGTATATCTCTTATCTGTTGTTCACGAATCCGTTTCAGGTTTTCAGGCATACCCGGTCTTTTCTCTTTCAGTTGCTGCTCCGGGGAAAGAAGTTTCATTGGGGAAGGTGGTATCTTCTAGTTGATCACTTAAGCTTTTAGCTTAAAGGACTTATCTTTGCTTGAACTTAGCCCGAGTAAGGCCGACTTAAATAAAGATAACTAGGTGCCAAGCCTTTATATGAAACCATTTCTTTCTCTCTGGGAATCATAGCCTACTTTCGTACCAAAGGGTTGAGACTTTCCTTCTGATCCTAGTTCTTGGCACTGGGAAGAGTCTCTATAACCTATAGGGTAAGGAGCAATAGACGGAATTCGCCCTAGAACCGTTAGGCTAGGCTCATTAGACGTAGACGGAATTAGTCTGGTATGGCTGAAGAATGGTTTCATCAGTTTAATTTTGGAAGATCATTAATGGAAGCAAGGAAGCAGATTCAAGCAAGGAATCCAGCCTAGCAGAGGAAGCATTCCCTGTTTCAGTCTAGAACTCTAGTCTTTATGGCGGGTAAGCTATTTCTTTTACATCAACGAACATTAGCCCAGTATCTGATCAACTCTCTTGTCTAATGGAATTCCAGAGTTGAAGTGGATTGACCCTCGAAGTGCTTTCTTCAACCGTCTCTCTCCTTAGTCCGATCTAGCCTCTATTCTTTTGATTGAGACGGTTGAGTACGGAAGCGAAAGCGGAGATATAGGCTAGCTAAATGCCCAGTGAGAATACTTTTATGAGTAAAGAAAAATCCGAATGACTGGTGGCCATAACTCATTAAGCAATCTTAACTTTTTTAGTTTAGCGTTTCCTTTCCTCTTTCTACCGTTACGAGGAAGATTCAGTATCCTCTTACGTCTTTGCACTGCTTTCGACAGTGAAGAGGTTTCCTCGTTGCATCTTTCCACACAGCATTGGTTCCGCCCCTTACCTTACCTTTATCGCCCGTCGGGCGTCAAGGTTCGCATTAGATCTTTATCTTTCTATCGTATTTTTGCCCCAACAAAAAGCCCAGAGCAAGGGCTGGTGGAGATAGAAGAGAATGCATTTCCGGAATCTCAATGTTGCCCCAACAAAAGACGAGAACCAAATGCCAATCGATGATCTCTTAGTGGACAGAGCAGCTGGGCAAAAAATTCTTTCATTCATGGACCTTTTTGTATAACCATATTTTAATCTCCAAAGAGGACGAGGCAAAAACAGCGTTCCAGGGTGCTGTTGGACGGACTATTCCGCTGGCAGGTGATGCCCTTCGGTCTGAATAACGCTAGAGTTACCTGCCGGCTGAACTTCATCTTCCATTATTTTTTTGTCAACATCATAGAGGTGGTGTATATTGATGATGTAGTTGTGAAGTCAGGGGCATTTGTCTGATTTCAAGACAGTGTGTTTGAGCGCGAGAACACGGCTTGAAGATTAATCCGTAAAAATTTACATTTGGCGTAACAGCAGGAAACTTCCTGAAGTTCTTAGTGCGCAACAGAGGGGTTGAAATTTTAAAACAGGATAATGAGATAAATCAATGACAAGGTTTAGATCGGGGGGAGGGACATGGGGAGTGAGGCCAGTCGCAGATGGTATGTTAGTCAGGATAGTCGGTTGAGAGAATGGGCCTAAATAAGTAGGGCAAGTGGGTTCGGATGCAGAGTAGGACTGATCAAAGTCCGCACCGAGACTAAGTGAAATCTATTTAAGGAGGCAAGTCCTATTGATAAGAACTTGACTGAACCCTCCAGTCATGATCAACAGAGAGAGATTCATGGTCAGGGAGGAAGATCCTATTTAAAGAAGCGATTCCTTAAACAAGGGATGAGCGTTGACCAGGCAGTTTCAACCGATTATTGTACAGTTGACCTCAGACCTATTCCCGATTGCAGAAGCAGAAGGGCTAAGACTTTCGACCCCCGGGCCCATCTCTCTGCGGCCCACTTCAGTCATTTGGGTCAGTTTGAGTGATTCTGATCTCCCTTCTGAAGCCATTGCACTCTAGATTTTTGCTTTAATCTAAGCGCTAAATTGAGGGATTACAGACTTTCTCATTCTATTTCCTGCTGGTAATAAAGTAAAATATGCTCCACCTCCTCACTATGCTAGGCAATGGAATCAGTCTTGCCTTAGCTCCTTTCCTTGCTTGCTGCACTCGTCTAGGCTTGCTTCTTTGCTTGACTCTCAAGGCCTCAGCTTGAAGTTCCTACTTCCTAAGAAGATTCATTAAGAGAAAGGGAGAACTATTTAGCAGCAATGCATAAATAGGAAGGAATTTTATCGATGAATAAGAATGTCATACTCAATGAGTGAATACCCCTTAAATAGTCCTATACTAGATCCTGGATTCCTTGATTTCTGGAATGGGACTGAAGGGAAAGATGCTCTCTTTTCTTTCTTCTTCGAGTTCTTCCTTATACTTATAAAGAATTAAAAAAAGAAAGAGAATTTCGTATATATAATAGATCAGAAAGCAAATTGAGCCTTCTAGTCTCGCTCTTGCTCCTTCTTTTTGGGGGTTCGCGGCAGGAATGAATTGGGTTCGACTCCCATAGCCCCCCTGTGGCTAACTAAGAAAAAACGAGTGAATGGAAAGTTGTGAAACAAATCGTCCGATTCATTTTTATATTCTTTCTTCGTAAATGCTTCTACTTTATATGTTTATTTGTTACCTATTCCTGTGTTTTTAACTGTAAGGGTAGTACCCTCTTTCTCCTAGTGAGTTTAATTGTGGACTCAGTCCTTTCCGAAATTCCTACCTTTTCTCTTTACGTCGGAGACGGTGGAAGCGGCGAAGGCCCTTCGCAACGACCGCTTATTGATCTCAACTCCCCCCCGGCTCCTGAGCCGGAGCCCGCCCTACATTCCCTAAATTGGGAACTTTCTGAAGGGGAAAAAGAGGCACAAGAGGCAAGGGAAAGAGAGGAAGATCGTCGTACGCACGACGAAATGGAGAAAGATCTTCGGCTATGTCAAGGGAAGGGCGAATTCGCTCACCTGCGTCCGAAGGAGCGAATACAAATGATCCTCGCGCGAAAGGACCGCGTCGAACAGGAGATTGCCGAGGCCCAGCGGGAGCTCACCCAGTCCGAGCAGATGCTCGCCGAGCTCAAAGAGCAAGCTCGCAATCGGTATGAAAATGAATCGCCGTGGGAGCAGGAGCAGAGGCGGATGGAAATGGAGAGCCGGCGAGACTTGAGTCGACTCTGCGTTCAAAAAGCTTTTTTGGAGCAGGAACGCAGGCGACTGGAAATGGAAGGACGCCAAGATTTAAGTCGACTCTTCCTTCCCCTAATGGATTTTATCCAGTTGCGAATCAACCGGAAGCGATCCTTTATGGAACAATTTTTTGGGGATGATCTTCGTAGGATCAGTTGCTCATAAGTTGGATTAACGCAACCTTGTCCGAAGACGTTTTAGCCCAAACCGTCGGCCTATCCTCCTCTCGTGATATCTGGATATCTCTCGATAAATCCTTCTCCCAGCATTCTAAAGCCCGATAACTTACCCTCAAGTACCAACTTCATACCTGCAAAAAAGGGGACCCTATCCATCTCTGATTACTTTATCAATTTCAAGGTTATCACAGATTCCCTAGCAGCTATTCAATGCCCAGTCTCTGATGAAGACAAGGTGCTTCATATTCTGTCTGGCCTAGGTCCCTCTTACGAAATGTTTGTTACTTCTTCTGTCTGTGCCAAGCCACCCATGCCTACCTTTGAAGACCTCCGTGCTCTCCTTCTCAACCAAGAAATCCGGCTTTCTCAGACATCTCAGTCTTCGCAATCCCCTCCCTCTCCACCCCCCGATTCATCTCTTTCTGGTACGGCCATGTTCTCCCAACGTGGACGTGGTCGCGGTGTGCCTGGACGAGGACGATCTCGTGGTTATCGAGGCCGCGGTCGTGGCTTTTACAATCCAGGTCGTGGTCCCAATTCCTATTATGGTCGTGGGTATGTTAATCCCGGTCGTGGCTTTGACTCTTTTTCTGGGCGTGACTCTGACTACTCTTCCAGTAGTGGTTCTAGCTTTGCTGGCCCACCTGACATGGGACGTGGTTTCCGTTATCCTCCTCATTTGGCCGGCCTTCTCGGCCCAGGCCCTGCGAGTTCTCCAGCTGTTGCTTGCCAGGTATGTGGCAAACCCGGCCACTCAGCTCTTGACTGCTATCATCGGTTCAACCAAGCCTATCAGTCTGAACCGCCTACTCAAGCTTTTGCTGCCATGTCCATCACCTCACCTGGAGATCCTAATTGGTACCCTGATACCGGTGCCTCCAGCCATATGACAGGTAATTCAGGGAACTTCTCCTCTCTTCGACCTTAAACTGGCCACAGCAACATTGTAGTTGGGAACGGTGCATCTATTCCGGCATTGGGTATCGGTGATGTATCTCTATCTCATTCATAAGGTTTATGACAGTTAAATGATTGTTTGTATGTGCCGAATATAAAAAAAATGGACTCTCAGTGGGACAGTTTACTCGAGATAAGCTATGCACCTTTTTGTTTACCCCTGGGGACTTTTCTGTGAAGGATCTTCGTACCGGGAAGCAGATCGCCAGAGGGAATAGAGAAGGTGATCTATATGTTCTGCGGCAGCATGGCGACGCTCTTATGGCTTTGACGGCTTCTGCGGAACCCTCCATCCGCGCTACAGACTTGATTTGGCATTCGCGTCTTGGTCATCCTCGCACATTACAGTTTTTACGTTCTTCTGATGCTATCTATTTTTCTGGGAAACCTAGTACATCCCGGATTTGCTCTAGTTGTCAAGTGGGCAAACTTCGTATATTCAAAGCGTTAAAAGCCTCTTTAATGGCCTTTGAGACCGTTTTCCTTTTTTAAAACTAAAAATTGGAGTGATAGGTTCCCGCCATAAAAGTCTGGAAGTTTTGTTACATGTTTGAATTCAACTAATTGCATATAAAGTGAACCTCTATGCGAGTCCGGGTCTCTCACTACAGCATACATGGACTGAGTCCACCTTCCTAGTCAAGACAATAAATCAAGGCTGGAACCAGTTTCACATGCCACAGTTAGGACTTGTCAGTAGCCGACTCTGTTTACAAACTTCAATCAACCACTTTTTCAGGAAGTTTGGGTAAAGTAAGTGTCACGTGGGTTACCGGCTTGGTTCACAGTCAAAAGAAGAAAAAAAGATTAGCAGCATATTCAAAACCGTATCAATTGTCTTCCGCGGGGGGAGACGTGCTACTAGGTCCGACTAAAACAGGGGTGAAAGAGCCCGTTAAGGGATCATGGCTGCGACCATCTATCGCTTGCATTCTTAGATACTATTAATCCAACTTTCCATAAATAAGTCGGCTAAGAAGAGATTCATGGAAGAACACTCTAACTTTGGTGAACAGATGCAAAGGGGTACCTAATCCGTTGGTCATCTCTTTTTTCGGGAAGGTAATGGCGGATAGAGGGCCATAAAGGGAATGAATGCAGAAAAGAGAGGCTACCCACCTTAGAGCCGCTACTGCTATGAACAAAAAACGTCCAAGTCGGAAAGACATGTCGAGCAATCTAGGGGAAGCGCCGCAAGCCAGTCAGAGGATAACCAACCAAACCAATGAGAGGAGTCTGTTCAGGTATTGAGATAGTCCTCCTTCTAAACTGTATAGGCTTGACGTCGACTATCTGTATGAAGTATACTCCCTTTATGAAGAAATAGACTCCTTCATCTTTGAAGTGAATGGAGAGAGCAGTGAATTCCAAGCAAGAGGGAAGCAGGGCAGGCAGCAGTCCCAAAGGCAAGGGAAAGAGTTCCATCAGTCCAAGTTCCAGTTCCGGAAGCGGGCAGGAAGGGCACTAGTAGTTGATGGTGTTGACCGAGCAGGAGCAGCAGAGACAGTAGTCGCGTAGGCGAAGGCAGCGACGAAGGTATGGAGAGCATAAAAAGCAGCTGAGGCAGAAACTCATTCATAGGAAAGTTGGAAATGAGTAAGAATCTCTGAATCCGCAGCCAGTTAACCAGATGGAATTTGAATCAAAAGTAGCAGGAAAGAACCTAGAAGGAGCCGAAGCAGATCCAATTCAATATGCATATCTAGATCCAGAGTCAGTCGTTTACCTTGCCATTCCAGTTAAAAATCCAGTGTTTGATCCATCAGTAGTAGATTTGCCAGTCGCAGTTTAAGTCCCAGCAACATAGGTGGTTTAAGTAGCACCAATACCAGCAGTTGCATTTGACCGAGTTGAAGCAGCAGCTCCCTCCAATCCTGGGTGTGAATTCAGTTGACCAAGTGAAGGCTGCATATCGAGATCCATCTGCACTAGTAACGAAGGCGAAGCCAACCCCTGGGACGGGGGCCCCAGTGGTCATTCTTCCCCCAGGGGCAGGCACCCCTGTATACCCTCTTTGCACCCAAACCTTTTAGTCGAGTGTTCATTCTGAACCCTGCTAAGGAGAGCTTCCTGGAGACCCTTCTTTCTATAGCTCGATTGATCGCCCTAAATCTTGCCAATCCTAAACCTCCTCTAGATGGCTGGGTCAGCACCGGGTGGAAATGAATAAGAAGGCTTCAGCATACGAGCTATCTATTGCTTTGAGGCCTGAGGTAACCCACTCGACCGGGAAAAATAGTAGCTGCATTTGATTTAACTCCTCTCCACTGGAACTCTCACTCGCTCGCATAAGTTTTCGTACTGCATCCGCTATCGTTCGTGTACATTCCACCCCCTTCCAGCCAGCGCACCGGAAAATTTCTGTTGAGCAGACCGGTAGAAGAGGCATGGCATTAAGAAAGCCCATAGTCTTCCACCCCACCCCTGGGAATGAATAGAGCTCTCAATCCCTCAAGTTGGCGCCGACCGACTCATCATCATTAAGTGCTTCTGAATCGGAAATCGAATAGGCCGTTTTCACTAATTCCACTCGGTTGGATGGAATATTTAGATCCGTTGGGAACTCAAACTGTTCCATCGGCGGGATAGAGTGTTGCGGAATACGATCTGGTGGGAGCTCGGTGACAAAGAAAGATATTGGATGAGAGGTCCTATTATCCCCGATGCCCACGGGGAGATTCTAAGCATTTGTCACAAAAACGGATATAGCAGAGGGCTCGACAACTCATATTCGAAAAGATACAACAAACAAGAAAGAACAGTTTCTTGATATTGACCCGCCATTGAATCAAAGCCCAAGCGAAAGAGCTTTACGCCAGCCATCCTTTATTTCGCGTGATGACTCTAGTGAAAAGGAGCTGGTTTTCAAAGGAGTCAATCGGATCATTCGATGTTTATAAGGAGGTCGACATCAGGTATTGTCCTTCTTCTGGTTTATGTGGATGACATTGTAATCTCTGGTAATGACTTAGCTTCGATAAATGAGCTTAAGAGAACATTAAGGACCCAGTTTGATATGAAAGATTTAGGGGACTCCAAGTTTTTTCTGGGGATTGAAGTGTGATGAGGTCGCAAAGAGGGATCATTCTATCCCAGTGCAAGTATGCAATGGATTTTTTGTCAAAAGCCCGCATGCAAACCGGAACAAAATCTCAAATTAGCCTCAGATGCAGGAGAGCTATTGGATGACCCATCTACTTACAGGAGACTTGTTGGGAGCCTTATCTACCTGACTAATTATCGCCCAGACATTGCTTACTCCGTGGGAGTGATCAGCCGATTTATGGACAAGCCGAGATCATCTCACTTAGAAGCTGCTTATCGGATTCTGCGATACATCAAAACCTCACCGGGAAGAGGTTGATTCTTGCCTACGTCATCCTCTCTTCAGCTGTCTTGTTACTCTGATACTGATTTCATGTTGGCAGTAGATTATTCTGATTGGATTTCGAACATCATCCCCGAGCCCAAGAAGGATGGACGTGTTCGCGTATGCTAAGATTTTAGAAATCTCAATAAAGCATGTCCCAAAGATTATTTTCCGCTGCCGCACATTGATTTGCTCGTGGACAAGACTATTGTGAAAGTCTGCCTACTAGCTGTAACAAATGGGACGAGAGCTGAGTAAAAGCTTAGGATTCCCAAGCGAGGAGTTAAAGCTTAGGTTTCCCGCCAAGCAAATGGGACGAGAGCTGAGTAACAATATAAGATATTAAGATTCATGGACTTATTAGAGTAAGAAAAGCAGTCTCTTTTTCTTTTTCTTTTTTTTATCTTCCTAGGTTGGGATCTTGGTTCGGAAATGGGACATTAAGTTGAGAACCCAGGGATCAATCCCCAGACATGTCTGAAACCAGGGTCCCAATACCACTCAACTACAATCGAGTGGAATATTGCAAATGCACTTATGCATTTAATGAAGAGAATGATCCAATCCTTTAATCCTTGGCCTTTTTTGCATGCTTCAAATCATGCAACCATGGAGATCGACACAATGAAGATCGGTAAAGTGGCTTTTCTCACCCTATATTTGGTCCATAGACTGGTTATGTTTCAGTTCCTCCTAGATACAGCTAAGATCATTTAAAGACTTGTTCCGGGTAGTTTCCAACTGACTAGAGCCCCTTTTATTTGGCCCACAGTGGGTCCATTATCCAGTTTGGACCACTCATAAGCCCATTTTCTCTAAACTATATAAGATAAGATTCAAGCCGATCTGCAGAGCTCGGTAAATTTTGAGTGCAAGCACGACCACCTTCTAATTTAAGGAATCATTAGGCCTGATTAGTCTCCGTCATGTACCCAATATCTCAAGACCCACATAGGGGTAGTTTTAGCCATGGTATGGATAGAAATGGGTCAGATCCAGGTGCGGGTAAGAATGCGCCGGGCTTGAATATATAATCTGGACCCATTTTATATTTGGCAGGGCCTCGATGATGACATTGAAAGCCCAAAGCCTGACCCGGCACAACCGCAGGCCTCGATGACGACATTGAAAGCTCAAAGCCCGGCCCGGCACAGCCCTCTAATAAAGAGTATTTGTAACTTAGCAATTATTTTATTCACACGGTTAATAGAGAGCCTGAACAGATGATATAAAGCCTGGCCCGGCCCGGCCCGGCCCTAACCTGTATTGACTGCTAGTCACAGTTGGGCCTCACACTTAGGGTCCATGTCGAGCTTGGGCTGGATACAAGCTTGTGTTTCTAAAGTCAGGCAGGACTAGGATATGCCTCAACTAGGGCTATCAAAAGGCCTGGACTAAGCCAGGCTGAGGTAAGCCCTTATCCTGCTACACTCACATATGCGGGGCTTAGGTTGAGTAAAATGCCACAGAGCCCTAATTTTCTTCGATTACATTTTCTATATACCGAAAATTTTATTCATTGGAGAGGCAAAACTTCTTTTACATGTCATTGAAATTTATTTTTGGTAGCTAGCTAGGGTGGCACAGAAAATCTGGTATCACCACTAAACCAGGCTGAACCGTACGATTATGATTGTTTTTTTTTTTTTTTAGATCGGTTTGGTCTATCGTTTGAGAATCGTAGAAACCGCTTAGATCTATTGATTATCAGTTTGAAGCCCCAGTTCACCGCCTAAACCGAATCGACCGGTATATTATGTAATTTGAGTATTTGACTATTTTGGATTTTTATCTTTTCTCTAAACATTGGAATAAATGCAAAGGATGGGGGTGTCATCATTTTGAAAATTTCAATTTCTAATTTTCAAAAAAGAAAAAGAAAAAAATGGCTTAACCAGCCGAACTGAACCAAACTTCGGCTTAAGCCCTCTCCATCGGTCGGATCGGATTAATGGTTAATTAAAAATCGATAGGTTCGGTTTGGGGCTTGGTTTTAGTGCTAATTAAACCGATTCGAACCGCCCATGTGCAACCTAGTTTTTGTCCTCTTTGTAAGACTCTAGAAATTGGTTTTCAACCTTTTCAGTTTGAAATTGCTTCTTAAAATATTATGTAAAATGCTTATACCTTTAAAAGTCGAAAGCCATGGAAAATATTAATAGGGGATGGGAAAAAAAATTTCTTTGAAAACCATTACCATTACGAAAAGTGTTCTACACAGTGTGCCCAACAAGAACTGATGAAACGGTGAAAACAGTAAAAGTCCACAATCACATCAGTGAAATGGAACAGGAACTCCATAGTCCCTCATTTGAACTGAGATATCAGTGTATGTAAGATGTGGGCTAGAAATAACGACATTAACAACTTGTATGTCACATGTATGGGTGGAATTGATTGTTGGTTTTCACTGAGTAATTATTTATATAGTTGAGCATCTGATATATATATATATATATATATATGGGGACAAAAGAAGAATATTTGATGTATGTGTCACTTGTGCCAAGTGGGAGTTCATATGAATTCACGTGGCCCACATGCCATGGGTCCCATGTCAGATCAAGCAGATGGCAGAAGGCCAAGTGAGATCAAGATTCCCACTTATTTAAGATAAAAAAGGGACGCACATTAATCTAGGATTAGCGGATCAGATATTATCCCCATTTAGAAGAAAGTTCTATTGCTTAAATGGTATTGCGTGCAACACTATTTACGCGATATATTTTTTTTTTTTTTGATAAACCGGGGAATTGAACTCACTGACGTGGGCTTTCCGTAGCATTTTTATTCTCACACTTTTTTATTTTCTGCAGAATGGGAAAACTGAAGAGTCATCTTACTTACAAGTTCAGTGTCTAATGTCTGATGCCCCTAAACATATTTCCATGACATGTGCTTGTACCTCTTGCCGGGCACATTGTGCACATTGTGTAGAACAATTTTCGTCGTAGTAATACGGTTTTCAAAGAGAAAAGTGTTTCTGCCATCTCCTATTAACATTTTTCATGGTTTTCAACTTTTAAAGGCGACAGATTTTTTTGAAAACAATATCAAACTGAAAAGCTGAAAACCAATTTCTGCTTAGAAAGAGGACAAAAACACATTTCAATGAAATGTAAAAATAAGTTTTTCCTCCCAAACCAATAAAACTTGGGCCTATTTGGATAAAAAATGAGTGAAGTGATGTAGATTTCACATGAGGAGGGAGATAGAGGAGAAGTGAGTTGACGTTAAGGTAGAGTAATTAACTTCACTCCCTTTCAATGCTTTGTGTGAAGTTAAGGTTTGGAGTAGAATCCACTTTTACTCATGAAAATTGAAGAATAAAGTACAAGTGGATGATAACATGGAAGAGTTGAGATTTGAAACGGTTAGCCCCATTTAACTTTAACTTATTTTATTTTTTGCCTATCCAAACACGTAAGGATAGAAAATGAAATGACTAGAATTGTATTATGTTAAAATAAGAAATTTATTTTCTTCCGGCGCACTCTGGCCCTTGGGGTTAGGGTAGGGGCCTAGAAATTGTAGGACCTAGGGTTCCCAAGGCTTTTGCTCAACTTAGGCCCAGCCTGCATGTGTGGGGCTAGGTTAAGGGCTTACCTCGGTCCAGCTTCGTCCCGGCCTTTTGATAGCCCTAGTTGAGGCATATCCAAGTCCAACCAAACTTTAGAAATGCAAGCCTGCACCCGGCCCAAGCCTGACAAGGACCGTAAGTGCAAAGTCCCATAACTCTAAGTGTGTAGTTAGCATAGTTAATTGCATTGTTAGTCAATTAAGTTCGTTTAAGAGCCAATAAGTCTAAATTAATATTAGAAATGTGTGTGCGAAGTTTCATTGAGATTTGAGTTCATTAGACCATAGCAAGGGGTTAGTGTGCAAATTAGGAGAGTTTGATGGAGTTTTTCAAAATTCTAGATTTTTGAGATTTTGGTGTCATTGGGTAGATGTTTTAATTTCATTCATCTTTGTCTTCATCATCAATTCAATTCGGACCTTAGATCATCATCAAAATGGGGTCCAAGCTTTAATTGTACTAAAATTTTGATTTTCACTTAAAAGCTGGGTTTAAATGTAGAGGAATTTACCGCATAAATCCCGGTAGGGCCCCATACCACTCCTGAGGTCCCAGAAACACCATATTTATGGATAAGGTCCTCAATGTACGGGTTTTTTTTTTTTTTTTTTTTTGTCAGTTAGAAATTGGTCGATATCGACTATTCTGCGGTGGTTGCTCTCGATTTGCAGAACCTAAAATAAAAATTGGGTTTTTCAGGAGGGAGAAGAGGGGAGGGGATAGGGGCTGTAACTGATGCAAGAAGATAATGATGAGCTGAAACTGAACAAAATCACTGCTTTTGCAGTTTGTAGACGAGAAGGTTCAGTGGCTTCACATCGATATGGAAGGCCCTATTTGAAACGACAACAAAAAGAATGCAACAGGATTTGGGGTATCTACTTTGGTTGAGTGGGTTTTGAAAAATTCATCTTAGTTGAGGGCCTGAAATCGCCAGATCGCTTTGATATTGACATTTAAGGATCTGCAGAAAGCTCAATGGAGTCGCATTGAACTATGAAAACTGAATGGGTTTTAATGAAGATTTGATGTGATTATATGGAAAAGAAAAGGGCAGAGCGTGTTGTTGTTCTTGTAATTTTTTTGCAACGATTGGCAGCAGTACTGAAAAACCTCTATGCAACACCACCCCTCCCCTATTCTTCCTCCTCCTTCCCTCCCGTCCCCTCATCTCCCTCCTGAAAAATCCAATTTCTATTTGAGTTCTACAAATTGAGAGCAACCACCGCAGAATGGTCGATATCGACCAATCGCTAAAAGACAAAAAAAATACAAAAAATATACCTTAAGGACCTTATCCATAAATACGGTATTTCTGGGACCTTAGGAGTGGTATGGGGCCCTACCGGGATTTAGGCGGTAAATTCCTCTTAAATGTAAATCTCCACTTATGTATATCCATCATTGAAAACAATTTACCATTTCAATTCCAGAACCTCACTTCTCTCATCTTTCTTTCCTTCCTCTTTCATTCTTTTTGAGAAAACTCTGTGTGTATGAGATAAGAGCCATCATCTTCTCTGATTTTCATTTCCATCTTCTTCCTTGGAGCTCAAGCTTCCCATTGATACAATTTTCCTTAGATTTCATCTCCTCTCCAACATTAGGTAAGCTCCCTTCTTTATTAGAGATGGGTTTACTTGGGGGTTTTGGTTTAGGATGTTAGAAATGGGTTCTTTAGTTTCCTTTACAATTGTTTACGGTAGTAATTTGGTGGGTTTGCTTGAATTGTGTAGAATTGGGGATTTTGGAGCTAGGGTTTGTAAGTTGAGTTTACCCTCAAGCTAAGGCAAGTAGAAGTGCGTCATATGGAATTGATATGCTTGTTTCAATTTGAAAGTTTAGCTTTTAATTGTATATCTTGTCATTTTGTTTCAAATGAAATTGATGATTTTCATGGGAATGGGTTTTATGTTTAAATGAAATAAAGAACGGGTTTTTTGAATGATGGAATTGAGGGTTGAATTGGAAGAGGAATGTGTGGAAGATTGAATAGAGGGCTTGACCCTAATTTCTGATTGCAGAAAACAGAGAGCACCTCTGAAACTGAAGTTCGATAGAGCTTCAGAATTGATGTTTCTGGGAGAAGTCGGTTAGCTGACTTCAAGAAGATGGCTAACCACCTCTGTAGTTCGGTGACCTAGCGGTCACAACTCCAGAGAGCTAATTTTTATAGGAAATTATACAGGCGGTCACCTGTCGGTCACCACTCGATTAACCAACTTTAGGTCGGCTAGCCGCCTGTTATATGTATTTTCATGTTTTCTTTTGAAAACTGAATCTTTTCCCTAGATTTTTATGATCTTGATGTTATCATTTGAAACCATATTTATAGGACCTATCAAGGATTTAATTGGAAATCTCATTTCTCTTTTTAATTGTTTTAATATATATATTTCTTTATATATGAATGAACACCACTGGGCTAAATCCACATATTAATTATGACGACTGTACAGTTCAATATGAACAAGGTCAGATTCTCGTGAAAATCTGAGAACGGTTGATCACCATGAAAACAAACTAGAAATAGGGTTACAGATTCTCGGAAAATCTGAAGAAAGGAACTTATGAACATGGTTAGATACCCTGAAGATTTGGGGGATAAAAGAAATTATGGACAGGGTAAGGACCCGAAGTGCCATGGCATATTGTCATTATAAAGGCTTGTGTGGTGTAATTTATGATATGAAATTATGATTTCTTTAAAACTTATGAGTTTTACATTTTAGTTGCTTTTCAATACATATCTATTACAAATTATGTATATCTACCTGCCACCTCTTTTGGTTGATGGTACTATGCTTGATAAATAGGCACCGAACCCACCGTTGCCCAAGAGGAGGAGGAGGAGGAGGAGACACTTCAGAAAAATCAATTTGATGAGCACAAGTGGTGTGCAGATGATGTCTGCTGAATCATCATGACCACACATGAGAGCCTCACTACTAAAACTTGGGTTTTATTATTTTTGTTGGACTGTATATAGAACTTTGATAGAACTTGTGTAAATAAACTTTTGTAGTAAATTATGAACTTTGACTTTTAGGTTGTAAAGGGTTACTCTAATGTTGTTTGATTACTTTTGTTAATACTAAATGAACGATTTTGTTATCTCACCACAGACTTCGATCTTGTGGACTATGAGTGAGGGTCAAATTATTGATTAATCAGGTTTGTATGCTTTAATTTGACTCATAATCTCACGTTAATCTTGTAGCTAATATGGGGACATGACAGAAGGTACCAGAGCAGGCTTGTTTTTAGAAATAAAATTGACGAGAAACAATAGGACGTGTGTGAGGATACGAATTGTTAGATAGTCTCTATACTACATGTGTATGGATTCTATAGCCTTGTGTTGTTAGAAATGGTTAAATAAGATTTGAGGTTGTTTTTAATTTTTATTTTGTAGATAATGGCAGACAAAGATCCTCAGGCTCCTAAAGTGCTGATGAGACTCCTACACCAACTCAATCTACCCCTACCCCACCTCAACCTCAGGCTGTAGAGGAGGGAGTACAGCAGTTTATACTCAGTTTCAAGAGAACAAGGTTAAGGAAAGAAAAGAAAGAACTGTAGAAATAGCTAACCAGAGGGAAGATCAAGCTACTTTCCAAACTCAAATGTTAGCAGTTATGCAGAAGACTACTCAGCCTATACAAGTTGTTATGGCACCCAAAGAGAAGGACCCAAATGAGGTTTTTGAAAAACTCAAGAAGAGGAATCCACCCGAGTTCTTTGGAAGTGAAGATCCTATGGGAGCAAAAGAGTTTATCACCCAAATGGAAAAGAAATTTCATGTTTTTCAGAGTACTAAGAAGGAGAGAGCATTGCTCATGTATCGAGAAGTGGCAGAGCGACGGTTGACTACATTGAAGTCCAATTATAATACTATTGCATAAGACGTTGCTTGGACTACTTTTGTGGAAGAGTTCAATACTAAGTTTATTCCAGATCATATTTGGGACCAAAAGATGAAGGAATTTGAGAATTTGAAACAAGGTAATATGTTAGTACATGATTATGATTTGGAGTTCACGAAGCTTTCTCGTTATGCACCGAAGTTGGTTACACCCGAGTCTGAGAGGGTGAGAAGATTCTTGCAAGGTCTTCATCCGAATATGTTTCTACATATATATAGAGATCATAAGGACACATATGCAGGAATACTAGTGAAGGATGCCTTTGCAACTGAAGAAGCATTGAAGAGGTATGATGATCCTTCATTGTACGAAGTATCTCAAGTTCCCAAAGCACAGTTTCATCCACAAGCATTCAGAGATCTTTTGTTCAGCAACGTCAAGCTCAGAAACAAAGAATCTGGTGGAATTTGTAGGAGAGAAGAAAAAGATGATTAGAAGAAGGATTTATGCACTAAAGTAGCGTTTGCTAAAAAGTGAATGTAAAGTTATTTGCTTTTGTCTTGGAAGAGAAAACAATGAAGAATACGGTGATCAGATACTCATGGTATGTGAATTTCCGGACGTGTTTCCGGAGGAGTTATCGGGTTTTCCACCGTCTAGAGAGATCAATTTTTCTATCGAGTTAGCACTGGGAATAACACCTATTTCTAGAGCTCCTTATCGCATGGCTCGAGTGGAGTTGCGAGAGTTCAAAGAGCATATTCCAGATTTATTAGACAAGGGTTTTGTGAGACCCAGTGTTTCACCCTGGGGAGCTCCAATTCTCTTTGTGAAGAAGAAGAATGGAACGATGAAAATGTACATCGAAATTACTGGCAGTTAAATTAGATGACAGTGAAGAAAAAGTTTCCATTGCCCGTGATTGATGAGTTGTTTGATCAACTGCAAGGTGCACAATGGTTTTCAAAGATTGATTTGAGTTCGGGATATCACCAGCTGATGGTGAGAGAAGAAGATTTAAAGGCAGCTTTTCGATCTAGATATGATCATTTTGAATTATTAGTGATGCCGAATGGATTGACTAATGCACCAACGGTATTCATGGCATTGATGAATTATATATTTGCTCCACATCTTGATCATTTCACAGTAGTTTTCATCGACGATGTCTTGGTCTATTCTAAGTCAAAGGAGGAGCATGAGCAAAATCTTCGTACATCGTTGCAGATTCTTAGAAATTATCAGCTATATGCTAAGTTGAGCAAATGTGATTTCTGGTTGGAGCATGTAGCATTTTTTGGGTTATATCATTTCCAGAGAAGGATTAGCAGTAGACCCAATGAAGATACAGGCTGAAGTGAAGTGAGAGAGTCCTAAGTCAGTTCCAAAAGTTCGTAGTTTCTTTGGTCTTGCAGGTTACTATCGGAGATTTATGAAAGGATTTTCATCCATAGCATCCCCAATGACTCAGTTGACAAGGAAGGATGTTCCTTTTATTTGATAAGATGAATGTGAAGCTAGTTTTCAAGAGTTGAAAACAAGATTGACTACTTCTATGATTTTGTCATTACCTATAGGAAGTGGAGGATTTGTAGTGTTTACAGATGCATCAGGAGTTGGATTAGGTTGTCTATTAATGCAGAATCAGAAAGTTATAGCCTACGGATCAAGGCAATTGAAGGAACATGAGAAGAAGTATGCCACACATGATTTGAAACTTGCAGAAGTGATTCTAGCTTTGAAAATGTGGCAGCATTATTTGTATGGTGAGAAGTTAGGAGTACGATCAAATCACAGGAGTTTGCAGTAGTTGTTTTTGTAGAAGGAAATGGATAATAGACAACCCAGATGAATGGAGTATATAAAAGATTTTGATTTTCCAATTAAATACTAGGGGTGTACACCGGGTTTCCAAACCCGGTCTAACCAGGTAACCCGGCCCAGCCCGGACATATTCGGGCGGGTGGAACATGGTCTTAGATTGGGCCGGGTCTCACCCGACCCGGCGCATACTAATCCGGACCGGGTCTCGGGTTAATGAATTATTGTTAATCGGGTTATCGGGTCACCCGATAACCCGGTTATAAAAAAACTTTATATACTAATAAAATATTGCATGTAAGACCTTTATGCAGTTGGAGATTTTTATATGATTGAACGAAGCACACATGGTAGGCCTATGTTTTCACTTCAGTGATCCAGATCTTCATATATGTTAAAATGGGCTGCTCCAAAGGGAAATATTATTTGAAGTTCTAGATATCCAATCCAATCGTTGGTCTGAATGAATTATTTTCGGTACATACCAAATGCACATGAAATGGAATGGGATTTTATGATTAGATCTTCTTCCTTGGGAAAATCTGAGGCCACATATTGGGACAAAGTAATCAGGCTTCCAGAACAGAGATGTTCATAATCATGGCTGGCTTTTGAGTGTTGAGTTTGGCTCTAGCTATTACTCAATTTTCCAGAGTAGGATACATAGACACTAGACAGGCTTTTTTAGTTTTTTATTTTACTCTACTAGAGTCTAGATGTTTTGGCAATGAGAGAGAGCATCTGTCCATCTCGTAGTGAATCAGAGCATTACATCTGTCCAGCTTGTGTTTCTGCTGTAATGGAAAGTGATGTCTTCTCTGCGTCTACATTGGTGCGGTCGGTGAGAAACTGAGAAAGAATTGTAACCAGGTTACTCGGTAACCCGAACCCGGCAAACCCGGTTACAGATTACCGGGTATTCGGTCGGGTTCCCAGTGTGTATAAAATAATCGGGTCGGGTCAAACCCGGGACCTGACCCGATGTACACCCCTATTAAATACCATCTAGGTAAGGCTAATGTAGTAGTGGATACCTTGAGTAAGAAACTTGTTCTCATCACAAGTATGAGATTAGAGTGGTCTTGGATTGAAACTTTCAGAGATATGGATGTATATTTTCAGCCAATCAATGATAAAGTGATGTTAGCGAGTTAATTTTATTTAGAGCCAGAGATTATTCCTAGAGTGGAGGTTTTGCAATCCTATGATCCTAATTTGACGAAGATTATTGAAAATATTGCAGACAGGCAAGATTTCAAGATCGTGGATGGAGTGTTGTATTGTCAGGATCGTCTATGTGTTCCAGATTTGGAGGATTTAAAAAATGAGATTATGACAAAAGCACATCATGCTAGATATGCCATTTACCCAGGCAGTACTAAGATGTATCAAAATCTACGAAATCATTATTCGTGGAATAACATGAAGAGAGACATCTCAAAATTTGTATCCAAGTGTTTTACTTGTCAGCAGGTGAATGCAGAGCATAACAGACCTCTAGGGCTACTTCAGCAGTTGGAGATTCCACTTTAAAAATGGGAACATTTGATGATGGACTTCATTAGTGGATTGCTAAGTTTTAGAGGGAAGGATGGCATATGGGTGATTGTTGATAGACTTACCAAATCAGCCCATTTTATTCCGGTTGATATGGAAAGTTCTATGGTGTCTTTTGCTAAGTTGTATATAGATAACATTTTTACATTGCATGGATATCCCATTTCTATTGTTTCAGGCAGAGATTCCTGATTCGTGGGGAGATTTTGAGAGAAACTTCAGAAAGATTTGAGAACTATATTGTATTTCAGTTCAGCTTATCATCCTCAAACAGATGATCAAACGGAGAGAACTGATCAGACTTTGGAAGATATGTTGCGAACTTGGGTACTGGCATTTGGAAAAGATTGGGAGAATCATATTCAATTATGTGAGTTTGCATATATATAATAACAGTTATCACTCCAGTATTGGAATGGCACCATATGAAGCTCTTTATGGAAGGAAGTATAGAACACCAATTTGTTGGGAGGGGATTGGTGTCAGAAGTTTTTTATGGACCATTTATTATCAGTGATGCTAGTGAGAAAGTGAAGTTGATTCATGACAGAGTGAAAGTTTCCCAAAGCAGTCAGAAGAGTTATACTAATTTTCGTAGAAGAGATCTTCAGTTTAAGAAGAGAGATTTCGTGTTTCTCAAGGTTTCACCAGTTAAAGGCATGATGAGATTTGAACAGAAAGGGAAATTAGCCAGCAGAGCACTACACAAAAAAACTGTAATTTGGAACGGTTTGTAATTTGGAGCACTACACAAGCTCAGGATGTCCACATATTCTTTTAATATTTTCCTGTTATTGTGGCATTACAGACATCATTTTTATCATTATCTTAAACTGCTAATGATTTTTTAATTCTATATATAAGTAAGGAAACGATTAAATGGTTTAGATTCTTTAATAGCTATCAACGAATGGTGATATTTATTAGATAAACGGTTAAGATCTTACAACTATATCATGCTCTATTGTTCCACGAAATTGGAATGCACTTTTTTTTTGAATTTTTTTTTTTGGGGACAGTTGGTCCTTGATTGATTTCACAATTGAGGCCTGACTTTATAGCTTGCCTAGATAATAGTTAAAGGCTTTTGTGACCATCTAACATCAAAACGGGCGAGGGGTGGTCCCATCTTGATTTCACAATTGAGGCCCGATTTTACTGCTTGCCTAGATAATAGTTGAAGGCATTTGTGACCATCTAACATCAAAACCCCAAAGATATGGCACCAACTGACCGACCCATATTGTCACTATTATTTTATTAGAATGGGTGTTGTTTTATGGTATATATATATTTTTCCTAAATGTAGAGAATTAGTACGAATGAGACGTAAAATAAATTTGCTAGAATATCTATGTGTAGAATTGATTAAGATAATGCATTTATTTAATTTATTTGAACGGATAAAGCATTGTTATTTGGTTGTTAATGTTATAGAAGTGTGTAGCTCCATGGTATCCTAAATGTCAATGCTTAGATTTTAACTCTTTTAATTTTCTATGTATACATAGGAATAAAAGTTTTTTATTTTATATTTAACAACCTTCAAATCTTAGTAATTCCAAATATTCATCTTATTTAACAAAGAAATACTTATTCTGATATTTATCTTCACACGTTAAATCCTCATGGATTATATGGATGTTTGTGAGTAACTTCAAAAAGATTCAAAAGTAAATCTTATTATTCGAAATTTGTATTCTCCTTGGTAGGATTGAGAATATTGAGATATGTATAATATATCATTTTACTGGTATATTAGATGTAAGCAATCCACTTCCAGTCTACAATGGTGGTGAGCAGAAGGTAATATGGGTTGATGTCAATATAACTTTTAATCAACTATTCAGAAAGATAAACGAAGAAACTGGTTGGGAGTTTCATAATGAGCTTATAAGTATGCAATATCAGTATCATAATGGCCGAAGCTTCACGTTCATAACTATAAGAGGGGATGATGATCTCCATCGGATGTTCAGATTATTCCAAAATGGAAGTCAAGCTATATTTATGTATTTGCATACTAACAGTAAAGCAGGTGCAAATCGACAACCATCACACCTAAGGTCTACATACGCTCGGCCTAGCAGCCAACGAGGGAATAGACCGTCATTCAATTTGAACAGGTGCCACCACAACCCATCATAACAAATGTAGTAACTGCTGATTTGTTTAATATCTTGTTTTAATCATGTTACTGCTTGTTTTATGACATGGTGATTCACGCAGGGGGAATTCGATGACATATACAATTACCACAAACTCTCACAACGGTGAAAAGGATATAGGTGGCCCTTCAACAAGAGACGATGTTTACAGGTTTGGTTCGCTACACATCTGACTTGATAATACTATGTAATTTATATATGATTGATTGTTTGACATGTAGGTGCGACGTGTCATTTTCTCCAATTCGAAGCCAGTTTGACCTGAACACGCCTGCTGTACCATATGAGAACCCATTTGTGGAGTCCATGCTTGAAGATCTAATAGCTCCCATTAATCTTGTAGAAGATGAAAATGGAAAATCTTTGAATGTAAGGGATGAATTTGTCATGGATTTGATGGAAACAGATGCAGTACCCAAAATTCCTGGTTTCGATGGAGGGTGCAATGTAGTGGAGGAGGGGGCTGAAAATGATGAAGATGAATTCGAGATTGATGTTGACCCTAGAGAATATGAATTACAAAATGTCATAGGACCACGTAGAACATCGCATGCACAAGAAGGATTGGGTCATGCATCAAATGTTGTGGGAGTAGAAGATGTTATTGATACTTTAGTTCCTGATGATGACCATATTGGCATGGATCACCAAGAGGCATCTTTTCGTGAAATGTGGAATGGAAGACGGTTTCAGACTCGTGAATCATTTAGGACTGCATTGAGAAAATTTGCAATGTACAGCAATTTTGAGCTTCATTGGGTGAAAAGGTCTTCGACATAATTAAGTGCAAGGTGTGGTGATCATCAATGTCCTTGGCGCATCCATGGAACTGTCCTGCAGTCCGGCCCTGAGTTTATTGTCGAACTTATTCTGAAAAGCATACTTGTTCGAAGCCAATGATGGGACTCGCACATTCTCAGGCCACATCGGCCTTGATTGTTGACTGGATAAAAGAACGGCTTCATCTCCATCCAAGTTACACTCCAAAAGAAATTGTGATAGACTTTCAATTAGAGTTTGGCGTCCAAATCAGCTATAGGAAAGCTTGGCTAGCAAAAGAGATAGCATTGCTTGATATACGTGGTTCTTATGAAGATTCATACAGAATTCTGCCTAGTTATTGCATTGAACTAGAAAGGACAAATCCAGGCTCCGTGTCTCATCTGATCAGGGAAGATGATGACTCATTCCAAAGGTTATTTTGGGCTTTTGGCTCAAGCATCCGCTCTTTTAGGAGTTCATTACGCCCATTGATAGCTGTTGATGGTGCCCACCTTCGTGGAAAATACCCTGGAGTTTTGTTTGTTGCCGTGACATATGATGGAGACCGTAAGTTATTTCCCATAGCTTTTGCCATAACCGAGATAGAGGATAGAGATACCTGGGAATGGTTCCTTGTAGAGTTGGATGTGAACTTAGGGCCCTTTCCTAATTTGACCATTGTATCTGATAGACAAAAAGGCCTCATACGAGCCGTAAAAGAATGATTTCCTCACGCTAGTCAAACTACTGCATGCGTCATATATCAACAAACTTTAAAGAGAAGTACAAGGATGAGGCTTTGATGGTGAAATTTTGGAATGCTGCAAGAGCATAGAGGCGGGTTGATTATGAGAGATACATGGCTGAAATAAAGGATCTGGACGAAGGTGCATCCAAGTGGATTGAAGACATTGGGCCACATCACTGGGCAAATGCATTTGTAGAAAGGAGACGGTATGACATGATCAAAACCAATGTTGCGGAATGCACTAACAGTTTATTGAAAGAGGCTAGGGAGTATCCAATCACAAAACAAGTTGAGGCCGTACGGTGCAAATTAATGGAATTTTATGAGGTACGCCATCGCAATTCACTTGCCTTGCATACAAGACTAACTCCGTATGCCGAGAAAATACTTAGTAAAGAATTCGAAGACACACGTCAGTTGGGAGTCCGACCCGCAAGTCAATTCGAATACCAGGTTCACTCTCCCCAGTACATTGATGTGGTGCATCTTGATTTGCGATCGTGTTCTTGTCGGAAGTGGGATATATTAGGTATTCCATGTTCGCATGCAGTGGCAGCAATTCAAATGAGAGGAGTTGATCCATATGATTATTGTGAGCATTGGTTCTCGAGCGATGTTTATCGGTCAACATATAACGATATCGTCCATGCGATCAGAGACATCAGCCAATGGGAAGTTCAGAGCAATCTCCGCGTCTTACCTCCACATGCACGACGACAAGCTGGTTTGATAAACTACTCAAACCATGTCGTTTTGACAAAGGGAGTTTTCAAAAAAGACATCTTCAAGTCTATGGAGATATTCAGAAAAATATATAGGTCGGAGTGTTTTTCATAAATGGCTGCAAAAATGTTCCTATATCAAATTGTTTAATGTGTGACACTGTCTCATATAAGCTAAAAAGGATAGAACAAACTTACAAACTCCTCTACAAACTGTCGGTCCCCATCATGTCCCATTATAGATTTAAACCTTGTTACTTCGGCTGCAGCATTAGCCATCCTTCTATCTACTGATTCAACACTAAAATAGAAACAGGGAGTTGCCTTTTGGAACTCCAAGAAAGTAGATTAGGTTCAAACACAATGAAAATGGATATTGCTTGTTGAATGATAAAAGACAATGAAAATGGAGCAAAGATTATCCAATGTTTTGGGTGTTTCTTATCACTCGACCTAAAGCTATTGGAGTCGACACTATCAAGAAAGGGTGTCGACACTTTTTCCCATAAGAAAAGATTGATGGACAATTTGTCTTAAGGGGTCAACACTATCTGAAATGGGGTCGACAAAAAAAATTGACATTTATTTTATTTTTATGTATTGAAGTCTCGCTCGACCCAGCCATAGGTTGGGTCGAGCGAGTGAACATTCTGCCCGAGGGTAGACATTCTGGGAAATTTCATAAGAGATGGTAAAACACTTGACATAAGACGGTAATGACCTCTCCCTAGGAGTTAAGGGTTATTTGTCATATGAGGCCAAACCAATCAGTGATTAGACTACCACTGGGCATGTGTATCCAGATAGTGATAATCCAAATAAGCATGCCTTAATTCAACGTGACTGTAGGCTCGGCCATCCCTTCGATGGAGGGTCTATGAGGAGGTTGAAACACTGATACATTATGATTGGGGTTAAATAATGTAAAAAGTTTTGTGCTTTGTTTTTCCATTTATAACAAGCACCATATGCATATTACATATATATTGCTTGTCTAATTATAAACCGTTTCATATCCAGAGAGAGATGGGTAAAGATTCTTTTAGTCCGCTGATGTGCATTCTTCGTGAGAACAAACTAACTGGCCCTAACTACGTAGATTGGAAGAGAAATCTTGACATAGTACTCACTGCTGAGGAGTATAAGTATGTCTTGTTGGAAACCTATCCTGATATTGATGCTAATTCTACTGATGACCATTTAGAGGCTGAGAGGAAATGGAAGAAAGCGAATAGCATGCTAAATGCTGCATGCTCGCTTCCATGTCCAACGTGTTGCAAACACAGCACGAGCAAATGGACACAGCCTATGAAATCATGATGTCCTTGTCTGAGATGTTCGCAGACAAGAGCAGGCCAGCTAGGCAAGCTTCTATGAGGATTGTCATGAATACTAGAATGGCTGAGGGAACACCTGTCAGAGAGCATATGCTCAAGCTGATGGATTGTTTCAATGTAGCTGAGATTCTAGGAGCTGAGATTGATGCAGAGAGTCAAACTGATATGATTCTCGAAACTCTGCCGGACTCTTTCAATCAGTTCAAGCTCAATTTCAATATGAGCAAGATGGACATGACTCTACCTGAGTTAATGAAAGAACTCCAGGCAGCGGAGGCCCTCATGAAGCCCAAAGCCCAAGCTCACTTTTTCCAGTCTTCCTCTAAACTAACCCGAAAGGGAAGAAGATCAAGAAGAAGCAGAATAAGGGAAAAGGGCAGAAAAGGACAATACTGGTAAGAAGAAGGACAAGGGTACAGATGGAAAGCCCAAAGGGAAATGCTTCAAATGTGGCCTCAAAGGTCATTGGAAGAAAGATTGTCTCAAGTTCCTGGCCTCAGTTAAGAAAGGTACATCTTTTTCATACTACATTGAACTTTTCTGGTGGTTGATTCTACTGACTCATGGATAGTAGACTCAGGAGCCACTAATCATATCTGTAATTCATTGCAGGGGTTTCAGATAATGCAGAGGATTGAGAAAGGAGAGTTTGCCTTTAGAATCGGAACTGGAGCTAAAGTTTGGGCAGTTGCAGTAGGAGTTGTTACCTTACATTTTCCAAGTGATAGGATATTAGTTTTAAATAATGTTTTCTATGTTCCGGACATGAGGAAGAATGTAATTTTAGTTTCCAGACTAATTGAATTTAATTATTCAGTTTCTTTCCATTCTGGTGTTGATATCAGTAGAGATGGAAATATTATATGTTCCGGTAGAATACATGACAACTTATTTTATATATATCCTATTGCTCCCACACTGCACAATGTACACAAGAAAACTTTTCTTCCCATAAGATAAAAAAAGCTGAAAATTTTGTCTTAAGGGTCGACACTATCTGAAATGGGGTTGACATGAAAGTTTGACATGAAAGTATGTGAATTAATGGGTATGTACACATAAGAGATATTGATAAAAGGAGGTGGTGTTCAACTTGATTTTTAACTTCTCTGTTTGTGCATCTAGAACTTTTCAAACTTCAAACTTTGCATAAAAAAGCACATGTCAACAAAGTCACAACAAAGCAACAACCTAGAAAACAACGACGTGTTTCATATTTGTCGGGCGAAGAGTGGGTAAAAGAGCTATTATCCAGTGATGGGCCTCAGTGTATGACTCCCGAGTGTTTTATGAAATTACGCGATTAAGTTGTATTTTGGCATATAAGTTGTATTTTATTACAATATTTTTTTCTTCATGTCTTTATGTTCAATGAATTACATTTTAACTAAATGAACTTGATACAGGCAAAGAGCAAGTTGGCGAAGTACAGACGTATCGCAGTAAAATTATATGAGGAGATCCATGATAAGCTTATTTTGTTTAAATAATGTAATCTCAGACACGTCTTGAGGGATAGAGCCAATCATGTCCCTCTCAAGTCTTAACCCACCACACAAACCAAACAGTTGTCTTCCTTTTCAACTCATTGGCAGATTATGTTTTTCCTTTTTTACTTCTTGAATTTTGAAAGTGGGCCCAACATTGAGTCCTACATCTTATCATTAGTATTAAACACATTTTCGTATTGAGTTGTAAAAATATATTGATGGGTTAAATTGTTATATAAATATGCAGACAGGAGTAAAATTCTAGTCAGAAATCCTTTTAGTTATGAAATAGGGAATTCAGGAATGACAAGAATTCAGGAATTCTCAGACAGGAATTCAAGCATCAATGAAACAGGGAATTCAGAAATAATTAACAGAATTCAGTAGCATTACAGAATTCCAGCATTTACAAATCCCAAACAACCACTAGACATGAATTCCAGAAATTCTAAGAAAGAAACGGGGCCTAAAAGTGTTTTCCCCCCTCATGCTGTGTTGGGTGTACAAAACGCATGAGAGCTAAACACCACTCCCAGAGCTCTTTATACTCCTGAACTATGGCAATAGTGCTAATGTCACAAGAACACAAAATTCAAGACACCACATGCGACTGAGTCATTGTTAATTATTCCATTCTTATTCTGAAATGACTGGGTCACTTCTGTGAATTGAAGTTTTAAACTTAATACCTCCATTTGTAGTTATTAGCAACATTCAATCTCTTAAGGCAAACTAGCATGATTATGACTGTTTGTGACTATCTAATATGGGTACATGTGATTCAACAAACCCTTACAAAATGTGTCTAGCAAGTAGATAAAGGCGGTGAACCATTAACTGTTTCTACATTTTCCATCCATTTTCATTGTCTTCTATGGTACTTTCAAGTCTAATTATATGGTGAATTGGTGAATTTTATAATAGATGGTTAATTTGCTAAACCATCTTTGAGATTGAATTTTTTTTCCCTCAATCTCATCAGCATCAAATTAACTGAATGACTTATTTGATCCATAGCTTATACCAGCCAGTGGAGCAACATAAAAAGTGACATACAACAATGTATAGAAATGCCCTGCTTCATGGAAACATTACCAAACAACTGAAACATCCCATACAATGTAAATCTACTGACACTATTTCATAAAATTAGTTGCAAGAGGCCACTCATATGAACTTTGAACATCCCATACAATGTGATTCTTCTTACATTATTCCATTAAATTAGTTGCAAGAGGCCATTCATATGAACATTGAACATCCCATACAATGTGATTCTTCTAACATTATTCCATGAAATTAGTTGCAAGAGGCCATTCATATGAACTTTGCCGTATAAAAAAAATGGAAGATTCTCTTACCCACCAAGAATCAAATTAAATAGATGAAGGTTAATTAAACAAGAGGTTGTCCACAAGAAATCCTACAAAACATTCTGCACTCAGGAAAAAAAATCGAAAAGCACGCAAAATGAAATAATAAAAAAACGGCATGTAAAAAAATTCAACTCATTTTCTTATTGAGTTTAAGGCAATATGATTCCAAAAGATTATGAGAACCACCTACTTAACATAAATTCTCTTGCTTTGATGTTGAGAACAAAATGTACAAGCACGACACTTCCATTTCAAATGGAAACATCTAAAAACCCAACCAATTCGCACAAGCAGTGAAAATCACATCCCAATTTAAGAACCAAAACACTTTCAGTAACAAAAGTGCATAAATGAAGAAAGAAGAAAACATACAAAAATACAACCTAAAGAGATAAGTGGGGTGCAAAAATCAATTAAAAAAGATAAGAAAAAAGAGAGATTTACCAGAGAAACCCACCTCTTCAAACTCGAAACCATTTGCATCCTTCTCGATCCCAATTCAACAGATAAATGAAAACCTTCATTTAAAGCTCCTTCCAAATCAGATCCCAAACAGTGCGAACCGAACCAAACCAAGAATCACACACCTCCTCTGTAACCCTAATGCATCGAACCAACAACCGAAATCAATCCCCGATTTGTCGCTTCCTGCTCGTCAACAAAGATTTTGTTTGTCTCAATTCTGCTTCCCCATGTGTGAAAAAACACTTGGCCCCCCTTGCACGCCCACTTGGAGATCCATAGTATCGACAGAGATCTGTCTTAGGACTTGTGGAAATTCTGATGCAGTAAAAGTATGGTGTTATATTGAAAAAGAAAAACCCTACCCCATGCAATATATGTTGAGAATGTCTTTTTGGAATAATTAGGTTACATGCAATGCATTTTAAGAACATGCTTATGAAGTGATGGTGGCCAAAACCCGTAAGAACCAGTGGCACTCCGATGATGCTTCGTCGACGTCGAACGGACGTTGGCGACCTTGCGTATTTGCAAATATGTTGGCGAGGGAGGAGGACTGTCAAATTTGGCTGAGGAAGAGAGTTACAGCACTGAAAATGAGGAATAGTCGACTAGGGAGAAGAAAAGGGGGTTTTTGAGTTGCGATATCGCAATATAAATTGCGGTATCGCAATTGAAAAAAGTTGCGGTATCACAACTTAAATTGCGATATCGCAACTTTTGTTGTGATATCGCAAAAAAAAAAAATGTCATTTGATCTGCGCGCTGGTACGAACCAGTACGGAGAACGTCTGAGTAAATTGTGCATCTTTGGTAACAAGAGAGAGATATCTACTACTGTAGGTGACCGTACGGGAATTTTCCCCTGTTTTTACATAGCGACTAGGCCGTTTTCGAATTGGGTCGGGCTCGCCGGACCCAACCTTCAAGATACTCTGGATGTGTCTTTTCAAACTTTCGTCGCACGTCTTCCGAGGTGCCGGTCGCGTCCTCTATTTTGGCTACTGCCCCATTTCGGTGCCGGCTCAACACGGTGCACCGTGGCCCATGGCTATTGGCTGTGGCTCGGGTGAGCAATGAACAACAAGATAAGCCCTTGCACCCATAAGAATATGAAGAAATTAGCCCATGCCCCCATTGCTCCATCAGAAATAAGCATCACCCCCCTCAAATAATAAAATAATAAAGAAAGTAATATTATGGCTATTATCCGCCCCCCCTCAAATGATAGCATCCCGATTCCACCGTTATTTGGGACTAAATACCGAATGTGAAAACTCACATTTAGAAGAAAAACTTATTTTGTAAAATTTCATATGTTATTCATGTGAGGCATATTTGTGAGGGAAAAGTCCACACAGCTCGAGAAATGTGCCCGGACTGTGGCACGGTCCCCACCAACGGTCCCTTCGGGGACCGTGCCACAGCCCGAGCACATTTCCCCGGCTGTGTAGCATGTCTCATTTGTGAGGGAGATGAGTTTTCCGGTATAAGCTTCCGTCAAGTGATTTTCTTAGCTATAATTGAGGTTTTTATTGTGGTGAAATGTATTTTCACAAAGTGGACGCTGTCATTTCCACTTGATCGTTTGATTATCATCTTCAAGTCATTCCTTGAAGCCAAAGGTTGAAATTCAAATTTGGTGGCTTGATTGCAACCATTAATGGGGTTATTTCTTTTGCATTAATGGGGCCAAGGAAAAAAAAAATTATAACCACTCAATGCCCAACAACTACTCCCGCATGTAATTGTAGTGATGTGCTGAGAATCTATGGTCTCTGGCGGCTTTTCCACCACAAAAGCGGAGTTGTTAAAAGGCCTTACGAATAAAACTCGAGAAGGTTGGAATTTTAGGAATATTTTTGTCCTTTCTCTCATGCATTGCATTCTAGCCACAGGAGCAGACAGCTTGATGTGCTAAAGTCCAAGTCCAACTTGCATGCACATGGGAAGTTAGATAAGTATTTATGAAAAGAGAACAAACTAATTCAGTATGCGTCTCCAACACAGTATCTTTACTTTTCAACGATGGTTGAATTAAAAGGATTAAACAACAATATGTCTTTTACATTTACAGCTCACACAAGTTAGAGATTCTTTATCCTTTAAGGCCAATTTGTTAATTTCACCTCTAAAGTTAAGTCAAGTTAAATATCACATCAAAAGCACTTTTTATCAAAACTCCCTCCATCTTTTCCAATAAAAATCAAAAAGCAACTACATTTACTCACTAAAAGATAAAAAAACTACATTTTCTTCCCATACAAAAAGTCAAAAATATTCCATCTCAAACAACTAAAAATAAAATACCATCATAACCCACTCATTCTTTTTATTTCACTTTTTCACCCATAAAAAATAATGATGTGACATATACATCACCTTCACTACACTATTTAAATTAACAAACGGGCCTTTTATAGTTCTTGTCCAATCCAGACCTAAAAATCTTATAAATTCACTACTGGGGCTCACCTTTAAAACCACTACTCAAAGATAAGGCTTTTCCAACTTTAAGGGATTGCTCAGTTAGTTTAAGACCACAGTTTAGACCTGGAGGTTGTGGGTTCGAAACTACACTACCATACTAAGACTACAAGGGATTTTATCTGGCTTTCCTCTGGGTCCGGAGGGATTAGTCTAGCCCAAAGGGTTGATAACTCTCCGATATAAGGAAAAATAAAAAAGACAAGGCCTTCCCATGCACAAGTTTAGGGTTTAATTTAACTTCAACCCACTACTGTCCGACCTTTGATTAATGAACTATGTTTTATTTAAATCACATGTTTTGCATAGAATAAATTTAATACTAGGTTCAACTTCTACCCTGGTGAATTTGAATTTCCAAAGGGCATGATATTTTCTTTTATCCTAATAATTTCCACAAACAAAGTGGGCCATTTGTATGCAGCCCGATGGATCATCTTGGACGCATTTGACAGAAAGTATTTGGTACATCGCTGCACGCATAATTGCAAGATATGGAAGACTCGCATGGTTATCAGAAGACTCGCATGGTTATCATAATTGTAAGAGAATGCCCGACATAATATTTTATGCAAAAGTCTCGTCTCTCGAGGCATTTATTCTTCTCGTAACCTGTGAATTGTGATAGGCTACGTAACCTATCGTTCTCATAAAACATGTGCCCGAATTTGTCGGTCAAATTGGCCCCCAATTTTTAGTATATGCACCCTATTGACAGGACATCCCAGGTCTTTTTTTCATTTGACCAGTTCAACCCATATTTACTATAGCGAGAATTAATCTGGCTATATCGAGGTGAGAATTTAAAAAGTCTATATTACCCTTTGTTTTTTCCAATCTTGGGCCCTTTTTTTTTTGCCCCAATCTCGGACACGATCTCTCTCTCACGTTGCAGAATCTCCTTTCTCAGCTCGGTCTCTCCATCTCCGCTATAGTCCATCTCATCATCTCTCCACTCCATCCCAGCCTCATGCACAACATCTCACCTCTCATCATCTCTCCGTCTCCACCAACCTCTCCCGTTTTTTTTTTTCCCACCTGCGCAGAACCTTCATCTGGCCATCATCTTCATCCCATCATCCCCATCCATCTCATCGACCATCACCATCATCCTCTCATCTTCTCCATCCCAGGCTGCACACAGAACCCATCTCACACACTCCATCCCTACCCATCGCGGATTCAACCACTTCAAATCCGAGATCAAATCGCACTTGCCTGATGGTCACCTCCCCCCCCCCCCCGGCATCCATCATCGGGAAGCATGATTTCCCCAAATCTTGCCCCACCCTGGAAAGAAATGAAAGAAAGGAGAAGAGAGGGCAAGAAAGAAACGAAAGATCAGATTCTCGCTATAGTGAGAACACATTCTCGCTGTGTTCTTGCTATAGCGAGAAGAGAGGCTCGCTATCCAATGTCCATTCGCACGTGTGAAAATTTTCAAGCACTCCACCCATATTTGGTAGACAACTGTCCATGATCTATCATTATGGCCTATTGAAGTCCCATCAAGAGGGGTGCCCTTATTAAAAGTTGTGGTGGCAAAATGAGCAATGCTTCTTGTAAATCAATGATTAGGGTTTTGACTACCCGCATTCTTTGTAAATCTATAATTAAGGTAGCCAAGTCCTACAAAACTCAATATCGAGTCTCAAGTCCATCCAATGGTCAGAAAACTCTCCGAGTTTTCACTTGAATCTTTCTAAGTAATTTCATTTTGACGAAAGATCGAGTCAATCTCGATAGAGACCCGGCCGGGTCATCTTATTTTAATTAAATGCATGTGTTCTTAATAATTTGATTGATAGATCTAATTTGAAACAATAATATTTATTTTTAAGTATTTATAAATGAGGCTTGGAGTGAATAATTTAAAAATGATGATTGGAATGCAATTTAAAACTTACATTTGACCTTTTACAATCGATATTTAGACTAACAAATTATATAATATGCAATACTTTCCTTTTATTTTCTTTATTCCGTATATTTTATGTAGATTTATTATTTTGAATTGATTATCATAAATACATGTAAATAAATGTATATTTTATAATTAACATTTATAATTTCTTTAAAATTATTTATATTAAAAAATGACTCTCCAGAGTCTCTGCTCTATCCGAGTCAGTTTTTTTTATAATGGATGAGTCGAGTCTTACTCACGAGTTTTCCCATCTTGGTCCACCCTTGTCGAAATTGGACACAAAAGGGTACGCGAACAGTATTTTGAACTAGGACCCATTTGAGTCTCTATAAAACAGGTGACTTGTTTACATGTAAATGAAGGTTAAGTGTTTGTGTAACCCGAGTTGCCGAAAAATCACAGATGTCTTGTTCCTTGGGATAACTCGATACAAGTTATCAAAAAACTAAGTCATCTAGTTTATGCCATTTTCATTTCACGAAGCTTACGTCAATAAAAATCAACGTACAATTGGGAAGTCTATACTGACAATGACATCATGACCACTAGGATTCTACCTATCATTTTCTGTCATGACATCAGTAGCCAGAACTACTAGAATGGCACGATCATGCTTAGTTTTGACTGACTGAATGCAAGGAGTTCATCCAATTGGGAGTTCAGAATATAACTTGGCCGCGGTGAAGTGTAGGATGAATAGTCTCATTATGGTTGAGGATGGGATAAATATGTTATTCTTAATGTTAATTTATACTCTTGATTTGATCATATGTTAAATATAATTGGACAAGGACCGATTTTGATTAGATCTGATTTTTTATTTTTTATTTTTTTGCTATCGGAGGGTCCCAACCCTTTGAGCTATATTACTCTCTTCGGGCCCAGTGGTAAGCCGGGTAAACCCTCTTGTGGCCCCAGTATGGTAGTACAGTTTTGAATCTGCAACCTCCTGTTGCAAATCGTGGTTTTAGGCCAACTGAGCTACGAATAAGAGAGTTAGGTGAGTGTGATATTTTTTTGCACAAAGATTGAGCCCAATGGAAGGTGTCGATCTAGGCTGGGTATTAAAACATTACTGTGGCTAGTAAATTTCTAAGTGGTGCCACATCTTATGTTTACTCCTCTGCTCTACTTTTGTACTCCAAACATACTGAAGTAAAAAACATCACATCACAATCTACATTTAACTTCAACTTTACTACTCCTTATGTTTGTTAGACCGTGTGGACCCCACACGTTTTATGCCCACTATGCCTCAACAGGTATTCTATATAGTCAACCACTATCCCTTTATTTCCTCACACGATTTGCATAATCGGAGGGCCAGTTCTCTGGCATTGATGGGTAACTTCGTTCTCAAAGTGTGGTAAATGTATGGACGACGAGATCCATGAACTACATAGAAAAACACATGTAGTTTAGAGATCTGGAGAAGAACCTCTGCCAGCGATCACCAACCTCACAGCATTCCTGATCGTCCTAAAACAGGATTGCAAATATAATTTATACATAGCTATTATCTCTACTCGTGAGAGCAAAGATGTCAACCGGGTGTTGTATCATTTGGGATAAAAAGGCTAAGTTGTGTTGGTTCCAGAATTCCTAAACTAATCCTAATATAAAACAAAGTGTTGATTCCTAAACTAATCCTATTAAAAAACAAAGTGTTGGTTTGATGGGTTTGATTCATAAATTAACAAATTAAAAGACAAGGTTTTGATTCAATTAGAGAAAAGTCTTAGGATACGAATCCAACTCAGCCTCGTGCAATGGCGAATATAGATCTAGGGTTTCACTTTCAATGCTTTCAAGACTCGTTCTGATTATAAACATTCACAGAGTCAACAAATAAGGGCTGTGGGTTTAGATCTGGGCAATAACCTATCTCTATGGCATAGATTATCCTAGCTTTAACTCCAGATACATTCAAGCACCATATTATATGACTTGTATTCCAAACTACAAGAATAAAATGCCAAAACTAGGTCTTGCATTAATAAATAGAATCCAACAATGGATAACATCAATGTCATATAATCAAAGTATTCAAAATAAAACCCTGGAACCTATACATCACCATAAACACAAAACTAGGGCTTCATCACGACCCTAAGATAGAGAATTAGTTACTCATGGCGAGAGGTTGACGAAGAATCTCTGACGAAAAATCCCCGTTGGCCGGAGACAAACAGGCACCGCCGACGCGTAGAGGAGCTTGTGGGGAAGAGAACCCAAGTGCTTCAAATGGCTGGAGAACTTCGAGCGCGGGTAGATCTAACCAGAAAGCTTGGATTTAGCCGACAAGAATGTAGGCTCCGGTGGCACTTGTTCGAGGGAAGAAGGAGATAAAATGGAAGAGGGGATGGAGAGGGATGCAATGGTGGTGGAGAAAATGGGAGGAGGGTGGTGATGGTGTATGTGGTGGAGAGGTTGAGTGTGTGAGAGAGAGGAAGAAAGAGGGCTTGGAGAGAAAGAGATATGAAGGAGTAGGGGAGAGAAAGGGCTGCCTTGTAAGGAAACCCACGTTTCCCACTTTTTTTTCGCGGTCGCTCGCGGCGCTACAGGGGTCGGCAGACATGAGAGTCCGCGGGGTCCAACCCTTTCGCGACCGAAGGGGCGAAATGCGAGCATCAACATTTTT
Organism: Litsea cubeba; assembly: GCA_012931725.1. Taxonomy (NCBI): domain Eukaryota; kingdom Viridiplantae; phylum Streptophyta; class Magnoliopsida; order Laurales; family Lauraceae; genus Litsea; species Litsea cubeba. The sequence goes on from CM022946.1 coordinate 103,243,811, forward strand.
GTTCGGGTATGCCAGATTTTCTACTCTACTTGGAATTGACAAGTGGTGGTCCGTAGATCCACCTTCGCAAGTATAAAAGGAAATCAACTTTTTTCTGGTTTTCCATTGCACATATATTTGAGAGAAGAGACGTGATTTGTTTGCCATAAAAGGCGATTTCATTTGTTTTTGCCATGAAAGGCGATGTTTTCCATGAAAGGCGATTTTTTTTTGCCGTTAAAGGCGATTTACAATTCTTATCAATAATGAAAGACAAGAGTTGTGATTTTTTTTCTCTTTCAAAAAATACAAAATACAATAAAAAGCGAGAAAGGGAGATCTAACTTCTCAGGTGATTGTAGAGACTCGTTCAGATTGACTGTCGCAAGCCATGTGTGGACTTCGCCATCATCCTTCAGATGAGAACAGGGGATGCTTTTGATTCACTTGGCTCAGCTTAAACCTCAGATTTTTAGAGGACAAAGACCAAAAGAAGGTCGGTCCTATGTCCAGTAAAAAGCTAAGTAGACGGGCTAAAAAGTCACATCTAAGCCTTATAGTGATGGTTGGTGCAGGGCTTTTTCAACAAAGGAGAGCTTGTTGTCAGAGCGTTGTAGCAACGTTGATTTTCTGGATTTTCTTCGATCAAATTTTTTGGACCTTTCTTCTTGGATTTCTGGATTTTTGTCCATCCTGATTCTGAGATCTTTTCTTCTTGGATTTCAGGCTTTTTGTCCGTCCGGATTCCGAGATCTCTTCTTCTTGGAATGACCCCCCTTTTATAGGCTTTTGGTAGCCATTAGGTGGGTTTATGAGCTTTTAATGCATTAAAGCCACATAGAGGAGTTATAAGTTTTTAATTCATTATTTTGTAACTCCTTTTTCTTGGCTTTTGATTGGCCGATAGAGAATTAAGGGTTTTTAATCTCCTTTAAGCTCCATAATGGAAGGAGTTACATGGTTTAATGCCATGATTATTTGGACATGTAACTCTCGTTTCCTTGCTTCTGATTGGGCCGTCCAAAATAATGAGTTAATGACCACATTAAGTGTTAAGAGTTTTGTGTATTGCAATTTGATGGATGCATATCATTTTAATCATCATTTGATTTCTCACACTTGCATTATTTTAGAAAACATTGAAATCTTATTTTATCCATGCATTGTTTTTAAATATGGTAAAACTCATGTTTTATGCATGAATTGGTTTTAATTTTGGATGCAATTGATTTTGTAAAAGGAATTTCAAAATTCAAGCTTAGCCTAAGTTTTAAAGTTTCAAATGATTTGTGGCTTTTTATGATTCATGATTTTAAAAATACTTAGATTGATTTAAATCATGTTTCAAGCTTGATTTAATGGCCCCAACAAGTCCCACATCAAAAATCTTTGAAAATTGCAAAAGTATGCAAAATGGGAAAAGTGACCCAGGGCCCAGTGTACTCGGTCGACCGGGTACACATCTCGGTCGACCGCGTACACTGCGGGTCGACTGGGCAGAGAGCCGTTTGGCTCTCCAACGGTCATTTTTCTGACCGTTAAGGGTCGGTCGACCGAGCCAAGCTGGGGGTCGACCGGGGACACGCATAAACTCTGTTTTCTGTGTATAAAAAGGCTTCATTCCCTTTGGAAAAATGTTGGAACTTTTGAGCAAACTTGGAGCCTTCTTGGAGGTGTTTTGAAGAGAAGATAAAGGGGATGAACCAAGGGGATTAAGAAGGTCATTAAGGAAGCTCAAGCTTGGATCATGAAGTTAAATCTCCAAGTAAGCTTTGCTTAATTTAATCATATGTGTCATGCTTGGTTTTAAATCTTTGGTAAATGTTTTTAGCATGATAACTATGATGAAATGAATTCATTACTTCCATTCAATCTTTGATATTAAGTTGTAATGAATTCTTTTCTTTGATTCAAACTTAGTTTAGTTTTAAACTTTGTTAAACATGTTATGTTTAAAACTTTGATTTCTTTATAACATGTTTCATTAACTTGTTTGAATCATCTTTGTTGTTTTCATTCATTTGAATCTTAAGTCAAACCTTTGTTTTTGAAAACAACATAGCATAGCACGTGCATCACTTGATTAGGCTTAAACTTTCAACTTGTGATCTTTTGATTTTCACATCATTAACAAGTTTGTAGTTGTTCAAGTGATTTGCATATAACTTCAATCAAATCTTTGTGTGCCTTAACTTTCAAATGCTTCTAGCATACATTGATTAAGCCTTCTTTTTAAACTTGATTGAAGTTTTCCACACACACATATCACAAGCATTCATCTTTGCATTTCATTGTGTTGTGTGAGTTAGATTTTCATTTTCTTATCCGCCTACTTAGAGGCAATTTTTATTGAGCTTAAATTGTAATCTCATAAGAGTGTTTTGTGAAGACACTTTCTTTGAGAGAAATATTTACTTGTAAGGTTATTGCTTAGCCATATAAAAGCATTGTGTAAGGGTTGTTGTTTAGCCTAGAAAAACATCATTGTAAGGTTATTGCTTATCCTTGGAAAGCATATTGTAGAGGTTATTGCTTAGCCTTGTGAAAAGCACAATAGTGGAAATCCGGTGGGGTGTGAGGAACACAAGCCGGTAGTGGATGTAGGCACGTTGGCCGAACCACTATAAATATTGTGTTGTGGTGCATGCTCTTGTGATGATTGTATGTATTTAGCTTCCGCATTGTGCTTGTTATCATCACTAGTGACTAGTTAGTTTATAGAAAATTAAAATTGGTCATAGTTAGTCACTATTAATAGCTCACCCTATTCACCCCCCCCTCTAGGGTTAGGATCTCGGATCTCCCGGACTTTCAATTGGTATCAGAGCAAGGTTACTCCATTTAGGGCTTAAACACCCGGAGTTGATCCTCTCTATCTAGATCCTTGAGTTAGATCCCTAGTAGTGTTTTTCTATGAAAATCATTAGAATGGATTCCACTATGCTAGACTTTGTAGATTCTTCTAGATCCCCTCTTCTTCCATCTATTGGAGATTCAAACATTGAATTTAAAGTATCTCAACTTGAATCTAAGCTTAAATTAAAAGAAGAAGAAATTAATGAAAATGAAGATGACATTCAACAAGCCTATGATGAATTATGTACATTTGCCTTAGAGCTTGTTAAAAAGAATAAAAGATTAGAAGAAAAATCTAAAAGTCTAAACAAACAATTAGTTTCTTCAAAAGATGAACTTAGAGAGAAAGAAGAATTAATAAATTGTGTAGACTCTAAGTTTATGATCTCTTTGCATAATCTATCTAATATTAAAGATGATCTAAGAGAATCAAAGATAGATTATGATAATCTTAATAAGGAAAATTCAAGACTAAGAGATCAATTAAAAAGGCAAGATGAAAACATTAACAACCTAGAATCCAAGTTGAATATCTCTAAGGAAAATTTATCTAATGCTCAAAATAAGATAAATACTCTAGAACTTGGATCAAATGTGTTTAATGAAGTTAAATTTGAATTAAAACTTGCCCATGAAGAGCTAAACAAATTTAAGGGAATTGAACATGAACTAACAAAAGTTAAAAATGAAAATTCAACCCTTAAAAACCAAGTCACTCAACTTGAAACCTACAAACAAAAGTATGAGTGCAAATTTACCCAAAGTAAAGAAAGATTGGAAAAGTTATTTAAATTGGGTAAATCAAAAGGAGATAGGACGGGTCTTGGATTTGATAGGAATACCTCATATGACCCTAAATTCACCAACACTTTTGTGAAAGGTGAGTCCTCATTCTCTAGCACTCACACTTCTTTGCCCATGTCTAAATGTAATTATTGTGGCATTGAAGGACACTTTAGGTTTGAGTGCAAACAAAGAAGAAGCAATGTGTCTAAATCCATATTTGAACCTAAAAAGGTAAAATCAAATACTATGATGATTAAGACACTAAAAACCAAGGAAGACTCCAAAAAGATTAAACAAGTTAAACCTATTAAAAAGGAGTCTCATAAAATAGATTCTAAAAAGTTTAAACAAGTTAAACCAACTTTAAAAGAGTCTATCAACAAAAAGCTTCTCAACCTACCTCCCCTATCTCAAATGAAAGAACTTTTGAATAAAGTTGCAAAGTTAAATTTAAAATTCAAAAGTCAAATTAAGGGAGGATTTAAGAAGAAAAGAAAAATGAATTCATCCCCTAAGAAGAAAACTCACCAACCCCAAAAGACTAATCACCAATCTAAGCTAAATTTAGTCAAATCTAAATATCAAGGTGATAAGTCTAAGTTAAAAATTTATCAAATCAAATCTCCTAGAGTTGGTGAGAAGTTTAAGTTAGACCTCAAAGTTCATCCTTCCCAAGACCTTAGGTGGATTCCTAAAGTTAGACAAATAGACAAACCTTAGGGCCTTGGACCTCATTGACCAACCTAACCTTAATAGTTAAATCTTTTTGTTGGTCATGATTGCATTTGCATTTTATGTTCTTTCTTAGTTACATTTTTTAAAAATGCATTTGTTTCTTTATGATCATTTGATTTTGTCTTCATGTACTTCCCTAAGTCACATATCATGGTTTTCAAAATCATTTGATTGTATTTCTCACATGTTAGATTTGCTTTTTGCTCTCATATAGTTATATCTTTTGTAATGCATTTCTACATGATCAATTGATTATGATTCCAAAAGCTTTCATAGCTAGATCTCTCATAATCAATTGATGTTGCAAATTCATTTGTTTGTATGTCATAGTAAGATTATCTTGAAAAACAAATGATTTAAAACAATTTAGTTTTTCCATAAATTTCTAAGTTATATCTTTTGATATGGAAAATATGTTTTCTTCAATTTCATACTCATTTTGTCCATTGTTGGATTTTGTTTATGATTTGAAGATTGTTTGAATGGAATTGCTTTAAAACATCATTAGTTATATTCTTCAAAGCATGTTCCATGTTGTCATTTCCTTTTGTATTTGATTATGCCATTTCAAATGGAAATGAATGTTATGATAGACTTTTTGCATCTATGATCATTTAGTTACATTCGTTTTTTATGCAAATGTTTATTTGTTCCTTGTATGGTTGTGCTCCTTAATTATTTTTGTAGTTACCATACTAGAACCCAAAAATCCATCCTCTTGCTTTCTAGTTTTTATTTTTCTTGGATGGTTATGTTGTTGACTCATGTGTATATTTCTTATTGGTATCATTCATTATACATGTTTCAACTTCATAGTAGTGTTTGATCATATGAACCTCTTTGAAATTCATTTCTTGAATTACATAGTTATATCTCTTGAATGATGGATTTCTTAGATGTTGTATTCATATGGTTGACACTTTGGAAATTGCATATTCTTATAAGTCATATATTTTCAAAATGCAATTTCTCATGTTCATCACTATGCTCAATAGTTATATCATTAAAGTGATGAATATTCATTTATGTTGCTTGTTGGAATTTTGTGTTTGTCACATGCTTGCTCTTAAACATGTTCCATATTCAATTGGTAATCAAATGATATCATTTTCAATTAGTATAACTTCCAATTGATGTTATATATTTGTGATAAACCTTGTGCACATTGGATTAAACTTGATAGTAATATGTCTTTGTTCCATGTCACATTCCATTAGCTTCATAAATGGTCATGTTTGCCACCTCTCTTGCTTATTTGGTTAAATCTCGTGACCACCATGTTTATGTGTTAATAATCTTGGTTGGTTAATGATTGAGGTAGGCATCATGGTTTGAATTTCATTTCACTCATCTTACACTTGATAGTCATATTTTATGATTGAGTGAAATGATTTCAAAATTTACATAGCATATGATTTTCATAGTTATATTATTTGATGCTATGTTTAGTAAACCCCTTATCATCATGGATAGCTCTAACTTGGATTAATCCTTCTAGTTACATTCCTTAAGTCCATTTTAGAGTGATTGAGCTAATAAGTCATACTCTTAAATCTCAATTGATATGGTTCTTATTTCAATTGGTATCCATGATAGATTAACCTTTTGACCTTGCTCTTCAATTTTCCTTAAGCTTATAGGTCAATTGGTTTCTCTACAATTTGGTAATTTGATCATTGAGCCTTATAGTTAATCATTATCAATTGGTATCTAATCCTTCCCTTGAAGTTATCCCTCAATTGGTTAAACCATCTTCTTCTTGCATCTAATAGTTATATTCTTGTCAAAAGTATGACAAAAGAAGATTATGGATTGAGGGGGAGTAAACCTTCTAAGGAAGCATTAGAGATGATCAAATTCACCATTGCTATTCCCTTATAACTTACTCACATGCATAATAGCCTGTTAAGTATTTCATTTTCGATTTCATTTGTTAACAGGTGCTACTAAAGGTATTTTCCTTGTTTCATGTGTGTAGGTACCTTTCTTCAATTGCTACCTTTGCAATTTAATGGCAAAGGGGGAGAAAGGATTAAGGGGGAGAAAATGCTCTAGCTACCCAAAAAGGGAGAAAGATCAAAGGGGGAGAGAGCATTCAATGGCAAAGGGAGAGAAAGACCAAGGAGAGAGAGTGCTTGGTCTAAGGGGGAGAGAAGATAAAAGAAAGAAAGCTTGGAGCTAAGGACAAGAAGAATGAAGATCAAAATAGCTAAAGCCCAAGCTAAGTGAAGGAGCATCCGAAGATTTCAAGCCGTGTCAAGCCAAGGAGCTGAAGACTTAGTGTGAGGTTTAGTGTTAAGTTAAGGTTTGCCATCAAATTGCAAAGGGGGAGATTGTTAGGAGTTTTGTGTATTGCAATTTGATGGATGCATATCATTTTAATCATCATTTGATTTCTCACACTTGCATTATTTTAGAAAACATTGAAATCTTATTTTATCCATGCATTGTTTTTAAATATGGTAAAACTCATGTTTTATGCATGAATTGGTTTTAATTTTGGATGCAATTGATTTTGTAAAAGGAATTTCAAAATTCAAGCTTAGCCTAAGTTTTAAAGTTTCAAATGATTTGTGGCTTTTTATGATTCATGATTTTAAAAATACTTAGATTGATTTAAATCATGTTTCAAGCTTGATTTAATGGCCCCAACAAGTCCCACATCAAAAATCTTTGAAAATTGCAAAAGTATGCAAAATGGGAAAAGTGACCCAGGGCCCAGTGTACTCGGTCGACCGGGTACACATCTCGGTCGACCGCGTACACTGCGGGTCGACTGGGCAGAGAGCCGTTTGGCTCTCCAACGGTCATTTTTCTGACCGTTAAGGGTCGGTCGACCGAGCCAAGCTGGGGGGTCGACCGGGGACACGCAGAAACTCTGTTTTCTGTGTATAAAAAGGCTTCATTCCCTTTGGAAAAATGTTGGAACTTTTGAGCAAACTTGGAGCCTTCTTGGAGGTGTTTTGAAGAGAAGATAAAGGGGATGAACCAAGGGGATTAAGAAGGTCATTAAGGAAGCTCAAGCTTGGATCATGAAGTTAAATCTCCAAGTAAGCTTTGCTTAATTTAATCATATGTGTCATGCTTGGTTTTAAATCTTTGGTAAATGTTTTTAGCATGATAACTATGATGAAATGAATTCATTACTTCCATTCAATCTTTGATATTAAGTTGTAATGAATTCTTTTCTTTGATTCAAACTTAGTTTAGTTTTAAACTTTGTTAAACATGTTATGTTTAAAACTTTGATTTCTTTATAACATGTTTCATTAACTTGTTTGAATCATCTTTGTTGTTTTCATTCATTTGAATCTTAAGTCAAACCTTTGTTTTTGAAAACAACATAGCATAGCACGTGCATCACTTGATTAGGCTTAAACTTTCAACTTGTGATCTTTTGATTTTCACATCATTAACAAGTTTGTAGTTGTTCAAGTGATTTGCATATAACTTCAATCAAATCTTTGTGTGCCTTAACTTTCAAATGCTTCTAGCATACATTGATTAAGCCTTCTTTTTAAACTTGATTGAAGTTTTCCACACACACATATCACAAGCATTCATCTTTGCATTTCATTGTGTTGTGTGAGTTAGATTTTCATTTTCTTATCCGCCTACTTAGAGGCAATTTTTATTGAGCTTAAATTGTAATCTCATAAGAGTGTTTTGTGAAGACACTTTCTTTGAGAGAAATATTTACTTGTAAGGTTATTGCTTAGCCATATAAAAGCATTGTGTAAGGGTTGTTGTTTAGCCTAGAAAAACATCATTGTAAGGTTATTGCTTATCCTTGGAAAGCATATTGTAGAGGTTATTGCTTAGCCTTGTGAAAAGCACAATAGTGGAAATCCGGTGGGGTGTGAGGAACACAAGCCGGTAGTGGATGTAGGCACGTTGGCCGAACCACTATAAATATTGTGTTGTGGTGCATGCTCTTGTGATGATTGTATGTATTTAGCTTCCGCATTGTGCTTGTTATCATCACTAGTGACTAGTTAGTTTATAGAAAATTAAAATTGGTCATAGTTAGTCACTATTAGTAGCTCACCCTATTCCCCCCCCCCCCCCCCTCTAGGGTTAGGATCTCGGATCTCCCGGACTTTCATTAAGTTGTCATAAAATGGGTCATTTAACTGCATTAAGTGATCACCGGGGCGCTTGAAGAGTCGCGGGCCATGCCGCATCTTTTGAAATTCTTCTTGCGATGATCGCTGTTCATACTGATCGATGTCGGATGATCACGCAACTTCAGACATTGATTGCTACGAGTGGGCCGGTACTATCCGTCCTGTCGATTTCTCGAAAGTGTGCTTTCTTGGTCGTCAGATTGGCGATTTCGAAGCGATCAATGACGATTTCATGCTTTTGACGGCGAATCCGTGATGTTGATGAAGTTCGATGGTTTTTGTGCATCAAAAATCAGATTTTGAAAAAATCACAGCGGCCAAACATTTCGAAACGCAAAAAAAGACAGAAAAAAGGTCTTTCGGGGAAAATCCTGTGACAATATTACGCATGTTCTTTATTTATGTAAGTGGTTTAGTTTTCTATTTCTAGTTCTTTTATGTGTTTTGATTAGAGACGATATTTCACATGATTAGATCTAGAATTTTGAAAATAAAAAAATGTATTAAAAGTCGAGAGACATCATAGAATCACTTGCATTTTTCCTACTCTGAGAAGAGAGTAGAAGGACTACATAATCATATTTTCAATGCTTGTATGATCATCTAATTTTTAGATCTTTGATACATCTTTTCCGTTTTTATTTTTCCACCTTTGTTCTTTATATTTCAGTTACTATTCTGATTAATTTTACAGCAGTTTTACTGATTATGAAACTTCTATTTGCATCTTTTATGTTAGATTAGAAACTTTCTATTTATATTATTTGCATGATCTATGGTTGGAAAGTAATTAGTGCATTCATTAGAATTAGGTTTCATGTTTAAAATTATGTTTTGTTTCTGAAAATCACAGGTTGTGGACTGATTAGAAAGATTAAATTCGGACTTGATATGTGAATAGTGAAGAATTCTGCACAATTTTAGCAGATTGGACCCAACTGTGTTCGAAGAGTTCGTAAGTTGAAAACCACGCAAACATGGTTGTTTTGCCTTGAAAATTAGCAGATTTAAATTATTTAATAAGGACTTTGAGACCTCCGGATTTTAACCAAAAACTCCTTTGGAAATGGGTCAAACAGTAGCAAAACCAGGGGGTACACGAACAGCTTGTATCAGATTTCAGCAGCACTGCATGTTCAACTAGGCATCTTTAAATAGTCATAACTTTCTCATTTGAAAAGATTTTTTTCTCTCTATTTTTTTTTTGTTCGATTCATGCATCATCAAGGTTCTAATTCTAGACATTAGATTTAGGTTTAGTGCATCTTAGGTAGGTCGTATAGTCAAGTGAAAACAAGCCTGTGCACAAGTTTTCCATACTTATAATTTTTCAGCATTCATCAGATTTTTAGAAACTTGCATGAAATTCCATTTTGTTAGCATTTAGGGCCTCATAATTCATCCATATTTTCAAAAAATTGATGTTTGGAAAGTAAATTTAGATTTTTAATTACTTTATTTATTATGTTAAATTGGTTATTTTGATGAGTCTGTTAATTTTGTAGGTTCTAGTTAGTTTAGGGCTTTCTAGCTAACCTAGATTTCTTTTTTTTTTAGATTAGAGTTTTATTTTTAGAAAGACTGTATCTAAACTATTCAATTTCAGTTATTTTAACAAAGTTGTTTTAATTTGACTAGTTTGCATTTAGGCCAGATTTAGTTTTTATTTAGGACAAGTCAAAGTTGGAAAGTTTCTTAAAAATCATTGCTCCCTGTAGATCGACCCGGTCTCACCAGTTAATATTACTACAATCGCACCCTTACACTTGGGGGTGACGAACAGTCTGCAACAACCCTAAGGTACCCAAAACCTCCAGAGTATCCCTTCGAAGGAGATTTTAACATTCCACGAAGTTAATTCCCTTCCATTTCCCTCAATTTCTCATTTTCTTTGTCTACGTGGGGACCATGCAATCTTGGATCAAAATCCCATCATGTAAACCTTGTTTTTACCACGAACCAAACATAAAAATGGCCTAAGTGACATGATGAAAGAGGTTGTGGTTGGATTAAAAATTCCGACTGCCTACAAGGATGCCAACTTTGAATGCTAAACTCAAAATTGTAAAGAAGTTGAAAAATATGAGGAGTTTGATTTCTATGTACTCAATGGTCTTTGAGACCATGGAAATGTAATTCAGTCATTATTCCATTTTTTTCATGTAGTTCTCTTTCACGTACTGTAAATTATTGCAAATGTAATCTTAGGCTATCGAATGATAGATAGGAGGTATTCTATAAATGACATGTCACCTTCGAGTCTGAATGTGGAGTCCCACAATCTCCTGATGTAAAATTCAAATATATTTAAAAATTGAGTTGCAATGAAAAATACGTTCTCCTATTATTTTTCCTATCTATCTTGGGTCAAGTACTTCTCCTTTTCTTTTTTAAATGGTTTTTATTTTCTAAGACGGCATGTCCCATTTCTATCGCCTGAAAAAATGGAGAACAATAGCTTCTTCTCTTTTGTATATTTTGGTTACGACCTTAAATTGTTCTTGGCCAATGATTTTAATTATTCAACCTTAAATCATGTTATAATTAACTTTGGCAATTGTAATATGATTTTCTTACACTTTGATATTTGCTTGGTATCTTATTTTACCAAACTATTCTTGACATATGAATATGATAAGTTACATTATAGTTGCCATGCAGAATTCAAGGGCCCCGGATTTTAAGTCAAGACATTGTCTTTTGGGAAGTGATTGGATTTTATAGAACCTAACTATCGCGGACTTCAATGAATAAAATAATCCATGCCTCGAAAGGCAGACCCCTTAGGGCCTGTTTGGATCATCTTATTTTTTTTACCGCCTTATCTGTCTGAAAAAGATATGTGAGTTTAAGATCTTATTAGAGCTGCAAGTTTAAGATCTGATTAGTTAATCTGTAATAAGATCGTTTGGTAACACCCGAACGCTATGAGATCTGAATTGAATAAGACTGTTTGGTAATGCATCTTATCCATGTTTTAAGTTAAAGGTAATTTTTGTCATTTTAAAAAAAATGGTTTCAAGCCTGAAAAACATCAGTAACACTCCAAATTTGTTTCTTTTTAAACTCGGACAATGCCCAGTACACTCTATACTTTTTGTTATAAAAGATAATTATTATATATTTTTTATGTTTTTTTATTTAGTTATATTAATTTAATATTTTATTATATATTGTTTATAATATTATTTTTTATATAATTATATATTTTATAATTAATTTTATTATATTTATTTTTGATGATTTTATATGATTATTATTTTATCTTAATTGTAATTTTATGTTTTGTTATTGTTTTTTAAAATTATGTGTATTATTATTATTTATTTGTATTAGTTTTATTATGTTTTTATATTATTATATTATTATTTCTTTTTCATTAAATAATATGTTATTAATTTTTTATATTAATTATTATTATTTAGATTTTTATCATATTATTTGTTTATCTTTATTTGATTTAATTGTTTTTTTGTTTATTTTGTGCTTTGTTTTTTATTTTATTATTTATGATTGTTTTTATCATAATGATTAATTTTATTATCATAGATTATTATTAATTTTTTATTGTTTATATATTTTTTTAATTGTATTTTTATTTTTTTTTCATTTATATATTTTTTAAATTATTAATTTTTACATAGTTGTAAGTGTGTTAATATGTTATTTATTTATTTATTTATTTATTTATATATTTATTAAATTATATTATGAATTTCTTTTTCAATTAATAGTCGTTGAATATTATATTTTTTTTTGTTATATGTTCATTTTATTTTTTATCGATATAATATTACTTATCTAATTTGTTAATTAATGAGTGTTGTTATTATGATTTTAATCATTTATTTTTTTTAATGTTATATGTATATTATATTATGATAAAATGTTTGTATTAAATTTATTTTTATTATATGTTTAATTAAATTTTGTTATATAATTTTTTTTATTTTATGATATTAATTATTTGAGAGCTGCAATCGTTGATATTGGCGAGGGTTATTACGGGAATTTTAAAAGTTTTGAACTGTATTACCGCTTAAGAAGTTGGGGTCTTAATTCCAGGAGCCGGATTTCGAGCTCTTAGAATTAAGATAAATCTCGTCTTAAATAACAAGTCGTCTTAGCGCTTAAGACATGTTGTTATAGCGCACTAAACAATCTTATTTATTTTTTTGTCTTAGCGCTTAAGACACAAGACATTAAAACCCAAACTTAAGACGATCCAAACATTACCTTAGTAAATTCAGTTTCAGAGCATGACATATCTGGTCTTTTCCACTTAGACATGGTTTACAAATAGAGATCTCTTCCATAACAATATTTAGTATGAGTCTCATTCTAACAAGTCTAGTTATTCTGTTCCTCTTGATGTCTTATTCTTAAACTCATAATTATTCCAAACCATACATTCAACACCTACATATTCGCAAAACTAATAATTTACATCACACATGCTGCATCTAGGGCTGGCAGACGGGTCGGGTCGGAGGTGGACAACTTATTTTGGACCCCAACCCTTGACCGAGTTTTTTAAATGGGTTGTGAACCTTCAGACCGCACCCGATAGGTCTCGGGTCGGGTTAACCCGTATTAAATGTGGGTTGGATTGGGTCGGGCTAGCCCGTTAAATGTGGGTTGGGTTGGGTTGACTCGACCTACGTAACTTGTATGTACTGGTAAAAATAAATAAAATGTGTGTGCTAGGTGAATTCGATCTCACAACTATTGAGAATTTAGAGGTAAACCTAACCACTTGCACCAAAGAAATATTGAATATAAATATTTATCTAAACAATATTAAATCTAGTTAGATGAGGATAAGAACCTAACCACTTTAGAGTATTAAAACTACTTTGGAACATTGGCTAGTGGTTAGACTTTAGCTATGAGGTATTTATAAAAGTAACTATATTTTTAGACTATTGACCTCTATAGATACTGTAATTATTATTTTTTCATACTTATGTGTCGTAATTTAAGCATGGTGGTCAAGCTTTTATTTTTATGATAATCATTATGCAATAAAATTAAACCCAAATGAATATATAATATATGTATTATAATTTATAAAATATAACAACATTATTGAATAAAGACAAATCCACACTAACAATGTAGAACTGAAGAAGAGAGGGAAACTTTCCATATACTGAATATGCTACCATGAATACCTGCCGAGGGAGAAATGGTGATTTTTTTTTTTGTGGCTTTGACTTTTATAAATCGTGAATTATGTAAAAGGTGTAAAACACAACGATAGACCCCACCTTAAGACTAACATCCATACTATTTATGGGATTTCTCCAAGTTTCAACTCAACCTGGGTTATTTCCGCTATCAAGTTGATTCTCAGTATAAAAAATAATAAATCCTATCTGGATATTTATTATCATATTTTTTATCAAAAAATTAATCCAACAGTAGAACATTCTCCGATGAAGATAAAATTTTGAATTGTCCTATGTATCTGAGAAAAGTTTACTTTGAACGGTTGGATTTTAATACTTGATCCTCACCATGGCGTTCCCACGCTTTAACTCAAGATTTATTAAAATGAAAGCCTTTAAACTAAGGTAGCGTTTGGTTCGCTGGAATGGTTGTAGGCGGAAATGGAATGGAGACCGGAATGAGTCTGGAATGGAATGAGGCAGGAATGGGCATTTCCATTCCAGCGTTTGGTACGCTGAGGAATCAACCCAGTTGATTCCTATTCCTGCGTTTGGTATGCTGGAATGAGTCCTGGAATGGAATAAAATTTACATAAGACTGACCAAAATACCCTTGTTAGAATTTTATCTTTGGCTCAGTCAATGTATAGATTATAATATTATTAAATAGGTGGGGCCCACACAAGGTCTTCTATTTTATAATAATAATAATAATAATAATGTATAAATTATATTATTATTATATAGGTGGGGCCCACACAAGCTCTTTTATTTTATAATCTTATAATAATAATAATATATAGATTATATTATTATATAGGTGGGCACAAGTGCTTCTATTTTATAATCTTATAATAATAATAATGTATAGATTATATTATTATTATATAGGTAGGGGCCACACAAGCTCTTCTATTTTATAATCTTATAATAATAATAATAATATAGATTATATTATTATTATATAGGTGGGGCCCACACAAGCTATTCTATTTTATAATTTTATAATAATAATAATAATATAGATTATATTATTATTATATAGGTGGGGCCCACATAAGTTCTTCTATTTTATAATATAATAATAATAATAATGTATATATTATATTATTAATATATAGGTGGGGCCCACACAAGTTCTTCTCTTTTATAATCTTATAATAATAATGTATATATTATATTATTATTATATAGGTGGGGCCTAGACATGTTCACTTTTATAATCTTATTATTTTAATAATAATGTATAGATGTGAAGAAATGTCTTTTGGTCTAAAAAAAAAGTAGAAAGGAATGGAATGGCCATTCCTCTACATAAGGGAATGGGATTCCGGAGGTAATGGTCATTACGCCACTTTTTTGCGAACCAAACGCTGTAATGACCATTCCGTTGGAATGACCATTCCATTCCGACCTTCATTGCAGCGAACCAAACGCTACCTAAGAGTGAGTTGTAACTTTTTATTTGTGGAATGGTTTTGCAGCAATGTTAGCAAATGAGCAACACCTTCCTTCTCATCCTTCAATGTTTCTTTATCTAAGAGATTTCAATAAGCTCGAAAGGAAGGAGTGGAGAAGGGAGAAGTCACATTTACATGAGATCCTGAACTTTATTTCACAACCGTGGATTCTCAAAAAAATAAATCATATCTTATATTATTTCTAATAATTCATTATAAAAATAAATATCAATATAAAAGACTTTATACGGGTCATGCGGGTTAGGCGGGTCAACCCTAACCTAACCCGTTTTTCTGGAGGTTGGAAAAACCTAACCGTAACCCAACCCGTATTTTATGCGGGTCGGGTTGGTGAGTCGGGCAATGTTTTACCACCTCTAACTATATCATTGCCAATACAAACTGTTTGGGGGATTTTCTAGACACCGAAATCACCGTGCAGTGCCCAAACAGTACTAGGCAAAATGGGGTGCCGTAGTCAGAATCGCGAACGGAACCCCATTCTAGAAGGGAAACGGCGAGATCTTCAAAATCCATTACTTTATAATGGATTTCTCCTTTTTAGGCCAAATTCCATCGTTTCAACTCCGAAAAAGGCATTTTTATCATTTTTGCCGTATCCGGCACCTCGGCAACAATGCCAACCGAGATCACCAGCTAAGCAGTAGTGCCAGGCCCTTCACCTCGGCCAAACCCTCCATCTCGGCCAGGTCCTCACCTCGGCCAAACGCTCAATCTCAGCCAAGAGCCTCATCTCGATAAAAATACTGAACACTGACAGCTGTACCTCTATAGAGACTCAACCAACATCATAGGACGTTCGGCAAGATATCACAGCCGCCCATATCTCCTGACAGAGTGGCGTCCACAGCGCTCAAGGCGCTAGGATAAGGCCCGATGGGGCTGCAATTAAATAAAAGTAGGCTACGATGGGACTGTACCTCCCTGGTACCTGACAAGGTGAGCTATGATGGGACATTTCCTGTCAAATACTTACGCTAAAGTCAAGAGACTCGCTCTTTCTTCCCTCTCCTGTCTATATAACGACTAGCTCCAGACACAGGCAACTAGGAGAATGGCCATCAACACACTGGTACGCCATCTTCTTCCCCAAAAATCTTCATCCTATTATTGAGTTCCCTGAACTGACTTAGGCATCAGAGAGCCCTACGCTGCCTAAGCCAGGGTTGTCTGACTCTCTTCTTCTCTCTCTTTCAGGTCTCAAGGTAGCAGTTCTTGTTCTATCATAAAGGAGTCGTAACCTCCATCTTCCTCAAGTGAGTCTCAAAATCACTACCCCGGGTCTGTGAATTCTTGTGCACTTACACAAACTATCTTGGATATTCAAAAGCTATCAGTCTCCTATGCATACAAAATTACAAATGCATTTCATTGCCTCTGATCTGATTTTAAATCCATTTAACACCTACTGCCCCACAGAATTCACTCTCTTCCCAAATTGGATATAATTATAACATCTACCAAATGCAATTATTAATTTGCATAGTGTAGTGGACCCAAATATATATATGTTGGGCCTAGTGAGTCCAGACCAAGTGGGTTCATGGTCATGGGTATTTTGGTAATTGTACCGGGACTTTCTTATTGACTAAGATAGGGTTTCTTGGGGGATAAGAAAGAGAGCTTTATATATTGATGTAATGTGTAACCCATAGAGATAACATTGAGAGCATATCATAAAGAGTGAACCTAAAGGAGAGTCAAGTTTTCTTTCCCGTGGACGTAGGCAGATTGCCGAACCACGTAATTCTCTTGTGTGTGATTGCTTGTTCATGTGTGGTTGATTGTCCGTCGATCGCTGATTCACGTTTCCGCATACACGCGCACAATAACTGGTATCAGAGCCTAGGTTTACTAGGGTTGGATTGTGCTGTGTTGCGATCGACGGATCGGATCAAGGAATTGATCCAGCTTTCTGCACGTTGCTCTTCATCGTAGGAAAGGACATAGATCGGTTCCGATCTCTATTGGGCTACACGATTTGCAGAGAAGATCGGAGAACAGGGCTGTTGAGCTATTCGCTGGAGAAAATAGAGGACCCGGGTCAATTCCTTCTCTGCGTACAGGAGAAGAACCCCAGTCGCCGCCGCTGCGCAATCCTCACCGGAGTGTTCCGCCGCCGCTGGTCACCGGATTCGTTCCGATCGTCGCCGGCCATCGCCGGTCCCCGCCGTTGCGCCATTGCCAAAGAGGAAGAGGGAAGGAGCAGAAAGCGTGTTCATCATTTTCTGGTTACAGAAACCAGAAGAAGAAGATTTCCAGTTGGGTTCGGGTCAGTTTTTAGGTCAGTTCCGCCTGACCCGTGACGCCTAGCATATAACTCGGACCAGGTCAAGTCATTCTAGGTCAGTTCAGCCTGACCTGTGAAGCAAGAAGCCCATTCCAGCAGCTGCTTACGTCAGCGCCACGTCAGCAAACAGTACGGTCAACAAGGGTTTGACTAGATCGACGGCTGAGAATTGTTTCTTCTATATCTTGATCATCCGGTGTCAGATCGGAGATCCGTTTGCGCCTACAGACTCGTTGCGAACAAATCTACGTAACTATGGAAGAAGATTGGCATTTTGACGACCAATAGGAAAGTTTGACTGATCGGAGCGTAGAAACTAGTTTTTGCGATATCGAAGCCATCCAGAGTCGGATTTCAGATCTGTTTCTTCCAGCGTGCTCATGGTGACGAGATCTACAGTTTGGTGCAGAAATTGAGGTTAGTGATAATTGTTTATATTTTCTTGATTATTCAATTAAGATGGAGAACAATACTGTGAACACTACCATGATCAAACTCAACCATACCAATTGGTTGATTTGGAAACTTAAGATGGAGGATATACTCTATTGCAAAGACCTCTATGATCCCATTGAGGGGGATAGTGCCCGACCAAAAGAGTTGTCTGATCCAGATTGAAAAATGATGCATAGAAAGACCATTGGTCACATCAGAAAGTGGGTGGATAACAACATATTTCTCCACGTGTCTAATGAAACCAATGCGAGAACCCTTTGGATGAAGTTAGAAGAAAGATATGAGAAGAAAACCGACGTAAATAAAACTTTTCTGATTAGAAAGCTCATGAACATGAAATTCAAGGAGGGTGGTAAAATTGAAGATCACATAAATGATTTTCAATGCATTATGAATGAGCTGGCTACAATGAAGATTGTCCTTGATGATGAGATGCAAGCTTTATTTCTTCTAAGTTCTTTGCCAGATACATGGGAGACATTGGTTGTTTCCGTGAGCAACTCTACTCCAGATGGTGTGTTATCAATGAGTCAGGTTACTAGCAGCTTGTTGAATGAAGAAACAAGGAGAGAAACTGCAGGGACAGATAATGCACAGGCCTTTGTTACTGAGAAAAGGGTGAGGAGTAAGAGTAGGGGACCAAAAGGAGGTCATGGCAAGTTCAGAGGTGGCAAGGAATTTCAGACTAAGAAAAAGTCTGGAAAATGCTTTCATTGTGGCAATGAGGGACACATTAAAAAGAATTGCTTTGCCGTGAAGGAAAAGAAAGAAGCCAACAATGAGCAGAAGAATGACACTAACACTACTACTACTTTGGATAATGAAGTAGTGATTCTGACCATTGAAGTTGAAGAGTGTTTGAGTGTTGCAGATGATCAGGTTGAGTGGGTTGTTGACCAGCAACATCCTACCTTGCTATTCCTTCTGAGGAGATGTTCACGACGTACAAAGCAGGGGATTTTGGCACTGTAAGACCCCGACCCGAGAGACCTCGTTTAGAGTTGATTAAGTTGTGTATTAGTTTAAGAGTGTTTAGTGGTTTTTGGATTAGTTGGGGACTAGAATAGCTTTTATGATAGCTTTGGGGAATTTGGAGAGCCTTTTTATTTGTGGGACCCTTTGGGGGTTCTTGTTAAGAATTGTGCGAGATTGGGGGTTTACCGATGATTTCAAAGAATCGTGTTTTTAACCCCATTGGACTTATCTTGTTAATCCTTACAATTTTCATGTTGACATCGTTTTCATTCGAGGACCTTAAACCCGATTTTTTTTCACTAATTGAGGGCAAAATGGTCTTTTTAACCAAAATCTGGACACCGATTTCAATGTCACCAAAATGTGCAAAATATATACTTTTTGGAAACTAGAAATTTTGCCGATCAACTTTGTCTTCTTCGTCGAATTCGCTTGAAGCCCCGAAAACCATGTTTTGAGCCCGAGAAGTCTTTTAAGTTGTGGGCCCCACTCCCACTTACTATATATAGAAAGCTTCTTCTTCATTTTTCCCATTTCTGGCAAAAACCCTAGAGGAGAAGAGAAATCCCGGCCCTAAGGGTTTTCCCTTACCTTTTCTTGCTTATTCATCTTCAATCCCCCACTAAGCTAGTGCTAATGGAAAATTAGAGGCTACAATCTTCTTCCTCATCTCAAGGCCTTCATCTTGACACCATTTTTTGAAGAAAACCACCCACTCCAAGACTTCCTTTGGACAACACCTTGCTTTTTGAAGAACTTCCTTGTAAGTAATCTTTCTAAAAGTTTTATAATCTTGTTTGTTTAGCCCTAGGGAAACTCCATTTCAATTATTGGAAGATTCCGTTTTGTTTTAATTAGTTTTGATAATCTAGGGTTTGGATTTGGGGGTTTTGTGTATAGGTGTTTGATTGTGGGCTTAAGAGGTGATTAGAGCTCAAATTGATTTGCAATTGGACCCAAGGCAAGTGGATGAAACGATTCTCATGTGTTTTATCATGTTTTATGCAAAATCTTGATTTGTTTTCCTTAATAGTTTTAATGGTTTATCATGTTTGATGGTTTAGTCTTGTTGATTTTGATTGATGATTTGATGAGATAAGGAGGTCAAGGAATAGCCCAATTATTCGTGAAGATGTGTATGGAAGAAGGGGAAAGAAAGGAAATGGATAGGAGTTGGACAAGAGAAGAATTCAACCAAATAGGTTGGGATTCGTTGCAGGACCGATCGATCGCCCATCAGGTCCGATCGATCGGACTGTAAATAACTGAGAGGGTTCTCAGGACCGATCGATCGCCCATCAGGTCCGATCGATCGGACTGTAAATAACTGAGAGGGTTCTCAGGACCGATCGATCGCCCATCAGGTCCGATCGATTGGACTGTAAATAACTGGAAGCAATTCAGGACCGATCGATCGGCCAAGGAGTCCGATCGATCGGACTGAAATGAGATGAACTGTAAAATAAGAGAATTGTGGGACTATTTTCCAGATTCATTCCAAACCCATACTCAAGTCCAATTCAGCTCTATCCCTTATCTTCTTATTTGAAGACATTGAACCTGTAATGATGCATTCAAACCCATGAAAGATTGGGGTATATTGTGAAGGGCTGTAGTGTGGAGGTATTGTTTGGAGGCCCAATGCTATTCAAGGATGGGTAAGGCATTGTATGAAGTCCGAAGGAAGGAGGAACCTCATCATGGAAATTCCATGAGGTTTTCTAGATTGACCAATGTGTATAAGGACCCGGAATGTCCCTAACTCTTAAAGAGTACCAAAATTTCATCATAACCGACATACGGTACCCTATTCACACTGATTCAATTCTAGAAACCCATTGTTAGCCTGTAAAGGTATTGGAAACTATTTGTATTTGATTTCCAACCAATCCCCTATTTTGAGATTTCAATCGTGATTTGTGAGTACTCTTGAACCGAAAACATTGTGTTACCATATTGTTAATTTGTTTAGACTCGCCCCGACTTTTATACGTTTTGTACCTATGAGTTCCCGCCCCGTCATGTGTATTTATTTGTTTGATTCTCGCATGTTACCTATGAGTCGGCACCACTCAGCTTGGATAACCTTATCGGTTTGATCCACCGGTTTGGATATCCCCCTTCAGTTATAACCGCTGCAGCATGGTTCCCGCCTCGCCCCGATATACCCGGTTCGCTACCGTGGTCCCACAGAGTATTATATGTATTTATTATATAAAAACCGTTGACTCTCCTCACCTCGTGTGACTGAGGTTAACGTCGTTGATTCTCCTCACCTCGTGTGACTGAGGTCAATGTCCCGATGTGCTCTCATAACTTTTGTGAGAGAGGATTTAGCTTTGTGTGGTTGCCACCTTGTTAGTCTCGAATCCTTGTTACCTTACATGTTTTATTTGCATATGTAATTCTTTTAAATGTTGCATTTTCTTTTATGAAAATTCATTGCTTATCTAGATTTTTACTATGTTTCTAAAGGCATCTTTGTTTTGAATTGTTGTTATATCTTTTCACCCACCTGCCAGACCGTCGTGTCTGATCCATTTATTTTGGTACTCAGGTCCCGAGCTTATTGCCTTTGAGGAGGAGCCGGAGGAGGCGGTCGGTGAACCGCAGCGAGTGATTGAGTGGCAAGCCGATGATGTCATGTAGACATTCGGCCTTGCCTTGAGAACGATACACTTTGGGAACTTATGATATCTTTAATTTAGGTTTCATTTGGTTGTACGGTCTTTGTTGGCCGTTATTTTGGGGGCATTAATCAACTGATATTTTGTAAATATACTTAACTTTACTTTTGGGGAAATATGCTTATGATCATTGCTCATCCTGATACCTTATCATTTAACCATAAATTTGTCTTGTTTATGAGATTGAATAGTACTCATATGGTTTGCTACACGCTTCCGCAATCTTGAAAATATGTTTGATATGGTTATATGTGAGGTGATGTGTAAAGATAATCCTCACCGCGGAACCCTGTGGGAAATCACGTGCACGGATAAATGTTCTTTTAACTCCGTGTGCGGTTTAGCCAAAGAGATGCACGTGGCGCGGCATCACCCCACCACTGTCCCGAATCCCGGACTCGGATCCTCTCTTTTCCCCTAGTTTCCCGGTCCGGGGTCGCGACAGGCACTATGAAGATGGGCAACACAAGTCATTCGAATATTGTTGGGATCGATGATGTCTGCATTCAAACCGATATTGGTTGCACAACGACGCTAAAAGATGTGCGACATATTCTTGATTTATGGTTGAATCTGATTTTTGGGACTTCATTGGACCGTGCAGGTTATGAAAGTTACTTTGGAAATGGCAGGTGGAAACTCACTAAATGGTCTCTTATTTGTGCGAGAGGGAAGGCATGTAATACGTTGTACAAGACACATGTGAAGCTATGCAAAGGTGTGTTGAATGCTGTTGAAGACAGATCCTCTCCAAATCTATGGCACAAGAAACTTGGACATATGAGTAAGAAAGGACTGCATTTATTGGCAAAGAAAGATTTAATTCATTACTCCAAAGGTACATCCCTTAACCCTTGTGATTATTGCTTGATTGGTAAAAAAAACAAAGGGTTTCTTTCTCTAAAACATCAAAGATAAAATCTAATGTGTTGGATTTGGTATATTCTGATGTTTGTGGTCCCATGGAGGTGGAGTCATTGGGTGGCAATAAGTTTTTTATCACATTTATTGATGATGCATCCAGGAAAGTTTGGGTTTATGCGTTGAAATCGAAGGATCAGGTGTTCCAGGTATTTCAACAGTTTCATGTCATGGTTGAAAGAGAAACAGGAAAACTCTTGATCTCCGCACAGATAATAGTGGTGAGTACACATCCAACTAGTTTAAAGGCTATTGCTCGAAGCATGGTATTCAACATGAAAGAACAGTTCCTGGTACTCCACATCACAATGGTGTAGCAGAGAGAATGAGCCGCACTATTCTTGAAAGGATGAGATGCTTGATTAGAGTGGCACAGCTACCCAAGCCATTTTGGAATGAAGCTTTACTGACTGCCGTTTACCTGATTAACAGGTCTCCCTCAGTTCCTTTGGATTTTGATCTTCCGGAGAGAGTATGGACAGGTAAAGATATTTCTTATTCTCATTTGAAGGTATTTGGGTGCAAAGCTTTTGCACATGTACCAAAGGAACAGCGTTCAAAGCTGGATAATAAGGTAGTGTGTTGCATTTTTCTTGGATATGGTGGAGTCGAGTTTGGCTAGAGGTTATGGAATCCAGAGAAAAGAAGAATGATCAGAAGTAGGGATGTGGTGTTTCATGAAAATCAGTTCTTTGAAGATATTGAAAAGACTGAAAAGTCTAAAGAAGTTGTTGATGGAGTGGTTGATCTCACATCGACTCCTTCTCCAGTACAGACTATGGGTGGAGAAGGTGGACAAAATGATCCAGATCGTGATGAGGCGCAAGGGTTGTCAGATGAACAGGGTGTTGAGCAGGGGGAGCAGTCTCCTCATTCAGAAACCACGGAACCTCAGGCTAGGAGGTCTACTCGAGAGCGTCAACCATCAACAAGATATCCTGCAACATATTATATTTTTCTTACTGATGAGGGGGAGCCAGAGAACTACCCAGAAGCAAAAACTCATGCAGATAAAGATGAGTGGATGGAGGCTATGCATGATGAGATGAGTTCTTTGAAAAAGAACAATACTTATGAGCAGGTGGAACTTCCAAAAGGCAAGAAGGTTCTGAAGAACAAATGGGTGTTCAAGCTGAAGAGAGATGACAGTGGAAAACTGATAAAGCACAAAGCAAGGCTAGTGGTTAAAGGCTTTGCGCAGACGAAGGGTATTGACTTCGATGAAATCTTCTCTTCAGTTGTGAAGATGACTTCTATCAAACCTGTCTTGGGTCTAGTCGCCAGCATGGACCTTGAACTTGAACAGATGGATGTGAAGACTGCATTTCTTCACGGTGATATGAAAGAAGAAATCTAGAAGGAAAAGAACAGTTGGTTTGCAGGTTGAAAAAGAGTCTCTACGGGCTAAAACAAGTGTCGAGGCAATGGTACAAGAAGTTTGATTCATTCATGGTGAGTCATGGGTACCGGAGGACAGCTGCAGATCACTGCGTTTATCTTCGTAAGTTTGGTAATGACAAATTTATCATCCTTCTTTTATATGTAGATGATATGTTGATAGTAAGACAAGATAGTAAGCTGATTGGCAAATTGAAGAGGGACATGTCAAAGAGTTTTGACATGAAAGACTTAGGTCCCGTACGACAGATTCTGGGAATGCAAATACGTCGTGACAGGAATGCCAAGAAGTTGTGGTTGTCACAGGAGAAATATGTTGAACGGGTGCTAGCGAGATTCAACATGATAGATGCTAAGCCAGTTAGCATGTTTTTAGCCAGTCACTTCAAGCTCGGTAAGAGATTATTTTCTACTACAAATGAAGAAAAAAAACGGATGATGTATGTTCCATACTCCTCAGCAGTTGGGAGTCTTATGTATGCCATGGTGTGTACACTGCCAGACATTGCTCATGCAGTGGGTATAGTGAGTAGATTTCTTTCTAATCCTAGGAAAGAGCATTGGGAAGCAGTGAAGTGGATCTTCAGATATTTGAGAGGTACATCAGATTTTTTCTTGTGTTTCGGAGACTTAAAACCAATACTTGAAGGCTTTACAGATGCTGATTTTGCAGGCGATCTTGATCGTCGGTTGTCTATTTCTGGGTACTTATTTACTTTTGCAGGGGAGTTATTTTCCGGCAGTTTAAGTTGCAAAAGTGTACAGCATTGTCTACAACCGAAGCAGAATACATAGCTGCTAATGAAGCGGGGAAGGAGATGATTTGGTTTAGGAATTTCTTTAGAGAACTGGGTTTGAAGCAAGGAGAGTATGTAGTCTACTGTGATAGTCAGAGTGCTATGGATCTTAGCAAGAACGCTACATACCATGCCCGTACGAAGCACATTGATGTGAGATACCATTGGATTCGTGAGGTCATTGAAAAGAATTTCATAAAGTTGGAAAAGATTCATACTGACAAGAATCCATCTGACATGATGACTAAGGTCGTATCTAAAGGAAAGCTGGAGCTGTGTTCAGAGTTGGCAAGACTGGACTCCCAGTAAGGGGGTTCAGAGGCATCTTACCCATGGTCTGGAGGGGGAGATTGTTGGGCCTAGTGAGTCCAGACCAAGTGAGTTCATGGTCATGGGTATTTTGGTAATTATACCGGGACTTTCTTATTGACTAAGATAGGGTTTCTTGGGAGATAAGAAAGAAAGTATTATATATTGATGTAATGTGTAACCCATAGAGATAACATTGAGAGCATATCATAAAGAGTGAACCTAAAGGAGAGCCGAGTTTTCTTTTCCGTAGACGTAGGCAGATTGCCGAACCACATAATTCTATTGTGTGTGATTGCTTGTTCTTGTATGGTTGATTGTCCGTTCGATCGCCGATTCACGTTTCCGCATACACGCGCACAACAATACCATTTCCAAACACTCATCACTTAAGAAAGATCTCGCTACGATGAATCTATAGGTGAAAATTGATCGTGATTCGGAGTCCGGATGGCTTAAATATCTCGAGTCAAAGTTGAATGGCTCTAAAAGCTTCCCTGTATCACCTGGTACAACCCCTGCATCAGTGTTGCAGCCATCGTCATCAACTCCTGTCAACATCTTTATTTCTACTCAACGACTAGGCTGGTCTCGAATTGGGTTGGGCTCACCGGACCCAACCTTCAGGAAACTCTGGGTGGGTCCTTCCCAACTTTCTTTGCACGTCCGTTGAGGTGCCTGTAAGGCTGTAACGTCCTATGTTGCGGCTACTGTTTTATTTTGGTGGCAGCTCGACGAGGTGCACTGTAGCTCATGGCTATTTGCTGCGGCTAGGGCGATGAATGAACAACAAAATAAGCTCACGAACCTATAAAAAATAATGAAGCAATTAGCCCATGACCCATCGCCCCATTGGAAATAAGCCCACCCTCCTCAAACGACAAAATAATAAAGCAAGTAACATTATGACCATCGTCTGTCCCCTCATATGCAAATATCCTTGGCCCACCCCTTGGGATTGAATACCATATGTGAAAACTCATACTCAAAAGAAAAAATTAGTTTATAAAATTTCATATGCTATTTATGTGAGTCATATTTGTGAGGGAGATGAGTGTTTGGGTATAAGCTCCAGTCATGTAGTTTTCTTAGCTATAATTGCAGCTTTTATTGAGGTGAAATGTATTTTAGCAAAGTGGAAGCTGTATCTTCCCCTTTATCTCATCATTATCATCTTCAAGTCTTTCCTTGAAAGATTCAAATTTGGTGGGGCTTGATTGCAAGAACCATAAATGATTATTTCTTTTGCATTATTGGGGCAAAGAAAAAAAAACATCACGACCAACCAATGCCCCACCACTCCTCCATGTGATTGTAGTGATATGATGAGAATCTATGGTCTGTGGCCGCTTTTCCATTACAAAAGCGGGTCATGAGTAAAACAACAGAGTCGAAGGTGGCAACTAGTAATTATGAGTTTAATGAGAAGAGACCCCATTCGAGGGGCAGGTTGGAATTTTAGGATTTATGTTCTTCCTGTCATGCATTGCACTCTGCCCACGAAAAAAGACTGCTTGATTTGTTAAAGGTCAAGTCCAACTTGAATGAGTATATGGGAATTTAGATAAGTATTTAAATGAATGAGAACAAACTAATTAAGTATGTGTATGTGTCTCCAACACTATCTTCACTTTTCAATGATGGAAGAATTAGAAGGGTTAAACTACAATATTTCTTTTACAGCTCACACAAGTTAGAGATTCTTTATCCATCATAGGTCTTGCCCAATCCAGACCACAGAATCTTATAAATTCATTACTGGGGCTCACCCTAATGTACTAGTTTAGGGCTTAGTTTAACTTCAATCCTCTACTCTCCAACCTTAGATTAATAAAAAAAATTATAAATCACGTATTTTTACACATAATCAATTTAATACTAGGCTCACCTTCTACCCTGATGAACATGAATTTAGACTGGGGCATGATATTTTCTTTTATCCTAATAATGGCCACTAACAAAGTGGGCCATTTGTGAACAGCCGCATGGATCATCTTCAACGTGTTTTTTTTATTTATGCAAAAGACTCGACTCTGGAGCCACTTAATATTCTCGTAAGCTGTGAATTGTGATAAGCTACGTAATCTATCCTTCTCATAAAGCATGTGCCCGAATTTGTCGTGTTAGGTAAGGTTGCTGTCAGTCCAAGTAGCACTGCCGTAATAAAAATGATTAGGGTTCTTGACTACGGCATTCTTTGTACTAAGGGCCCATTTGAGTCTCTCTGTAAAACAGGCAACTCGGCTTACATATTATCAAAATAGGGGTTGTCACATGGGTCCTAAGGGCCCAGCATTGTTATGCAACTCAGAGTTATCAAAAAAATCACAGTTGCTTTGTTCTTTGGCATAACTCAACCAAGTCATCTAGTTCATGTCATTTTCAGTTCTCTCTTTAGGGGTCTTTTGTTAATTTCACATGTGATTTGAAAAGGATGTACATATGTAAGAGTCATTTACATACACAAATGAGTCACAAGTGAAACATAATTCATTGTTTGTCATTTTCACACCTCTTTAAATGTGAATTTAACAGTTCACATGTATTTAATAGTTTCTTACAAATTTAGAAAAATCCATAATGAATCAAGTGCTGAGAATTGACTCAAGAAGCATTGTTGGCCTTTTAAAGAAGATAAACGGCTTGGATCATGAATAAAAAGCCCACAGAAATTATATTTAAAGATCAAGTCATTTGGCCTTTTCTACAAATATCTCACAATTCATGAATGATCAACGGTTGAGACCTGAGCTGCTAGCCGTTTATGGCCTTGCGAAGAGGGTCTACGGTTGTGATCTTGCACTAAAGGCCCAGATGATCCAAGCTTCTGGAAAAAAGGGACTGCCTTTTCAACTAGTGGAATGTACTGTTAATGCGTCAAAGAATTGATGCGTTTTTTGAACATATTTCAAGATCTGCATTGAATTAACTTCTGAAATTTGGCCTCCTTGTTCAAAACGGCCTTTTAAAGAGGATTGTCGGTTCTGAGCGTGAATGGACCCCACAAAAGCCAAGAAATGCATATCTAACTGTATGAACTTTTTTGTAAATTTTTCACAATCTATGATAATCCAACGGTTGAAATTTGATACCAAAGCCATTTTTTTTTTCCTAACACCATTCACTATTCAGATCATGATGTAGGGGGCTATTTTCATAAAATAATTAAATAAAAAGGCATCCTTGGCCTTGGAGTTGTGGTACTGTAGCAGCGCAAAAGCAATGCTGGTGTGATTCTGTTTCGCACCTCTCCACCTAGTAAAAGTTCCAGCCACTTTTTCACTAAAAAATCACACTAAATGCATATGTCATTTACACACCACAAGTGAAAATTTTCCAAACAAACATAAAATGTGTGTAATGGTTGGATATGTGGTTCATTTATATATATAAATGCAGTGAAACAAAGGACACCTTTTAACACATGAAGCTTACGTTAATAAAAACTAACACAATTGTGAAGTTTTGGCTGACGATGTCTTCAATAATTACTAGGATTCTACCTATCATTTTCCGTCATGACATCAAGAACCAGAAATACTAGAATGACACAATCATGTTAGTTTTGACTGACTTAATGAAAGGAGTTCATCCAAATCGGGATTTCAAATTAATTATATTTAAGCCATTGCGAAGTATAGGATGAAATGATTTATCAATTATCATGGATGAGGATGGGCTTAGTATCTTCTTATAACTGTTAATTTATCGGCTTAATTTGATCGGATGTTAAATATTATTGTACAAGGATCGAATTTGACTAGATCCGGGAAATGAGAGAGGGAGGCGAGCGTGATCTGTTTTGCACAAAAATTGAGCCCAGTGGAAGGTGTCAATCTAGGTAGGGCGACAGAACATTACTTCTTCAAGCGTGGATGGTTTAGGATTACATGTAATATGTTCAACCCAAACCCAACCCATTTATCGATTGGGGCATGAACCCAGCTTTCAACTTAGGTCATTCTTTATCTTTAACTAACAAGTTCTTTTACGCTCATGGTTAAGAGGTGTTGGCATCTTATTTTCACATACACATCCGAGGATCAATCCCGTACTCAAGTTGAAGTATCACTTTTGGACCGGTATAAAAAGTGTTTGTTTGGGTGGGTTTGTGGGTCATAATGGAATCTATTGGGTTGAGTCAGGTTGGATTCAGGTTGGTGTATTGTAATGATGGAACTGACTCAACCATAGATGAAACCATTTATTAACTCTGTAGGTGCAGAAAATTATGACCCACAATAAGAGGGTGCCTTACAGGACTTATCCGGGAAGATGATGGTGTCTGGAATGTCTGGATGCCGTCCGAAAGCCTGAAAGAGAGTAGCAAACGGTCAGAGGACCCTGGCCTGAGCGGCGCAAGGCTCTCCGATGCCAAAGTCAGTATGGGAACTGGAACAATGGAAGGAGAGGGAGAAGAAAGACAGAGTAAGGGCTCTGTGAATGGAAAATGGGCGTACCTTTGATGGTGGTATGAGCCTCTATTTATAGAGCGTGGAACGTATCTTTGGGAGATATTGTGGTGTGGGTCCCATGATTGGACTGGGAAGTCACGATCAGCCCACATTGCATTAATTGTGGTCCGATCCAGCCCACTATGCATTAAATGCCCGTCGGGTCAGCCCGCATCTCATTTAATGCACGTCTTGTTGGGCCAGGTCGTGTTGGGCGCCTTTGGCGGTAGGGGTACCAGCGGATCCGCCCTCGGGCCCTGCCCTGATGTGGCCTCAGCCGCTGGACGCCGCCCTGTCAGGGATCTGGTGAAGATTGTGAGTGGCTGGATGTCGCATCTGTCCCACTGGCTCGCGCCCCCATCCCTCCACGTGCCTGGTGACGTGGGGGATGAGGGGCGTGAGTGGAGACCCTTTCTGGTTTCGGCTTCCGTCCCGGCTTCTTCAGCCGAGGTGGAGCTTTCTGCTGAGATGGCATCCGGGGTGGCCTAGCCGAGGTGGAGCTCCCTGCCGAGATGACGCCCGAGGGCCAGTTCGGCGTTAAGGGCCCGGAGCTGCCTGACTTCGGTCGGACCTCCTGTCCTGGTAGCCGGGGTGAGATTGGTGCCACGTGGATGGCACGCGGATGGCACGTGGGAATGCTTAGTCTCATCTGACGGCCGTGATTAGCTTAATCCTGTGGTTCTGGAAATCTCCCCACACAATTGCCCCCTAGCTTTTGACCTCTGAAGTGTGCTAGCCTTTAGGGGTTGAAAGCTAGAAGAATCCGTCCGGGGATGTGGCGATCGTCGTCTGGTGTTGCTTCAACTGCTCTGAAGCGATACATGCTCTGTCTTGCCTGTACTGGGAAGCGAGTCGGCGGCTACACGCGTCGCCTTTTCACTGATAGCGGTGTCAGCCGGGATCCCTGTGAACGATCCTGTTGCGAGCCGAGCTGCATCCGGTCCCTAGTCGTCTACTTCAAGTTCGGAACCGTCGAACCTAGCGGCCAAGTTCAGGCGGGGGTCTTCTTAGTCTGCGGGGTCTTCTTAGTCTGCGACGCCATCTTCTGCCAGCACCCGCGCTGCTTCGAGCTCGGGAGGTGCTGGCGCTACTTCAGCTTCTGCTCCTGCTCCTGCTTCGAGTACGGGAGTGCGGCGACGCTTCGCCGGAGCGCCCAAGGGAGGGGTCCCTGCCTAGAAAGAAGTCCAAGGCTGGGGAGAAGGACTCGGGGGATGAACAGCCTCCGAAGAATGAGGCCTCTGCGCGGGCCCCCGGAGCCAAGACTCATATTGAGAAGAGCGCGCAGGTCAGCAAGCCGGCCGGTGGAGCGGCCCGCGAGCTGACGATCTCGGTGGGGCAAGGGTCTGGATCGGCCTCCGGACCCCGGAGTGCCCCAGCGCCATGGAGGCCGAGGATGAAGACTCAGCCCGGTGAGCCTCTGAAAGTCGAGGACCGGCTGTTGGGGAATGCCGAGGTGATCGGAGCTTTCGCCGAGGTCTGTGCTCTGCCAAGAGACATGGAGACGCACGAGATGGTCTCGGCGATCCAGGCTAATCTTCTGGTAAGTGTGTGCGTTTCTTCATTCTTCAAGTGTCTTGGTCGAACCTGACCCTCTGTTTCCATTTGCAGAACGTGCAGTGGCTCCTGACCGTGGTGGGAAGGAGCGATAAGAACGCGACGCGGGTCACTCAGCTGGAGTCTGAGAGGGACAAGCTGAAGAGGGAGTTGGAAGAGTCGCGGAAATGAATAGAGGGGATGAAGGAGGCCAGCGCTGAAGAGGCTGATCGGCTGGCATCGCCTCTGGCTGATGTCGCCGAACTTACGTCGAAGAAGGCTATGTCTGGGCGAGGAACAAGAAGACCGCCGAACTGGAGTCTGAGTTGGCCAGATTGAAGGCTGAATCTACTGCTGAGGGGACGAGGCTGCGTGGGGAAGTGCTGGCGGGGCGCGCCGAGACGACAAGGTTGAAGACGGCGAACGCCGAGCTGGAGAAGGAAAAGGCCTCTCTTCAGGCCAAGGCTCGGTCCGCCCTCCAGGATGGGGTGGATCGAGCCACTGAGCCGTACGAGAGGCAGGTGGAGGAGGTCACCGCCATCCTGTTCGAGGAAGGATGCCTGGCCGCACTGAGAGGTGCGGGGGCTCCTGAGCCGAGCTCCGCTTCTGCAGCCGAAAGTGCCCCAGTTGGAGCTCCTGCAGTGGTTCCTGCTCCGGAAGATGCTCCAGCTGCCCCGGTCTTGAGCGGTGCCCCGGTTGCCAGTGTTGCTTCTGTCGTGCCTCGGGGTGAGGCCTCTTCTGCCCCCGGAGCAAATGAGGCCCTGGTCGAAGAATCTCCTGCCAGCGACGCTCACAGCAAGGTCGCGGTTTCGGCCGAATCCATTGGTCCAGCAGATACGGTGATCGACCTAGTGGAGTCGCCGAAGCCATAGTAGCCGGGCTGCTCTTTATTTGTCTTTTTTCCTTGCACTGTTCTGGAACACTTGTGTTTTTGTGCTGCTTTTCTGCGTTTGAGTGATGGCACAGCTCTTCTTTTTTGAAGACTGGCTTTGGCCGAAATGGCTGGCCTTGCGCCGAGGTGGATCCATACCTTGGCCGAATTGCCTTGCGCCGGGTAGATCCATCGTTCCGCTGGACTCGGCTAGGCGAGAGTGCGGCTATGGCCTTCTGAGGGGTGTATGAACCCGGACTTTAGGAAACGGCTGAGTGTAGGAACTGCAGGCCATTTCCAAGGCGTAGAGCCTCGATTGTGTCCAAGGCACGGGGCTTTAGGAAAGGCTGAGTGTAAGAACTCTTCTATGCCGTTTCCAGGGCGTAGAGCCTGTGTGTCCAAGACACGGGGGCTTTAGGAAAGGCTGAGTGTAAGAACTCTTCTATGCCGTTTCCAGGGCGTAGAGCCTGTGTGTCCAAGACACGGGGGCTTTAGGAAAGGCTGAGTGTAGGAACTCTTCCATGCCGTTTCCAGGGCGTAGAGCCTGTGTGTCCAAGACACGGGGGCTTTAGGAAAGGCTGAGTGTAGGAACTCTTCCATGCCGTTTCCAGGGCGTAGAGCCTGTGTGTCCAAGACACGGGGGCTTTAGGAAAGGCTGAGTGTAGGAACTCTTCCATGCCGTTTCCAGGGCGTAGAGCCTGTGTGTCCAAGACACGGGGGCTTTAGGAAAGGCTGAGTGTAGGAACTCTTCCATGCCGTTTCCAGGGCGTAGAGCCTGTGTGTCCAAGACACGGGGGCTTTAGGAAAGGCTGAGTGTAGGAACTCTTCCATGCCGTTTCCAGGGCGTAGAGCCTGTGTGTCCAAGACACGGGGGCTTTAGGAAAGGCTGAGTGTAGGAACTCTTCCATGCCGTTTCCAGGGCGTAGAGCCTGTGCTGCCGGAGTCGACCAGAAAGGTGACAGATTGGTGACGGGGCGAACGCCATTTCCATTGATTCAGAGATTCATTACATCTTTTAGAAATTGAATTTCTTGGGATACAGATGGATACAGAGGACGCCAGATGGATCACGTAATGATCTTCTCCGAATCCTCGTTGTCTGGAATCTGGGCTGCGTTCTGGTGAACTCGGCCCTCGCTGCCGCCAGCATCTACTGCCTCAACGAACTCTGGAATGTGGCCCTCTTCGGCCAGCTTCTCCAGATACCACTGCAGAGAGTTGCAGTCTTCGGTCCTGTGCCCATTGCCCCTATGGAAGGAGCAGTAGAGCTTGCTTCGGGCGCCTGAGGTGGGCTCATTCTGCATGGGCGGAGGGTACTTGAAGAACGGCTTGGACCTGATCTTGGTCAGGATGCGGTAGATCGGCTCCTTGAAGACGACGTTGACGCCCTGACTGGCGCTGGTGGGAGGTCCGGGCTGCAAGGTGCCCCCAGACCTGGACGACGCAGGCTTCGCCGAACTGGAGAACCAAGCCTGCTTGGGCTCCTGCTCCTGGGAGGGCCTCCCGCCTTTCTGCCGAGGCTGGCTATTCTTCTGTTCGGGCTCCGGATGCCCGTCCTGATCCTTAGCTCGGATCTCGTCTTCCTCCCGGGCGATAAAGCGCTTCACCCGGGATATCAATTCTGACATGGATTCTGGGGTGTCCCCGGCCAAGTCCTTTCGCAAGTCGGTGCCAGGGATCAGGGCATGCTGGAAGGCGTAGATGGCTATCCCCTCCCTCGCGCCCTCGATCTGGCTGTAGACCGCCCAGAATCGGTGGGTGAACTTGGCGAGAGTTTCGCCCTGCTTCATTCTCAGGGCGATGAGGTCCCCTTCCTTCTTGGGGACGACGGTGTAGGCTTGGAACTTCTTCAGGAAGGAGAGCTGGAGCTCCTTCCAACTGGAAACCGACTGCTCCGGGAGGGAGCAGAACCACTTCAGGGGGAGGTCACCCAAACTGGAGGAGAAGATTTTGCAGTTCAGGTGACCCTCGTTTCCCCAGATGGACATCTTCTGGGAGAAGTGTCGGAGGTGTGCAGATGGGTCGGACAGTCCGTCATAGGGGACGAACCGCGGGACGGAGAACTTCTTGGGCAAGGGGGTGTGCTCAATCTCTTTTGTGAAGGGAGAGCCCCCGAGATCAGTGTGACCACAGAGCTGCTTCTGATCCCGCATGTCTAAGTTGCGCTGGAGAGCCAATCTGACACGTTTGTCAAATCGCTCTTGCTCGTCGTCCTTTTCTGGAGTCTGAGCTCGGGTCTTCCGCTTTGGATGGTTTGGGCTACGACGGCTACGAGTTCGGCCGTCGCAGCTGTGGTGACTTCGGCTGTTGCTCGAGCCTTCGTCACGGATCTGGCTCCGTTTCTGGTCCAGATGATGTCTGAGTTCCTCACGAGGAGGCTGGGCTGCCCTGCTGGGAGCGTCCTTCTTTTTCCCTTGAGGCTCAGAGACCTCCCTCAAGGAGGCAGTTTGCACTGCCTTCAGCTGCTGCTGGAGCTCGCGAATCATCCGTTCTTGCTTCTGGAGTTGCTTCTGGAGGAGGGCAGCTTCAGGAACCTCTCCAGGGGGTTGAGCGTGGCGCGTTTCTCCTACGGCCACGGCTTTGTCCTTCCGGGGACGCTTATGCTGACGCTTACTGCGTCCGGGTGGCGCGACTTCGTCCGCTGAGAGCGAGGCCTCGACTCCCTCCTGGAATGGGATCTCGACAAAGAGTTGGGAGCCCAGGCGACCCTCGCCTGCGGATGTGCCTTGGATCGTTCGGGACCGTCCCTGAGGAGGGACGTCCGCTGGCGGTGGTAGCAGCCCGAGTGCTGCTCTCGACGATTCTACACCCTTCTTAACTCTCGGAGGCATGGCTTCTGAGAAGATGAGGTTAAGAAAGATTGTTTGGAAGGATTTGGAGAAGGTTGGGGAGGCTGGGATATTGCTTTCCCACAGACGGCGCCAATTGTAGGTGCAGAAAATTATGACCCACAATAAGAGGGTGCCTTACAGGACTTATCCGGGAAGATGATGGTGTCTGGAATGTCTGGATGCCGTCCGAAAGCCTGAAAGAGAGTAGCAAACGGTCAGAGGACCCTGGCCTGAGCGGCGCAAGGCTCTCCGATGCCAAAGTCAGTATGGGAACTGGAACAATGGAAGGAGAGGGAGAAGAAAGACAGAGTAAGGGCTCTGTGAATGGAAAATGGGCGTACCTTTGATGGTGGTATGAGCCTCTATTTATAGAGCGTGGAACGTATCTTTGGGAGATATTGTGGTGTGGGTCCCATGATTGGACTGGGAAGTCACGATCAGCCCACATTGCATTAATTGTGGTCCGATCCAGCCCACTATGCATTAAATGCCCGTCGGGTCAGCCCGCATCTCATTTAATGCACGTCTTGTTGGGCCAGGTCGTGTTGGGCGCCTTTGGCGGTAGGGGTACCAGCGGATCCGCCCTCGGGCCCTGCCCTGATGTGGCCTCAGCCGCTGGACGCCGCCCTGTCAGGGATCTGGTGAAGATTGTGAGTGGCTGGATGTCGCATCTGTCCCACTGGCTCGCGCCCCCATCCCTCCACGTGCCTGGTGACGTGGGGGATGAGGGGCGTGAGTGGAGACCCTTTCTGGTTTCGGCTTCCGTCCCGGCTTCTTCAGCCGAGGTGGAGCTTTCTGCTGAGATGGCATCCGGGGTGGCCTAGCCGAGGTGGAGCTCCCTGCCGAGATGACGCCCGAGGGCCAGTTCGGCGTTAAGGGCCCGGAGCTGCCTGACTTCGGTCGGACCTCCTGTCCTGGTAGCCGGGGTGAGATTGGTGCCACGTGGATGGCACGCGGATGGCACGTGGGAATGCTTAGTCTCATCTGACGGCCGTGATTAGCTTAATCCTGTGGTTCTGGAAATCTCCCCACACAAACTCGATAAAAAAAATATTACATCCCCTATTTCGTTGAAACAGGTGAAACAGGGGATCCCGAGTCGTTTACCCGAACCCCAACCCAAAATGAAAAAGATCATCACTGGACCACAATTACTTTGTCAGCGTCATTTTTGGTTGGCGAGTTGTGCAAGGAATTGCCATCCCCCGACATAGTGGTAAGAGACTAGTTTGAGTTTCCAACCTTGCTCTGCTCCTACTGAATATCTGTATTTTATCCGAAGCATGCAGTTCTTTGACTTTTCAAACATGTGCTAATTGAGAATATGCATAGAGACTTGAAGATCAATTTTAGGCGCTCTAAAGAATAGCACTGGATGAAAACAGGGCAGGCCATGTTTCTCTCTTTATAAATACATGAGCACACCAACTTAGCCAAAGCATAGCCCAACATCACACAGAAGAGATCCCTCCCATTACAGTATTCATGGCTTCTCCTTCCTTTTTCTTCTTCCATGCCTTGCTCATGGTTGCTGCTTTGGCAACCACAGCCTCCTCCCAAAGCCTGTCGCCCACGTTCTATGATAAGATCTGTCCCAAGGCCTTGCCCAGCATTAAGAAAGTGGTGGAGGATGCTGTGCAAAAGGAACGCCGCATGGGTGCTTCCCTTCTCCGTCTTCACTTCCATGATTGCTTTGTTAATGTAAGATTAATTTCATCTTTTCAGTTGTCATATAATTATAATTTCATTTTTTCAGTTATCGTATAATTACTACTCTTGTCCACCCACGCTTAATTAGGAAGTTATGAACTTTAAATTTGTAGGGCTGTGATGGGTCGATTCTGCTTGATGGTACGGATAAAATAGACTCAGAGAAGAAGGCAAATGCCAATATCAACTCCGCGAGAGGGTTTACAGTTGTTGACAGGATCAAGTCAGTCGTGGACAAAGCCTGTGGTCGTCCTGTCGTCTCCTGCGCTGATATCTTAGCAGTTGCTGCTCGTGATTCAGTGGTTGCGGTCTGTATTCTAACCATAACTTTGCACCGTGTTTGTAGGATTTGTGAAAATTCCCACACTTCTCTGCTTTAAACTGCTGAGAAAACTGGGGAAAACGCAGAGTGTAGTAAACTGTCAGCATTACAAATTTGAACTGCTAAGCAGTTTATGAATCTAGCCATCTGAAAAGAATTGACCTACTAGACATTTCAATTGAGTCCCCTATATCAAAGAGCTGACAAATAGTCATCAGGGCTTAGTTGGCGTATGAGATGACTGCTGACATGTTCTCACTGTTTGGTTGTGCAATTGACAGTTAGGAGGCCCAACATGGAAGGTGCAACTGGGGAGGCGTGATTCAACAACTGCTAGCCGGACAGATGCAAATAAGGACCTCCCTTCACCCTTCATGGACCTCCCTCAACTCATCCAAAACTTCAAGAAACACGGACTGAATTCTCGTGACCTAGTGGCCCTCTCTGGAGGCCACACCCTTGGATTTGCAAAATGTGGCATTTTCAAAAACCGCATCTACAATGAAACTAACATCAATCCTAACTTTGCAAGGTCACTGCGAAAGTCCTGCCCTCGTTCGGGAGGGAACACCAATCTTTCACCTTTTGACCAAACACCAGCACGCTTCGATATCAGGTACTTCCAGGATTTGGTGGGAAAGAAAGGCCTCCTTCACTCTGACCAGGTGCTGTTTAATGGTGGCAGAGGCTCTACTGATGGAATTGTGAAGAGATATAGTTTGGATGCTGGAGCTTTCTCAGATGATTTTGCTCAGTCTATGGTGAAAATGGGAAAAATAAAGCCCTTGACAGGAAAGAAAGGGCAAATTAGGAAGAACTGTAGAAGTGTGAATTGAGAGAAGTTGTAATTGTGTATTAATGGTTTTCCTTCTTAATTGTTTTTTCGATTCTTGGAGGTGATGGATTTTCTTTGTTTTCTCTTTTCCTTTTACATTGTATTGTTAGAAACTGT
Organism: Litsea cubeba; assembly: GCA_012931725.1. Taxonomy (NCBI): domain Eukaryota; kingdom Viridiplantae; phylum Streptophyta; class Magnoliopsida; order Laurales; family Lauraceae; genus Litsea; species Litsea cubeba. The sequence goes on from CM022946.1 coordinate 103,281,452, forward strand.
TCAATGAAGGACAGCCATGAGAAGTATACAAGTTAAGGATATAAAAATGTTTCTTTTTTTCATATTTGTTACAAAATGAATACGTTTGTTAATAAACTAAAATAAATTTAGTGTGGTTATATGCTTTCTCTTGAGGTAGGCACTTATTGCTTTTATTGCGTTGAGCAGATCATGTTTAGAATGCACATGAAAAGTTTTATGGAAAATGTAATTTAAGAAACAGTTGGAAGTGTCAAATTATGGTAACTGCTAATATATATAGGGTGAGTGAGTGTGAGGGATTGGATTTGTCATAAGATGTCCCACATATTGAAATAGGATTACCTCTCACACAAATCTATGAGAAGTACATCTTAGCATAGCATCTCATGTGGTGATAAAAAAGTTACCTATCATGCAAATCCATGATAGGTTTCTCTTAGACATCTCACGTGGTGGCAAAAGATTGCCTCTACACAAATCCATGAGAGGTATCCTTCTTACCATCGCATGGGACACCCCATAACAAATCCACCCCCCTCACACTTACCAATCTCCCATGATTTGATACTTACCTTAATTTGACACCATTTTGAATAATAATCACCATTGGATTAAATTCCAATGGTTTCTTAAATTACATTGTTCTTAAAAATTAACATGGCGATGATTATTATTTATATTGGTGCCAAATTAAAGTACAAGTTGATTCATTAGGGAGTATGAGGGGATTAGATTTGTCATGGGGTGTCCCATGTAGTAGTAAAATAATGGCAAAATTAGCGAAAGGTCCATATAAGTCAATGTTTCCAGCCTCTAGTCCAAGAAAATACTTGTTAAAGCGTATGGTTCACTCAGCTAGACTATTTGCAGCCATAGGTCCCTGTATCCACATGATCATATTTTTCAGAACTAATTTGCCCTTTCAACCATTTTAGGAATAAAATTTTGAATTTAAAAATTTTAAATATTGGTATTCTCCCTCCTTTTAACTTCTCTAGATCTTGCAAACTCCACTTCGGAGGGAATAACCCTAACGATCATCATCAAAGATTGCCAGAAAATCGAAACGCTTCATCTTCTTCTTCTTTGTCGTCTTCATAATAATCAGCTTCTTCTTCTTCTTCTGCAGTGCCTGCGAGAGGTAGGGCCACGGATGGTGGTGTTGGGGAATTGCGGAGGGCGGTTGGCGACGGAGAGGCAGATTTCAATTTCTTTGAAGAGGGATTTCATGTGCAACTTGCGCTCGCCATCAACGCCTCCGATCCGAATGGGCGTGAGGATCCGGAGACGACGCAAATCAAGGCTGCCAAGCGGATTAGCCTTGGATGCACGACCACGTCGTCTGCGCCTGCCGATGAAACCATAGTCGAGTTTTTCAATAGGGCTTCGACGCTGATGGTAGCCAAGGATCCATCTACATCTACAAAGACTCTTACTACTACACTCGCCTCTTACAACATTGCATCAATCCACAAATCCTCAATACAATCCATGCCCAGATCATCACCAGCGGCCTCCAACAAAGCCCATTCCTCGCTGCCAAACTCGTAAGCTAGTACGCAGACTTTTGCAGAATGGAAGATGCACGCCAGGTGTTCGATGTTGTATCCAACAGTGATGTTCTCCTGTGGAATGTCGTCGTTCGTGGGTACGCCAACTTAGGTCCTTTTGAGAAGCCTGTGGAGGTTTATCAGCTCATGCGGTGCAGTGGGGTTTGCCCGAACCGGTACACGTTTCCGTTCATGCTGAAGGCCTGTGCTGCACTGTTTATGGCATGTTTATGCTCTGTTTCGGATTGCGTACTCCGCCGACGTGTCGGAATTCCCCAGCTGGCTTTCCTCAGCAAGTGTCTTAGGAGAAATCCAAATGAGAGATGGACGACTGATTAGCTTATCAATCACCCATTTGTTGATGGAAGGTGTTCTCTCACAAAAGCTGTTGTGATCTCTGTTCCAACTAATTCTCCCAAGAGTACTCTTGATTTTGGATTCTGGGATTCTTTGGGTGAGTCAAGAACTAATCGGGAACTGACCCAGTTCGTTTTAATTTTAGGATTTTTGACATGGAGATGAATTTTTGGTTTCTTTTTCTTTTCATTTCAGCATTTCCTTGCCCCAATTTCTCTATTGGATAGAGAGCGAGGAAAGGTGAGGGAGAGGAGAGAGAAGAGCTTAGTTGCAGGCTTTATTGGGAATGAAAATTTATCTGATTTTTTGTCAAATATAGGTGAGTTTATGTCAAATTTATCTGAATTTTTATCAAATTTAGATGAGTTTTTTGTCAAATTTATCTGAGTTCTGGACAAATTTATCTGAGTTTTTATCTATTTATCTGAATTCTGGAATAAAATTATCTAAGTTCTGAACAAATTTATCTGAATTTTTTGAAAATTTATTTGAATTCTTGAAAAATATAGTAGAGTTTTTGACAAATTTATCACCATTTTGAAAGTTGTAGGCTTCATTGAGAAGGAAATTTATCTGATTTTTTGTCAAATATAGGTGAGTTTATGTCAAATTTATCTAAATTTTTATCAAATTTAACAGAGTTTTTGTCTAATTTATCTGAATTTTGGACAAATCTATCTGAGTTTTTGTCTATTTATCTGAGTTCTGGAATAAAATTATCTAAGTTCTGAACAAATCTATCTAAGTTTTTGGCAAATTTATTTGAATTTTTGAAAAATATAGTCGAGTTTTTGATAAATCTATCTCCATTTTGAAAATTTTAACTGAGTTTTTGAACGAATATTTTTATATTCTTGGCAAATTTATTTGTATTTTCTTAGATCTATTTGTATTTTTAAATTTTACTTGTGTCTTTTGAAATTTATTTATATTTTTTGAAATAAATTTAACTGAGTTTTGACAAAAATACTTGAGTTTTTGGCAATTTTTCCTGAAATTTAGAAAATTAATTTATCAATTTTGGCAAATGTTTTTTAGTTTTTTTAATTTATTTGCATTTTTCAATTTTATTTACGTCTTTTGAATTATATTTACTTTTTTTTAAATTTATTTGTATTTTTGAAATTTTCTTTGGACCTTTTGAGACTTATTTGAGTTTTTTTTAATTTATTTACATTTTCTGAAATTTATTTGGATCTCTTGAAATTTACTTGGATCTTTTGAGATTTATTTGCGTCTTTTTTAAATTGGTTTTCATCTTTTGAAATTTATTTATATTTTTTTAAGTTTATTTGGATCTTTTGAAATTTATTTGTGTCTTTTTAAATTTCTATGCTTTCTTTTGAGATTTATTGTATTTTTTGAAATTATTCTATTTTTAGAAATTTATGTGTTATTTTGAAATTTATTTATGTGTTTTTAGAATTTATTTGAAAATCTCATTAATAAGATTCCATTAATTGTGGCCAATTAAATGGTAGCTGACCATTATTAATGGGATATCCCACCAATCATGGGATATGATTTAAAGAAAGGGGTAAATTAGACATTTCAGGTATGAAAAAGTGTGTGAGGGACTTTTGGCTCTATCACTTTTTTTTTTGTGGACCTAAGACAATAAAGTAAAATGTTAGGGACCTATCGCCGAATGCCCAAAAGAAAATTTGTATGCCAATAGCAGCACTCAAGCTTTAATTTATCTTTGAATAGTTCTAATTTTAAAGGTGGCCCCAATAATGAATTTATAAGACTCTCAGGTCTGGATTGGGCAAGAACTATGATGGATAAAGAATCTCAAACTTGTGTGAGCTGTAAGAGAGATATTGTAGTTTAATCCTTCTAATTCTCCCATCATTGAACAGTGAAGATGCTGTGTTGGAGACACATACATAAATTAGTTTGTTCTCTTTCATTTAAATATTTATCTAAATTCCCATGTGTCATTCAAGTTGGACTTGGACCTTTAACAAATCAAGCACCCTTTGTTCCTGTGGGTAGAATTCAATGCATGAGAGAAAAAACATAAATCCAAAACTTCCAACCTGTCCCTCGAGTGGGTCTCACTACTCATTAAACTCATAATTCCCAGTTGCCACCTTCGACTAGTCGACTCTGTTGTTTTATTCATGAATCATGACACTCCGCTTTTGTACTGAAAAAGCTGCCACAGACCGTAGATTCTCATCACATCACTACAATCACATGCAGGAGGAGTTGTCAGGCATTGGGTGGTTGTGATGTTTTTTACTTTGCCCCAATAATGCAAAAAGAAATGACCCCAATAATGCAAAAGAAATAAGCATTTATGGTTCTTTCAATCACGCCACGGGGTCGGGCAAAGATGTCTACGTGGGTGCGGTCGCATCCGTCAAATAGTGGTGCACTTTTAAAATAAGTAGGGATAAATATACCAACCCAATTTGTTATTTGCACCCACCCTACATCCCTACTCTATTGTACTTTACAGGTATTCATTTGAGAGGACGTCCCAGGCCATTTTTCATTGACATGATCGATTCATCATGTACACCCACCCTAGTCGTCCAAACCACCACATGAAATGACAGCCCTGGCTGTTCCGATTTCCGTTGGTGGAGAGAGAAAGCTGAGGTTTTCAAGAGAGTTCTGTTGTGAGTCTTGGTGCATCCAAGTGGTAGAGACTACTATGGATTTGTTACACTTGTCTGGGATTAACGGTTGAGATTGAGAGTTGGTGGCCATTTGATCCGAGGATCAGAATTTGTAATATTAATTGATCATTTGATTTAAAAAATGCAATTATTGATTTATGATTGTGTTGATTAATCACTTGTTTATTTCAATGGACAATCAACACCCCAGCCGGTCTAAGTGATATCTTAAAATTGATATTAATAGGAGGTAGTCCCACCTTAATATTTACTAGATGATTACAAATGTGACTAATGATTTAAGATAATTAGTTGACATTGTAAGTGCAAAAAATGTAACTCACAAGAAGAGGGGGGTGCCTCCACGGACTTATCCAAAGATATTAGGAACACCGATGCCTGTGCCTGAAACCTGAGAAAAGGAAGAAGAATAGTAGGTCAGAGGACCTTGGCTTGGGCAGCGCAGGGCTCTCCGATGCCTAAGTCAGTTTAAGAACTTAACAGTAGGATAGAGATTTTTGGGGAAGAAGATGGCGTACCAGCATGTGGTGTATTTGTTGGCCTCTCTTTTGCTATGGAGCTGTAGCTGTGCTTATATAGAAGAAGAGAGGAGGCAAGGAGGTCGTTGACTGTCTTGTCATAGCCCACTATATCAGGTACTAGGGAGGCGTAGTCCCATCGTAGCCTACTTTTCTTTAATTGCAGTCCCATTAAGCCTTGTCATGACGTTTTGGGAGCTGTGGACGGCGATCTGTCAGGGACTATGGGTGGTGCCCTTGTCTTGTCGCACGTGTCGTAGCATGCTTGAGCGTCCATAGGAGGACAGCTGTCAGCCCCTGCCTTGGCTAGCTCTGGCATTGTGACCGAAGTTAGGGTGTGTTGCCGAGGTTGGGGAGCCGAGGTCGAGAACGACCTTGACTTGGCTAGAGAGAGATCTGGCAAAGGCACCGAGGTGGAGCACTTGACCGAAGTGGGATCCTTTGGCCGAAGTGGAGTCTGCCGAAGTGGAGCAGTCTGGCACTTCTGGGCGTGCACTGCCGAAGTGGAGGAGTTGTACACAGGAGGCGTGGAGCTCTCATCCGAAACCAAGGCGGGAGCACGAGACCGAGCCTGCCGGGATGGACTTACTGGTGCGGAGGCCTGAGATGGAGCATCTGGCCGGGACTCTGATGAGTTCAGGAATATCCCCTCATAATAGCCCCCCAGCTTCTGAGCTATGAGAGTACTCTTTGAGGTCGGAATCTAAGAAGGG